>CM053622.1:154015896-154239463 GCA_028646595.1 Phalanger gymnotis | reverse complement strand
GAAGGAAGGAAGGAAGGAAGGAAGGAAGGAAGGAAGGAAGGAAGGAAGGAAGGAAGGAAGGAAGGAAGGGAAAGGAAAGAAAGAAAGGAAAGGAAGGAGGGAGGGAGGGAGGAAGGGAGGAAGAAGGAAGGAAGGAAGGAAGAGAGAGAGGGAGGGAGGCAGAAAGGAAGGAAGAGAAGGAGGTAGGGAGGGATGAAGGAAGGGAGGGAGGGAGGCAGGAAGGGAGGGAGGAAGAGACGGAGTAAGAAAGGGAGGAAAGAAAGAAAGAAGGAAAGAGAGAGAAAGAGATAGAGAGAGAGAGAGAAGCTCAGAGCCATACCCTACAACCAGGGGTGGGGAACCTGAGGCCTTGACGCCACCTGTAGCCTTCTAGGTCCTTGAGTGCAGCCTTTTGACTGAGTCCAAATTTTACAGAACAAACTCTTTTATTAAGGGAATTTGTTCTTTGAAGTTTGGATTCAGTCAAACGGATGTACTTGAGAACCTAGAGGGCCACATATAGGGGCTATGACTATGTACCAAATCAATTCCACCTGGATTAATAAGCTAAACATTTCAAAAAAGCATTTCATTTTTTTCTGTTATGTTAACTGCCAGTCTCAGCTCATTCTGGATTCTTGACACTGTTCTTACAGGATTGTTCTGTAGTTTGGTTTGGTTTTTACTATTTCTCCTCAACTATCTGCCCTAGTTCCCACCTTCTACAGATATATTTTTTAAAATATGAATTAGATGATTAAGTCCATGTACAGCTACATTGTTCTCTATAAGCATCTCCCACCTAGATTTGGAAGCTAGAGGTACCTGGGTTTGATTCCTAGCTTACAAACTGTATGACCATGAGCAAGTCCCTTAGTACCTCTAAGCCACTTGTCCCTCAGCTTTAAAATGGTGATACTAAATACCTATAGTGCTTACTTAATAAAAATTGTGAGGATTAAAAGAGATGATACATGTAAATGCTACATAAATTTCAGCTATCATTCTTAGAATCATTTCTGTTCATAAATTCAAAAGTTAATTCTTTTGATTGATTTTTAAGTTGTATGCCCAATCCATTGATCTGTTCTTTATCTTTTATTGATGAATTAGTTTGTGATGATTAAGAAATTCTGAGAGATGTAGTTTCTGGGTAATTTAATCATTTTATTAATAAAGCCACCACATTATTAGTAAAAGGATGCTTCTTTGGCCATCTCTCTTAAACTGGACTCCTCACAGCAGTGGGCTCACAGTTTCTATGCCCTTCAAAGAGTAGGTGTATTTGAGGGGTGGCAATCAACTCTGGTTAATACAATGGGAGGTAGGCTGTATTAAAATGAGTGTCTTGGGATATGTGACTTAGGTCACCCAAATCTTGGTCAAAGAGACATCAATTTCCATATCGTGAGTCTTGACAGAAAGGGAGAATTGACGTTTTCCCAGACCTGTCTGAGCAAACACAATGTGCAGAAATATACCCATTAATATACCCATTAGCCCAAACCCATTAGCGGAAGGAAGGAAGGAAGAAAGGAAGGAAGGAAGGAAGGAAGGAAGGAAGGAAGGAAGGAAGGAAGGAAGGAAGGAAGGAAGGAAGGAAGGAAGGAAGGAAGGAAGGAAGGAAAAGGAAAGGAGGAAAGGAGGAAAGGAAGGAAAGAAGGAATTTATTTGTTAAATATTTCCCAACTATATTTTAATTTGGCTTGGGCCATACTGAGGAGTGTTGTGGGCCACAAGCAGCCCACAGACCAGAAGTTTGACCTCTGTCAAATCTGTTATTTTCAAATACCATACCAATCAAACTCCCAAAGGATAACCTATACAGAACTAGAAAAAAAAATTAAAAGGTAATTAATCTGGCGGCACAAAAGATCAAAAGTACCAAAAGAAATAAAAAGACAGGGGCAGGGGGGAAGAGGTGAGAAGGAAAGAAAACTGACATTTAGAATTTCTTTTATTGTCTGATTAGATCTTGGCCAGGGTAAATTTTTAAGAAAGATTTCCCACACTGTTTGGTTTCTGGATGAGGAAGTAGAAAAGGGGGAAAAATCTTGGTCCTGATTCAATAATTAGCTATCAAATATAGGAGAGAAATATTCCTTTTCACAAATTTGGACATAAATTTCACCCCATCCCAGCCAAAGACTATTTTGGCTGCATCTCCAAAGTTTTGGCACCGTTGGCTTATTATTGTCATTTTCCATGATGAAATATCCTGTTGTCTCAATGATTTATTCTTCAACCCAGCAATTCTTTAGGATGAAATTATTTAGTTTCTTATTAATTTTCAATTATTTATTTAAAAGTGCTTTATCAAATATAATTTTTACTGCATTGTGTTCAACAAAGGATAAGTTTGATATTTCTCCTCTTCTCTACTTATTTGTAAGATTTTTTTATGCCTCAGTACAAAGTCAGTGTTTGTAAAGGCACTGTTCACATGTAAATTCCTTCCTGCTCCTATTCAGTAATCACCAGGCAGTTATCACATCTAACTTACCTAAAGTTCTATTAAGTGATAAAATGAATGGTTTCAGATAAACCTGGGAAGACATATATATGAACTGATTCAGAGTGAAGTGAGCAGAACCAGAACAATTCATACCATAAAAACAATAAAGAAAAACAACTTTGAAAGACTTAAGAACTCTGATCAATTTTTTAAATTAAATTTTATTTTTTCAATGAAAATCTGCCATATCTCCCTCTCCCAACTTCCCCATCCTACAGAGAAAGAAAAAAACCACTGTCACAAATACACGTAGTCAAAGAAAACAAATTTCCAAGTTGGCCATGTCCAAAAAGAAAGTCTCATCTGCATTCTGATTATCTAGCATAGAACTCTGATGTAATGACCATCTATGATTCCATAGTACTAATAATGGAGCATTCTACCCACCCACTGAAAGAGAAGTAATGAACTCAAGATACAGAATGAGATCTATTTGTTTTTGTTTTTTTTTCCTTGTCTACTCTTCTTTTTTAAATTTTTTTTATATCTAATTTAGTTATTTTCAGTTTTCGACATTAACTTCCATAAGTTTTAAATTTTCTCCCCCTCCTTCCCCCACTCCCTCCAAAGATGGCATGCAATCTGATATGGGCTCTACACATACATTCCTATTAAACACATTTTCACATTAGTCACGTTGCATAGAAGAATCATAACGAATGGGAGAAACCATGAGAAAGAAAACAAAAGAAAAGAAAAAAATAATCTGCTTTGCTCTGCATTCCCACTCCATAGTTCTTTCTCTGGATGTGGATGGCATTTTCCATCATGAGTCCTTTGGAAAAATTTTAGGTCCTTGCATTGCTGAGAAGGGCTAAGTCTATCAAAAGCTGTCCTTGCATACCGTGGCTTTTACTATGTACAATGTTCTTCTGGTTCTGCTCACTTCACCCAGCATCAGTTCATATAAGTCTTTCCAGATTTTCCCGAAGTCTGCCTGGGTCATCATTTCTTATAGCACAATAGTATGCCATTACATTCATATACCAAAACTTGTTCAGGCATTCCCCAATTGATGGTCATCCTCTCAATTTCCAGTACTTGGCCATCACAAAAAGAGCTGCTATAAATATTTTTGTACATGTGGGACTTTTCCCCATTTTTATGATATGAGATCTATTTGTTTTGCTTGGTTATGCATATATGTTTCAAGGATTGCGCTTTTCTATTCTTTTCAGTTCGGAGCAGCAAGGTAGTGGGAAGAGAAGAGGTACGTATTAAATTCCAAAAATAAACAAGAAGAAAGAAAGAAAGGCCAGAAAGAATCTTGATCAAGCAGGAGAGCTTTGACTATTACATGATGAGTTTATTATATCTTTAAAAAGCAAGCTCTATACAACAGAAATTCACAGAATCATAGGGATTCATACAGTATTCATTTACATTCCCCTTCTTCTCCACAACGTTTATGGAAGTACTCAATTTATTTGGTGTTTGTCAAGTTCAGTTTTTTTAAAAAAAACTTTTCATTTTAAAAAGGTACTATTCAGACTTTTAATTTCTTTCTTGTTTATCTTTTTGCTATATTTGTCTAGGTCTGAAAGAAGTAAATTGAGGTGCCCCATTATTATAATTTTACTGTCAATTTTCCCCTGCAATTCAATTAACTTTAAGTATTTAGTTGCTTTCAAATTTGATGAACATATATATGCATATATGTATCGTATATACTGATATTGATTCATTTGCTATAACTTTAAACATAACATAATTTTCCTGTTCATCTCTTTTGTTGTCTTTCTAGTGTCATCTTTTCTGAATTCATGATTGCTACCTCTGGGTTTGAGTTCATCTGAAGAATAATAGATTTTGCTTCAACCTCTTATTTTATCTTCTGTGAATCTTTTATGTTTAAAGTGTCTTTCTTGTAAACATATTGGTGTATTCTGCTTTCTAATCTGTTGTATTATCTTCTTCCCTTCTAAGTGTGGGTTCATCCCATTCACATTCATGGTTATGCTTGTTAATTGTGTATTTCCCTCTGATTCATCCTCGTGTACCTTTCCCTCTATTTGTCCTCTGTTCCCATATTTACAAAGGAGTTAGTAAAGGAAGAGTTTGCTTAATATTACTGATCTAGAATTGAAGCAACTTGTTTCCTCTCTGTTGTCTTTATTCTCTTTCCTTTGTTCTTCCTCTGATGACAGCTTTTTACTCTTCCTTTCTTTTTAATAGCTTTTTTGTAAAAGACCTTTAGTTGATGGAGTTTGTTGTACTGATGAGTATTCCCTCATTGACCCTGCCCTCCCTCTAAAGCCCCAGAAAGAGAGAGAGCTCAATATCCCTTTGTCTTTTTGTCAGATAAAAGTGAAGTTCATGGGAACCTCATTCCTCACCCTCCTTGTCCCTTCCTTCATGTTTATATACTCTTCATCTCATGCACCCTAATTTTCTGAGATAGAAAGTGCTCTCCTTTCTTCTCCTTTCCTCCTAACTATATTTCTTCTCCTAAAACTATCAAAAAAGAGCAAAAACACCCTCTGGCCTTCTTATTCAACTCTTTTTATGATTCTTTTTTTAAAATATGATTTGTTTTAATATTACATACATTTACAAATTACATCTTTCTTCATGAAAAGACTCTTACAACAAAGTAAAACAATTATGTAAAACTCAATACAGTGACCTATTCTGAAAGTGCATGCAACATTCCACATCTACCTCTCTATTAAAAATTAACAGAAATCTATTTTCTCTCACTCCAACCTGCTGTGATCCTGGGCAAGCCATTTAACTGCCATCTGCCTCAGTTTCCTCAAATGTAAAATGGGGATAATAATAGCACCAACTTCCCAGGGTTGCTGTGAAGATCAAATGAAATAATGTTTGTAAAAAGTACTTGGCACAGTGCCTGGCATATAGAGGATTCTATATAAATGCTTATTTCCTCCTTCCTTATCACATTTGTATAGTACAACTAATAAACCATTGCCCAACTGTTGGCCATATTCTTGATTTCCAGTTTTTTATTACTAAAAATAAAGAGCTGCTATAAATATTTTTGTACATATATGACCTTTTCCTCTTTCTTCTATCTCTGCAATTCTGAATTGCTTTCTAGAATTGTTATACCCAATCACAGGTCCACCAACCATGTATCAATGTGCCTATTTTCCTGCAGTCCCTTCAACATTTATTATTTCCCCTTTTTGTCATCTTTACAACACTAAAGGATATCTAAGGTGGAATGTTAAAACTGCTTTAATTTACATTTCAATTTTTGTCTTACTGCTGTGCAATTTTCCCAGCAGTTTTTGTCAAGTAGTGACTCCTTATCTCAGTAGCTGAGGTCTTTGTGTTTTGTATTTATCAAATACTAGCGTACTAGATACATTTATTTCTGTTTGTTATATACCAAATTTGTTCACTGATCAATCTACTTTTTAACCAGTACCAAATTATTTACTGAAAGAGGTTTCCCTTGTCAAGAAAGAGAATCTCTTCATGTGAGACAGGGATGAAGGAGGAGAGAGTGAAGAATCCAGTAAAGATAATGAAGATGGGGAAAAGGGGAGTTCTTAGTGAATGGTCTCAATTTTTTCAATAAAATGTGAAGCAAGATTTTCAGCTGAAATAATGTGGGGAATGGTATCTTAGGAGGTTTGAAGAAGAATAAAAGGTTTAGAAAAGTTTCAATGATAAGTATAATAGTGAATTAATTAGGAGTGGGTAAAAGTTATTGCAAATGAGAGCCCCAGTTGAGATTTTGTAACATAAATTTGTAATGAACCCCATTTGCTATAGTTTTATAATTTTCTCTAGCTCAATTCAGCAGCACATGAATAGAAGTAATCCAAAGCTGGGGTTTGGCAAAGCAAGTTCAGTCATATGTCCTATGGCAAGGGACCAAAGTGTAGATTTAAATTGATTCGCCAAGGTACCAAGACAGGGAAGGGAGAAGAGTGTAGGCAGTGTAGGGGTGGGGGCTAAGAAAGAACTGAAGGACAGAGAGTTTGCAGATCATGATGACGACGTGAAGAACAAGATTAGGTTTAATAAGGCAGAAGAAAATGATAAAAGATGGTGATCAGATAAAGTATTTCAGAGTTCATGAATATGGAAATGGAATACTTATTCCATCAAAGACATTATCAAGGGTATGACCACATCCTCTGTATGTAGCTAAGGTGGGGTTGAAAAGTAGGTCATGAGAAATTAATAAATTGAGGAACTGGGAAGTTAGGGTGTTTGCGGGAATATCGATGTGTTTGTTGACGTCCCCGAGTGCGAATGTTGGAGTTCCTTCTGTTTAGTGCCCATGCTTTGTACATTTGTACATAGACATCTAGCTGCATGGCCCTAGGCAAAGTCACTTAACCTCTGCCTTAATCCACTGGAGAAGGAAATGGCAAACCACTCCAGTATCTTTGCCAAGAAAACCCCATGGACGGTATAGTCCACAAGGTCACAAAGAGTCAGACACAACGCAATGACAGAAAAACAACAAAATATAGACATCTGAGGCCACGGGCTTTACCGATGGATGTCTTCTTGGTTATTGTCTCCTGTGAATTACTGGCTCTCTCTTGCACTATTCATCTTCCTGCATTATATCTTCTACTCTCTGTGGCATCTGGCTTGGCAGATTATAAGTGGGATTTTTTCCCTCCCTCCAGACTCTGGGCAAATATATTTTTATAAGCCCTAATTAGGTGCATTCCATTCCTGGCCAAGAGCCCAATCTTTCCCATATTTTAAGCTGTGGTAGGAAAATTGGAATCCCATTCTTATATATCATCCTCTTAGCCAGCTGTTCACTTCCCATATCTTTCTTCTCTGAATCCCCTGCCTTCAATTAACAGCAGTGATGAAAATACCATTGTGCCCCTGAGTTCTTCAGCATTTTGCCTATGTTTTCATAATATTTAGCAATGTTGCTTAGTTTCCTTCTGGTGGTATCATCTGTCCCCATAGGAATCACCAGAAGTGAGTAGTAATTGTCAGGTTTCATGAGTCCCACAAAGCTCTCTGTAATTTCAACATCTATGCCCCAAGAAGACCACAGATTTTACTATTCTCTAGGTTGGTCCTACCAAATAGACATTTCTGTGTACTTTATCAGAAGGTCACCAATCACAGCTACTCATCTTTTCTTTCTAAGACCATTATTTGATGATTTCTCACCCAGAGATAAACCAGGATGGGATGAATAGGCATTCATGGTTTTTGGTCAGCAAACCATGGCCCTAGGGCTAAATCCCACCATATGATTCTGTACAGTCTAGGAGCTAATGTAAAAACCATTCTTAGTTCATAAACTGTGTAAAACAAAACAAAAAAAATGCCAAGGGTCTTGGTCTGTAGACAACCCTTGCCCTAGAAGACTGAACTTTAGAAGATGCAAATGATTATTCAATTTTTAAAAACTAGTTATATTTACACTTTGACAACAATTTGATTCCTTTAGCAGCATAATAACTAGTTGGCAAGGATAGCTAGTCAAACTCAGAAAGCTTCCTCCTCCTAGACCAGTCCCAAACAGCCAAACAACAGACACGCTCATCTCCAACCCAGTTCTGCCTTTCTCCTTCCCAGGTAGTGAGTGAGGCCTCACGATGTCTTCCCCCATCCTCCCCAGAGATAGGGTAGTATGCCAAGGTCCCTTCATTGCCACAGATGATTTGAGGGCACATTTAGTGCTGCTTCTCTTGGGCACCAAAATTGCTAGTTACAGAACTATTCTCACCTGATGATGGCACTTTTTGGATCCACATCATAGTTCTGTGGAACACAAGAAATTATATCCTCCTGAAAGGGCCCAGCTTCCTCTTTATGGGCAAAGTATTCTACTTACTGCTTTGCTACAGTTTTTTTGGTGATACTTTTCCCCTTCTCTACCACATCTTTCCACCCTCCAACCTTCTGATTCAGTTTTTAATTACCCTCTGTTTTTTAATATCCTTCCCCCATGCCTTTTAATTTTCTAATTAATCCATCCCCCCCCCCATTCTCTCAAGGAACATTGCCTTCTTCCTGATAATCTGGAGAATAGAAATCATTCTTCCAACCTTTTCATCTCTTCCTCTAGAACAGAAACAAATTTGCATTTTATGCAAAATGTTAGTAGATACTGACAGAAACAGAAACATCACATAACCCTTTATATTAAATTATAAAATTCTCCTGGCCTTCCCTTCTTGCTTGAAGTATGATCTTTTGTTTTTCTCTTTTTTCAATTCTCTTAACTAGCCCTAATGGTTAAATGCTACGGGAAAGTGACCATTTGCCAAGCTTGCTCTGGACACTGAGCTCAGATACTAAGGATTCATCAACAAGGGCTTAAGTTATCTGGGTTGGGTTTCTATTTTTCTTCTTTGTAGGACTCTCTTGGCCACAACTATAGCAGGCATTTCCAAGAACGTGAGATACTAAATGTGCATGATTTGGGTAGAAATCTCCCATCCTTCTCCTCCTTGATTACCTTTCCTAGAGAGTTTCGTCCTAACCTTGGAACTAATGGATGAAGTAAAGATGGCTCAAAAGCCCTCCCCTCCCACCTTTCAACTTCTAGGACAAGAAAGGGGTAAGAGCATGGGAGCCAGGAACTGCAGGATAGGTGGAGGCATTGCTGCCACATACGGTGCATAGAGGGATTGTAGAGGGAAAGTGGTGTGGATGAATCATGCAGCAGGTTTGTCAGAGGGGATTCTGCACTGCTGAAAAACATTCAGACTACAGAGGCCAATGATTGTCATTCCTCCACCCTCTCCAGGTAAATAAATAAAAGGTGATTACACATGAAGCTGCAAATCTATTAAGTACAACTTGCCATTCCTTTTAAATATATAATAAAATTATCATGTAAATTTCTTTTTTTCTTCCCTCTCCTCTACCCCCATGGTTACCATTAGACACAAATAGTAGGTGTGTGTGTGTACATATGTAAAGTTATTCTATACATCCTTCTATTTATCAGTTCCTTCTCTGGATGCAGGAGTAGAGTGAGCTTCTAAACCTGATGCCTCAGCCTATACACACTTGGGAGGCTTAAAGTCATTTCTTAAATCTGTTTGCTCTCTGTACTTAAAAGTTTACTTTATTTCTTAAGCCAGTAAGTGTGATGAAGCTGTTAACCAATCACACCGCTAGACTGGGGGTGCTATTGTTTGAATGCAGCCTTGAAAGGGGCGATTAGGAAGTGCCTGAGAGAGATTTAAAAGAGCAGTATCTCTGGCTGAGTGCCAGAGAACCAATGATTCATTTTTACAACTTCCCAAGGCAAGAAAAAGCACATTCACTGGGCTAAAGCTGATCAAATAAATCAGCAACAATGCCTGGGCAGTTAAGTGGCTAGGATGGCATTGTGGCAGGCGTTCACCACTATTGCAGCTCGGTTTGAAAGGAAAACCACTTCCCCAGAGTGGAGGAGGCCAAGGGAGTGGCTAGAGAGGAGTGGCTTGCCCACTAAAAGGTCTGGGGGTGGGGAAGAGTACAAGTGCCTGGCATCCCTTCCTACCAGCTCTCCAGCTCAGCAGATAGTCATCACATCTGCAAAAGTAGCCACTAGTTGCTCTTTCTGCTGAATTAGCATCTAAAATATTTTTGCCATGTCCTGATCAAATAGGGGTCAATCCCAGCTGAAATGCAATTAATTATGCACCTTACTTTGCACCGTCTACTTAAGTCTTGAAATCACCTTGTTTACTGTTCAGTCTTTTTTCAGTCAAGTCCAACTTTTTGTGACCCCATTTGGGGCTTTCTTGACAAAGATACTGGAGTGATTTGCCACTTCCTTCTCCAGCTCATTTGACAGATGAGGAAACTGAGGCAAACAGGGTTAAGTGACTTACCCAGGGTCACACCCTAGTAAATGGCTAAAACCTTTAAAAAAGTTCTGCAAAATACTTTCCTAGACACAACCCTGTGAAATACTGTTATCCCCACTTTCCAGGTGAAGAAATGGAGACCTTGAAAGATTAAATGACTTATTTATGGTCTTCTAGCTTATACGGGCCGGAAGTGGAATATGGACTCAGGTCTCCTGACTCCCAAGGACTGTATGATACCCATTACATCCTTCCCTATCTTATACTTGCCTAATCTCTTCACTTCCTATCCAAACCAGTCCAATAAACATGTATTATAGGTTTACTAGGTGCCAGACACTGTGCTATGTGGGATACAAATACGGAAAAGAAAGACAGTCCTTGCCCTCAGGAAATTTACAATCTGAAAGGCAAGACAATACACAAAAGGAGACAAAAAGGGCTGAAGCAGAGCAACAGATGCAAAGTGGAATGGGAAGAGGGTTTAGTTTTAGCTATCTAGAAAGGAAGGCATTGGGAGGGGGCTGAGGGAAGTATTAATTGAGGCTCCAGTCAGCCACATGGAGATGAGATTAGAAGTGTGAGCTTATCCTCCGAAGGGCATCTCGACCCGGGAATTGAAACCAGGAAGACTAGCAGATGAGATGTCTCCTATGATTTAGCAAAGCCGATTCTCAGTCACTAAATACCCAATCATTAGATCTTTAGCTAAGGTCTTTCCGGTTTGGTAGTTCTTCCCCAAAGCTTGTACTTCTCTGGAAAATCCTTCAAGAATCCAGGCTCAACCACCTTCCCCTCAACCCAGCAATATGCTTAGTAAATGTTTAACAACCAGCACTCTGTTTTTTTTTTAAGTTTAGTCTACATTATTAACATTTTCACCATCACTTTCTTATTTCTAGACAATCAACAAAACAATAAGTCAAAGTCTGATCTGTAGCATTTGCCAATTTCTGAGGTTTAAATGCTCACACTAAAAATTTAACAACCAGCTCTCCCCTACCTCAAACTGATTCCAGCACACTCCTGCCTCAGGTCCGTGAAGAAGCATCAGAATACACTTCAATGAAGATGATTCTTATAATGATTGACTCTAGGCAATAATTCTAATTGGTAACCATGGCAATCCGTCCTCGAGTTGAGTTTAAGCAACCAGCTCGCAGAACTTCCAAAGATCATTGTAACACCATAAAAGGAGGAGCTCACATCTCATTTGTCAGAGAGATTTTTCAGTAGGCCTTTAGCATCCTGTACTACATATTTCTTGTATATTTTGGGTGGTTGTCAAATTGCTCAGTCCCTGAAAACCCACAGGCATCACTTTATTCAAAGGAGCCAAAAGCTGTATGCTGGAGCGCATTCAAGCTGAATGATGAGTCTGAAGGGCAAGGGGGAGTACAAAGACCCACTCCCAGAAATGAAGGCCATTTAGTGACAGCAACAGCATGCCAGAACACTGAAATGTTCTACGCACAGATGTGGACTTTCTATCCAAGATGTTGCTCTTTTTTTCATGCCAAAGAAAAATTCAAGACTGGTTTCCAGGCCATGAGAAAATCTTAATTAAAGAAAGAGAAAAGAAGGGGGATGAAGAAAGCAGAGCCAGGAAAGCAATATTCACAATGACTACGATAAAGTAAAGAAAATCGACATTAAAAGGCAGCTGAAGTCAGATTAAAACAGAGTGCTACCATAGCCACATTTAGTTGACAAATTTCCAAAAAAAAAAGAATGATTTAAATAGTGATGCCCTCCTGCCATTCTATCAAGGAGAATTTATCCAGAGTGAATGCAAGATGGGGTTTCAGAATCTGTTTCCTTAGTTGGTCTAAGTACCCAGATCCTCTCACAGTGTCATGGTCCCCATGTGTTGAGGGTGGTTCAAGAATTCTCTTTACCTTCTCCCCAGATGGTATATTAAGTAGGCCTAATGAAAGGCAAAGTCTTGGTTCGCATTCTGAGAATAACTGGTCTGCTACAAAGTCCTTGCTGTGTTCCTTAGATTTCCTTACATCCTTTCTTATCTCAAGGTGAGGAATAAGAAAGAGGTAAGTGACGGGGTGTGATCATCTTCTAACTAATCACACTTGTGCTTGAAGCCTTTTCAAGGGCATTTCCTCATTGGCCAGTGCCCTCCTCCCAACCTTATCGGTTTTCTTGCCAGTTTAGTTTTTGCCTGTTTTTTTTCTTCTGCTTGAGTAAAAGAAATTGCAGGTAAATGGTGGTACAGTGGCTGAAGCACCAGACTTGAGAGTTAGAAAGATCTGAGTTTGAATCCTTTTTCAGATACTCACTAACTGGGTGGCCCTGGGCAAACCCCTTAACCTCTCTCATGGTCAGTTTCTTCACCTGTAAAAGGAGGGGTTTGGACTTAATAGCTTCCAAGGTCCCTCCTAACTCTAAATCTACAATCCAGTGATCCTAATCTCAGTTCCCAGCTGTCTCCTGATCAGTAGTAGCTTGGTAGGGTGTTATGAAATATAAAATTTACTTTCAATGGTTTCCACAGCAACAATCTCATACCCAACTAACCTCGGATACAAACCACCTTCTTTTAAAAAACCACTATCACCTTTTAAGACACAACTGTCTAAAAAGATAGCACAACCTAATCCCTGAATATGCTGGATATGATGTGACTCCACTGTACTATAACCAACCTTAGTGATGGAAAACAAATGATGAAAACAGACTTCTCCCCTCTTGGTGGGGGGAGGGAATAATGAGAGGGGAAGGGGAGCCCACAAGTACAGAATGTTACATATATTATCAGACACAATCATGGTGTTCATCACTTTTTCTTAATATTTTGCTACAAAGAGCATTATGTCAGGGGAGAAGAGATCAGAAAATTACTACGGTATAAAAAGCATATTATATTTTAAAAACTTTTGTATAATGAAGAAACAAACAAAGGGAAATTCTAAGATGAGAATACCAAATGTACACTGGTTTCTCATCATCCATTTTTTATCCTTCATGGTAATTTCTTAATGCTTTTGCTAAATTAAGGATTGTCCCTATACTAATTAAATAGCTCACTTAAATTCAATAAATATTCCTTGAGAGATATTTTTAAGTGATATGTACAATTATTCTATCTTTCCCACCCTCTCCTCAATCAAATAAATATTTGTTTAAATTCAAGATAGAGGGAGGAAAAGGAAAAGAAAGGCCAAACTAGTTAATAAATTTACACATGTGTAATAAAAGTACACGCACACACACACCATTTACCTTTTTTAAACTTTAAAGTAGGGTTCCATTCTTCTTTCCAAGACTGATCTTTGAAGAGGAAAACACTTTCTCTTTTCAGTCTTCCTGTCTCCATCTAATCTAATCCATGTCATGAATCACTAGGATTTTACCAACAGGCTTTTGCCTTAGAAAAATGGACCCCAATTTCAGGAATGTCATTTTTTCTCCCCAATTTCCTCTAGTCCTAGCACTATTAATCATGTGAACCAAAGTGATACATTCTGGGATCCCTGGCTATTACACAATTTCCATTTTCTGGCAAATGATTTATGTCCTGGTCCAGTTTCCTCAGCTATAAAACGGGGTAACAATAGTGTCTAGGTCACATGGTTGTGGTGAGGATCCAATGAGACAATATTTGCAAAGAGCTTAGCACAGTGCATGGTACTTAGTAAATGTTTAATAAATGCTTGTTCCCTCCTTCCTCTGCCCCCTCAGCTTGAAATTTGGCTCTTCAGAATGCACAACCCCTGAGCCTTTGTCTAAGGCTGAACACTCTCCCTGCCTCACATAGAACTTCATCATTGGGAAATCTCTTTATCCTGAAAGTATTCACACCTCATCTGCCCCTCTGATTGGACAGTGGAGCCATGAACTCCAAAAGCACCATTAAGGAGGGGGCCTAGGCCAACCATCTCTTAATTTCCCACCCAGCTATACTCTTGGATTTCTTGGGACTTCTCCTTCATGCCCAGCAACTTCTTCTCCCCACCCCCTTTTCAGCTTCTTTTCCTGTACTGTCTTCCCCTATTAGATTGTAAGCTCCTTGACATCAGGGACTGTCTTTCTTTTTCCTATTTGTAACCTTAATGGTTAGCCCAGTGCCTGGCACATAGCAGTCATTTAATGAATCTTTATTGACTGACTGATAGTAGGAAATGAACCCTAGATCTTAGAAGGTCCATTATACTTAACCAGAGATACCATGATGAGGTAGTGTGTTGTGATAGAAAGAAGACTTATTTGGAGTCAGAACTTTGGGTCTGGTACTTGCTATATCTGTGACTTTGGGCAAGCCATAACCTCTCTCGGCTTCAGTTTCCTCATCTGTACAACAAAGCCCACCACTCTGACCCCCACAGCCTGAAGGCCAGGTGTGTTGGATTTTACCTCTCCCCCAAGGCTCCCTGGTACCCTCAAAGAGACTGGAGGGGATCTAGGCTTTACCTGCAAAATAGCTGCAAATAGCTTTACCCCCAAATAAAGGTGTTCCCTCGAGTGTAGAGGGGACTCCCCTGCACCTCAGGTCCATTGAATCACTGATAGTTGTGTTAGCTTTAACTAATGAATATTTACTTCAAAGAGTATAATCACAAATATATTAACTTATTCCCCCAACATGCAGGAGGCACAATCCCCACCTCCTTCTTGTATCACCTCAGTCTTTGGTGAGGGGAAGGGCATTAGCTTCCTAACTTAGCTTGGTTCCTATAGAGCTCTGTCCCAGTTCTGAGTCCAAACCCCCTCACTGCACCCCACCAGGATCATGTCCCAAACACCCTCGCATCTCAGGGCTTCCATGACAGGCTGGCTGGCTATCCCATCCCATCCTGGCTCCAAGGTCACCATGGCTCCAACTCCTGGGTCCAGTGAGGAATCACTGCTGGTACCTGAAACTGGGAAGGATAAAGGACACAATATGGAAACAAACACCTCTAGACCCATTTCTCGGGGCTGGGGTAAAAAAGGCAAAGAAAGTGGAAGGAAGTCCCTCCCCTTTCACTGATTCTGTTCATGGCACTCATGCTGTGGATGAACTACGGTCTTTATGTTCCCTACATAGCAAAATGACCAAAAAGGGCAACCCACTCTGTATCAGTTTTAAAGATGAAGACAGACCGTCAAAGAAGACTACCCCAACCCCTGAGACAGGGGAATTAGAAGCCTCCATATTAGGGAATGTAGGACCACTCCAAAGGCCCCTTGTGGGTACCTCCATGTTTGGCAAACTGTCCAT
Source organism: Phalanger gymnotis (assembly GCA_028646595.1). Taxonomy (NCBI): domain Eukaryota; kingdom Metazoa; phylum Chordata; class Mammalia; order Diprotodontia; family Phalangeridae; genus Phalanger; species Phalanger gymnotis. The sequence goes on along the minus strand of CM053622.1, from coordinate 154,223,988 downwards.
GCCCAGACAAGCCTGGTTATACATTTCCCCCATTTTAAATTTGACATCCCTAGCAAATAGGGAGGAATGCATTAAAAAAAAAATTCAGAACAGTTCACTATGGTTTCTGAGGGGGAACAAGCAATATCTTTATACTTGCTTCCCTAGTGCCACACATTAAAGTCTCAAAACAGCCAACGTTTTATTAACATATGGAATCTCACATGTACAGATGAAAATCACAATCATTTCCAAATACTGTTGTAATAATCTAGGCTAAAGGCAACGGAAGCCTTAACTATGGCAATAATTTTGTGAGTGGAGTAAAGAGGTCAGGTGGGAAAGATGTTGTGAAGGTGGAAATAGCAAGATTTGGCAGCTGATTAGCTATAGGAATGTAGGAGACTGAGTTCAGTATAACAATGAGATTACAAACCTGAGGTAATGGAAAGAAGATAGCACCTTTGACAGAAAAAGGGAAATCAGAGCCAATAACAGGAGCAGTCAAGTGAAAGGACTCACTATGCTTTTTCCAGCCCCACAGTTATCCTAGAATAGATCTTTTATACAACACTGTTTACCTCCTCCCACCAAATTCCTTTTTTTCCTATGCCCAACACCCTGGAGGACTTATTTATCTATAGGAATCAGGTGTCAGTGGAGATTGCAGCAGGGCCTGGCCAAAGTCTACCACAAAACTGTAGCCACGGGAGTGCTGGTGAATGTTTAACATCTGGGGCTCCAAAAAAAAAGAAAAAATAAGTGTATGTGTATGTGAGTGTGTGTGTATAGGTGTGTGTTTGTCTCTCTCTCTCTATATATATATATACATACACATAAATGTGTATATAGTATGTGCGTGTGTATATACACCTACATGTATAGTTGTTCAGTCATTTCAGTCATGTCCAATTCTTCATTTCCCCACTGGGGGTTTTCTTGGCAAAGGTACTGGGCTGGTTGGCCATTTCCTTCTCTAGCTCATTTTACAGATGAGGAAACTGAGGCAGATAGGGTTAATTACTTGCCCAGGGTCACATAGCTAGTGTCTGAGGCAGGATTTGAACACAGGCCTTCCTGAGTGCTGGTGCTGTATCGACGGCACCAGCTGCTGCCATACACACACACACACACACACACACACACACACACACACTTATGTATTTGTATACATTTATATTTATACATGCATATCTAATTTATATGTTTATGTAGAGAGATATGTGTATTTATATATCCTCTGTGTGTATGTGTAAAGAGAAAGAGACAGAGAGTAAGAGAGATTGTCCATAGTTGTTTGCATGTTATTTCCCCCATTAGGGGGAGCATGAGGTCCTTGAGACTGCTTTTTTCTTTCTTTATACCCTCAGTGCTTACTTAGCACAGTGCCTGTCATATAGTAGAAGCCTAATATTGGTTTATTGACTGACACTGAAAATTTAACAATCAGCTCTCATGAGCAGGCATGAACTGGCTCTAGCATGCCCTTTCTTGTAGCTAATTAATTAACCAATGAGAAACTTCTGTGTGAGAAACGAGTCCTTGATCTCCTTGGAACCTGATGTAAGAGAATCAATAAGGATACAAGCCAGTAGCTGGCTGAGGATAGAGTTGGTGTGTTCATATGTAAGAGGTGCTGCTCTCACCTTTCAGCTTACATTCACAGGCTCATCCATGGGACTGTTACATACAGGAGTAACAGCATAAAACCTTACTACAAGCATCAAGGATCTTTGCAAGGCTCAAGTACAAAGCCACATTATAATTTTTGCCATGTAGCAGGTCCTCATCACCTTCAGTGCCCTTTACTTGACTTTGACTCTGATACATACCTACATACATACATACATACACACTCACATACCACTCGGGTATCTGCCAAGAAAATCCTATGGACATAAAGTCCATGGGCGTTACAAAGAGGCATAACTGAACTACTGAACAACAAATATGTGTGTGTGCATGTGTTGTGTATATGTCTATGTGTGTACATATGTATGTATATGTATGTGTATGTTTAAGTTAGGTCATCTTTCAGCTGGCATCCTGTATAAAATTTGAATTTAGAATACAGGTAAAGCGGAGAATCTGGTACCTATCATGTCATGGCAAAAGATAGTTGAGTTAAGGAAACTGCAATGAAACTATTACAGTGTCGATAATGCTGGATTAACTGAGGCTTCAGGTGTTCAAGAATTTAATAAAAGTTTAGACAAAGCTTTCAAGACAATGAAATTCCATTTCTTAACTACTCTACACACAGAAAAGCTCTTGGAAGATCCTGCTGAGAGAGCTAGGGGCCAAGCACTAATTTGCAATCTCAAGCCCAGGCCTCACACTGAAGTGTGAGGTACCATTTTCATTTCAACATTTAGAAAGGAGCTTCTGGCATCAATTCCCAAGGTTTTCTCATTTCTAGAGAATGTACCGCAGGCTGAACAAGCCCACTTAAATTGAATGAGAATTTATCAACCCCCTATTATATGCTAGACACTTTTCCAGGAGCTAGGGATGCAGAAGTAAAATGTCATAGTATCAGCCCTCAAGGAGTTTACAATCTAATTGAGATGGGAAAGAGAAGTCAGATATATACACAAATAAATGCTTCAATGTGGACTATGATCTGGACAAAGATCTACGTAGGTAAAGGGCTATAAGAAAATTAAAAAAGAAGAAATCACTTTCAGTCAGGTAGAGTAAACGATATAGGAGGGAATTAGAACTAAGGAAAGCTTAATGAAGGTAATGACACCAGACCTGAATAGTAATGGAAGAGGATTTCAATAGAGAAAGATAATGAAGGAGTAAATTCCAGGCATGGGGTATGGCCTCCCTCAGGACCCATAACCTCAAATAGAAACAGAGGCCATTAACCTTACATAAACCTTATATGAGGATCCCTGTGACTTGCATATTGACTTCGAAAACCACATATTAACATTACATGTGTAATATTGTATTTTTATTTATTTTGTTAAATATTTCTCAATTATATTTTAATCTGGCTGGGCAACACTCTTGGCCACACTTGGGAGTATTGCCTGCGGGGCTAGTTGGCCTAATTTTTGATACTTCTGGCTTGCCTTGGAGGTAGGATGGTAGGAGAGAACAAAATCGGCCAATAGCTACTGGCCCATTTTAGCTAGATTAACATGGAGTATATGAACATAATTACATTTCGTTTTCTGAGAACATATTTCTTAATGTAAAAGGTTACATTATCAGCAATGTGATGTCAAATAGATTTTGCCTTCTGGTGGGCTGAAAAAAAAATCTATCTCATACCTCAAAATCCAACTAAATAAACCCAGCAGAGGGAAGAAATTCATCATTCAGTTCTGGATTCAATAGTAAAAGACAATATGGCACAGACTACAAACATTGCCTCCTTTTATATCTGTTTCCCAGTTGAATGGTGTAGACAAAAAAGAGCCCAAAGGTAGTACTTATCCAAAGTGGCTAGGGGCAGCTAAATGGCACAGAGGACAGAAGGCTGGGCCTAGAGTCAGAAAAATTCCTCCTTCTGGGTTAAAATCCAGCCTCAGACACTTAATAGCTTTGTGACCCTGGGCAAGTCATTTAACCCAGTTTGCCTCAGTTTCTTCCTCTGTAAAATGATCTGGAGAAGGAAATGGCAAACCACTCCAGTATCTTTGCCAAGAAAACCCCAAATGGGGCCATGAAGAGTCAGACATGACTGAAAAATGGCTGAACAACAACTTCACTTCTACCTTATATGGCTCCCTTTTGCCTCCAGGAACAAATACAAATACTCTGTTTAGCATTCAAAGCCCATCATTACTTAGCTCCCTCCTACTTTACCAGTATTCTTACACTTTACCCCAGAAGTACTCAATCCAGTGAAGCTGGCCTGCTGGCTGTTCCGTGAACTCAACACCCTGTCTCTCTGCTATCTCTCAGACCTAGAATATTCTCTCTCATCTCCACCTACTGGCTTTCTTGACTTTCTTCAAGTTCTTCAAATCCTATCTTCTATAGGAAGTCTTTTGCAACCCCTCTTAATTCTTGTTTATTGTTTCTTATTTTTCCTGCATGTTGCATATATGTATATGTATACATATACACACATGCGTATATTTATGTAAATATATATACATTTATGAGCAACATACAGGGAAAATAAGAAACTCATATATACCTGTGTGTTTATGTATATGATATGTATGTGATATGTGTATGCATATATGTATGTGTGTGTTCACTTGTTTCCCCCATTAGATTTTGATCTTTTTGAGGGTAGAAATTATCTTTTGTCTCTTTTTGTATCCTTGGCACCTAGCACAGTGCCTGGCATAGAGCAGGCGCTTAATAAATGTTTATTGACTTACTGACTAACCATTCCATCATATTTTCTTCAACAGATTACCTTCTCTGTCATCCCCACTCTCTTATTTATCTTCAGTCTCTGTCTGTCTATTGGCTTCTTCCCTACTGCCTAAAAATATGCCCATGTCTCCCTCATTCTCAAAAAATCCATTCTGACTAATCATTGCTCGCTATCTTTCCTGCCTTTTGTGACTCAACTCCTTGAGAAAACTGTGTAAAATAGGTGCCTCCACTTCCTCTCCTCTCACTGTCTTCTTAAATCTCTATAGTCTGGCTTCTGACCTCATCATTCAATTGAAACTGCTTTTTCCAAAGTTACCAATGATTTCCCAATGGCCAAATCCAATGACCTTTTTCTCAATCCTCATCCTTCTTGACTTCTCTCAGCCTCTGACACTGTAAATCACCCTGTTCTCCTTGATGCTCATCTCTCTCTAGGTTTTTGGGACACTTAGATTTTCCTAAAGCATAGGTCTAATTGTGTCACTCTTCCCACTACTCAATAAAGTCTAGTGACTCTCTATTACCACCAGGGTCAAACATATAATCCTCAGTTTGGTGTTCAAAGCCACTCATAACTTAGGTTTCCCACCCCACATGCACACACATACCTTTCCAGTTTTCTTACACCCAGCTACACACACACACACACACACATACATGCGCTAGTCCCTTTGCTGTTCCTTGAACAAGACAATGTTGTATATCTCTTGGCTCCGGGAATTTTCATTGGTTGTCCTTCATGCCTGGAATACTCTCTCTTTTCATCTCAACCATTGGCTTTCCTGAGCTTTCTTCAAGTCCCAGCTTTCTATAGGAAACCTTTCCTAATGTCTCTTAGTTTTAGTGCCTTCCCTCGGTTGATTATTTCCTATTTATCTTATATATGCAGCTAGGTGGGGCAGTGGATAGAGTACAGGGCCTAGAGTCAAGAATACTCATCTTCCTGAGTTCAAACACAGCTTCAGACCTTTAGTAGCTGTGTGATCCTGGGCAAGCCACTTAACCCTGTTTGCCTCAGTTCCTCATCTGTAAAATGAGCTAGAGAAGGAAATGTCAAAGCACTCCAGTATCTTTGCCAAGAAAACCCCAAATGGGGTCACGAAGCTGAACAGGCACGACTGAACACAACAAATCTTATGTATAGCTTAGGTCTTTGCATGTTGCCTCTCCCATTAGATTGTAAGCTTATCGAGGGCAAGGACTATCTTTTGCCTTTTCTTTACATGCCCAGGTGCTTAATAAATGTTTATTGACTGACTGACAGCTCTTACCCTCTCCCTCACTGAAGTTGCCAGACTTCCTAATTACTGCTCTGATCTAGAGACAAAAGACCCCTTCCCTCACCCAAACCTCACCCCATTTCTTCCCTCTCTTCCTTGGACTCAGGGTAGACAGAACCTCTCATCTTCCTCCAACATCTGGGAAACTATTACTATTAGCAAAATATTCTAATAAAACTTCTATTTCAACCCACTGTGGGGATTATCAGGGTCCCATGGAATACTTTAGGAAATGCTGACCTAGAACTGAGAAGGAAGCTCACCCTACAAATATTTGTCCTAGGAACGATGACATGAGATCAAAGATTCTGAGTAAGATTATTTCTCCCCCCGAAGTATTCAGCTGGAAAACTGTGAAGGAAGGTGAGGACTGAGTCAGGCAATCTTCAGAGATCACCTAAGGTTTTCAGCAATCTACTTTGTTTTCAAATGGAGTGACCCAGGCCAGAAAGTTATACATTCATTCATTCTTACCATCCATCCACAGCACGATCTGATAGAACAGTAAGAATATTTTTACCCGTCACTGCTATGAAAATAGTCACAGGGCAGCTGAGGCCAAACAATTTCTCTGTCTCCTTGGGAGTTGTCAGCTTTCAACTGATCCGGCCCCACCCCAGACCCCCACCCTTCAGCAGACTCTCACTGAGCTGGAGAGTACAGTCTTATTTGCTTCAGCTGGTTCTCAATAAAGGAGCTTGAGAAGAGGGAAATTCCTGGGTGAGGCAGGAAAAGGGAGTTTCTGTCAAAGTAAGGACTTCTGCCTTTTTATGATCCTATTAGCAAAATCACTGAAAACTTTTTCTCTGACTAATTGCACACACATTGCTGTTGTTTGTTGTTGTTCAGTTGTTTCAGATTCTTGGTGACCCCATTTGGGGTTTTCTTGGCAAAGATACTAAAGTGATTTGCCATTTCCTTCTCTAGCTCATTTTACAGACGAAGAAACCGAGACAAACAGGATCACACATCTACTAAGTATCTGAGGCCAGATTTGAACTCAGGTGTTTCTGACTCCAAGCCAGGCACTCTATCCACTGCCCTTATCGATATTGCTCCTTCTTACTAATTACAATTGGCCTGCAAAGACCTAGAAACCTGTTTTTAATTTTTGCTTTTCAGGAACCATTTAGGGTTCACATATATGTTTGCTTAGATGGGATTACCAGGGACATCTCCAACTGACAGTTTTCTGCCCACCTCCAATTTAGTAAGGCTTCACATATATATAGAAAGCGGGACCTCTTCCTGTACCTATAAACTATAGGTTATGACATATGGGGTCATGAAAATTTGGCAAGAATAAAAGGTTTCTGAGCATGCAATGACCAAAAATTAACTCAAAATCAATCATGAAATGAATCCAAGGTGTATCTGGCAGTGCTTGCCCATGTTGCATGGTGTAATTTCACTGCAGCCTTGATTCTGAACACAAAGCATGAGCACTTTGTACTGCATATGCCCTTCAGCCACACAACCAACTAATGCTGCTGAAACTCAAAAAGGGATGGTGAGTGGAAAAAGTTTGAGAAGCCCTGTAGAAAACTGTAACAACAATGTCACCAGCAGCTCCTGTGGAGGTGAAAGACCAACAAGAGCACACAGGAGGGCTGCTAGCACAGATTCTTTGATCTGTTTTTCTAAGGAAAGCAACTTTAAGGAATTTACAATCTTACTTTAATTAAACATACATATATCATTCACTTAGTTCAGGGCAAAAAGCCAGTACCCTGAACTTCAGGGAAAACACAAACAGAAATTACAAAGATACATTATATAAACAGAACAAATAAACACAAACCAGTAGACAGGCTTCTAACCATCTCACTATAGCAATACATACAGTTACCAGAGAGAGGAGCATCAACATCTGGGTTTTCAAAGCTAGGGGGCTCTGTGACAGCTACCCAGCGTCTCGTCTGATAAAATCACATAACAGTCTTCCAGCGAGTGAGAGCCCCAAAACAAAATGCCAACCTCAGATCATATACACCCTTCTCAGGTCACAGGGCATCACAACCATGCGACTCAAACCCATGTGACCTAGGCCACTAAGTAGGTTATCAAAGACTTCTGATTCAATCAAAGACTCTTGATTGAAACAAAGGCAAGACTCATTAAAGGCACTTGATTGCCTTAGTATTCCAAAAGAGAAAGCAGTAAAAAAAGTCCCAACTTGCTTAACATTACAACGACCTACACAAATGAGTGGGAAAAGTATAGAACTGAGATGGGAGCCAGGGACAGTGTGGTACAGTGAAAATAGAACTAGCTAGAGGTGCAGCTAGGTGGCTCAGTAGATAGAGTGCCAGGCCTGGAGTCACAAAGATTTGAGTTCAAATCTGACCTCAGACGCTTTCTAGCTATGTGACCCTGGGCAAGTCACTTAACTATGTTTGTCTCATTTTCTTCATCTGTAAAATGAGCTGGAGAAGAAAATGGCAAACCACTTCAGTATCTCTGCCAAGGGAACCCCAAATGGGGTCATGAGTCTGAAACACCTGAAAAAACGACTGAATAACAATAGAGTCAGAGGCTGTGGATTCAGATCATGTGATCTGCTTAATACCTATATAGTCACATAAGCGACCTGCATTTCTGTTTTCCCACCTTGTACTAGGTGGCCCCTACTATCCATACCATCTCTAGATCTATCTTCCTGTGATTCTAATCTTGGCTATTTATCATAAGACCCTAAGAAAACCACATCCCCTTTAAGGCTCTCAGTTTCTACATATATAATAAAATGGAGATGAGATGTTTTCCTATTGCCTCCAGGATCAAGTACAAAGTTCTCTTTCTGAAGTTCAAAGCCCTTCATAATAGGGCTTCTTCCTGCCATTCCAATTTTCTTATCCCTCATACCCCTCTTCCTCTGTACTCTGTGATTTAATGACACTGGCTTCCCTGATGTTCCTCTGAGCAGACTCCAACTGAGTGTTTTCACTGCTGTCCCTCATGCCTAAGGATCTCTCCCTCCTCATCTCTGCCTCCTGGCTCCCTTTGTTGTTATTATTCAGTCATGTCCAACTCTTCATGACCCCATTTGGAGTTTTCTTGGCAAAGATAATGGAATGATTTGTCATTTCCTTTTCCAGATCATTTTACAGACGAAGAAGGTGAGGCAAATGGGGTGAAGTGACTTGTCCAGGGTCACACAGCTAGTAAGTGTCTGAGGCCAGATTTGAACTGAGGAAGATGAGTCTTCCTGACTTCAGGCCCAGTGCTCTATCTACTGCACCACCTGGCTTCCCTGGATTCCTTTAAGTCTCATCTAAAACCCCACCTTCTACAAAAAGCCTTTCCCCATCCTCCTCAATCTTGGTGTCTTCCATCTGAGATTACCTCAACTTTATATCTATCTATCTACCTACCTCTCTCTATAGATAGATATACAGATTTACATATATATATACAGGGGATCAGGACAGCAAGTGGTTAATTGTGGGAATAATGTGAGTCACACTGACTCCATCTTGTGACTTAGCAGTTCTGGAGTTAGTTCAGTTCCTTTTCTATTCAGTTATGGGTCTAGTCCAATTTCTTTCTTGTGAGAAAACTATATTCAGTTGTTGGAACTGTGAGAAAACCTTATTGTATTGTTTGAACCTAGTCCTGCATGACTAAACTGGACCATCTCCACCTGCTATTTAGAGACAATTAACTTAAGAGACAAAAACTAGGTTTTACTGACCAGAAACCTAGTCAGATCTGAAGATTGATGCAAGGAGTTTTCTCACAATTGTACATCTCAAGCAACCCTAATGTCTTATGCGAAAACTAGCCCCATTCTGATCAATCAGTTATTATTTCCATGTTCCTTTAATTGCTTACTGACACTTGGGAGGAGTGAGAAACCTTTTCTGATTTCATGGAATCCCATCTGTTTGCTCTCCGCCTCCCAACTTGAAAAGTCCCTAATCTTTCATCCAATTAGAAATCAGGTTAACTAATGTTGTATTGTTTCCTTTCAATTAATTGGCCTCATTTGATTAATCGGTTTTTAATGGATAAAAATTTGTCTCCCCTTGTATTCGGAGTCCAGCCCTAAGCTAAGAAAGCGGCCTGGTCCTGATTTTGTTGAGCAATTGTCATGCATTGCTTAATAAATCAAAATGCTTGGAAGTTCAAACCTCTGTTTCTTCGGTCGTCTTTCACCTACCACAGTATGTATGTATGTATATATGTGTGTTGTGTGTGTGTGTGTGTGTGTGTAGACACCCATATACATACATATCTAAAAAGTATTTATATATATATACACAAAAGGAACAAATATATGTATCACTGAACCTATATATGTGTAAAAGGAACACACATTTAAGTATATATCATTGAAAATATATATGTGTATGAAAGGAACAAGTATTTATTTATTTGTATCATTGAAAGTGTATATGTATATAAATATGTATGAAAGGGATAATCATTTATATATAAAATCATTGAAAGTATATGTGTATATGTATGTATTTATATTTATATGAAAGGAATAAATATTAGATACTTGCTGTGTACCAGGCATTGTACTAAGCACTATACAAATATTCTTATTTGATACACATAACAGCCATGTGAGATAGATTCTATTGCTATTCCCATCTTACAGTGGGGGGGAACTGAGGCAAATAGCCATTCCGTGACTCGCCCAGGGTCACCCAGCTACTAAATGTCTTAGGCTAGATTTGAACACAGATTTTCCTAATTCCAAGTCCAACATTCTGACCTGCTGTACCAAAGCCTCCCTCAGTACATTTCAAGCTTCTTTTCAGCAGGGACCTTTCTTTGTATTCTCAGTGATCAGCACAGTGCCTGGCACATAGAAGGTGTTTAATAACTGCTTGTTGACTGACTATTTCTAATAACCTCAAGGGGCTATGAAGAGGACAAATGAATCAGTGCCTATACATAACACATGAGTTTTAGGGAAGAAGGGCATGATTCATTAATAAAATTTGAAAAATGTGACAAGTGCAGGCGAGGTATATACTTGATGGGTGTCTCCATTATTACAGCAGCAATAGCTGTTCATGACTGGCTTGTTTTCCTTGGCTTCTTCAACCTACAGAAAAAGCAGTCAGTCTCATTAATTAACTTCACCAGCAAGAAGGTGTAGTAAATAATTTGGCCGCCAAGTGGTGCTACCCTCAAGCCTCAGACAAATGGCTCCACCAAAGGGTATATGCCCTGGCTTTCTGAAAGGTCTTGGTATGCCCACTAGTCACCAAAGGGTTCATAAACATGAACTCTTAGACTACTAAACTTCTCCACTAATCCCAGATTGCAGAGCCTTCGGTACAATGCCGGCCCAATTCGAAATTTAGCTTAAGGGAAAAGAAATGGATCATTGTTCTAAAATATTAAAATCATGGTAATTTCAATTAGGGTCTTACAACCCATTTTGTATTTGGGAAGTCTGCTCGCTCCCAGTCCTCTAAGCTTATGCATAGGTCTTAGATGATTGATTTTTAGCGGTAACATAATTTATTAAAACAGTAAATAATCATAAAAAGATCTGACTAACAAGAAGGTAGAAAAAAGTTGGATACCATGGGGTGTTCCAAAAGTCTTAGCGCAGTTTTAAGCTTTAATAAATCCCTCAGCATAAATGCTACAAACTTACAAAAAACATTTGAAAGATTTTTCAAATTTTTAAAATATTTATATTTCTTATTAAATGTCAGCATAATTACTGTTCTGTGCTATACATCAGACATTAGTTTTAAACTTTAAATTTCAATAAGCTATTACTCAGTGACTGAAATGATCATGTTTATAATTCTAGCCTTATGATCCTCTGAAGAACGAGGTTTTGATGACTACAGGACAATTCTGACATGACCCCACAAGAAAAAGTCTAGTGCACACAGATTAGGTGACTGGGGAGGGCCACGCAAGATCCACCAGTCTGAGAAAGTATTATTCAGAAACTCGCATACACAAATATCCTGCTTAGTTAAAATTTAAATTTTATTAAATTTTTAAAAATTTTAATTAAAAAATTTTTAAATTAAAAATGTTTAATTCACAAAACTAAATAAAAAGTATAAAAGAAATTTAAATACACTTTCAAATTATGTTTTTGTAAGTTTGTAACATTTACACTTCTGAACTTATTAAAGCTTAAAACTGCATAAAGGCTGTTAGAACATCTGGGATAAAAATGATAGTTCTCCCCTCTGATACTCCTGACCACCTTTTCTGATCCTTTTACCTCCACAGTCTTTCCTATCCTTCTCTAGTATGGGTGCTCAGTATCATCCACTTGGACTAATGAGAGTGGAGGTGGAGGTCTTAACCTGGAATCAGTAAACTTCATATGTGTGTGTATGTGTACATGTATCTATGTATGTATGCATGCATGCATGTGTGTCAGCATGAATGATTTCCTTTGTAATCCTATGTACTTTATTTTATGCATTTACAAACTTTGACACAAAAAAAAGATTAAGAATTTCTGGACTAATCAAACGATCATAAGCAGAAGGGAACGCCCTCTGCAAAAATCAGGGAAAAAATGGGGTGGGAGCCATCTGGGGCTGGGATCAGTTTCCGGGCCCTTTCTTACCAACTGCTGAAGTTTCACAGCACTCTGTCTTACATTCCCATCTCGCTGGTCCCCTAGTACTCCAAGTTCCCTACAATCCCCTGGTCCCATTTCAGCTCCATGTTTTCCGCCTTGGCTGGGGTAGCTCTTCAGAATATATGTCTGAGTTTATCCTTGACTTTGTCAAGTTTAGGACTCCTCTCCCCTCACCCCAAAAGCTCCCAGTCACAGTAATCTTTCTGTTCCTAGGTTCTAGAAAGGAACAACAGGCAAACAGCTAGCTGTCACAGTGGATAGAGCACTGGGCTTGTCGTTAGGAAGACCTGAGTCAAAATCCTGCTTTCGAACCCGGCAACCCTAGGCATATCACTCACAATAGCTCTCAGCTTCAGAAGTCTGATCTGTATAAGGGAGATAATGATAGCACTTAGCTCCCACGGTTACTGTGAGGATGAGATGACATGTAAACTGCTTACAAACCTTAAAAACACATACAATCGCAAGAGCAAGAGAAGAAATGTAAGCATGTTAGAAGATGCTGGGCCTCATACTTTCCCTATTACCTTACCAGACTGTCTCATGTGGCAATTAAGAAGGTCTGAAAGACATAGTTTCTGGGTAATTTAGTCATTTTATTAATAAGAGCAACACATTACTAAGAAGAGGATGGTCATTTGGCTATCTCTCTTAGACCAAAGACGATCATGGCGGGCTCACAGTTTACAGAACCTTCAAAGAGGAGGTAGATGTTCCTGAGGGGGTGGCAATCAACTCTGACTGGATAACACAATGGGAGGTGCGCTGTATTAAAATGAGGGGCCGAGAGTGACACCACGTTACCCTTGGACAGAGAAACTGTCTCTATATTTAGACCATCCCACCGGAAGCCTTGGGCTATTTAGACAAAAGGATCTGTCTCCATTCAAGCTTGAGTAGAACCTAATGGGCTTCATCACATTAGATTAAATTCCTGGTAAAGTTAGGTGGGATCTGACCAAGATTGAGAAGAGCAGATTCAATGTCATTGTCAGTAATGTCCTTCAAGAGACTGAACTTTTGACTTTTTAAAATCAAGACTATAAAAGAATGAGAACTCTGACTCTCCCCAAAATTACTGGTTATTAATAATCATTTCTCTTATTGATAAAAAATTTCTAGGAGTCTTTATAAACACCCATTACAAAAGCAGTAAGTTAATTTGCTCCTCACAAGATGATAACAATCAGCAAATAATGCTTAGGAAAGAAAGATTTGTGTATCCTCGTAAATAATTGTCAACATTGCTTGGCAAGGGCAGATACATCCTATGATTTTAAAGTATTTCTTCTCAACCCTATCAAGGAGACTTCCAATATGAGAAGTATCCCTTGGGTACAGTGAGATTCCAGAATAAAGAGGTTTCTGTGGCATGGGAGAGAAAATCAACGGAGCTGACTCAGCAATGAAGCCTGGAGAGGCATGATTAAACCAGAATAAGAGTTGAGAAAACACTTTTTTTTACTTTTTTAAGTTTAAAAAAAATCGTGTAAGTGTAAGATGCAGCCACTGTTGTTTTTAACATAAACTAGTTCTTTGGTTTGAGATATGTCTGCCACATAAGGAGGATAAGAGGGGCAGCTAGGTGGCACAATGAGTAGAACACCGGCTCTGGAGTCAGAAGGACCCGAGTTCAAATCTACCCTTAGACACGTGACACACTTACTAGCTGTGTGACCTCGGGCAAGTCACTTAACCCCAACTGCCCTGCCTTCCCCCTTCCAAAAAAAAAGAAAAAGGAGGATAAGACAAGTCTTCCTCCAGAAAGGCTGGACCCATTTTCACGATACTTCAGCATGGGACAGAGCTTTAAGAGGCAGGACGTAATGGGAAGAATGCTGGTTTAGGAGTTGGGATGACCAGTGTTCAGATTCTGCCTCTATTACAATATATCTTAGCTATGTGACCTTGGACCCTTTTTTCCTCATAAGTAAAAGGAGGTAATAACAGGACCTACTTCACAAGTTTGGGCAGCTACTTGGCATAGTGGATAGAGTGCCTGGCCTGGAATCAGGAAGACTCATTTTCCTGAGTTCAAATCTGGCCTCAGACACTTACTAGCTGTGTGACCCTGGGCAAGTCACTTAACTCTGTTTCCCTTAGTTTCTTCATCTGTAAAATGAGCAAGAGAAGGAAATGACAAAACACTCCAGTAGCTTTCCTAAGAAAACCCCCATAATCGGACATGACTGAAAAATGACTGAACACAGGGTTGCTGTGATGATTATATGAAATAATATGTGTAAAGTGCTTTGCAAACCTTAAAGTGCTATATAAATGCAAGCTATTATTATTATATAAGTAAGGATGAGGTACCTCACTAAGAGAACCCTCCTCTGAACCAGGAAGAATTGTTAAAAAGGAGAGAATGCCTTTCCCACCTCTTGCCTGGGAAGTGACAAACTTCAGAGCCAAGGCCCTGAAAGAGTCAAAGAGGAGAGGCATCAGCCAAACCTAGATTCAAGGTTACTGCCTAGGATGAAAGAGCACAGCAGCGGTTCTGTTGTAAGGAGTACAGTAATAGCTTGCTGAGCTAGAAGCTGGAGGAAGTAGAGACTATGGCTGCTCAGGCAGTCCAGCTGATCAACCCAACAAGCTGAGATACTATGCATGCTCTGTGAAAAGCTAGTCCAGTCACTCAGTGACCTTCCTTGCTAGATCATCTACCAAGCAACCTGTCAGGTCCGGCCCTGCATCAGCTGTGCCAGGTGAGGAGCCAGTCTAGACCAGTACTGAGTGGATCCATCTAACCAAGCATGCATGCCTTTGGAGAAGCCTCATCTATCAACTCTTCTGTGCTTTATGGTGAATGTTGTTTAGACACTCCAGAGAAAAAACACTGAAGTCCTACTGACTCAACATTGTGAGCTGTCTTGGCCACATAGGTTTCTTATATGCGTGCCTCACTACCATTTTAATGTAAGTCTGTGTATGCTATTCCTTCCCCAGCTCCTCCCCACACCTGCCATTCCTCAGGGACTCAGTGTGTTTTTATGAGAGAGTACATTACAATAACAACTGATCTTGCTATGCCATTTGAGTTTAATGCCTTTGCAGAACTGTCTCATCTACCGGATTAATGGAAAGCACACCAGTCAGGGCTCGTGAGCTATAGAGTTGCGAGGATAAACTACCACAAGATTACCTCTAGAACTCAAAGTAACAGCCACCTCTCTAGGGACCCAACTTGCTTGTCCTAGGGCAAGTTAGGGGAGTGAATTCAGAGGGGATGTTACATACATAGTAAGTCTGAGATGACTTTGGGACATTCAATTGAAAATATCCAAACAGGCAGCTGGTGATCTGGCAGTGTAGCTTGGGAGAAAGTCTGAATATATAGAACTAGGGGTCATCTGCATTGTGATGATAATGAAACCCATGGCAGCTGATGAGAAAGTGTAGAAACAGTGAGAAGAGCGTCTGGGAAAGAGATTTAGAGAATACCCATAGTTAGGGGGTACAACATGAATAATGATCCAACAAAGGAGACTGAAGAGAGGTGTCAGATTGGTAGAAGTACCAAGAGAGAGAAAACAATGTCACAAAAACCCAGAGGAGAGAGCATGTAGGAGGAATGGCTGTTAACAGTGTCAGACACAGAGCCAAAGGCAATCTCCAAAATAAAAAGGTTGATGTAAAATCTTTGTGCAAAGTCTATTTGGGGGAAAAAAAAAAAGAAAATCTGACATCCAGAATCTGTAAGACCCTCATACAAATCTATTAGCATCATGTTCATTCCCCAAAGGAAAAGTGGTTCAAATAATACAAACACAATTTTCAAAACAGGAAACATATTGCTAATAAGCACCTGCAAAGTCGTTCAGACTCTAATAATCAGGAAAATGCAAATTAAAACACCATTAAGGTGTTACCTAACAAAGCTCAGCCAAGACGATTGGCAAAAATATCTTAAAATGATTAAACGTGGGAGAGGGGGAAGGCTGTAGGGAAACAACTAGTCTTATATTTTTGATGGGACTAAATCTATAAAAGCTTTTTTGAGAACAGTCTGACAATATACAATAAGAGTTTTTAAACAATCATATCCTTTGACCCTGTCTATTGCTAGGACCATAATCTAATATTGTTGTTCAGTCGTGACCCCATTTGGGGTTTTCTTGGCAAGGGTACTGGGGTAGTTCGCCGTTTCCTTCTCCAAATTAGGAAACTGAGACAAATAGGGTTAAGTGACTTGCCCAGGGTCACACAGGTAGTAAGTATCTCCAGCCAGATTTGAACTCAGGAAGATGAGTCTTCCTGACTCCATGCCCAGCATTCTATGGATAGTGGACTACACCACCTAGCTGCAATAACCTACAGCTTCTATTAAAAAGGGAAGGACCTAATCGTACAAAGTATTCAGAGTTGCTTTATTTGTCATAGCAAAAAGAACTAGATACAGTCTGTATGTCCAGTGACTTGGAAGGCCGAATAAAGAGCTAGTCTTTTTTTGTCCTGTGAGGTCAAGTTTGCTTCTTCCTCCAGAAAACACAAGAGAAACCCTTTTAGAAACGTTGCAATATTTTGAACTTGGAACAAACATGTTTCTGATTCCATTGCCTTCTGCATTTCTGACCCCAATTACCAAAGCTGACTTCGGACATCTTATTATGTAGTTCTCCTCCCATATACATGTTCCCAAGTTTGGAATTGGGCAGGGGAGAGGAGGGGAGTAAAATGACATTACTTTTCCTAGAAAGACCATCATGACTATAAATGGTAAGTGACTTCGCGTTCAGTCTAATGATGTCACATGGGAGTAAACAAGGTTATGGTTTAAGGTTTGCAGTCAATTGCTTTACAAAATGCAATACTAATGTTTTTTACACAGTGCCCTGCCTCTAAGAACCTTCGAATGTTTTACGAATACTTTCCTTGTTAATCCTTACTCTGGTTCAAGAAAGGCAGGTATTATTATATTTTTATCCTCATATTATAGATTGGTCATAGATAAGTGATTTTTCTAAAAAAAAAATTTTAAAAACATGGTAAGAGGTATATTTGAAATGTAGGGGGCTAACCCAAACCTGACCCCCTATCCCAGGATCAGTCTTACCCTTAGACATGGGGTAGGTCCTAGAAGGGGCACTCCAGGAGACTAGCTCCCATCAAATCTCCATTTCTTAAATTCCCTTCAATGGAGACAAAATCACTTATTCCACTATGAGAGAGAAAGCTTAAGATGCAAATATCGCTGGAAGGAACATCATATTTACTTAATTTCCCACTGATAACCTGAGCTTCCTAAGAGCAAGCTAAGGTAACAAGGGAGGAGGGTTCTGAGTGCCTGAAGTCACAAGTTCCATGACTAGGTAGAAAAGGGAGAGGAAAGAATACATGGATTTTGCTTCCCATGGGGTGATAAAAATTCAGCAAATAATGCTTGGGAATGAAAAATTTTGTTTCCTCATAATTTTCCACATCAAAAATGTAAACATGACTTGGCAAGGACAGACACATCCTATCATTTTAAAGCATTTGTTTTCAACACTGTCATGATAGATTTAGAGCTGGTATGGACCCCAAAGTTTAAGTCAGGCCCTCTCTGACAAATGAGGAACCTAGAACACAGAGGTTAAGTGACTTGCTTAGATCCACAAAGCTAATAAATGTCTGATTTAGGACAGTCCTATCTGCATATGTGACCATGTTACCCCAACACCTTCAATAAATTTCAGCAGCACGGCAGCTAGGTTGCACACTGGTTAGAACACCAGCCTTGGAGTAAGGAGGACCTGAGTTCAAATCTAGCCTCAGACAGTTGACACAGTAGCTGTGTGAGCCTGGGCAGGAAGGCAGAAAAGAAAAGATTATGGTACAACTAGGTGGCACATTGTATAGAGCACCAGACCTGAATTCAAATCTGGCCTCAGACACTTAACACTTACCAGCTGTGTGTGTGACCCTGGGGAAGTCAATTAACCCTGATTGCCCCACCCCCAAAAAAATTCCAGTGGCTCCCCAATACACTGAGAATCAAATAGAATGACCTCAGTCATTTAAAGCACGTCATAACCTGGCCCATTCTTGCCTCTCCAGTGGACTTCACGTTATCTCTGGCTTCCTTCAGGATTCAAGTGCCCCCTTCTACAGGAAGCTTCCCCTTTCAAGGCTATTTTGTGTTCATTCTGTGTCTATCCAGTATATGCCTATACATGTACAGAACAGGAGACTAGCCAATAAACCCAATCCTTACGAGCACATACAGAGTGCTTGACTGAAGTAATGCTCTATATGGAAGGTACTGGGGGGTAGAGGGGAAGCCTGCTTCCAAACAGGAATGATAACATGCAATGGAAATACATACACTTTAGTTAAAGCATGCACAGTCATCCTGGAGCTGGCTCCAGCCTGACAACCACGTGCTAAGGTGCTGAGACTGTTGATTGGCTATATAGCCAGGACTAGGATGCAGTGGAAAGAACACTAATCGACCAGGTCCACTCTCTTAAGAAGGCTCTTTTCTGGACTAGCTGACATTGGAGAAAAGGACTGGGGTCCTCAGACCCTCTCATCTGGAGCTATGTAAAAAGAGACAGAGAGAGAAATGTATACACATACATACACTCGTAAACTGGATGGGGCAAATAAAGCTACACGGTGTACATGTGTCGGTCTATATGTCTATACCTAGACATCAAACCACACATATACACACACACACAAACACACACACACACATATATATATATATACATAAAATGTGTTTCTTCTTTTAAAAACTGCCTATTTGTGTCATTCAAAACACTTCTCTGAGAAATGTACATGATGCTAACAGATTTATGTGAGGGACTTACAAATTCTGGGTATCAGATTTTTTTTTCAGACAAACTTTGCATAAAAACTTTTCTCCAACTTTTCTTTTTATTTTGAATATATTGCCTTTAGTTCTGCATTTGACACTACCCTTCCTCCTAGATGCTCTCTACTGAGTTTTTGTTACACTGCTCATATATGTATCTATCTATACATATATTTTTATATTTACATATAGTGTGTATATATACAAATACATATATAGTGTGTATACATACATATACGTATATACATACATACACAATGTATCTTTGCCTGTCCCATACAAGCAGTTACCTCATCCTCAGGGATGTAGGGAGTAGGCATTGCCCACAGGCAGCAGATAGAGAAGTTAAGGGACAGAGGGACAGGGAATCATTAAAGGATAAGTCTATTGCCAGGGGGCAGGTCTTATTCCAATGATCAACAAACCATTTAATCCTAGGCACCACCAGAGAATCTACCCGCTTCTGTGAGACCCCTCTGGGTCTCAGTTTCCCCCACAAGGTGGGCTCTGACATTTCTCAAGCTTTACTTCTGTGATCTTGTGATGGCGAGGGGATAGAGTTGGGGGCTCGGGGAACCCCATGGGATTCCAGGTTGATTCTCTCCCAGGAAGACTGCAAGCCCTCCCTCTGGGCCACGCCAAGTTCTACCATCCCTGTGGGGTCACCTACGAGCATCTGTGGGTGCTGCTGGGCGTCCTAAGACCAAGGGAGAGGAAAGATGGAAGAGAAGAAAGGAATAGAATAAAGGGAGATGAGAAAAAGGAGGAGAAAGAAAAGCAACGCCTCTTGTTGATTGCTGATGACACCCACAACCAAAGAGCAACTCTGTGAGGTCAGGGAGCAGTAAGAGAGCCACGGAAGAGACCCACCTGCCTCCTTTTCTGCCTTCCTAAGTGATAGGGCTCCTTTTTCTGCTTTGTGGTGACAACCCTGCACATCGGAGTTGATGGGTTTGACACGTGAGCCTAAACCAGTGGATGCTGTCAGTCAGATCGCCCAGGCATTCAGTTCACACTGGTCTTCAAGACATCTCTCCAGAAGCCCCAGAGTCCCTAGATCATCTGCCTCACCTTGGAAAGTAAAATCTAGGAATAATGAAAGTTAACTATTTCGGTTCTCAAAAGACATGACAAAGGAATGCCATTGTAAATGCATTATTTGGGCAGTCCCTGTGGCTCTCTGTGCCTGCCAGTCAGAAAGTAATGTTTTAAAGTCTCTTCTATGTCTTAGGCATGGTCGCTAGGCCCTCAGGATACTAAGACAAAAAGTGAAAGTCCCTGCTCTCAATAAGTTTGCGTTCTATCAGAAAAGACAATATGTATATAAGCACATCCAACATTAATTCAATCTAAATTTTTTTTTGGGGGGGGAAGGGGAACACCAGGAGCTAGGAGAGCAGAAAAAAACTTCCTATAACAGGGTTAATCATCTTAAGCACAGCACTCCACAGAGTCCAAATCCTGTAGCATATTATAGTCTGTTAAAATGCTGTGAACCTCTCAAATTTCTCATGAATAAAATCAGTTTTACTCAACAGGAGGCAAATTATTAAGCAGAATGATAAAATATGTATTATTCCGTTTGGACTGATTTTGTTGTCGAGAGTTTAAAAGTAGGATTAGAATTTTATTTTATTTTTTTTTCCATTTTTTTTTATTTTTAGATTGCAACATACAGTTCTACATAATTTTGGGTTCCAGATTTTAGATCTGGAATAAAAACTAATATTTATATAGGTTTACAACACATTTTCCTCACAATAATTTCTGTAAGTTAGCACATTGTTCTCATTTTACAAATCTGAGTCTCTGAGGTTACATGACATGACAAAGGTCATCAAACTAGTATGAAGCAGCAGCACTGAGACTCAAACCAGTTCTTCTAACTCCTAAAGTCAAGTAAGTGCTCTTTCCATTATCTTATCAGAAAGGGATATTAGCTCTTATAAAGAATTAAACATCAAAAGTGTCTGCTCCAAAGTATTATTTTATTTTGTAAAATGAAATTCTATTACAATTAGTTTAAATGCTGTGGGCAAAATTAAATTTAAATTGTTTTAAATGCAACCCATTATCAAATAGGTCATTTGGCTTTTTTTGGTGTTCATGTCAGTGGTAGGGTTTATAAGTGCCAGCTGCCCAGAGGGCCACATCCATCTTAGCACATATCTCAAAATGAGCAGATGACCATTGACAAGACCATCCTGAAAACTGAATAACTAAAAGCCATGCCTGGCTAGCCAGAAGACCTTGTGACATGCTCAGCAGATCTGCTGAAGTAAATGTAAAATGTCAGGCCCAGCTGTGGAAGCAGTCCCAGAGCTTTGTATTTACCTCCCAAGAAAACATAGAGTCTAATCAGTGTTTTAGGCAAATTCTGTGCTGGAGGAAATAATTGTTCTATAACTAAAAAACAAAAAAAACACAAGAAAAACAGTATCTACCCACAAGTAAATTATGTGACATTTTTTTTTTAAGTCTGAGTCTCCACATCTCTCCCAGCCTGCAGTGCAGGGGTTACTCTCAGGCCCAGTCTCATTTTGATGGGCAAGGGGGCTTGACCATTCCTGACCAAACCTAAGCTGGTTTGACCCTTTCTAAGCAACCTGGTGCTCCCTCTGCCCGAAGGGACTCAATACATTAATGTTGAACTTACTGCAGACACCCAATATCAGCTTAGCCCACTGTAATTCAGGAGTTCCTAGCTCAAGAGACAGTCTCTGGCTCCTTGGAAGCAGGAATTACTTATAGGCATGAGCCACCATGCCTAGCCTGTGACAAAATTTAAAAGGAAAACTCTTGCTATTAGGAGTCCTAAAAATTTAATCTAAGGCAATTTACAGCTGTTCATAAACCCAGCAAGCAAAATGGATGTGTGCTTCAAGGTCCCTACTCGTAAATCTTATGGATGTCAAGTATGAAGAAAATTAAGATAACTGGTGAGGCAAATTCTATGGTTATTTTGTCACCGTCTACTAACTTGAAAGAGTTTAAGCTTCATTTTTACTTGGGAAGCACACTGGAATTTTTAACCCAGGGCTCCCAGATAAAAGGCCAGTATTTTGCCATTTAGGTCCCAGATATTTGACACTTATGCCAATTTTTCACCTGAATGGTCAAAAGCACAAGGAAATTATAAGAGCTTAAGAAAACTGGACTTTGACTGCCAAGTCTCAAATTTCTTGGCTTAAGGCTTTTGTTCTAACATATGCTTTCTTATTTAGACTAGCTTAAGCATTTTATTATTTATGTCATAAATGACCAAGAACAAAATTCCCCAACACATTCTGAAATGAGAAACTAGCTATATCCCACCACGGTGAGGGAATTAAAGTATATAGTTAAGGTTTTTAGCAACTAACAGTTTGATATTAATGAATGTTTATTGAAAAAAACAATAACCCAAGCAGTACACAGATACTTTAATTACACACAGTCTCAGCAAAATGCAATTACAATAAAAATAAGTACTTTATGTGCCTTGGTCCCTCAAGTAGCTAAGATAGTTGAACTATCTTCATTAGCTTATATTACATAAACATCATTAATAAACACATATGCACAAATAATTCCATTTATTTTCCTGACCCTTACTCTGCTATTTTCTTCTTTTATGGCCATGATGCCTTTCTTCATCCCTGAAATAAAAAGATATTATAAGCTACTGAACATTTTAATGTCCGTTTCAAAAAATTTAACTATTAAGTACAGATAGATCACTTAACATTCAAACTGTTACTAAAAACAATAAAAACAGAAAAGAGCTACAAAGGAACATTCAGCTAAGCATCCCGGTAACGCGCAAGATCACAATCTGGTCAGCAGGGAAACTGTTGAATGATTAATGTGAACAGCTACAGCTGAGTAATGGGCCCCAAAGCGTTAGTAAATATGATTGAATACTTACACTGTTACAGACATACAGGTACTAGGGTACTAGATCAGGGATGGGAAATGAAGGAGTTTTAGTGAGCTCAGGAGCCAGGAGCAGACAAGGGGTTTCAGGAACTCATCTGGCCCCCCATGTTAGGGGCCTCAGTCCTGAGGACTACGAACTAGCACTGAGCAGGAAAAGGGTTTGAGATAAAAGGATGTAACTGGGCTGCCCAGATGAGATATGGGCACCTGTAAGGAGCAAAGGGGCAGTCAGTCATATCTGACACAACTTTTGAAAGGCAACTTTTTTTAATAAGAACCAAAGGAAGAGACAGACAGCGACCTTAGGTATTAGAAAACAAGTTCTGTCAGCTTTACAACTTGGCACAAAATGACCGTTTTCATTTCCTTAAGCAAAAAACAGGTCACAGTTCTTTTTTTCTTGTTTCTAACAAGGGAAAAACAACTTTGTGCTCTAAGTTAAACTGCGGTAAGCACTTAGAACATAAAATAATATATAATGGGAAGGCAAATAAATTTTTTAGGTACCGATTTTAACTTTTTCTACTCCATATCTTATGAAGCAACTATGAATTTTTTAGTTTTTTAGAGTAGCCAGAGTTACAGAATCAACTCTCTAATAATCATAGTAATGGACAAAGACAGAGAAACAAAACACCAAATAATCAAATCTGTTCCCCACCACTGACCATGAGTTTAAGTATGTCAAATCTTCCAGTAATCGTTTTAATGAAACCATGTGAATACAGAAGTTCTGTAATGTCCCCATCCCTATTTCACTCCTCACCTGATCCTGCAACCCATTCCATGTCAGAAAGAAATTGTAGAATTTAGCCCTATACTCCAGCAGTGCTGTCAAAGTCAAATAGAAATAGGGGCCACTAAGCCAGACATTAAGAATCCCTGAGGGTCCGACCCATATGACTTTGTTTCCAAATGTAATATTATCTGTGGCATTTATTTTGTTAAATATTACCTAATTACATTGTACTCTGGTTTGGGGCACCACTTGGGAGTGTTGTGGGGTCATTTGGAGGCCAAGTGTTTGATGACTGAACTACAGGACAGGTTTACATTCTTTCAAATTATCTGGGGAAAGGGGAGGGTCGATGGTGATATATTTAATTTCAAAAGAATTCTTGCTATGCAAAAGAGAAATTTGAAATTTCAAGTATTACTTAAACATAGTTGGTTAAGAACAATATTAAAAGATGGCAATCCAAGAATAAGCAATAATCAAGAACAGACCAGAGAAAGACAATATATTTTCATTTTATTAATCAAAAAGGATCACAAAGTATGCATTCAATTCTGTGAATTATGGATTAAATCTGATTAAGTCTGAGCCTATAAATAAATGAATGATTGCAAAAGTTTAGGATAAGCAAATGGCTAAAATTGTATTCTTTGAATATAGCTAATTCTTGATTTTCAATGGTAATAGAGGGCAGATAAGGATACTTGACATGCACAGTTAATACAAAAACACCCCTCTTGTGTTAGTGACCTCAGTCATTGAAACCCTTATAAGAGCTATTTTCATAGAATAAAATTAGCTAATTTGAGAATGTGTTTTTTTTCCCTGGCCCTACAAAGTCTAGCTAACACTAATAAGCACTAAAAACAATAAAACGAAGGAAGCAAAAAAGATGTGAACAATTCCTCTGAATCCTCCCCCTAAACCTGCCTCCCCTCTAACCATTTCTTTTAATGGCACTGCCATATCAGACTCAAATCCTTGACATCATCTTTGGCTCCCCTTCTCGCATGTCACCACTTTGATGGCCAGCGCTCCTCATCCCTACCTCCACCACATCTGTCCCTCTTCTCTCACACCACCGCAGTCATTTACTTCAAATATTCTCCTCTTCTGCCCTAGACCATTCTACCAGCCTTCTACCTAAATGGTTTTCTTGCCTCTGGTCTAACCTCTTTCCCCAATTTATCTCCCACACTGCTGCCTAAGTAATCTTGTCCTCACACCACTCCTCCACTTATAAACCTTAAGTGCCTCCCTATCACCTACCCAATAAAACAGAAGCTCCTAAATCAAGGTCCTCCACCATGAGATTCCAACCCCCTCTCTGGCCTTCTCTTCACATCCTCTAAGTTGTAGAGCCACGGGATAACTGATCCTGGTCTCCTGCTCTTGACCTGCTGTGTTGGTAAGCAAAATGGCTTTGTTTTGTTTGAGTAATTCAGTGTATTTCATTGAGCCTTATTAGGTGCTAAGCCCCAGGCCCAAACCCCTGTTAGGTGTAAATCCTATGTGGGTGTGGACTGGTGACTAAGGTGGGGCCCAAGGTGGGGCTAACTCCAGGGAGGGCCTAGTTTACATGTCTGGGACAGCAGAGGCTCTTAGACCACATGGGTTTAAGTCAGTTTAAGTAAGTTTAAGATTTTAGGTCACATGGGTGAGTTGCATGTGTGATTCACCCCTGCTGCTGACAAAGATATAAAAACCAGGGGTTGATCTCCTCTTCTTTGGAGCTCATTCTCACAGCAGTGGTGGTGAGCATGACTCTGGGCCAGCCCTTGTTCTGAGCTCCCGGGCTGAACCTAGATGTTGGTAACTATGAATTGTACTGGGTCTGTCTGTTGATGTTTGTAATTTGTTTGTATTTTGCTCTGAAGTTCAGTGTGCTGGCTTTTTCCCCTGAACTAAGTGAATGATATTTGTGTGTTGAATTAAAGTAAGCTTGCCAACCCCTTCGCCTTGCTTTCCTTAGTTAAGCAGATCAAAAGAACCTGTGCTTTCTGGGTGCTGGCAGCTTTCTGGGTGCTGGCTGTGGGTGGATCTTACACCCCCACAGAAGCTGCTAGCCAGATTGTGGACACACCTGCCACCTGAGCTGCACCCCCCGATGCCTGGCCTTGGGCCTCACTCACACACATTTCTTCTTTCAAGGTTCATCTCAGAGGCCATCTCCTCTATGAATCCTCCCTGACGCTACATGAGAAAGTGACCACACGCTCTCCCCACATGCTCACAGCATCCTACCTGGATCCTTCTTTTTCCTTTCAGTCCTTACCTCTTTAAGCATTCATCCCTCTGCCTTCTGTTAGACTCTAAGCTCCCTGAGACCAGGGCCTGTTTCTTATCTGACTAGTACCTAGGCAACTAGGTGGCACAACAGACAAGAGTGCTGGGCCTAGAGTCAGGAAGACTCATCTTCCTGAGTTCAAATCCTGCCTCAAACACATACTAGCTGTGTGACCCTGGGCAAGTCACTTAACCCTATTTGCCTCAGTTTCCTCACCTATAAAATAAGCTGGAGAAAGAAATGGCAAACTGCTCTAGTATCTCTGCCAAGGAAATACCAAACGGAGTCATGAAGAGTCAGACACAACTGAAAATGACTGAACAACAACATGGTAGAAAAGAAGCATTTACTAATGTGTCAAACACTGTGCTAAGTGCTTCACAAATATTATCTCATGATCCTCAGAACAACCCCGAGAGGTAAGTGATATTATCCCCATTTTACAGTTGAGGAAATTGAAGCAAAAAGAGGTTAAGTGATCTGCCCAGAGTCACACAGCAGTGTTAGGGGGTGGATCTGAACTCAGGTCTTCCTGACTCCAGGCACTTCCTGACTCTATCTACTGCGCCACCTAGTTGCCAGGTAGCAGCAGTTAAGTACTCTAGTAATAGATAAGGTAGGATTAACAATGATTATAGTTTACCGGAATGGCATTTAAACTTACCTGTCTCTCTTTCTTCTCAAGTCCCTATCTCTCTCCTTCTCCTTACTTCTTTTTCGTTTACGTGGGCTCCGACTTCTATCTCTTCTATGTCGTGAGTGCTCGGTATCCTTATGGCTTTCCCCAGACTGTCGTGAGTCTGCTGAAGCTGAGCGTCTCTCCTCCTTTCTGGAAAGCAATATTAACCAGTGAATCTTCAGTAGATTATTTCCTTCCCTCTTTTTTTGTGCAAAAGGAACCTATGCCACATCCATGCAAATGATTTTAAACAATGAGATCTCAAAGTGATATAATTTACTCCAGAGTGGAATTCAAAATCAAATAGGTTTTCTGCAAAGGCAGTCCTACAGCAGAGACTAAGAGTATTATTACAGTACTACACCAGGAAAAAAAAATCTTATCTTGATAATAGCAAAAAGTATTTTTAATTAAATTGTTTTGAATGGTTCTGAAGATTCCAGGATTATGGCAAACTTAATTTATGACATGCTCAGAAAAGAACATTTTGACAGTGCCAAGAAAATGATGCACACACACACCTTCCTGAAGATTTGGCTGAGTTAGAAGCATTTTCAGCATCATCCTCTGCTTGTTCCACTTCCTCTTGCCAATGATTACTGAGCTCTGCCATGTGCACACTGATCACATCTCTAATCACCTGGGAAGAGGGAGGATATAGGAGGCTGTTCGTTGAAAATGAGAGAAGACAAACAACTAAGGGGCTTATATGTTCCGTATGTAAAATATGGAATTATTCAGTCATTTCACAAGTATTTATTCTGACCTCCTAAGTAAATTAGAAATTCTTAGAGAAGAGGGACCATCGATACATTTCTTTCATATCCCATCCTCCTCTCTCAACCTTCTTTAACCAGTGTTCACAGTGATTCTGAAACTGTTTGCAACTAGAGACAATTTGTACAAAGTCCATTCTTCCCCCTTCTGTGTAACTAAGTAACTAAGAAGCTGAAAAAAGAAGATTGAGGAAAGAGGGGGAAATGGGGAAAATAAATTTAGAGCTGGAAGTGTCTCATGTAGGCTAAACAGTGGGGTCATGTTCTCAGCATCAAAGAAAGCTAGCATGTCAGAAAAAAAGGGGTTAGAAGGTATACACACAACTGCAAGGACTAAAAGATCAAGGGTGAAGATTAAAAGTAAGCTAAGAAATGGTGCATCACTTAAAGGTTTTAAACAGTAAAATGCAACAATTAGCAATTCTGGGAGGAAGAAAAACATTGGGAGTAGCACATAAGACTGAGTGAAAGGAAATGAAACCAGGAAAGAAGTCAACAAGTGTATTAGTGTCTTTTACATATCCAGTACATGAGAAATACATATGAAATTTTAAAATGCTACATGACCTCAAAGAGATTATAATACAGTTAATGAAAAAATACATTAAATAAAAAAGAATATACAATTATATGGTATGGACTATAACTACAATACATAGCAAGTCAATTAAAAACATTATTTATTAAGCATCTACTTGGTGCAAGGTACTAGGATACGAAAAAATAAAAATAATATGGACTCTGTCCTCACAGAGACTGCAATCAAATAGAAAGACACACATACAAGTAAGACAAAATAAAATGTGGTAAGGGCAAAGGAGATGTAGAAAATTTGAAAGAGACATTTTCAGCGAGGGGGAGGTCACAGATGACTGAAGTGGCACCTGAGCTGCATCTTGAAAGAAGGACTTGAAGAAGTAGAAATGTAGAGATGTATATTCCACACATGGGATATCGAGGCAAGGATGCAGAGAGCAGAAAGATTACTGGGAATGCTCAATGCCAAGAAGATATGAAATAAGGCTACCAAGGTGGGTAAAAGCCAGCCTGTAGAAGGCCTTAACTACCAGACTGAGTCTATCCTGGAGGGAAGATTTTTGAGCAGTGTGGTCAGAGATGGTATTAGAAAGCTTATTTGGCAGCTACACGTAAAGAGTAGATACCAGAAGTAGGGAGACCAGTTAGGTATCTGTTATTCTAGTTCAGGTTAGAGACATGAGGGCCAGAGCTAGGAGGAGACAAAAACTGTGGAAACAGAATCAAAAAGACTTGACAACTGACTGGATCTGAGAGCAGAGGGAGGAATTCAAGATAATTCAGAGATTCTGAACCTGTATAAACTATGAGAAGGGTGATGCAATGAACAGAAACTGAAAAGCTGTGGGGCAGACAGGCCTGGAAAGACAAATGATTATTCCATTCTGAACATACTTTTAGTTTGATGTGCGATCAGGACATACAGATAGAAATATTCAAGCATCCGACTGGAAATGGAGTACTAGAGCTTGAGGATGAAATGAGGGCTGGATGTTTGGAAATCATTTGTTAAGAATCGATAACTGAAACCATGGAAGTTTAGGAAACTTCCAAAGGACAGAGCACACAGAGAAGACAGGAAAGGGCCAAGGACTCACCCATGAAGGACACTCAAACTTAGGTGGCAGGAGGAAAATGTCCCAGCCAAAAATACTGAGGCAGGTAGGAAAAGAACCAGAAAATATTGGTGCCGAGAAAGATAAGGCAGAACAGCGATCAATCATATTAAATGTTGGAGTAAGATCTAGACGCTAGGAACCCAGAAAAGTCAAGGCTATGATACGGCCTGAGAAACTATTGTTGGTTTATGTAACATTCATAGCATCATTTTTTATGAAAACAAAAAACTAGAAACAAAGTGGGTGTCCATCATTTGGGAAACAGCCACACACAAATCGTGGCATGGTCAGACATGAGTATCAGAAAGATCATTTTAGCAGCTGTATGTAAAGAGTAAATACTGGAGACAGGGAGATCAAGTAGGAAGTTGTTATTTCAGTTCAGGTTAGAGATAATGAATGAATGAATGGAATGGCATATTACTACATGATTTAAAAAAACATTTTTAGAAAGAAGTAATCTTTGATGACCTTAGAGTGGCTTTAATAAAGTAACAAGAGATAAAAATCAGATTGTAGAAAGCTAAGAAGTGAAGAAATGTTGAGAAAGTGGGAAGTACAGTGGGAAGAGAGACAGATCTGGAGTTAAAAGAGACTGGCTCAAATCCTATTCTTGCAGCTAGGCGTCCCGGTGGAGAATACTGTTTGTGGAGTCAAGTAGACTAGAATTCCAATCCTGATGCCAACAGACACTTAGTAGTTTTATGACCCTGGGCAAGTCTCTTAACCTGTCAGTCTTTTTCCTCATCTATACAATGGAGATAATAATAGCACCTACTTCACAGTAGGTGATCAAGTAAGATAATACACATTAAAGCACTTAGCAAACCTTAAAAGTAATATATCAATGTTAGCAGCTATTACTGTCACTATTGTTTTTACATCTTTCTATCTTTTGCTGGCTCCTTTTCCTCCTGTCCCCCAAGTATGGGTGTCCTTCAAAGGTCAGTCCTTGGCCCTTTTCTTTTTTCTCTCTACACTCTCTACTGGAAATCTTGGAAACTTCCATGTCTCAGTTATTGCCTCTTTGCAAATCACTTCCAAACATCCAATTTACAACTTACTACTTACTTCAAAAATATCCCTGCAGCATCTTAGAGTCCTATAAGGAGTTTTAAAAGTAGGGACTCAAGGCATACAAATCATTTCCTAGTCAACACTTACCTCAGTATAAGACTTTTTGGTTATATGAACATTCTTTGCTCTATAGGACTGACGTCGTCTTTTATAATCTCTCATTTCCGCCAGAATTTCAAGATGAGATTTTGGACCTTTTTGACTATCATCTAAGAATGAAACACAATGATCATATCCTCAACATGCTTTTCAAAAAAAAGCAGCATTCACAATATACCATCAAATGACATTTCAACTGTAGTGCACACTTTAGAAGGAAAAAAGATTCTGCTGTATATAAATGGGCCATGTAGCAATGAAGTTAGAAGCAGAGCTCCTGCATTAAACTAGGGTGGGGGGAATAGAGGGAGGGGTTCAGGTTCATAAATCTCATTTAGAAGTACCATGCAAATATATACAAGGAATTTCACTGATCAGGAAGTTGTACTATTTTAGCTCATTTTAAAGAATTTTTTAAATGACTATATAATCATAACACTATATCAAATAACAAATATTTAAAACTACAGTATTTATCTCAAACCTTGATTGACTTTAGCAGCCAGGTCTACAAAAAGGTCACTGTCATTTTCAGTGATCTGAGACCTGGACCGCTGTTTCTTTGTCTCCTCAAGAACATAATCAAAGATGGCATGACGATCAGCTTGGGTCAGGTCACAGATGAAACGCTTATGATTCTGAG
This sequence comes from Phalanger gymnotis, assembly GCA_028646595.1. Classification (NCBI taxonomy): domain Eukaryota; kingdom Metazoa; phylum Chordata; class Mammalia; order Diprotodontia; family Phalangeridae; genus Phalanger; species Phalanger gymnotis. The sequence goes on along the minus strand of CM053622.1, from coordinate 154,193,124 downwards.
GCACTTCAATAGGCACTGAAGAATAAATCCCTAGAGTAGAAACACAGCGAAAAGAAAACTACATGAAACAATGTAGAATAAAACTTTTGGCTGATATGAATACATAACTGTCTGAATGATAAATCATTAGAGAAGATCCTCCATATTACAGTGTAAGCTTAGCATGTATGTGTCAAGCTCCCTGCCCCCCCTTTTGCAGACTCCCCTGATTAAAGACTGGTAAGAGGAAACTCTTAAGACAAAAGATAGGCAATAACTCCTCTCCCCCTGGAGAAACTTTACCCTGGCCAAGTCTTAGGAATGAGGCAGGCGGAGGGTGGCTTCCCTCTCTAGCAGGAAAAACTTTCTTTGTTCGGGACCCTATAAAAGTCACCACGTGGGACAGGCACATAGGAACCTCACCTATGGGGAGGACGCTTCGCCTGGGGCTACATTCAGAAGGGACTCACCAAAGTGGCTGTAAAAGACGGGGTTCTCCAGCTTAGGAAAGGCTTTGGTGTAGGTGGTGAACGTATGTATGTCTTATGTTGCATGTGTATCTTTTTGTCGGTATCGCTGCGTTTGTAGATGCCTTTGTGTGTCTGTGTCTCTGCCTTGGTCGCTGTGTTAACTGTGTTAGGAATTGTTGCGATTAATGTGGTTGTGGGTTTGATAGAGTATCTTCCCTGTCTTTCAAATAAAAAACTTTGTTCTTTTGGGAGTGTGCCTTATTGCCAGAATGAATCCAAATCCGAACCTAACCTAGCTTAATCGAACACTGTCATAAAAATGCAATGTATTAATAAAGTCAAGACACCAGGACAAATAACACTCCTCATCAAGCAACTCCTGAATACTTAATATATGTATTTATGTTGTCAATTGTCTTAAATATGCTATGTCCATAGTGAAAGGTTTGCTTATTCACAATAGTAGTGAAGACAAATCCCTGCAGTGACAATAACATTAACTACAGCACAAGGCTTACCAATGACTTAGGAAACTCCTCAATGTAATACTTTTGACATTGCTACTGTGCAGTTTCAAAATGATTCATATTAGAAAGTGTCTGCTTTGTCAAAATAAAACATACGAATCATGCATACCAAACATAACAAAATCTAGGGGGCTTTGTGAATTGGGAAGGGAATGGTATATTCTGAGTTGGTTAATGAGTTTCCTGTGCATCTATATTAGTCTCTTCAGTTCTACAACGATAAATTATTCAAATGAGGGGAAAAAACCAGAAACTGCATGAAGAGACTGATGTAGATGCACAGGAAACTCATTAACCAACTGAAATTTTTAAACCAAGAATAGAAGATGAAACCAAAGGCAAATAACAGAGAATATGCTAGCATAACAGTCTCATAAGAATTCCATCAGAATTAAAACCAAGGATGAGATATTCCTGGCAATTAACACCAAAGACCAATTAACACCAAAAAAAAGTGGTTCTTTTCCTACTTATGTTAGGGGTATTAGCAATGAAAAAAAGGCTAAAACTGCTGCTGGGGAAGGAAAGGTAAAATGATGGAGAACAAAAAAAGGCCTGAACTAATGAACTCATTTAATTTCTGATTTTCTTTTCTTTGGAATAGAAACAAAAACAGGACTAGAAAGAGAAACCTAAGGTAAGTGAGGAGTCATTTTCCTCAATGAGTTCAGGTCACTATCTCTGGTCAAAGTACCTTCTAGAGCACTAAAAGAACTGGCAGATATGATGGGTGAACCACTCTGCTGGCTCATCATCCATATTACAGTCTGTAATTTGGGAGTGGGCCCCAAGGCTCTGTCCTAGGTACCTTTTCCCTCTCTACAGCCTCACACAATGACTTGAGCAGATACCACAGGTCTAACTCCTGTCTCTATGTGGAAGACTCACAGACCTATATATACAGCCACAGTGTCTCCTCTGATCTCTAACACCATATCAACTGCCCATTGGACATCTCAAACTAGATGTCCCAGAGGCTTGTCAAAGTCGACATATTCAAAACAGAATTTTCCCCCTAAACTCACCCCTCTTCTAAACTTCTCTGTATCAATTGAGAGTACCATCTTTTCTTCCAGTCTCCAAGGCTCCCAATCTCATCAGCCTCAATGCCTCCCTCTCCCTCACCCTACATAAACAATCAACTGCCAAATCTTGTCCTTTCTGCTTTCACAATCTCTCTCAAATCTGTCCACCTTTTTAACACACCTGCACCCTAATTCATGCCTCATCACTTCTCTCCTGGACTAGTACAATGCTTCCCCAATCTAGTCTCCACAGATGCCAAAGTGATTTTCCTTAAGCATAGGCCTGACTTCCTGCCAACCTCAGTATGTATTACTGCTCCTCTTATACTTAAGGCCCCAGCGAAATTGGCCCCCTCTCTGATCCTTACACATCATTCCACCTCCTGTTTTTGCAGGTCCTCTTCCCTCTGCCTCAAAGAACCCCTTACTTCCTTGAACATTCAAGTCGAGCACCGCTTTTTATACAAAGCCTTTCCTCCCTCCCTGACTGTGTGGGATTTATTTTGTATCAGTTTTGTAAAGACTTGTGTACGTCCATGGTCGTCACCTCTGACGGAATGGAAGTTCCCTGAGTGTAAGAGCTCTTTTGTTGTTCTTTTTCTTTCTGTCTTCAGCACTTAGCCCTGGGCCCAATGAGAGACTTATAATAGCTCATCTTGGACAGTAAGAGATGCAACAGAATTGGAGAAGTGAAGATGTCCAATTTTCAAAAAGGAGAGAGGATAGAATCTGTATTCTATAAGCCAGTAAGCCTCACTTCTATTCCTGGCAAGATTCTAAAACACATCATCATGGGATGGTATGTGGTGAGCACTTAGGAAAACAGCAATGACTAAAAATCTAGCGCGAGATAAAAAAACACAAAAACCAGCCAGATCAGACTATGTCCTTTCTTAACAAGGTACCTAGACTAGTAACTAGTAATGCTATAAACACAGATTTTAATTTTAGCAAAACATTTGTAAAAATCTCATGCCAAAATTTTAGAAAAAAATGAAGATGAATGGACAAAACAACATTAAAACTGATTACAATTCATTTGGAACTGACTGGAGAGTGGGACCAAAAGAATAGGCATTAATGAATCGAGGTCAACTTTTTTTTGTCCTTGCTTTACTGGCAAGCCTCAGGTCTTTTTGAACTACATCTCCTCATACAAATCCCACAAGAGTGCAACATGCCTTCATATTCATTCTATTACCTGCTCTCAGCTTAGTTCCAACCTTCTCTATGTATGTTTGTTTGTTTGAACTTAAATTGGTTGATAATTTCCTTTTTCATCCACACTGGTCTTCTTAAACAACTTCCCCCAGTAGTATTTTTTTCTCTTTAGAATATCATTCTGGAGGGTTTCCCATCCTTTCTAGGCTGATTTTCTCTATAGAATTTCAGGCCATAATATCTTACTTATCCCTTCCCTCAACCCTTTGAAAGTTCCTTTTCTAAAATCTGAGGTTCACATGAGATTGTGCCTGGTTTTCTTCTCTACCACAAACTATCTTGGAGCAGTCACTTCATGCAAGGTTCCTAATATTTCCACCTCAGCAACCAGTTCCTCCCTGTTGACAATCAGATCCAAAAGAGCAGTTCCCTTTTATTGGATCCTTCACCTTTTTAAGAATGAAATTATCTTAGAGCAAGTCAAAAAATTATTAGCTGCTCTCTTTGGCCAAAAACAGCTCTAGCACATACACATATAATCAGAGTCCCCAACTATTATTATATCACAAGTCACCATGCCTCAGATTTGTAATCCACTTCTTCTACCATTACACTACCACTCCTGCCTCTGTTGGTTTTCACCACATTTGCCTTCTCTAGTTCTTGGATTTTTTTATGAGTATCTCTTCATAATCTACCTTAAGGTGCTATAGATATGCTAGCTATTTTTTTTTATTAAATAATGCTACTCCTCCCTCTCCCTATCCCACATACCAATACACTCCCTAACTCCGTATTTGCATATCATATTCCTTTTGAATACAGAATATCCTTCCAAATTCATGTTTTGGTTATCAGTCTCATCCCACCAAGCCTCAGAGACACAGATAACGCCAAATGTACCTCCTTATGTTAGGATTTCTAATTTACTTTGATTGTTACCTATTCTTGTACATAGATACAATACCACTGGTTTAACTGCTTGTTTGGATATTTTGCTTCGTGAACATAAAGTTCTACATTGGAATTTAAAAAATCAACTTTACAAATAAAGGAATGGGAGGACATGGCTAGACAACATTTCCTGTGGAAAAAAAAAATGAAGGGTTTTAGTGAACTGAAAACTCAGTGAGTCAACAGTGTGACATGGCAACTAGAAAAGTAAATAATATCTTAGGCTACATTACTGAGATAGGCACTTTGTTCAGAACAAGGGAAGATAATCATTCTGCTACACTCTGCCCCCAGTGTTCAATTCTGGGTGCCAATTTTTAAGAAACAAAGAAGCATATCCAAAAGAGTAACTAGAGTGATGAGAGAATTCAAGAAAACGCCACTGGAGGATCAGTTAAATAAACTGAAGGTGTTTAGCTAGAAGAAGAGATTACTTAAGAAGAATGTGAAAACTGCCTTCAAAGTATCTGAAGGACTGGCATGTAGGAGGACTGGCTTTACTTTGCTCTTCCCAGAAGGTAGAACGAAGCACAAAGGGTAGACATTGCACTGAAGTATATTTAAGTCTGATGTAAATAAAAATTTCCTAACAATCAGAACTGTTTAAAGATGAAATGGGCCTCATTGGAAGGCAGGAAGTTACTCCTCACTAGAGCTTTTCAAGCACAGACTATATGATCACTTGTTGGTAATTGGTGTAGATGAGATCCTTGGTCAGGCAAGAGTTAATTTAAAGGACCACTGAGAATCTGTGAGGTGTAAGTCAACATGGAACTACATGAAATACATAATTTGCTATATATAATTACAGAGCTTACACTCAGAGATTCCAGAATTTTCTAAGTCAACAATAAACCAACAAAATTTATGCCAAATTCTTCTCACATTAATCACCATGCAGCATCCTCAAAAAAGTAAATACCAAATTAATTCAAAACCAGTTAATAGCAGTGTCTAGCAACACCTGCAACTTTCCAAACCAATTCATTAATGGAAAAATGAATAGGCACAGTACCTTGAAGTGACAAATTAACAAGTGAGCAGAAGTATTTGAGGATTCGAGGCTCTCAAAATAATCATATGATTATAGATAAAGTAATAGTTATATTCTTCCTAGAATTCTTCATTTACTAATGCAAATAACAATTTCCAAATTGCATTGGTTATAATACAACATATACCAAGTGATACTAAAGAATTATTTTAATCATTACTAGGTTAACCTAAGGGAGTAACACAAGTCAATTTTATCTTAATGTCCTTATTCATAATACAATACAACACAAGTCACTGCTTCTTCCCAGATATTTATTTGCATAAGAAGCAATCTCAGTGACACCCTAGACAAAAAGTAGAGTTGAAAAGAACTCTTAAAAGAACATCTAAAGAATTAAACAACCTACAATGACAGATGATTGTTCACCAGTCTGTAGATAAATTAAAACAAAAGTTATTTGGAAAACAATTCCCTCAATTGGCCCTTATACCAATACCCTAGCCATGTCTACTACTCAAAGGTTTGATTTAGTAGGCTTTCTCTATTTTAAGTTAATCTAAAGTATACTACTTGTAGGCACAAGAAAGAATGCTTTTGTGTAATCACTACTAAAGTATCATTCCTATCATATATATAATTCAAAAATAAGTTAACTCTAATACCTAATTACTTAGGGTAAGGGTAATGAAAATTTAGGGAATGTGACACAAATATTGGAAAAATGTAACTACTGACTCTATAATCAGCTTTGCCCATATATTCACTATTCTTAAAAACAGAAACACTATTTACTCTTTAATGTGGTGGGGAGAGGGGGAGAAGAGACGACACACTTCCCTTTCTTTTATATTACTAAAGTGGGGTAGGGGAAAGAGTGCTAACATTTCTTTTCTTCTGAATTAAACAGAAAAAAAATTCAAGTTAAATATACAATGTTCTGCGGCCCATCAAAATAAAATTTAGTAACATATTTATACTTTTGAAAGGATATCTGCAAAAAGGATACTGCAAATCTTTTAATAGGGAGTACAATGATGTTCCTAATTCCTCCTTATACTCACCCCAATTACTGAAAGAGAAGAAGGGGGAAAAATTATTAACCATAAACTGCATTTAATTCATAAGAATGTATTACATATAAATACATCACATTATTGAGAAACAAACAATATGAAATGCCACTACAGAAAGGCATAACACAAATGTTTGCATTGAAACATCACAGTACATAGGATATTACACCTGAATGTTCTATAGGTGGCTTCTGCCTCCCCTCCACTTTTTTACTAACCCACAATTGGCATTCAATTCTCAAGCTTCTCTTCCAAAATATTATGGCACAATTAAGTATCCCATATAGGTTAATAATAACAGTATGATATGTTAGGATAAGGATTATAGGATCCTTATTTGGCACTAAAAGGGACTTTAGAGATCATCTAATCTAACCCTTTTATTTTCCAGATGAGGAAGAGACACCATTAGGGGTGAAGCAACATATTTAAAGTCATGGAGATGGCAAGTGGTAATGCAAAGACTTAAATGCAGGCCCACCGGCTCTAAAGCAATATTCTTTCCACTATATTACACACTGGACTAATCTTGAACTTTAATATTTGGCTTCAGTTTTGTCAGCTATAAAATGGAGATGATAACACTTGCCCTATTCAGAGGGCTGTTATAAGGACCAAATGGGAATTTAAATAAAAGCACTTAGAAATGCCACAAAACTACATATAAATGTAAGATGAGAGTATGATCGTTACTACACGTGCCAAGTATAAGAATGCTGCTAGAAATAGGGAATTGTAAAGCCAGAAGAAGCTCAAAGATCATTTCCTCCAACCCTCTTATTGCATAAGTAGAAAAACTATGGCATAGAGAATTAATGTCACTATTTTCTGTCACTTATATATAGTCTTACTTTTACAAAGAATCTTTTGTTGAAAGCCTTATTTATTAAATGTATGATAAACAGTGTGAAGCATGAATAGCACCAATACGTGTTTAAAGTGTATGTCTTTAAACACATGTAGCTGGTTAACAGAATTCCGTGAATTTTAAGTCAACTATGATTGAGTTATTATAGTTAGGTTAGAGCAACACCTAGAGGTGAAGAATCATACTTCATTAATTTCTCTAAGGCAGCTTGCTCCTTGGGAAAAGCACAAAATCCTAGACACAGAATGTGGGCTAAGAGTCTGAAAAACGGTTCTAATCACAGCTCAGCCTATTAATTAATGATGTGACCTTCAACAAATGATTTAAACACTTGGCCCCTTAATTTCTTCATCTGTCAAACAAGTGTAATGCCCTCTCTCCTACCTACTTCTCAGAAATTTCATGAAAGATTCTCTGATACTAATTACACATATTAGTTTCATATACTTCCTATTGTTCCATATTCTTTATATGTCTTTATTAAAGGAGCTTCTATCAAGTTAAGATAGGTCTTCCTATGAGTAATTAAAATTTTCTTCCTCACAAAGACCCAAAGATCTAATTTTTACTGATCTTATTTCATGAAGGAAGTGAGGTTAAAAGATTTGTATCATGCCTAGTTTATAAAGTGCTTTAAAATTTTATCTTATTTGGACATCAGAATAACCAGGTCCAACAGGTATTATTATCTCCACTTTCCCGATTACAAAACTGAAGCTCAGAGAGGTTAAATGAAGTGAGGATGGCTACATAGCTACTTGAGTATCATGGTGGGATATGACCCCAATGTCCTGACTCCAAGTCAGCCACCCTCTCTATTACTCCATGGTGCCTCTCCTAGTACTACTGCATTTGAAGTCCTAGGACTTATTACTTGTGTAACTTTAGGCAAAAGCCTTAACGTCTCTGGCCCTTATTTTCCTCATCTATAAAATGAACGGGTTAAACTAAATTATCTCTAAGGTCTCTCCATGAAGATCCTATGAGAAACGATATAAAACACTTTAAAAAGACATGCACAAATCTTAAAGAAGGACAACTGTACACAACCTTTCAAAACAAATGCTCTGGAATTTTATAACAAAACCAGACATGGGAATTAACTTCAGTTACCTCGTTCAAAGTTAAGGTAAAATCAATTTCCTAAAACCTCTTTACCTTTTAGCCAGTAAGTTAAAATGTTGACAGTTAAAGGAATGAACTTTTAACAGAAGCTAATTTTGATATCTTAACCTAGATTCCTGCCTCCAACTATCCTCACTTTTACTGTCATTGACAATTCCCTAACAATGTGAATATCAGAGCCACCACCAATGGTCAGGAATGTCACTGAACCTCCACCAGAAATCTCTCTAGTACCTTAAACTAATTAATTAACTAGTTAGTTCCCATGTCTGCTTCTGAGTGAATGTCTTTTCCCTTAGTGGAAATCAAGGAAATTATTTCTAATTTTTGCTGTACATTTAAGAAATGTATTAAATGCCCATAATGATCAAATTCTCTGGAAGGCCAATTACCATGAGTCACAGAGGTAATGACTCATCATCTAATAGGCAGTTGAGGAAAGCTGGTAACCTGGACCAGAAAAGACACTCATTGAGGTCATTCACCTCAATCATATCTGCTATGCAAATGAGCTGAGAGCTACAGGTACCCTGTACACAGGAAGGAAACAGGAACTTAGTGGCACAAGACTATGAGTGTTGAAACAAGAGGAGACAAAGAATCTGTTGTCAGATTGACCTGATATGGGATAGACAAGTCTTAAGGAAAGACTAGTTAAGAATCACAGGGGAAGAAGCCAAGCATCAACAAAAGACAGTACCACTAGAGGCTATGATTCACATAAAATGAGGAGGTCAGGGTAAATGTGGAATTTCCAGGGGCCTAGAAACTTCTAGGAAAGGGAAAGAAGGTTGGCCTAAGGCACAAAGGAAAAAAATCTTTAAAAGTTAGATAGTAATAGTGCTTTGCTCATCCAGGAAGCCAGGAAGCAGGCAGGACAGAGATTTGCAAGATTAAAGCAGCTGCAGGGTTGAAACTCAGTACAGTTTGGTACCAAAAGCCTGGAGCGCCCACACTGGGAGATAAGACTAGAAACAAGTTCTAGTTCCAGAAGCAGGGCCAATTTCAATCTAAGTCAGGTTATAGAGCTAAATATCTTTGTTTAGCCTGCCACTGGAAGAGAAGCAAACCAAGCTTGGTGGCGCAGTGAATAGAGTGCTGGGCCTGGAGTCAGGAAGACTTGAATTCAAATCTGGCCTCAGACAATTACTAGCCGTGTGACGACTAGCTGTGTGTGCAAGTCACTCAAACCTGTTTGCTTCAGTTTCATCATCTGTCAAACAAGCTGGAGAAGGAAATGGCAAACCACTACAGTACCTTCGCCAAGAAAACTCAAAATGGGGTTACAAAGAGTCAGACACACTAGGGAAAAAATAATTAAGACATTGTCCCTGACATCACAGAGCTTATAACATAGGGAACATGATACATATACAAATATACAACAGTATAACGCAGAATGGAGTGTGATAGGAGCACTAGAGACATACAAAGCAGAAGAAAACAGACAGAATCAGGGAAGGCTTCAAGGGAAAGATGGCATTTGAAATGGACCTCTCTCTGTCCCGAGTTAGTACACCCACAGATACAAGGTTTGCTTTTCAGAGCAGCAAACCAAATGAGCTTTGGGGTTCTAGAAGAGCCAACCAAGAAATAAGGAGCCAGCAGAAATGAGCTGGAAACAGCTATGAATGTTGACCTTTTCCTGTCTTAGAGGAATACCTCTGCTATTCACCAAAATGAAATTCAGAACAATGCAAATTTATCTTGGATCTCATCCAAAAGAGTTACTTCATGAGCTAAAAAGAACCTACTTACAAGGCAGTCACACATAGAAAGTGGTTCCCCTACCTCAAAAACACAACTCTTCATCTTTGCCAGAGTTTTGAAAAGTGCTCTATTCACAACAGGTGCTTATGGAATTTGACTTACATAAATAAATAAAATAAAGAGGTGAGTGAATTCCCTAAGATAGTATTAGAAATAGGTGCTACTATTCTAAGATGGTCATAGATGCAAAATGAAGCTGAAACCAAGATTATCATTTTAGAAGCTTAAAATGTATATTCTGCTCACCTCATAGTCTTTTCACATGATTTATCTTGAAGAAAATTGCAATTTTGGTTACATGTACAAAAAATTAACTTGGTTGCCCCCCATGGCAAAATGAGACAAGTAAAAGCTTTAATGACAATATTTCATCTGTCAGTAGCTTACCTAAGCCATGTGTGACACTTACTTTGACTATAAACATCACTGTCTCTTCCACTTGAAGCTCTAGCTTGTTTAAGTATCTGGAACTGTAAATTCTTATCTGCAAAAAGGCATAAAAGATTTGTCAAAAGGCTTATCTAATGCTGAAGTATAAAAAATATGAAATGTAGCTCATCTTCCTTATGCTGAAAATTCCACAATTCACACAGGAATTTTTAAAAATTAAATACTACACTTAGTATATTTCCATTTTAGAGTCTTCCTCATTTTCTACTTCTACAACTTATCATACATGGAGACAGACATGCTCTAGAGGCCAAAGGCAAAAATTCTCTCCTAAAGCCCATCCAATACAAATGGTAATGAAGTCAGTCATGTCAGTGGCCAAGAGCTTAGAAAAGCATTTTAAGGAACTGTTCCACCACACATGAAGCACGAATAGCTGTATAGACCAGGGAATGATTGTGAATGTGTGCTAACAATCTTTTTACCCCAGTCACATCCTCAGGTAGTGCTGTGGTCCTACTTTTTTACAGGAAGAACAGGCATAGTCTCCCAAACCACATAAAGCATCTGTGGAAAGCATCTGCCATAAATAAGTATGAACCTGTTCTCCAAACCATGGACTAAAGATTCAGGTACACCATTCATTCATTCACTCATTCATTCCATTTTCCGATAACGGAACAAGATTTCTTTTCTATTTGCTAGGTATACTTAGAACTAGAGTGTGCTCTACTAGGGAATATGTGGAAATTATTACAGAATTTTTGTTTTAAAAACAAACTGATGACTTGATACCTACCCAGGTGAACTACAGGTATCCTTGCATTCCCATAGAAAAAAGCAGAATCATACATTTCAGCCTAAACATTAAAAAACAAAACAAAAAACTTTTAAAATGTTTTTCTTATCAAAAATTTTAACATTGAGGTTTTTATAAATATGCAAATGTCAGTTTGGTATGATTAAATTAACTTCCTATAATAATCTGAGAATTAGGCAAGCATTAATATTGCCATCCTATAAAGAATGGCACTAAGGTGCTACTAATAAACTGCAAAGTTATTTTTGAAAGGGTACCATACAAAGTGATCACGAGGGATGAGCAGCTCATCCTAAAAATCCCACGTTTCTTATTTAAAGCCTCAAAGCAAAGTTATCCACATTTTCTTGCAACAATAAAGCTTAATTTTTTCAAAAAGTATTTGGAATTTCATACTGAACAAAAATATAAGAAATACATGGACTACTACACAGAATATACATAGATCTACAAAGAATACATATATATTGTGGTACCTCTTCTTCTTTTGTATAATCCAATTTCCTGAGCCTACAAGATGCCATGTGCCTCACCAAAGATGACTTTGGCATGTGATGATTAGAATCATATGGGCATATCACAGTTTCATCCTGCAAAGAAAATAATTATAGTTATAGAACTAAGAGATGAAAGTTAAACAACTTGTCCCAGAGCATGCAGCTAGTTAGTGGAAGACCTTGGACTAGAATGGAGGTTTTCTAACCTCCAGTGCTCCATCTACTACACCACACTATTTTTCTTTGAACAATAAATTTTAATAAAAATTTTTATCTACAGATAAATATATAGCATCACAGGACATAAATCCACTGGACCTCAACAATTCTTCCACGATAATTAAGTGGAAAATTCCATGTCAGGAAGTCAAACACGTCAGCAGAAAAATCAAAGGCACAATGACAAGAGTCCTGGTGAGTCCTCAAACTTGGATTCTAGATCTAGTTCTGTGACCTTACGCGACAAGCCTAAACTCCTAATTTATAAATTGAAAGGTTGGAATTAGATGATTTTTAACCTTCTAGATAAAAAAATTCTACAATCCTATGATTCCATTCTTTCTGGCCATACTTATTTATAGGGAGGATTAAAGGACATCATTTACCAAAGCTGCTAACTCAGCAACTCTCAAGTGTACCTGATAACATAACATATATAACCACTGAATTGCAGGGGAGACAAGTTAGTGTCTATTATTATAATATTGGGCAAACAGTAGAATAGGAAACAGGTTTTCCTTTGGTATCATTCCGTGATATTCATATTAATAAATCATTTCCTTCTCCTTTACAACGAAATTGGTGACCCTAAATTGTAACAATCAATTGAAAAACCTTCACCATATTTTTCATATAAAGTATATAACTACAGGTTTTGCTTAATAAAAAGACAAGAAGTTCTTTCTGTTGTAAATCAAGAATTTTAAATGTAATGAGAAGGTGACTTAAAGGAAACCAGGCAAGTCATTATCATGAAGTCCAAATAAATAGAATTTGAGAGCTAAGACTAAGAATCAGGTTCTTCAAATGTTACCATAAATTGTAGCTAACGCTCATGTTATCATATCAAGATTTGCAAAGTACCCTCTCCACAACCCTAAGAGGTTGGTATATCAAATAGTCTTTATCTCCATTTCACAGATTAGGGAACCAAGGTTCGGAAGGGTTAAGTGACTTGGCTAAAGTTCAATTCAATTAAATAAATATTTATTAAATTTCTACAATGTACTAGACACCATGCTAAGTGCTGGGGATACAAAAAAGAGGCAAGAGGCAGCCCTTGCCCTCAAGGAGCTTACAATCTAATGGGGGGAGACTGAATAAAGAAATATATACAAAACTCTGGATCCAAGAGTACGTGATGGGGAAAGATGGGAAGGGACTGTTACAAAGGGTTCTGAATGCCAAACAGGGCATTTTGTTTTTGCTCCTGGGAGCTATAGGGAGCCACTGTGGTTTACTGAGTAGTGGTGGACCTGCATTTCAGGAAATTCATTTTGGTGGCTGAATGGAGAGTTCAGGTCAGAGTCTGAATTCAAATGCTGATCTTTTCCAGACTCCATAAGTCTGCCATGCAGTGAAGTTAAAAGACTTGCCCAAAATCAGGCATTTTGGTGGTGACATGGCTAGGACTACCCCATCTGTGCTCGTTTGTGAATTTTTCTATACAGCAATTGTATCTTGGGAAATCTAACGGGGACGGCAAAAGCGAAAAGCAGCCTTTGACATTTTTTTTTATTCCCCATTTCCTCCTCATTCTGCTTTATTAACCCTACAACTCCTGCAAAATGCCAAGGAATGGATCTACTAACTCACGTGGTGACAGCCAGGTGATCCAGTAGATCAAAGGGCTGGACTCAGAATGAAGCAGATTCCTGAGTTCATACATTTACTGGCTGTCTGCACCTTAACCTCGGCCTCAGTTTTTTCATATATAAAATGGTTAACACCACCTATCTCATAGGGTTGCTAAGAGGATAAGACACATGTAATGAGCTTTACCAACTTTAAAGCTCCATAAAATTGCTAGCTATTATTACGTATCCCACAGGCAAGGATGGAACGGGGCAGCAAGAGCTTCCAGTATCAATTTCCTGATCCAAAATACTAAACCCTTGTCCCAACATCCCACGGGCAAAACCAACACAGTCCCACTCTCCCGACTTCCCCATTCCCATTGGCTCTTCTGGTCACGCGACAGGAGTGGCGCCGACCACTGAGGAAAGGGGGGAGGGCAACTTATTAATTTCGTTCAGGCATTTCATAAGCGCCACCGAAGGATTAGGTGGTAGGTTTACAAAGACAAAACACCACTCTGTTCTCTCCTCTTTACGTTTCAGATTTTTTACTACAGGTAGAGCAGCCCAGAGAATGAAACAAGATGTCTCCAACCCCCTGCCCCTCGATGGAACAACCCGGCGGGCCCCGCCTCCCGCCCCGCCCGCAGACCGGTGCCTTAACCTGCTCCTGTTCCTCAGGATCTCGTTCCCCAGGATCTAGCTCGTCGAGAGTCCAACCTAGAGAAGCTGTCACCTCCTCCAGAGTCTTGTAGCAGGTCTCCACAAAGTCGCTCAGCTCCTGCTGTAGGTGCTGCCGCTCCTCCAGAGGCGGAGGCCCTACGACTGGCGTTAGCTCCATAGCTGAGTTCTGGGAGAGCCAGCCGCGCGCAAGGGCGGCCGGGACGTCGAAGGGGGCGGGCAGCACTGTGTCGCCCACGTGACCGGGAGAGCCAATGAGGAGGAGGCGGGGGCTCTTGAAAGGAAAGTGCGCTAGGGATGAATGAATCCGCAGTGCTAGCGCAGCGCGTGGGCTGGCGGTCTGTTTTTTCGTCACCTTTTCTTTACGCCTCTAGCCCGGGGGTGGGAGGGGATGTCTTAGACTTCCTGGCCCTCAAGCAGCTTGCAGTCTGATCCTTCTGCTGTACCTGCTTCTACCCAAACTGAAATGGAAGGGGAAACATGTGTCCACCATCCTCTAGAGACCCTAGCCCTGCTGTTTCTCATCTCTTACCCAGTTCAGAGGAAGGACCTTGGGCAGAGAGAGAAAAATAATACTAAATAATAACAGGATATGGGAAGGCGCTCTGGCCTATGAGGATGTCTGAGAACTAACTTTTTTGTGACCTTGGACAAGCCACTATTTAGGTCTCAGTTTCCTGTCCTCAGTCAGACATTTCAGGGCCAAACGCTTTGCCAGGTGCTTTGATTACAAAGACAAAATGAAATAGTCCCTGTCCTCTGTTGTTCAGTCAGCCTGACTCTTCATGACCCATATGGGGTTTTCTTGGCAAGGATACAGGATTGGGTTTCTATTTCCTTCTGCAGTTGATTAAGGCAGACAGAGGTTAAGTGACTTGCCTAGGGACACACAGCTAGTGAGTATCTGAGGTTGGATTTGAGTTCACGTCTTCCTAACTCCAGGCTCAGGCCTTTATCCCCTGGACCGCCTAGCTGCCTCTTCCTTACCCTCTAGGAGCTTATGTTTTAGGGGGGAAATAACCCTCACATGTATGCATTTGCAAAATAATAGGATAAACTAGCTATGCTGGTTAACGTGTTTACCAGGTTTATATCCATATTACATACATAACCTGGAATTGCTATCCTCAGTCATTGAGAGTCACTGTTACTCCCACCCTACCACTAAGAAGCAGCCCCAGTGGAGATGCAGCTTGGCAGCTGCTCCTGCACATACTGTGGCCATGGCCACTGGTGATCCAGAAAGGAAAGTACTTGCCACCAAAGTCTTTGGCCCTGTCAAATAGTTCACAAAAACTAATGTGTTTTTGTCGGTAGAAGTGACATTAAAGAAGCATTGCCTTATGTTTTGCTGCACCCTAAGGACCTGGGACCTTTCCATCTGACTTGCAGCACTAACCTTTCTCATGTGTTGTTTTCCCCATGAGAATGTGAACTCTTTGAAAACAGGGACTTTTACTTTCCTATTATTATTTCCAGCACTTAACACAGTGCTTTCATATAGTAAACGCTTAACAATAGGTTATTCATTCGTTCAACTCCGAAGTGAGATAAAATTCTCAGTTCAGCTGAAAGAGAAAACAATCTTGCAGGAAAATTCCATTCCAAGCTGTCTCTGGGGCTGCATGCAGTAGTTATCAAAGAACAGGGTGGGGATGAGGGTGGGGCAGCTTTACGCAGCTGTCTGTGGCTTAACTCCTGTTAGTCATTCCAAAGGTCACACTTTCTTTCTCAAACTGCTCTCTTATCTCTAAAATCTTATGGGCTCAGAAATCTCTCAGTCAAAAGTCATATCTCTCTCTCACCTCACTTAAGTTAATCAGTCAGAAAGCATTTATTAAGTACTTACTGTGTGCCAAGTACTAGGATACAAAAAAGGGTTGGGGGAACGTAGGGGACAAAAACAAAAACCATCCCCATCTCAAGAAGCTTACTGTCTAGTGCATACTAGCTGTCCTTCCAGGGAGCTTCTGCATAGGTTGGGCTACATACCAGAATTCTACTTGGGAAGAGGTTCTGACCAGTAGACTTTCCCCTGCAGTATCAGAAAAGTCCTTTTTCCCCATCAGTTTCCAAGATACGTGTTATACTTCTTGTGGCTTGTCCTTGTTGTAGTTTGACCAATGACATCATTAACTTGTGCATGAATTGGATTTAACTGAGGCAGAGTTGCACAAGTCTTCAGCTTCACTCTCTGTTCCTGACTCTTTGAAGTCCAGCAGGAAAACAAAAGACTAGAGGACTGGTGATAATCTGGGATATAGTGGATGACCTTGGTGTCTTTGATGCTTGACCAAGCTGTAAGCTCTCCACATCGCCTGCTTCAGCTGCCTTCATGGCCATCTGAACAAGCTCTTCTCTTCTACTCATTCTGGGGAAAGTACTCACACTTTATACTAATAATGAAATAAAGGATGAAGAAATCCTATTTGAGGGGAGAAAGAGTACATCTTCAATAGGAACTTGCCCTTGGAGAAAATGTCTTCTAAAAACTGCTTCTGATGACTCATTCTTTATTTTTTATTAATTTATTTATTTTTAGTTTTCAACATTCACTTCGATAAGTTTTAAATTTTCTCCCTTTCCCTCCTTCCTCCCCACCACCTTCCTCCCTCCCCAAGATGGCCTGCAATCTGATACAGTCTCTACATATACATTCCTATTAAACATATTTTCACATTAGTCATGCTGTATAGAAGAATTATAATGAATGAGAGAAACCATGAGAAAGAAAAAAAAACAAAAAATAGAAAATAGTCTGCTTTGCATTCAGACTCTGTAGTTCTTTCTCTGGATGTGGATGGCATGAGGACTCACTCTTTTGATCTTTTCAATGTCATACAAAAGATAAGCCTCTCTTGATTTGAGTAATAAAAACATATTCCCATTTAGTTTGGTCGTAAAAACTCCCTCTATTGAGCTAGGTACCAATTATCTCTGCCTTATTTGAGGAATTAAGTACAATCCCAATTTTGATTGTCTCCTATTCAAGAAAGTTTTGGGACTTCAAAGAAGTATGTAATATTCTTAATTTTTATAACACAACCGAGGTCTTAACATTGTATGTTTCCATGGTAAGTGAACATACTTCTGGATATTAGATATAAATGATAAGATTTCTGTAAGATGAACAACTCTCTTTTAAAAGATTTTGTTATTTAGTCATTTCAGTCACGTCTGACTCTTCATGACCCCATTTGGGGTTTTCTTGGCAAAGATACTGGATTGGTTTGCCATTTCCTTCTCCAGCTTCATTTTACAGATGAAGAAACTGAGGCAAGCAGGGTTAAGTGACTTGCCCAGAGTCACTCAGCTAGTAAGTGTCTGAGGCCAAATTTGAACTTAGGAAGATGTGTTCCTTACTTCAGGCCCAGCTCAGGATCCACTTTGCCAGCCAACGGCCCCTTTTAAAAGATTACCTTTTTTTTTTCTAATAACTCCTATGTATAATTTCATTTATTTACATGATGTCTGTAAGCATCACTCATCTCTTGTTGCATTTACATGAAAGTACCCAAATATCTTGAAAAATGTAGTAGAGTACTTTTGGAAGTACCCCACACACACACCCCCCTCTCGAGAGAGGTGAGAAACACGTTTCATAATCTCCTCTCAAGATCCAAGATTTAGCCTGGGCAAGGTTCAGGAGAACAGACCCCATAGTAATTCATATACCTGGAGACAAAACACTGGGCCACATAACCCCTTGAGGTCTTCTTGAGTTCCACACTTCAAAGAGGCTATCATTAGAATATGCATATAGTTTTAAAGACTTTGGTGAATATCTACTTCTGATACCTTACCAGCTGAAAAAATTCTTGTTCTTTTTTTTTTGTAATATGGAGCATTTCAGAAGGCCTTTTTTTATTTATTTCCTTTCAAGAACCTGAGGGATATCAGGACCCTTCACTTGAGGGACCCTGAAAATCCTGAGCCAAGAGAGTGGAGGTAGTTTAGTATTCTGGAATGAGAACCGAGAGTCAGAAGATTTAGACTCTGTTGTGTCCTCTGCGACATTGGGCAAGTTTCAACCTCTGTTTCCCTTTTTTCACCTATAGAATCAACACTGGTGACCACTTCTCCTGCATTTTCCCTCTAATCTAAGGTTTTAGGACATTGTCCTCTTGATTCTCCTAAGAATCATTTCTGGACCTCTTCTCTCTGTGACCTTATCAGCTCCAATGACCTCATTTATCGTCTCTATGCAAAAGACTTTCAAATTTATATGCCCATCCCTCTCTTTCCTGAGCTCCAGACCTATATTGCCAACTGCCTTTTAGAATTTTTGAACTGGATGTCCCGTAGGCATCTCAAATTCAACATGTCCAAAAAGACATTTTCTTCTCTCAAACCTAGCCTTTTTCCAAACTACTCTTTTGTTGTTATTGTTGTTGTTAAGATTGAGGATACTTTCAGTAACCCTGGTTTGCAACCTTCCTTGACTCCTCAGTCTTCCTCACCCCACATTTACTATCATCCATTTTACTGAAATAACATCTCCTATCCCTATTTTCTCCAGTCACATAGCTGTCACCCCTAGTTAAGACCCTTGTCATCTCTTGCCAAAACTATTGTAATAATAGCCTGTTTCAACAATCCAGCTAGCAGCTGCTGTGGGGGTGTAAAACCAACAACAACCATCTCACGCAATGCTGCAAGCCCAGGTCCTTTTGATCTGCTTTACTAAGGAAAGCAACATTAAGGAGTTAACAATCTTACTTTAACCCAGCATACAAATATCATTCACTTAGTTCAGTGGAAAAAGCCAGCACCCTGAACTTCAGAGCAAATACAAACAAATTGCAAATAGACCAAATACAATTCATAGTTACCAAAAAGATCAATGTCTGAGTTCAGCTGGAGGGCTCTTAATTACAGCTGCCCAGAGTCTCCACATCAGTGTACCGCCAAGAGTGAGAGCCCTTCAGCAAAATGGCTCTGTCTTCCCTTTTTATGCAGTTTCAGACATCATCAAATGTCATCTGATCGACCAGAACTCAGGCTCCTTCAATTGGCTCTGGTGTTAGCACCTCCCTTCACTGACCCTACCTGGAGCCCCACCTTAGTTACCAATTCACACCCACATAGGCTTAGCACCTAATAGGGGTTTGGGCCTGGGGCTTTGCACCTAGTTAGGCTCAATCAAAGACACTTAATCATTTTAAAACAGTAAGAAAGTCCCAACTTAATTGATATTGCATAGCCTGATTGGTCTTCCTGCCTCAAGTCCCTCCCCTCTCCAATCCATCTTCCACCTAGCAAAGTGATCAGATAGTGGTTCCCTATTCTAGGACTAGGTAAAGACACCTATATTTAATATATCATATAAAATTCAGCTCCAACTGTTAGGATTAAAACCAAGAATCACTTACCCAGCAAAACTGAGTATAATGCTTCAGGGGGAAGAATGGATTTTCAATAAAATAGAGGACTTTCAAGCATTCTTGATGAAAATACCAGAGTGGAATAGAAAATTTGACTTTCAAATACAAGAATCAAGAGAAGCATGAAAAGGTAAACAGGAAAGAGAAATCATAAGGGACTTATTAAAGTTCAACTGTTTACATTCCTACATGGACAGATGACATTTGTAATTCATGGAACCTTTTTCAGTATTAGGGCAGTTGAAGGGAAAACATATATACAGAGAGAGAGAGAGAGCGCGCACAGGGTGAGTTGAATGTGAAGCGATGTTATCTAAAAAATAAAATTAAGGGGTAAGAGAAGAATATATTGGGAGAAGGAGAAAGGGAGAGATTGAAGTAAATTATCTCACAAAAAAGAGGCAAGAAAAACCTGTTATAATGGAAGGGAAGAGTGGGGAGGTGAAAGGGAATGAGCGAACCTTACTGTCATAGGATTTGGCTTAAGGAGGGAATGACACACACACTTAATTGGGTATCTTACCCTACAAGAAAGTAGAGGGGAAGGGGGAAGGGGAAAGGGAGGGGGATGAGAGAAGGGAACACAGATTGGGGGAAGAGGGTAATCAGAAGCAAACACTTTTGAAAAGGGACAGGGTCAAAGGAGAAAATTGAATAAATGGGGGATAGGATAGGATAGTCTTTCATAACATGACTATTATGGAAATGTTTTGCATGATGATACATGAATAACCTATATTGAAATACTTGCCTTCTCAAGGAGGGGGATGGGGAGAGAAGAAGGGAGAGAATTTGAAACTCAAAGTTCTAAAAAACTTTAAAAACTGTTTTTACATGCAACTAGGAAATAAGCTATACAGGCAATGGGGTATAGAACTATATCTTGCCCTACAAGAAAGTAAAGGGAAAGGAGATGGGGAGAGTGGGGTGATAGAAGGGAGGGTAGACTGGGGAAAGGGGCAATGAGAATACTTGCCATCTTGGGGTGGAGGGGAGGGTAGAGGTGAGGAGAAAATTTGTAACTCAAAATCTTGTGGAAATGAATGTTGAAAACTAAAAATAAATTAATTAATCTTAAAACAAAAAACAAAATCAGTTTCATCTTCTCCTTCCAGGTTTATTACATACTCCCCTTCATGTAGTTTGTGTTCCAACCAAACCTGCCTTCTTGTAGTCCTTCACATGTCATTGACTTCCATGCTTTTGCATAGACGGTCCCCCATTCCTGGAATATATTGCTTCCTCTCCTCTGCCTCTTGGAATTCTTCACTTCCTTTGATCCTCCTATTTAGGACTTTACTCATCTTCCACCTGCTATTGCCTACAACCTGAAATTATCTGGTAATTACTTGGTATATATTATGAATGAGTAAATATTGTCTTCACTTATAGAAAGTTTGCTCCCTGATGATACCCCACAGGGCAGGAAAGCCAGCCCAGCTGAAGCAGCGAGGCAGGCTGAAGCAGGGATCAGGAGCAGCCGGCAAGTCAAACTTCTACCTCCTTCACCACTGTCTCCCCTCAGACCCCAATGGTGAAAGCCTAGGATCCATTGCCTCCAGCCCAGTGCCCTTACCCTTCATCCCGAGAAGCAAGGCCCTGTGGAGATGTGGCCTGGAAACTGCTCATTCCTGTATCGCAGCCACATGTACTGAGGACACAGAAAGGAAAGTTCTTGCCACCAAAATCCTTCACGTCATCAAATGGTTTAACGTCAGAAACTGATAGGATTTTTGTCAGTGGAAATGACATTCAAGGCATTACCATATGCTTTGCAGCGCTCTTAAGGACTATAGGACCTTTCTATCTGACTTGCAGTAGAAACCTCCCCCACTAGAATGTGAAATCTTAGAGATTGAGGGCTGTCTCACTTTTCTGTTTGTATAACCAGCACTTAGCAGGATGCTTTGCACATAGTAAGCATTTAATAAATGCTTCTCCTCATTGATTCTTGTCTTTGAATCATCCATACCCAGCATAGTGCCTGGGGTATAGCAGTAGGTGCTTAATAAATGTTTGTTGATTAATACCACCTATTTTTACAGGGATTGAGATTCTGGCCGTGACCCTTGCCATGTACATCCCTGAATATCTCAGGACTCCAAGCAGTTCCCAAAGAGTAAATTGCAGCAAAGGTACCCATATGCATTGGTAAAGGAAGTTCTTCCTGGGGAGCTAGTGAAATCGGTCCCTTCAAAAAATTTAAATATTATGGATGTGAAAGCGTTTCGAAAAGTATAAATGTGTTACATAAATGCCAGATATTATTTTTGTGGCCAGTGTTAGGGGTCTTCATCCTTTTCCTCCCTCTCTAGATCTGATTTTGGAGATGGTGTGAATCCAAGGACAAGAGTGCCGTCATGGATGATTGTAAATTTTCACACATCCATTTTTTGTGTCAAAGAACCAATTTCAGTAGAGGAGTCAATGGCTATAATCCATTCCATTTGGTAAATTTATCAAAAACTTATTAAAGCTCTGCACCTGGTAGGTGAAATGTGTTGGAGATACAAAAAATTTTTTAAAGATGTATAGGGAAAGCAAGCTATATACAGGTGTGGAGGAAATTCTGATTTTTATAATAATCAGTATGTGTGTAATGAACGTACCAATAGAGTTTGCAGGATTTCCTTTTCCATCTTGTGAGTTAAACACAATGCATCTTGAATTGGTCAGTCAAACCTTGACTAGGCTCACAATCACTGGCATCCTTCTGCCTGTGTACCTGAAGTGAAATCAATCAAAGACTGTAGAACTCTGCTCCTGTGACCCAGTAAATAATGTTCCCCAAGGACTTTTAGCAGCATCACTCCCACAGGACTCCAGAACTGTTGTATTGCCTGCCATTTGTGGGTTTGTCGTGGGAAACCATTCTGGCCCTGGGAAGATTGTTTGTAATCCACCTTCCCCTGTCCCTTCCCACTTGTGATTTATGTATAAAATCTCTGTCTTCCCTTCAGCCGGGCAGAATTATGATCAGAATTCCTGATTGGCAAATCTGTTCCTCATTATGAAACTAATTAATTAAACAGCTTCCTGATTACTGGCACTTTGTCTCTGGCCTGCTGTTTCATCATTCTCAGGTTAGAGACTGGCTCAGTAAAGTCCTGTTGACAAAGACAATACCTGCCTTCAAGGAGTTTATCCTTTAGTAAAACTGATAAAAGGGGTTTAATTCAAAAAAAGACCAGAGATTTGGAGTCAGAGGTCCTTGGTTCATATCCCAGTCCTGCTACTTGCATCTGAGACCTTGGGTAAATCATTCTGCCTTTCTGGGTCTCAGCCTCCTCATATCTAAAATGGAAGGTAAGATTAGAATCTAGTTGGAGGTATCAAACAGGGAGGCTGAACTCTTCTCAGTGTTGCCCAGATTCAAATGTAATTGGGAAATATTTAACTAAATCAATAAATATACAATAGAACATAGTGTGTTTTTTTTTCCTAAGTCACTATGGGCCTGCAGGGATCCTTATGTATAGTTTAGACTTGACACCATTGGACTAGATGACCTGTCAAGGTCCTTACAACCAAAAATCTATGATCCTATGAACACCCATAATTATAATTCAAGTTACCAATGATTGCTTGCCCAGGAGAGGCCAGATTCAGAGTAGTGTCAGACTGGGGGGTGTGAGGGAGAGGCAATTTTTTTTCCTGCCTGCCAAAGTCAGTAAAAACTAGCCCATACCTCTAAGTAGGCAATGTAAATTGAAGAGATCTAAAACAGTCCAACTACTTGGAGTTATTTTTCAAAAGGATTTTTCATCAAACAAATGCAACTTGTTCCCTTTGCCTGGAATAATTCCCTTCAGCCGCTATTCACGGAGTCTGGTTTCTGCTTTGTATGAATCTTACATATACTTGTTTATGTGCATAGTCTCCTCTGACAGAATGTAAGCAAGCTCCTTGAGGACAGGGAGTTTCCTTTTTGCTTTTATATCCCCAGGGCCTAACTCAATGCCTGGAACATAGCAGGTTCTTGAAAAATTTGTTAGTTAATTCTTGATATTAACTCATGCCTTCCTTATTCATGCAGATTCCCTTCATATTTTCCTGTGATTTAAAATGTAATACTATACTTGACATTTTTTACCAGATGTCTGGAAAAACAAGTTTTCTGGCTATCCTATTTGCTTCTCACATGAACAAGAAAATCTCCCTCAACTTTCCTAAATTTAAATTGAGTTCAGAGAAGTCCTCTCCATCACTGGTTCTCAAAGTATAGTCCAGATACTATGAGATCGAAATGATTTTCATAAAACAAGATGTTTTCATTTCGAATGTAGCAAATATTAATAATTATATAACCCCCCTAAACAAAAGCTTCTTTGGGGGCCAGGGGGTCCTCACTTTTTAAGTATAAAGGGGTCCTGAGACTAAAAGGTTTGTGAGTCATTATCTTACATCACAATTTATGGATCAAAACAAAAACAGAAACAGAAATTCAAGTATCTAAAATAGACATTGAGAAATGAGTTAGTATATAATTTAGAAAATGTCTTAAATTCCTCAGATGAAAATGCTTATTAATATGAAGTATTATTATTCAATAAGAACTCACTATTTAAAATAAACTATCTTCTCACTTAAGAACACTGAAAGCCTTCTAAATACTCATCCTCTTTCTTCTCTACCATCTCTAGCAAGTTTATTTTTTTTTTCCTGAAGCAGCTAGATGGCACAGGGACAGAGTGCTAGCCTAGAGTTAAGGAAGATTCAAGTTCAATTCCAGCTTCAAATGCATAGCAGCCATGTGACTCTGGATAAGTCATTTATCCTGTCTCCCTCAGTTTCCTCAACTGTAAAACGTGGAGAAAATGTAGCACCTACCTCACAGGGTTGTTATAAGCACCAAATGAATTATAAAGCACTTAAGTACAATGTCTGGCACATAGTAGCAGTTTAATACTTCTTCCTTTTAACATTAGCCTCTTAAAAAAACCACCTGGTTTTTAAGAGGATAAATGTAGTTTTTTTTAAAGGTGTGAAGGACTGATGGCATCATCAAATTGTATTGTCACTTATAAATATGGAATCTTTTGCACAGGTTTAATTCTGACAAGAGGTGCGAAATATTTGATGGTGTCATGGACCAAATTGTCACTTGCCCCCATTAAAAATGTGTTACTGCATTGGTGGACAGTGATCACATTGTCCTCCTTGAAGAAAAAAGGTATAACTAATATTATCTTGATATAATCTTTAGCCCAAGTGACATACCAGGTATTTTTTTTATAAAACCAGACCGTGCTGTCCTTCAGATGTGGGGTGCTGCTGCTGAATTGTTGATACCAAATTGTTGATATGAAGTATTTAATTTTCATTTATTTATTACTTTCTGCTGCATTAAAAAGAGAGGATTTGTGACCAACCAAATTTAAGATGTGCATTTGTTGTTATTTGCATTGTATCAGAAAAAGAAGTTAATGTTGCATTTGAATTTGCTCATTTTAAAACAGAAATAAAATTTTTTTGTGGAAAAAAAATCACCTGGCTGTGAAATTTTACTATATGTGCTTCTATCTTTAAACAGCTAAGACTCTAAAAAGGTCAGTTTTCTGAGAGAAATCTAAGAATAGAAATCACTGATCATTTTTATGGTCCACTTTTAGATAATATTTTAAGTGACCAAAAAGCTACTTCTAATTTTCCTCAGATGTACAATCAGTTTTTAAATGAAAACACAGAAGACTTTAAAAGTTTAAAAGTTTATTGCAAACTTGCTGCAGACCCCTTTTTTATGATTACAAAGAAAAAGACAAGATTAACAGACTTCAGGTGAGGTAACAAAAAAGGAAAGCTACTGAGAATCATGCACTTCCTGTCGAGTTACAGCTGTAGCAAACAAGTACATTAAAGTACATCCAAATGCATGTGACAAAAAACTCCAAGTATTTCATTTTAGATCAGAGCCCATACTGAAAAACTAAAATACAAAACTCTTTCCACAGTGCTTGGGCTATTTATTTGTTTGCTAATTTGTTTACCTTGCAGTTGTGAATCTACATTCAAGTTGGGGGCTGTAACACAATAAATTGAAAAAATTTAGATAAGCAACACAATAAACTGCAATCTCAAAAATCTTATCCATTTATTTTTTTAATCTCAAGATGAATAGCAGTATAA
Organism: Phalanger gymnotis; assembly: GCA_028646595.1. NCBI lineage: Eukaryota > Metazoa > Chordata > Mammalia > Diprotodontia > Phalangeridae > Phalanger > Phalanger gymnotis. The sequence continues at coordinate 154,167,481 of CM053622.1, read as the reverse complement.
GGTATATGCAACAACAACAAAACCTTTTTCAGAAAGAATTACTCAAAATTCTAAATGGGAAACAAAAGAAAAAATAACTCTAAACTCATAATTTGTGATATTCTTACAAATGATTACTAATACTACATACAGAGTAGACCCAAAGCAAATTATGTTCTTTCGAGATGCGCTGAAAAGATAAATAGCCAGGAATAGCTTTGCTATTTGAGTTTAAATATAGCTTCACCTTCTAGTAGGCCATCACCCTAAGAGTAAACTATATTATCACCACTACAAATGTTTTCCTTTTTTTTTAACTTTTTATTTAATAAAAGTATAGGTTCATACAATCTAAGATCTAGCAACTACTGCCAACTGATTACTAATGCCCAATGGAGCTACTGCTGAATGTGTAGGAATAAGAGTATGAGGAATTCCCAGATGCATCAAAGCTTCCTCTCCTGGATCCACTACGTGAGCCAGAGCGAGATCCAGATCGAGACCCTGAGCGGGACCCTGGAGCAGAAGATACGTTATATGGGCTTGGCAAACCCTTGGATGAAACTGAAGCTGCTTCCAGCAGACGTAACCCAGTGATATCCTCCACCATGGACCGATTCATAGCATCTTTGTAGGATATTTTCAGTTTGGTTTTGGGGCAGGTCAAGATCTTGGCATAGTTGCTAGTGTCGTGAAGCTTCTGAGCTGCTCGGCCATCAATCAACCCTTTTCTGATAGCCTCTTCAGAACTTATCCTTCCATGAACCTCTGGGTCAACAAGGCCTCCTGTGAGGTACTGGAATTCCAGGAAGCGCTGACCCGCCTCATAAGGTAGCCATTTCTCCTTAACTGCTTCTGCTGCTGACATCTTCTTCTTCCCCTTCACACCTTCAAAGCCAATAAATGCTTTCTGTGCTGGCTTCAGCCTGGTTGCCATATCTTGGTCAATGAGGCCCTGAGATACTGCATCTTGAAGCGAAAGCTTCTGACCTGTGGTGGGATTGATGATGCCCCCTGTACAGGCTTGAGCTTCCAGCAGTCTCTGACCTGTGATGCTATCTACAATCCCTCTCTCTATACCTTCTGTGATTGAAATTTTCTCCAAGTTTTCTGTGTCAAAGATGGCTGCGATGGGGCTTGTCTCCTCTAAGGCATCAGACCAAGAGCTGCTCCGGATGGTTAAATTTCTGATGGAAGAAATGCTGGAGGTCTTGCTTACAGACTCATGTCGAGAACTACTGAAAACTTCATCTCCACCACTACCACTGCCAATATTGCTGTTACCATTTTTTAAGGAAATCATATCAGCAAACTGAGTGAGGCTAAGGCTGCCAGAGCGATATTGATCAAAGAATTTTCTGTCAACAAGACCTTTGTCAATAGCATCTTGAATATCATACTGACTGCCTGTTTTTCTGTCAACTAGGACCACCCTGGTGGACCCATCAGATCCAGTGATGGTTATTTCTTCCCACTCACACTCTTGCTCACAGAGTTCAACAAAAGTGTCATAATCAATAAGACCCTTCTTGTAAGCCTCTTGAACAGACATTTCCTTGTTGGTTTCTGGATCTACTATGACCACTCTGCGTTTCCTGAGTGTATTCTTTTGTGATGTCTGGATTGGTTTCTTCTTTTCCTTTAAGGGCAAAAGACAGAGTCCAGTTTCCTCATCCTTCATGCATCTTTCTTTCAGTTGCAAGTAGGTGAGATTTTCTTCTGTATTTGGATCAAAAAATCCCTTTGTGTCATCACTGGGGTCTGACAAGATTTCACTTAACTCTTCATTAAAATAACCCCTCTTGTAGGCCATGTCAACTGGTAAGCGATGGCTCTCTTTTGGGTCAATGATTCCACCTGTTGCAATCTGAGCCTCCAATAAGCGAATTCCATGACCCTTCTCAATAAGCTCTTTGTTCATGGCTTGGAACAAGGAGATGATGTTTCCTGTTTCTGGATCTTTATACCCAGTAACTGCCCGTTCAGCTGACAGGAGTTTCTCTTTAAATTCAATGCCCACTAACCCTCGTTTGTAGGCTTCTTCCACTGGTAGCCTCAGGTTGCTGACAGGATCCACAATAAAACCAGTGGCTGCTTGAGCTTCTAGAAGTTCAAGGGCAGTACCAGGTCTGACCAAACCAATTTTCATGGCCTCATAAATGCCAAGCTTTTGTTTTGTGGTCTCGTTGTAGATGCCTGCTATACAGCTGGAACCCTGGAGGAAATCCTTAATTCTTTCACCAACCTCATCATAGGAAATCTGGCCTGATTCGAGCTCATTTACAGTGGACGGCCGCAAAATTCCAGAATCCACCAGTTCAGTAACTGTGACAGGTTGCCTGATTCCTTGGAATGACATGCTTCTCTTCTGTACCAACAGTAAAAGCAAGCCAGTGTGTGGTTCAATTCTACATCTTTCTCTCAGCTGCATGTAACTGACCTTCTTTTTGTTGATGGGGTCCACAAAGTTCTTCTGACTATCTCGAGGATCATTAAGGGACCTATACAAGTCTCGGTCAATTAGCCCACGGGACAGAGCAACATCTTTTGGCAAAAAGACACTGTTAACAGGGTCTATCACACCCCCTGAAGCAATCTGAGCCTCTAATAGGCGCATTCCTGTTTCTCTGTCAATCAGATTTTTCTTGATGGCCTCAGAAACACATACTGTCTTGCCTGAAAATGGATCATCAAAGCCAGTGACAGCCTTTTCTGCAGTATAGATCTGCTGCCGGTCATCAAAGTCAATGAGGTCCCGAGCAATGGCGCTGTCAACAGTCAGCTTCTCGTTCCTATGGGGGTCAATCACACCTCCTGTAGCTGCCTGGGCCTCTAGAAGCATTACTGTGGATTCTGGAGTAATAAATTTCTTCCTCTTGGCCTCCACCAGAGAGTACTTTTCTTTAGGGGAAGCAGAAGCCCCAGCAATAGCACCTGCTCCCCGAAGGAAAGGTTGGATTTCAGAAGCAACTTCTTCTACAGACTTTTTCCCCCTCAACAGCTTATCCAAAGTGGTTTTGTCTATCAACTGACATTCGTAGAGTTGCATCGCAGTCACCTTTTTCCTCAGCCCATCAAACATCAGTTTGGAGGGGTCAATGGACCACTCGTCTTCAGTCTGAGTCTCCCTATGAGATCCGTATGGACGCTGCTTGAGTTTATCAATCTCTCTCTGCAATCGACAACGTTCCGATTCCATCTGTGATTGGGTTTCCCTGGTGGAGTCCTCCAGCTTTCGCCTGCACCTGTCCTCAATCCTCTTGATCTCTGCCTGCAACCTTTCAATCTCACTCCTCAGGGAGTTCTTCTCTCTCTCACTCTTTTCTCTTTCAGATTCAATCTTCCTAATAGCCTCTTCCTTGCGGGAATACTGACTTTTCCATTGATTTAAGTCATTCTGAATTTGCTGTTTCTCACACTCCAGTCGCTGTTTCACCCTAATCTCGGACTCCAGTGTGGCTTTAGCACGATTCAGCTCATCTTCTAACCTTTGCAACCTTGCCTTGTCTTGTTCCAGGACTTTGATTTTTACCAGCAGGCTCTCTCTTTCTTGCACAACTTGACTGCATTGACTCTTGGACTCATGAATCCTATTAGATGCCTAAAATTAAAAAATAAAAATAAATGAAATAACAATATTGATAATATCTCTCATAATTAAACCTCTTTGGTGCTAATATTTTCACTTTACATGTGCACACCCTTCCCCTTCCAATCTGTGTCCTCAGTTTACTTTTAGCTTGTCATTCTACACATTTTTTTTAAAAATTTATTCCATTACCACCCAACATCTATTGCTTCATACTCACCACTCTTATTTCCTCCAAGGAAATGGGGAAGTCACAACCCTAACTACCTTACCTTTATCTCTTATGTGAGTTTAAAAGAAGTCCAATCTTGTTAAAATTGATCATACCTATTATGCTTACGCTAAAATATTTAATATTAGCAATGTAAATACTTTGCATTTGCACATTGCCATACACATGAGTATATACATACTTCCACTGATATAGACACAGTTCTCCTCCCACACAAATATTGTCTATAGCAGTCAAATATATTAGAAGTTAAAGAAATCAATTTTTAAAAATTAGGTGTTAAAAGAAAATCAAACCAAAAAACAAACCCAGGAACACAAAAACTGACATGCAAAGAAACAACATGCTGGGAATGTTGAAAAAAGAGCAAGCAATAAGCAAAAAAGAGAAAAAAGATTAAAAACCTGCATAGAAAACAGCTTTGTTGAGTATATAATTTTTAATTCAAACAAATTTGAAATCACACAGATATGTGTTAAGTAGCCTCAAGGCCACATGTGGCCCTCTAGGTCCTTGGTTGCAGCCCTTTGATTGAATCCAAATTTCACAGAACAAATCTCCTTATAAAAAGGATTTGTTGTGTAAAACTTGGACTCAGTCGAAAGGCCGCACCCAAGGACCTAGAAAACCACATGTGGCCTCGAGGCCACAGGTTCCCCACCCCGGTCTAGACTCTAGCACACAAAGCAAGACAGACAGTCCTGCCGTCATAGGAAATTATCCCAAACGTCCCACCTGCTCTTGAGGACTCCAGAAAGAGTCATACGCAGGTTATACACATATTAAATTTTGGCTAAGGGTCAGGGCATAAGGACAAATAGCACCAAAAGTTCTTGTCAAGCAGTTTTCTGGGTTATGATAGATGGTCATGCTTTAGTGGATACACAGCAAATAAGTACAATTAAAGTTAGTTGGAATAGCAAAAGACTAATTAAGGTTAGAAGACAATTTGAGCAAATTATTTGAGAAAGAGTAAAGCCATGATCAAATATTTGTGAATACCTCTATAGCCTGCTTTTGGAATTTTTCAATTTCCTGTCTCAAATTTTCCCTTTCTCTCTGTAAATCATTAATCAGCCCCTGTAGTTCCAAGGTTCGGTTGTTGCTGATTTGTAGTTGGCTTCTTAGGTCAGAGATAGTAGCATTTTTATCACTATCAGCTTCACTCCTTCCTCTTCTTAGATCATCATATTCCAGTCTCAGGTTCCGTAACTCTTCCTCTAGCATCAAATGTTCTTTGGTCAGGTTCTCCGTGAGACACTGCAGCCTCTCTATTTCTATCTTACTTTCATTCAGACTCCTGCTCTTGTCTTCGATTGCCTTCTGGAAGTGCTCGTTTCTCAGGTGAGCCTGTTTAACATTCTCTTGTTCCTGGGCCAACTGCCTCCTCAGGGCTTCGACCTCTGATGCTAGTTTTCTCAGCTCCTCTTGAGTTCTCTGCTTCTCTCTCACATGCCCATCCAACACATCTCTTTGCTGTCTAAGGTCATCCTCACTTCTCTTCTTGCCAATGGATGCTTGCTCTAGCTGCTGCGTCAGGTTGGTGATTTTGATAGCTTGCTCTTTCAAGGATCTCCGCATGGACTCCAGTTCCTCTTCTAGCTTCTTCCTCTTAGAACATTCATCAGAAGAGGTTTTCTTTAGCCTGTTCAATTCATCTTCTACTTTCTGTTTTTGGAACTGGAGCTCTTTTAGAGAACTCTGAAACCGTGAAATATCTTGGTCCTTTATTGTCCTCTCCTGGGAAATCCTTTCATAGTCAATTTTCAGGCGTGTCAGTTCTTGCTCATGAATCTTCAGTTTGCTTATTGTTTCTGTGGCATTACTGTTTGCTTTCTGCAGATCATACTGTGTTCTTTGTAATTTTGCGTTTTCATCCTCCAGACATTTTCTTTGATTTGTTTCAGTTTCTATCAACTTTTTGAGTCTTTCAAGTTCTTTGTTTTTATCCTGAATGGTCTTGGCAGCGTCATCAAGAGACTGCTTATATCTTATGCTCTCTTCTGAGCGCATTTGAGTGACCTGTTTCAGCTCAAACTCCAGCTGCTGTTTCCTCTGAGTGATCTCGGTGCCAGTTGCCTTCTGCTGCTGGACATTTTCTTCTACTCTCCTAAGATTCTCTGTGGTCTGAGCTAAAGTAGTCTTCAGTCTCTTAATTTCCTCTGATAAACTCCTGTTTTCTCTGGTTAGATTATCTATCTGAGTTCGGTAGCCACTGGTGTCCTCTTCTTTTTGCTTGGTAAGCTGGTGGAGTGTGGTCTTGGTGATATTTATCTCTGTTTCAAACTGGTTCTTTAAGCTAATAATTTCCTCATCATAATTGTTTCTTACCTTACCTAGCTCATTCTCATAGTCCCAGCGGCGCTTAGCCTCCTCCTGATACTCAACTTTGAGTCTTTCTATCTCTTTGTTTTTATCCTGAATAGTCTTTGCAGCCTCCTCAAGAGACTGCTTGTGCCTGGCATTGTCCTCTGAGCGTTGCTGAATGACTTGTTTGAGCTCGATCTCTAGCTGCTGCTTTTTTTGCATAATCTCAGACCCACTTGCTTTTTGCTGAAGAGCATTTTCTTCAGCCCGCCTTCGCTGCTCCGTGGTCTGCAAGATGCTATCGTTCAGCCTGACAATTTCATCTTTCAGATCTCGGTTTTCTCTTGAGAGTCGATCCATCTGGTTTCTGAGACTTTTGGTATCATCTTCCTTTTGCATGGATATCTCCTTGATTGTGGTCTTCGTAATATTAATTTCTGTCTCATACTTGTTCCTTAAATTACTCATCTCCTCATTATAGTGGTTTCTTACCTTTGCCAGCTCATTTTCATATTCCCTCTTCCGGGCGCCCTCCTCTTGAAGAAGAACCCTCAACCTTTCTATCTCGTACTCCTTCTCCTTGATGGCCTTTTCAGATTCTAATCTTTGCCACCCGAGGTTTTCCTTTTCGCATTGCCTTGCTTTCTGCAGCTGGTCATAGTCATTCTTCTGTTGGTCAAATCTGTCCTCCACAGACTTTCTTTTCCTCTTTTCATCCTCAATTTCATAAGTGAGTCTTGTGATCTTCTCATTGAGTTCTTTTATCTGCCCATAGCACTTATCTAGGTTTTGTTTAGCTGATTTTCCATCCAGCTCAGCTTGTCTCTTTAGCTCCTCCAGGCTTACAAGTTTCGCTCTGAATTGGGAGCACTCTGCCTGGTATTTCTGCAGATTCTGATCCAAGAATTTGTTCTTGTTGCAGTTTTCAGAATTGGCATCTCTGGCAAGACGAAGTTCCTCTTCTAAAACTTCAATTTTAGTGTTTTTCAGCTGTTGGATTGAAAGCACAAAACATGTTAAGTAACTGCATTCCTAACACAGGACTTAAACATCTCATTCTCTGTGTGTGTATACATATATGTGTGCATATGCACATCATGTTAGAGTGGTTAGGGATCTGGCCTCAGAGTCAAGAAGATCAGGGTTCAAGTCCCACCTCACCTTTGACACCTACTAACTATGGGATCTTGGCAAGTCAATTAACTTCTTATGGCCTCCTGGCAACTCTCTTAGATTGTAAATTAATGAAGAGTAGCTTATTTGCTTTGGATGAGGATGTTCCCCCACCAGGAGCTCCTTATACCAATATATCACAGATCTGCATAAATAAAGTAGACAGGAAACAGTTATGTACGATATCTGACATTGCAAAATTTTTCTTCTTTTGAACTTTAATCATTTTTCTATTTTGTCTAAAAAGTTCAATTGTAAAATAAGGAAGATATTTGAAAATTGTACCACACACAAAACATGTGTGTGTGTGTATGTATGTATATGTATAAATATTTCTCTACTAACTATTGATCACACTTTAGGTGAGCAAACTTTTGTTTATTTATTTGGGGCAAGTTAGGAATTTATTCTTTTTAAATCATGAACTTAGCAGTCAATCAATAAACATTCATTAAGTGTGTACTACATGACAGGTGCTAGGGATACAAAAAGAAGCAAAAGACAGTATCTGACCTCACAGAGTTTGCAAACAAATAACACCCCTGAATACAGAACCAAACAGAACACAAGGATTTCTCATGAGGCCACACATGTCCCTCAGTAATGCTTTCTCTTCCGTTTAAGCATATAACAAACTCAATATGTAACTTTCAAAGCTATCCAGTTGCAGACCTGTGAATTCATTGGGAAAGGGAGCTCCTGAGGAGGAGAAACTTCCTTTACCACTGCAGAGAGAAACACTAAGCAATAAAAAATGTATTATACTCTCAATATGAAGAATTTTATCAGTCTAGTGCATGCTGACTACAAATTTAAAAGAAAGAAATCAATAAATGTCAATAAATGCCCTTAGTCAAATATATTTTGTTATTTATGTTAAAAGAAGTCACCAAAACAAATTACCTTCAGGTCATCTAAACTCTTCAACATTTCACTTAGGAATCTGAAATAGTCTCCAGATCTTGTAAGTAGCTCTATGTACCGAGCATGAATTTCTGCAGCCTTAAGAGGAGAAAAACAAAGAACAAAACATCATATTCCAAAGAGCCTTACAAAAAAGTTTACCAGTATGTCTTCTGAAATAATATTTTAGTTTTCAGGATAGTAAGCAAAGTCATGCAAAAGTCCAGAGTTGTAGCAAAATAAAAGGCTGCAAGGAAACCTTTAGAGGTCAAATAATATAGCCCTATGCCTCTAGGTAGCTTTCATTAAACCAGGGGCTCTTAACCTGGGATTGTGAACTATATTATATTATAATTAGTTTCTTTTCTAATCCTATGTATTTCATTTTATAGATTTAACCAAAATAGGGTGCCTAGCCTTCAGCAGATCTGTCAAAGTGGTTTATGGCACAAGAACCCCTCCACTATCCTATTTCAGATGTATGTTCTTTAAGATTATCTTGAAGACAGATTCAATTCAGTTATCATTTATTACAAATTCCCTGTGTAGACTACTCAAAACTCTTTTTGACCACTCCAATTGAAATACATTTTTTTCAGACTACAATATTATGAATGATAGATTCAAACTCAACTGAAATACTTTATATAAAAAGGGCTCCCATTAGAGGAGTCAAGGATTGTCAAAAGCAACAAGTGCACCATGTTTTGTTTATAATATGCCCCCCAATTTAATGTAATAAGTTTTAAAGATTATAATAGACCTCTTGCAGGATGACCCCTGAAGGGGACTGAACCATAGTTCTCTTTATAGGTATATTGAGCAGAGTTTCCAGTCCTGAGGTGTATGATGCAAGCTGAAGTTCATAATCCTGAAAAAAAGAAAGAAGAGGTTAAAAAAAATTCCTAAAGGATCTCCGAAAAATAATTTGGGTCTAAATTTCCTTAACAATTTGCATCCCCAGGAATAAATGCAAAACAGAAGCCATATGAAGTCCTAAACATGTAAATTTGCGATATGACATTGCTTTCTCACAAGTGGTACATATCCATCCTAAAATGTACAAAATAAAATTGAACTATTCCTAAGGTAACTGAGGATACATTCAAATTCATTAGTAAACATTTATCATTTTCTCTCCACTATAAGGAATAAGAACCACAATCTCTATCCTATGAACCACAATCTCTATCCTATGAAGCTTATATATGTTAAATTTGCAAGGAAATGTAGCACGAGTAACATCCTTAGTGAAATATTAATATGGTCATAAAGAATAACATACCTTAATGGAATTTGAACAGAGTTCTGCAATCTTCTGTACTTCTTCTGATTTGTCTCGTTTACCAGATATTTCATTGTGCAAATTCTACAAAAGAAACGTAAATACTTATTAGGCAATTTCGAAACAGATGTCATCATCCTCTAGCCTTCCTAATTAGTAGGCAAGAACATTCAGGCTCATTCTGGCTAGTACGGCTTTTCAGAATTACAATATGTATATGAAGGAATGTTTTTCACAGTAGATATTTGCACTTCTTTGCAATTATTTCAACTGATTTTGCCCTAAAGATTCTCTAATTATGCTAAAAATATTAAAAGTTTAATATTTCAAACCACAGAAAATAAATACCCCAAGTCCTAATTGCTGCCAGAACAGATGACTGTTTAAAACTATTACATCAAAATGGCTTGTACCTTTTGTTCATTCAAAAATTTCATAACTGTACTGGAATCTCCAAACTTCATGGATTCCAAAGAATCCTGACGACGTTTGGCATCATAGATCCATTTGCAGAATGCTTGATAATTATCACGGTAATTTCTCAGCTGCTTAATTTGTTTTTCTAAATCCCATAATCTAATCATAAAAGAAATAATGAAATATTAAAGCTTCTTCATTAAAATGGCTCTCAAGTTGTAATTCCAATAACTTTTGAGTAAGATAATTAGCATTAGATTTCATTTACACAGGCATTTTGGGAAAGACTACACAAGTTTCCTACTATATCCCAACAGTCGTTCTCAGAACTCAGAGAGAATACAAGAGTATGCTGAATAATAGCTCAGTGGTGTGAGAGTGACTATATCTTCCCAAGTACCGGATCAATTTAGGTAGGAGGGAGAATAAGGCCCATGCCACTTCAGTCTAGAGTGTGACATTCAATTCCATTCCATTCAATAAGCCAACTACTATGCACCAAGGGTCATGCTAAGATACAAAGCTTAGGTTGGATATGATCCCAGCCCTTATAGGTTTCATAGTCTAGATATATCTTTATTTATGATGGCCTCCCTTCTAACCACTTCAAGAAGAGCAGAACTAAGAGAAAGGAACTGACAAGAGGTCAAGTATTTTCAACATTTACTTACCCATTCCACCCACAAAGCAGAATCACTTTTAAAAACCCCATCACTTTAAGAGTAATAATATCTCAGTAACAACCCAACAAAGGAAAAGGTCTCACAAGGAAGCTCAACCAACCTGAAATCTATCTGTTTGTCTATCCTTTGCCAACGGTCTGACAACTGGTTGACTTTGTCACTGAACTTTCCAAGGTCCAAGTCATAAAGTGGATACTGTTGGCAAGTCTGGGAGTGGATCTGCAGAGCTTTCTGTAGCTCGGTCTTCATGGTAGCCAACAATGACTTCTTCAGATTCAAATCATTTTTTATTTTCTGGAAGAAAACAAAACAAGTAATGGTGAATCTCTCCCTTCAACTCCATGCTGTTGAACATTGATGACAAAATCAAAATGGAGCAATTTTTTAAAATTGTCTTTCTAAAAATCTTGCAATCACGCTGATACCTCAATAGTTCAAATAATCTAGTCCTCTAATTTTCATTTGCTAAGGATACCTACTGATAATGAGTTGACAGACATATGGTCAAATGAATCTAATGATCCTGAAAAAAAAAACCATGGAAATCTAGTCAAGCTACCTCTAACTATCTTTGTGTGTGTGTGTGTGTATGTGTATATGTGTGTGTATCTATGTATTTAAATACACACTATACACATACACACACACACACGTAAATTTATGTTATACATGCCTACATAGCTTTACAAATTGGGTATTGGGCCTTTGCCATTTTCCATAAAGTGAAAATACCTTCAGTCCACAGCGGTAAGCCTCCACTTTATCAAGGTCTAGGCAAACAGTTTCCTCTTCAGTGAGTCGGGATTCGTACACTTTCAGCATGTCTTCTGTCTGGAGAATAGCCTGAAGGAGTCCTCTAACTGCGCATAAGCTGTGATAAGCAAAAGAGTTAAAAATCAGGCTGCCAACAAAGTGATTTAATGATGAACAGAGTCTTAATGCTATCACTAATTGCTGGGATTTATATAATGCTTTATAGTTTATAAAGCTCTTTCATTTACATTAATTCTCATTTGATAATCAGAAAACTCTTAATTCTAAAAGGTAGGTAATAAAAGTATTTTATTCCAAGGTGGAAGATGAGGAACTCAGGGCTTAGAGATGTGCCTTGTTCAAGGTCACCCAACTAGCAAATGGGGAATCATAACCTGAACCTGTGTCTGATTCCAACTCTAACTTTAGGACTCTTTCTATTCTACTCTATCACTCTCCAACTATAAGAAATATAGTAACTTAAAAAAACCGATTTTACACAATTTATAAACTACATTGGCAGTAAGTTCTTTTTTCCCCCCCTCTATAGTGATTCAACCTAATATATTCACAGGCAGAATTATGAGGCCTAATCCTTAAAGCATGATCTCGGAGGGCATATTCTAAGATGCATTAGGAACTTAAAATAATAAAGTTCAAAATGTGATCTGAAGATACTATGGAATGTTAAGTAAACCTCTATTAAAGAAAGAGAACAGCTGTGCATAGAAAACAAGTAAAGACTATTTTGGAAAATGAAGACATCTCAGACCATTAAGTTAATAAATTTAATGTTCTTTACCTATTTAAGTAGCCATCTGTAACACCATTAATGTTTTCCAGTTTCTGGAATAGCCCAAATATCTCATTCTGCAAATAACAGTATTTTTCAGAACCTCTGAAATTAGCTAACATATCTTTGAGCTGGTTGAGGACTTCAGCAATTGCTTGTGAATCATTCTGTACACCCTGCCAAAAAAAAAGGAATGCCTATATCAACACCTCTCAGGTATCTATATCTGTTTTTTTTCCATTTTTACTTTGAAGAAAATTCACCGAATATTATTCACTCAATATTAGAAAAAGAGTTGGCTTTTTCATCTTTCTTCTTTTAGAAAACTCTAAAAAGTAGCATATAAATGTGTCAGTCTGCAGGCAATTTAGGTTATACTGATGGAATGTGGTCTCATTCCAAGAGTTTTAAGTTGAGTTGAAAGATTTGGGTTCTAATCTCAGCTCTGTCACTACATTTGTGAACATATACATGTCACTTAATCTCTCTCTGAATTCTCTCCTTTGTGAAGTGTGCCCTGCAGCACCAGAATAAGAGAATCTGGATGCCTATTATAAACTTATACACAACACCAAGACATATCCAAGTACTTTGGATTTATCATCACTCTGATCCCTAGTTACCACGATGGCTCTGAGAATGGCTGGTCCTTTGACAGCTGACACGGACACTGCAAAGATCTGTGGTATACGCATGGTGGTATTGTTGAAAAGGTACTGACTGGAACTGGAGTCAGCAAAGATCTGATCTAAATCCTGCCTCTGACACATTTAACTGTTATCCAACCACAGGCCACTCAGTTACACTGAGCTTCAGTTTCCTCATTCGTAAAACGAGGACAATACCTGTAGCATCTACTTCACAAGGCTCAAATGAGATGATGTATCTAAAGTGCTTTTGTAGATCTTAAATGGAATGTCACTGTTAGCTGATACGGTGTTCCAAAGTCTTAGTGAAGTTTCAAGCTACTAAAGCTTAAGATACCTAGTATTATTTTGATCAAAAAAACAAAATGGAAAGGGACAGCTAGGTGGCCCAGTGAGTAGCGCACCGGCCCTGGAATCAGGAGGACCTGAGTTCAAATCCCACCTCAGACACTTGACATACTAGCTGTATGACCTTGGGCAAGTCACTTAACCCCAATTGCCTGGCCTTTCCCCCTCCAAAAAAAATGGAAAGCAGAACTCTAAACAGGTGAGCTGCCATTTACAGTACAGTCGGATAGTGAAGGCATTTCTAAACAGCACATTTTTTTAGTCAGCAAAAACTCCAAGTTCAATATTCTATCCACTAAACCATCTAGCCGAGTAATCATGTTAATTGCAAAGGAGGCTTATTTACTATTGCTCTCTTTCCTAATATCTGCATAGCCAGAGCCTATAGGCCTGAGTGACTAGAATATTCTACAGCGCGACCAAGTTGGAAACCTGATCAGAAAAGAAAAGAAGGGAGAATAAAAAAGCTTTTTACTATCGCCTCTTCAGAATGCCCTCCTCATCCTCTCTATTGAAATCTTACCTCTCTTTTAAGGACCATCTCAAATCCTCCCTCTTCCACAACTCTCTTCCTTAACAACCTAGCTCCAAATTATCCCATGGGCCTTTACTGTTTCACTTACTCCATTGGCACTTATTATATATTGTCTTACAACAATCATTGTTTTCAAGCTCGTCTTATATCTAGTGTGTAAGCCCTTTTGGGGAAGAACCATCTTACACATCTTTGCTCCCCCAACAATACCTAACACAAGAGTATGTTAATAGATATTTATTTGCTGATTGGAAAGGATAGAACAGAACTTTTGCTTCTTTGGCATCCTGTAAGTCTAAGAAGCAAGGAATGAAAGGAAGAAATGATAGGATTATCTTTTAAAGGTTGAGGGAAAAAATGAAATAATACTAGAAAGAAATAACCATTAAATTTGAATAGCACTAAACTCTGCTGTTTTATTACACATATCACATTTCCTATACCAATTGTTTTCCGCAATTGGCAACTTTAGAAAAAGAACACGTCTATAAAAGGTTTTATTTACTATTACATTTTTCTTTCCTCTCAGCACTTCAGAAGAAGAGCAAACCACTTCCTACACAAAGCTAGGATGATATAAAAATTATGATTTTTAAAAAGTCACACTGAAATTACCCAGACTTGTACCACTAGAATTTACTAGAAAGTTTAAGACACGTGTTTAATATAATTTAACAAACACATACCTTTAGTTCATTTATTTTCACTGTGATATGGTGAGAAGAGCCTTGGTCAGCTTGAAGGATATTTTTAAGAGTCATTCTACTCTCACAGTGCTCCATCTGCCGACGAACCTTCTGAAGTTCCATTAATATCCATGTTTCTTGCTTGTCATTTTCTCTGTTGATTTCAATGACTTGATTTTGGCTTGGATCTTTGCTAACATGAGTGATTTCAGTTGTAGTGACTTAAAAGAAAAAAAAATCATGGAATTAAAAACTTTAAAGGTTCATAAGATGGGGAAAAGTAATAAAATTACTTGAAGAAAGCAAGCATATCTTCATCATGGGACCTCTACCTTGCCCCCTTCCAGCAGAGGAAAATGAAAAACCTTTATTTTTCCTCATATAAATAAATGTGAAGCAAAATCCATGAGCCACTAAGGCAGTTAAGTCTTGTTTGCTCACTGAAAAATCCATTGCTCTTTGCAAATTAAATAAGCCTGATTTTGAGATTGCTATATATATTTAAAAAAAAAAACTTTTGGCAAAAAATTAGTCTAGAAATACCTCCAAGAGTCCAAATGGCTAAGTTATACAAAATATTTCATTTGTAAACAGCCTATTCAATTCATGAAAGAGAAAATGCAAACCTGTCTGATGCTGGTGGTGACCTGGAAGCTGTATAACCAAGGTCTGATAATGTTTCTGAGCATCAGTAAACTGAGACTGTATTTTCCGTTTGTCATCATCTCCAAACATCTCTGAGCCTTGGCTATTCCTGATAAATTCTTGGTAATGTAACTCAAGATCAGCTATTGTCTTCATGTAATCTTCCTGGCGCATTGTTTTCAGCTGAAAACAAAACAGGAGGAAATTGTTAAACAAGTACATGGTCAACTCCATTATGCAACCAAGCCAAAGAGGAGACTGTTGTATAAATATAGCCCCACTCTAGTTGTGACTGAGGGGCTACCTGTTTTGTATGCTCAACCTAACTGAAAGGCATTCTTAGTGATTTAGAGATTATTCTGTGGATACAACTGATCCTAAGAATCAACTACTACCCTACAATATGCTTTGGATGCTCTTAAAAGAATTCCACAATTAATTATAAAAGATAAGAAAGAAAGTGGTCAATTGGGGATGGGGGGACATTTTCCTCAACTCTATCTCACTGATATCCAAGATGAATAGGGAACTAAGACAAATATATAAGACCAAAACTTATTCCCTTGAAAGAGAAGTGGTCAAAGGATATAAAAAACAATCTTAAATGAAGTGTCAACTATTAATAACTGCTCCCTCATAATCAATAAGAGTAATACAAAGCAAAATAATTCTGAAGTTTCACCTCACACCCAGAAAATTGGCAATAATGAAAAAGACAGAAACAGTTTAAATTGGAAGGGTCATGGAGAGACAGGCACAACAATACACTGTTGGTAGAGTGTAAACGCATCCAACTATTTTGGAAAGCAATTTGAAATTATGTTAAGAAAGTGAATAAAATGTCCTTATCCTTTGACCCAGCAATTCTACTGCTAGGCTTATACCTTAAGGAAATCAATGATAAAAAGAAAGATTCCAAAATTAGCAAGCACTTTTTGTAGTAGAAAAAAAACAACTGGAAACAAGCTGGAGAATGGCTAAATAAGTGGTGGTACCTGAATGTAATGGAATACTGTTATGCTGTAAGAAAAAAAAATACAGTGAGGAGAGAGAAGTATAGGAAGATATTAAAAAATGACAAGATGAAGTAGACTCGGGAAAGCAATATATACACCTACATCAATGTAAAGGTAAAGAAAAATAACTAAGCAAACAAAACCAAAAGCTGTGAAATTAAAATAATCAGGCTTGGCCCCCCCAAAAAGAGATCCAAGTGGTACATCTCCTTTCCTTCTTTGCAGATGTGAGGGTAAATTATGGGTGTAGAACTTGGTACACAACGTTGGCTTTAGTTGATGCACTGGCTAGTTTGCTGGACTACTTTTTTTTCCTTTTGTGTTCTTGGTTATAGGAAGTGTTGCACATTTTAGAACATATGGGTTCTTTTCCTTTTTCCCTAATTATTTTTGGAAATAGACCTAGTAGTGGTATTGCTGGGTCAAAGGATATAGATAGTTTCATAACTCTTTGGGCATAATTCCAGATTGCTCTCTCTAAAATGGTTGGATCATTTCACAATTCCACTAACAATGAATTAGTGTCTGAATTTTTCCCTATCCCTTCCAATATTTGTCACTTTCCCCTTCTATCATTTTATGTACTCTGGATAGGGGAGGAGAGAGAGACATTAAGAAATATAAGTGATCTAAAAATAAAAGATATTTAATAAAACTTTTTTTTAAAATAAGAATCCTATAACTATTCCTTCTTTTGGTCAGTCAGCAGCTTCAAAATACAAAGGTTTAGTCCTCAAAAGGGATCTGACAATTTTAAGGCAACAAGCACAATAGTTTCTAAACGTAAAATAGCACAGGGATGAGTGCCTTTAAACTTTTTCTATTGGTAGTTCAGTCTCATCAGATTATTCTATGTTAAGTCTCTCTATTTTCACAGGTACCAGGTTGCCTGTCTCTCATTAGGAGTATGCTTAGGCTTCTACATCTACCCTGGTCCATCTCATAATAAGGCACTGGCTTCCATAGCTCTCCAACCAAACAGATAAAACAGGTAATCTCTTGGGAAGTTTAGGGTCCCATCCCGATCTCTCAAAGACACTTACCTTAGCAATAGTCATGGCTCTGATTTTCTCAATATCAATCATACAGTAATGCCAAGACACCAGACTCTTCATGTTGATATACAACTGATTCCACAGAGCCAAAATGGCTTCGTAATACTGCTCGATCCTAGAATTAAAAGGAAAGAAATTTAAAGTTGAACTTTCAAATTTCATAGCAACAGAGAAAATGAAGGACTAATATATAACCATGGAGTAAGATTCAAATCGAAATAATAGTAGAAAGGGAGAAAATAAGTATACTTTTCAAAATCTGTATCTTATGCAAAATAGGGAATGTGACAATATTTAACTCACTTTTCAAACTTGGATATAGCCATTAAAATTCTCAAATTATCCATACTAATGGAGAAGAGCCATTGCATGGATGATCCAAAAACATTTTGCTTTTAAATATATTGTATATCTGTATTTGTATGTGTGTGTTTTAGTCAACAGATTTTCCTGCAAACATCAGTTGAACAGCTATTTTGTACAAGGTACTATGCCGGTCACCATGGAAAACACAAATAATGACAGCACTTGACATTCATATGTCACTTTCCAGGTTACATCTTGCTGTACATGCATTATCCTATTGGATCAAAATGAATACTGCACATAGGCTCTCATTCCTCTCCAGTTTACACTCTGGACCTTCTCTACCACTCCAATCCTGGAATTCACCTATCAGAAGAACCCTCCACCCCTGGGGTCTTTTCCTCTGATTTGATGGCTTTTCCCAGAACCACCATTTAAGGAGGGTAACCAGGTCAGGCATATCTCATTCCTTTCCAGGTTATGCTCTAGAACTTTTTCTACCATGTCACCTCACTGCGTACCTTCATATTTCTCCCCTCCCTTTTCATCTTCTTTTTATGTCTTCCCCCCATTAAAATATAAGCTCTTTGAGGGCAGAAACTATCTTTTTTTATGCTTGTATTAGTATTCTCAGCACTCAGCACATAGTAAGTGCCCAATAAATATTTGTTACTTGACTGATAAACTGATATTTCACTTGTATTTGTTGCCAAATGCAAAGTTATTAATATTCTGGGAATATTCATAGGTAATTTCTTCAAAACAGTTTTAAAATATAAAAATAAAATTCTTTTCAAAAGAGAGAAAATTTTTTAAAATTTAGATGGAGTAAATGACAAATGTCACTGACTCCTCTTTTCACTCACAGCTAGACTGAGGTTTTTTCTTCAGTAGCGTAATGCCTTTTTCAAATCTTCTTCCAAAGCCGTACTATAGCAGGTATTATAAAATTTCAACATAAAACAATTTTGAAGGTAGAAGCAGAGTTGCCTTTGTAAATGATTTTTTTAAACTAAATAACAGCTTTGTAAAAATGTCCTTGAACTGTTGGAGAAATAGTAATTCTCTAGCTACTCTCCCCAACTCCCAACTACTAGCTGACCATTATTAAGTGAGACTCATAGAAAACTTACTTGTAAGAAAGGTCCACTGCTAATGGATTTGGAGGAGGGATAATAAGACCAACAGAAGGGACCAGCATGTCTACACCTCCTGGGCCAGTCACATACCACTTGCTGCGTTCATTGTTGTCCTTTAAGATACATTCATCTCCCTTGTGCACTATTTTCTGTCACAAAAGCACAAAAGTATTTTTGCCTCTATTCATAGAATAATAAAAAAAAACAGAGTTGGATTTGACCTTAAAAATCATCTAGACCAGTTGTGTTGAACTCAAGTAATATCAGATCCCCGTGGGCCACAAATTAACATTATCCATGTTTTATTGTATTTTTATTTATTTTGTCAAATATTTCCAATTGCAATTTAATTTGGTTCAAGCTGTACTCAGGAATGTTTCAGGCCACATGTCTGACACCTCTGTGTAGTCCACCTTGTCAAGCCATGGGGAAAGGGGGGAGGGGGAGTTAAGAGATAAGGGGGCAAAATGTTTCAGATTATAATACATGTTGTGTAAGTATATATGGGGAAGGGGAAGGGGAGGATAAAGTGAGCCTCCTCCATTAGTTAATGCTATCATATTCATCTCTCTTTGAAATATAAAAAGATAAAACCCAGCATATATTCAGTTTCATGTTAGAACACTAGAAATACCTCCTTTTAACCAAATGCTAGCACATAATGGGTCCCTAGTTCTTTAAACAGAAATGACAACTAGCTTTATTTTCATGTATGTCAATCTCAACATTCTTTTCAGCTCCTCACCCTGGATACCATGCTTATTAATCTCCAAGTTAGCAGTCTGGACATTTCTGCTTAATCAATTAGCACTAAATTTCATTATTTTATTAGATATGACAATTTGCATGCAAAAAAACCCACTGGAAAGTATAATCTAATTAATTGATTAAAACATGGAATTTCTCAATACTTGGTATCTTTATGTTTGCTGAGTAGCCTATAGAAAAACAAATATATTTAATTACTGCATAAAATTTGTGCTAACTGCTCTTTTTATTCAACTTAATAGTCTACCTCTCCATTACTTCTCATTTAAGGTAATATAGAAGAAAACATATATCTACACACACATTCAAGGCTAATGTTCCCTAAAGAAGTTCAATAATTATGTACATCAGCATGAAAAGCAAAACTACTGAGCTTCTTTGCTAAATGACTCTTCCAGATATAAAAGCAAAACCATCCATTGTCAAGCTATTTGAAACTTCAATTACTTGTGAATAGCCTGTAGGGAAGGGAACTTTTTAATCCTTCTCAACAACAGCCAGTCAGAACACACCTGGTCTTGTTTGTAGTCACACAGGGCCCTGAGGATAATGGGTTTATTGCTCCTATATTCTGGGTTCCGAGGTTTCAGCTGGACAATCTTCTTGGACTTGTTTACCAAGTTTTGTACCTGGCGCTTATATTCAAGGATCTTCTCTCGTTCTTTCTGCAATTATATTTTTAAATCATATTTTAAAAAGTTATAGCCTAAGAATTTTCTGGCAAAATCTTTCAGATGCTTTAAAGTAATCATGAACTGATAAAATACTTATATTCACTATAAGGCCACAAAATTCATTTGGGGTGGGGGGGGAGAATGAGAGCCTTTCAAGATAAACCGTTATATAAACTACTTACCTGTGAATTAAGGGAGCAAAAAAGAACACCACAGTGTGGAAGGATTGCTTAAACTTCTTAGTATTCTTTTCCAAAGGATTTTTGAGGCTAAGAAATCACTGTTCTCTTTGTTTTCACTTTGGTATGAAACTTGCAAAGGGTCCAAACACTCTGAACCACATGACTTGATAAAAATTGAACATGCAGAGAAATTCACATAATTTGATCTATGAAAGATCAAGAACCCATGTGTACCTAAGGATCTTTTTTTATTTGTCTTGGGCTCTTTTACATATTACCAATAGATCAGTAATCATGAGCGGTATGCTAAGTGAATAGAAGTCCTACTACGTTGCTTTTTTCCCATTGCCAAAGATTTTATATTGATGATACCTCAAGTTCTTTGATCTGTTCCAGCAAGCGTTGCAGCGACATATTCTTATCACAGGTGTACTTCTTCCTGATGGAATCTTGTAGGCCCTTCAGGTAGGCTTCAGTGGACTGAGCCTCTTCAAAAAACTACCAAGGAGAATGATGATCTAGTTAAATACTTTTTAAAGAGCATGTCAATGAAAATGTAATAATTGCTTTCCAATAAATAGGGTATGAGTAGCTATATAAGCTAATGTCCACACTTCATAGCATGAGAAAAATAATTAATTTTTTTGTTGTTCAGTCCTTTTTGGTAGCATCCATCTCTTCGTGATCCCATTTGGGGTTTTCTTAGCAAAGAGGTTGGAATGGTTTGCCATTTCCTTCTCCAGCTCATTTTATAGATGAGGAAACTGAGTCAAACAGGGTCAAGTGACTTGCTCATGGTCACACTGCTAGCATCTGAGGCCAGATTTGAACTCAGAAAGATGAGTCTTCCTGACTCCAGGTCTGTCACTCTATCCACTGTGCCACCTAACTGCCCCAGATCAATTAAGAGATAGCTAAATAAAAATATTAGCAAAGGGGGAAATTTTTTCATTTCTAGATTGTCTACTCCTAATGCCTCAGAATGCCTTCCTTGCCTAAGAATCATTAGGTGACCTAGAAATACATACTCTTCGAAATCAAGAACAATTCATGTGTTTATGCAATGTGGGCTTTTTTGCTTTTGCTCTTTAAAAACAGATTCAAGATATGAATCCCTAAAATAAGTGAACCATTAACTGTTTCTGCAGAAGCAAAACCTTACCTGAAAGTAGGCAGCATTTTCCTTGAGATGAACATCAATACATTTGGTGATCTGAAGAATCCAACTCCATTGAGTCTGCAGGGTATCCATGTATGCCTGCAGAGAAAACAGGAGTTGTTTAAAATGCCATTAAGCATGCTAAAGCTAATTTTCTCTAAGGGTGGCCAAAAGAACAAACCAGCACTTTTCAGTTTGATTAGAAACTTAGAAAGTTGTTTATGGTTTTAGTGCCAAGTTAAATGAGTTTCTCCTAAAACAAAAAAGAACTGTCCAACAGTCCAATTGGCTCCAAGTTGAACTTAGTTCTTAAAACCAGGCTTGATAAAGAGGCATAATATACTGGCATAAAACTAGAAATTAGACTGTTTTGAATGGAGCTTTTATGATAGTACAAGAGAGCTCCACATATTCACCTTTTCCCTTTGTGGAGCTTATCAATTAGTCCCAGACACTACAATATAAATGACACATAAGAAGTCTACCTCGATTTTGTCTGAAGCAGGATGCTGGTTGAGAACAAGCTGGTCACTTTCTTGCTTAAGCTTGTTGAGTTCTTTTTCCTTAAGTTCCAACTGACTCATGCGTATCTAGGAAGACCAGACCAAGAACGAACAAAGCTTTTAAAACGCGTCATGCATCAACATTCCATTTCTCCCACTGTTTTTTTTAAAATAATAGTAGAGACAAACTGCATTTTCTTAGCAACTTGACAGCTCCTGAATTGTCAATGAACTCTAAATCAGCTCTTTCTAAATTTTAATGGTAATAATAATAGCATTTAATCCACCTCCAGAGAAAGAACTGATTGAGTCTGAATGCAGACTGAAGCATACTTTTTAAACTTTATTATTCTTGGTTTTTTTGGTCCTCATTTTCCTTTACAACATGGCTAATATGTGTGTGCCTGCACATGTATAATCTATATGAAATTGCTTGCCTTCTCAAGAAGGGGAAAAGAGGAAGAGAGAATTTGGAACTCATAATTCTTTTAAAATAAATATTAAAAGTTTTTGCTTACATGTAATTGAGGGGAGGAAATTAAATGTAAAAAAGTTCTAGATGTCATAAGAGTGAATGGATCTTTCTTTTAAAAAATATCATTTATATAACACTTATTACATGCTGGGCAATGTGCTAATTTCTTCTTATAAATATTTCATTTGATCCTCACAACAACCTTGGAAAGTAAGTGTTACTATCATCCCCATTTTACAGATGAAGAAACTATGGCAAACAGGTAAAATGAGTTACTCAAGGTCACACAGCTATTAAGTATCTGAGGCCACATTTGAACTCACGTCTTCTTGACTCCAAGCCCCGGGCTCTATCCCCTGAACCATATAGCTGGCTCTTAAATTGACCTTAAACTGACTACTATGATGCTGACCACTACCTTTTCTACACAAGTCACCAAAAAGTCATGTCAAGTGAATACCTTTTTGGTAATCATTAGACTGGAATATGGAATGGCTTAATCAGAGAGGAAAGGCATCTAGTGTCTATTATGACCAGTTATCACACCCTTCTATTCAGCAGTTTCTAGGATGAAATGCTGACAAAATGTAGGCAGGGTTGAGGAGGGGAGGTAAAGAGAGGGGCAGTGCACTTACCGAGAAAGCCTCTTGTTTCTGGGCAATATTTGTGTTTTTATCACTCCAGTCATAAAGTAGCTCCTCTTCCTCACAGTCATTGATCCACATGATCTCACGGGAAGTGGCCTGGATGATGCTTTGAAGCTGGCGAAGGTGATCCATCCTTTCAAAGGATGCTTTCTGCAAGATTTCAAAACATGTCAATTCAGTGATCAAATACAGAATTATATAAGACTTTTAGTTGATGCCCCTCTTTGGGGTCAAAAACTCACTTAAAAATAACTTTGGCCTCACTCGCTAATTTAAAAAATTAAGCTAAAGTGTACTAGGCAATGTCATAACAGGGATAGGGACTGAACCTGTGATTTCATTGGCATAGAGAACTCAGAAGAAACTCCCTCTACCAATTCAGATTGGCATCTTTTCTACAACTTACAGTCTTAAGAGAGTTGTCCTGAGCACAAAGACCTGCCCAGGGTCACACAGCCATTTGTGTCCATGGCATGATTTGAATCCAGGCATTCCTGGCTACAAGACCAGCTCTTTATCCATTATGCTATAATGCTTCCTTACTTCCTTCCTTCCTTACAGTGTCTTACTAATACTCAACTCAATAAGCAATGACGCTGTAAAAGCTACATAATACTTCTGTTCACTAGTATCCTTCTTAGCTCATCCGGATTCAGCTACCCAGTGAAATATTATGTTTTAAACAACAAAAAAGATGAATAGGCTTTGGAACATGGCCTGCTCTGACCATAAAATAACCTATGGTCATCTCTACCGGCTTTTTTCATTGCTAAAGAGGACATGCTGATGCCACAAAAACCACAATGTTTGCTAAGTATGAAAAAAAGGTGAAGATGTCACCAATGAGGAAATAATCATGAAAGCACCAATAATAAGTAACTGACTTTATTGTGTTCTTCAAGATTTACAAAATACTTTGCATCATCTCAATTGATCCCCATTAGCTCTAAATTTTTGTAATAATAGCCAGCATTTATATTGTGGCTACTGTGTGTCAAGGACTTTTTATGAATATTATCACAATGATTCTCACAACAAACCTGGGAGGTAGGTGCTTTAAGTGACTTGTCCACAGTCACACAGCTAATAAGTATCTGAGGTTAGATTTTAATTTGGATCTGTTTTATAGATGTGGAAACAGGCATAGAGACGTTAAATGACTCGTCTATGCAAGTAAAAGTTGAAGGCTAGACTTGCACCCAGGTTATTATGACTCCAAGGCAAGTATGCTATCCATTACACCATGCTGAATAACAGGTTATTGTCTTAAAACAAAGACTATGAGAATCAAATGTAAACACTGTTATGGAACATGTCATTATCATGTGATGATGGTAAAATAAACTATATGGAAAATACAAACTCTTTAGCTATTTTTTCCTTTTCTATACAAAAGGACTAGGATGCAATGCAAAGGTCGAAAAACTTCACTAACTTTATTTCACCTACCAGTGTTTAGCAACTGTTTTAATGATCCCTATCATCACAATCCATTTATCAAGTACCTAGTTACAAAGAGAACTGTGTGTGACCAATTTTCTCAAATTTAATTTCTTAGGTGGATTCTTCAATAAATATAAAATGATAATCTAATAGAATTTTAAAACATTTATGATGTTCGCAATAGCTATACCTGAACATAAACATGATTTACATGTACTTGAGAAATATATGTACGTACCACAAGATTTTCATATTCTTCCTCCAGTTGATATATTGCAGATTTCTCACGCTTGAAGAAAATAAAAGGAGTTATTATTCAATGCTCACTGTGCATTCAACCTAGTCTTGGCATTATTTCTGATCTCCTCTTTCTCAGGTATGGCTTCAGACCCTCTCCATCCAATATAGTGTTGGTTCTATATGTGAAAGAATCTTTCAACCACAGTTAAATTAGTTGTACCCAGATAATCTGCCTGAAATCATTCTCAAGAGCCTAGATGCAATAAGGCACTTAGAGATTAATTTTTTCCAAGGTGGAAAACATGAATAGGATTTTCTCATCACTTCCTATCTTAGAAAAGTAAGGGAAGAAGATGGACATATATCTAGAGAGTAAAATAATAGGCAGGAAGGTTAGAATAAAAAGTAATAATAACAATAATAAAGCTGAAGCTTCAGTATCTCTTACCCAAGGAAAAGTATGACTTAAATGGTCAAATGAAAGCAGATAAATATATTTGCTTTAATTCTCTTTTATCCAGTTATTCTCTCCTAATTTTCAGTGAATAATAGAAAGGAGTTGGGAAAAGAGATTGTTCAGTATAAATACTATAATAGTTACCACTAAGTAAATAATTTGCCAAAGATGCAGAAGTAATAATGTATGATGTTCACTGTATGCACTTCATTTCCAAAGGCACTTCCCTACTCATAAAACACGGAATTATTTGCCCAAACACAACAGAGGCAAACTGACTGTGTTTGTGACATTTTTAAAAATTTCAGTTTAAGTGCTATTTGTGCCATGCGATAATAAATAATTCTACTTCCTCATGTGTGAAATGAGATTTTACAAACACACACCAGATCAGAATGGCAATAATCATAAGCTAATATTATTTAGAAGACTTCTTAGAGATAAGAGAAATTACCCACCCTCCCAATAAACATATTTTAAAAGAGAGCATGTAAAAGGTAGTACCATATCGGCCTTAATTTTATCCAGCTGCCACCGATAGTCTCCAATAGCATTGTGGATGACTCTGTGGTTATTGATATGTTGCTCTACAGATGCTAAATCGACACCCCATTGGACTAAATCCATCTCCGCCTAAAAAAGAAAAAAATAACATGTCCCTTCATTTTGAGCTCCTCAAATCAAAGGCACAGGGTTAAGTGACTTGCCCAGGGTCACACAGCTATTAGGTGTCTGAAGCCAGACTCAGGAAGATTTGAGCCCCAATGCTCTATCCACTGTCCCACCTAGCTGCTTGTGTATATAATATATATTAGGTAACAATGATGTAAAAAACATGCTTAAATATAATATTATATACATGCACAAACATGTATGTGCACATAGAATATGTAAACAGATATATATATATGCATAAATATGTGTGTGTCCCTGCATACATTATTTGCAAATTGTCAAGTCACCATTACTTATTTCCTATGCAAACCTTATCAGCTGAGGGCTGTTTTCAGGATTTAGCCAAAACAACTGCCATATCTACTGTGCTAAACCACACCTGTACTCAAATAGACCTGGCAAGCTTTCAAAAAGTGGAGCCATTTCAGAGTCCTACATCTAAACATTACAAAGAACTTTGACCCTTTCTCAATTAGCTAGAGCAAACCTTCAAAAGAGTCTAGTTGTGTAATATACCAAAATGGTCATGCAGTGGCACCATTCCAAGCTTGATCTTCTCAATAATTGCCAGCCCTGGGGAATTTAACCAAGCTACATGAAATCTGAGTCTTCCATCGGCGGAATACCATATAAGGAAAGACAAAACAAAATCCTTAGAAAGGTGAAGAAGCCAAGTATGATCTCCCAGGGACTGTGCTATTAGAGAAAGAGATCTTTAAAACTGGGCACAGAAACAGTCTCTAGGGACTGAAATGCAGAATACAGGGCTGTGTGCTTGGGAAGAGATAGGCAAGGAAGTACAGCAGAAGAGAGAATGCTGGGGCAAACTACAAAGTAAATAATAAGATAACTTTCCTTTGGAGGTAGGAACAGTGAATAGTTATTCAGAGACTGATAGGCTCATTAGGTGTCTACTGATAACCCTTGTGACATTAGCTGCTTTAAAAGAAGAAACAGGGTTCATTTGCTAATGCAAGTTTCTCCGGATTGTAAAATGGTGGACTTTTGCTACAAGGGTATTTCTATAAGGTTAAATTAGACAGCTTGCATAGGGTCTACTGCTGACTAAAAGCTAAAGAACTGGGCCAAGTATGATAATAGAAAATCAAATTTCTGTAATTTTCAAGCTCACTTTCTCAGTTATATTCATGATCCTGCCCATTATGGGTTAAGAAAAATATAACTAACCTACTTTACAGGGGCTGTGGCCTGAAACTGCAATCAAAGCACTAAAATTGCTCCTATA
The DNA here is from genome assembly GCA_028646595.1 of Phalanger gymnotis. NCBI lineage: Eukaryota > Metazoa > Chordata > Mammalia > Diprotodontia > Phalangeridae > Phalanger > Phalanger gymnotis. The sequence goes on along the minus strand of CM053622.1, from coordinate 154,140,521 downwards.
GTCTATAGGTGACTCTTAATGTACTACTTAGACTTCAAGCCCAAGGTCAAAACAATCCATCTCCATGAAGGCCTCCTTTACATCTATTTATGGATTTATGATACCAAGTAGTTAACAAAACTCTCTTCTAAATGAAGAACAATTACATTGGCAAGTGCTCAATTCTCCCCCTCCCCATCTATTTATCACTATGTATCTCTCCCTCCTCTGAATTCCTATAGTACTTGCTGCCCATAACACTCATCAGATAACAGATCATACTCCAAGTTATTTAATTTTTCATGTGTATATTCCCTCTTTTACTTCTTTGTAACCTCCACAGCATGGAACACTGTGCCATACATGTTGTAGATGCTAAGAAAAACTGAATATTCAGTGGGAAAAGGTTTGGCTGGATGAAAACCTCATCGACCAGAGAGTAATCACATCAGAACATTTTAAAATAGTTGCAGGTCGTGGTTGTTCAATCATGCCCGACTCTTTGTAACCCCATAATGGTGTTTTCTTGGCAAAGATACTGGAGTGGTTTGCTATTTCCTTTTCCAGATCATTTTATAGATGAGAAAACTGAGGTAAATAGGGTTAGGTGACTTGTCCAGGGTCACACAGCTCATCTGAGGCCAGATTTGAACTCATGAAAATGAGTCTTTCTGACTTCAGGCCCAGAATTCTATCCACTGAACCACCTAGCTGCCCTAGTTGTAGGTTAACATCTGTTAAATTTGTTATGGGACAGGAACTGAGACTGGACCTATGACTTCATTGGTCTATGTCACTTTAGGTGAGTTAATGCCCTCTACCCATGCAGGTCAACACCTTCTCTGAAATGTATTGTCACAGAGAGTTGTATAAAGCATTGAGAGGTTGAATGACTTGCCTAGGGTCACACAGTTATTACGTCAGAGGCAGGGTTTCAACTTAGATCTTCATGATTCATACACCAGCTTCCTATCTACTACACCATACTACCTCTTGTAAATCTGTCATGGCACTGATTAATAACAAAACTCTCTTCTAGATATAGACCAATTACATTTGTAAATGCTCAATCTCCCCCCACCCCACCATCTTTCTGAGTTATATGCTTATTTCTGAGAATTACAGTTCATCAATAGTAGATTTCCAAGAAAAAAATCCCCAACACCTCCATAATAGCAACTGGTTGATGATAATTGTGAATAGATATTTAAAATAACAAAATACTAACACGAGTTAAAAACTCATATTTTATAGACATTCCAGGTCTAGGGAATGGGTCAGAGTGTGTTTTAATTTTCATTATTTTACTTCACTCCTACTCTAGTAACCTAATGGCTACATGAAAAGAAAATGTCGTATCATAAATATGAGGTAATGAACAAACAAGCCCAAACTGGAATATCTGGTTTTAATGCAGGCCGAGCTCATGCAATTTGTTAATATTCTAAACAATCCTCTGCAGTTGTTTAAAAAGCAAACCCAAACTTATCACAGAAATGAAGTAAGGCAAACTCTTAAAAAAAAAACCCAAATGCCTTAAAATATCAGTGGGCATACTCCTATGACTTTTTTTTTCTATCCTACAAACTGTGGTAGCTAAGTATGCATTAAGTATGATAATAAAATAATGACAGTGATTCCTTAAGCAATTCACAGAAATCAGGGTTCTCATGTTATATTCATGGACAGATGTCTACCAATTCTCCATGTCCATATATATCATACACATAATAGCAATAATGTAGGCTAATGTTAGGTCTATTTAAGTAGCTAAGTTTTTTAAACAATTCCCTACCTTTATTCTTGAGCTATAAATCTAGACTTAATAGAGGGTTTAACATTACATAGCAAAAGTTATCATTAACTACTAAAGATGGTGCTGAGCTAATGGTAAATAAAAATAAATGGAAAGCAGGTCTTAGAGATAAGACCAGAGCAGATTTTTAAGTTTACTCTCCTCCTACATCAATAGCCAAACAAGTTTATTTCTACAGGACTGTACAACCCTGAGACTTTGTATACACAAAAGCCTCCTATGATTGAGTCTGCCATCTCTGACCTATGCAGAAAATGACAGATCTGGATTAATATGTTCTTCTTAATGGAAGTGAATTAAACTCATTCATAAATGGCATGCAGCGGGCAGCTAGGTGGTACAGTGAGTAGAGCACTGGCCCTGAAGTCAGGAAGACCTGAGTTCAAATCCGGCCTTAGACACTTGACACATTCGCTAGCTGTGTGACCTTGGGCAAGTCACTTAACCTCAATTGCCCTGCCTTCCCCCCTCCTAAAAATAATAATAATAAAAAGAATTTATAAATGGCATTAAAGGGAAGAATACTACAAGCTATAAACACCAAAAATACCTGCTTCAATATGCAATCTTAACTCTGCTGTATGGTCTCAGCATTCATTATAATATATGCATGCACAATGTGGTCTCAGATCCTATTCAATCTCGCTTACCAAAAGAATGCTATTTAAGGTCCTTGCTTTATGGTTTAGAAGGACCAGATTAATAAGTTTCCCCAGAAAAAAATGCTTACCCTTTGTTGTCTCATCCATCCCAAACAATCACTGGTGAGGCGCTTGGTAAATTCGTCCCACCCAGAGCCACTCTGACAAGTGTATCCTCCACCACCCCTGGAGCTGGCCTTTCTTACTCGGGGAGCACTGATAGCTTTATAGAGGGCACGCATTTGTTCCTGAAGCTGGAGTAATCTGAAAGGAAAAGAAAACAATTATAGAAGGTCAGGAAGCTATCCTAGAGTCTCCTTCCTCTGAAAATTCTGAAAGCACAAGCTAGTAATTCTTGAATTTGCCTACTCACATCATGAATATCTGACCTAAACCTTGCTCAAAATAAAGCAAAACTAACCCTCAAGATTTAAAGATTAAAGCATGAAGCAACATCGCAGAAAACATTACTGTCATTGGCCAAGCTAGTAGAACCGTTCTCTCTTTAATCTCGACTCATTCTTTGGTCATTTGTTCTCATGAAATACAAAGTCAGTCTATAAATCACTGGAATGGCTTTTTCAAATAGAAGAATGTCATTTTGTAAATTTCATTCTCAAGAAGACAAAAGCAAAGAATGAGAAATGAAGTGTATGCCTATAAACGGTGGAATTGCTAAACAAGTTGCGGTAAGTGAATGTAATGGAATGTAACTGTGCTATAAGAAGTGATAAATGAGGAATACAGAGAAGCACAGGAAAACTTATATGAACTAATGTAAAGAAGCAGAATCAGGAAAATGATATACACAATAGCAACAATGTAAATGGAGGAAGGGAAAATGAAACTGAATGCCATTTAACCAATGATCAAGCTTGACCACAAGGAAGAGATGAAAAAAAAATCACTTCCATACTTTCATTGGAGAGTGGAGAGACTATGAATATGAAATACTGTAGATGCTGTCAGGCTCTGGTGGTATAATGATGAGTTTTTCAGACCTGATTTTTTTTTCCTTTTCTCTCTTTTAAAAAAATTTTTGCTACCAGGGATGGCTGTCTAGATAGCAGAAGGGAGAGAGATATGTTTGGAAATGAAGGTGATGTAAAAACAAATATACCATTAAACATTTTTTAATGTAAATTAGAATTCAAGTACAGAATCAACAGCGTCCACTATCTTCTGAATAAATGTTTACATGCTCTCTTATCTAAAAATTAAACAAAAAAAGTGAGCCATTGTTACTTTTCAAATCTAAAAACCAGACTTTACCATTGGTACCTGAATCAAAATCAAACGTTTACCCCTTTTGGAGAAGTCATTTTAGTTTATTTTAGAGTTGTTTCACAACTACACCCAAAAATAGACCCATTCTGTGTCTCTCTTAGAGGCATTTCAGATAATATATTTTAAAGACATCCAAAGCAGATAAACATAACACAAATATTTCTCTCAGCCAGAATAGCTGTGTATTGGAAGTTTTAGCTTCTGTAAAGGAAGCATCCCTTTTAACTGAAAACATGTGCCATGGGAAGATTAACAATATAACAGAGCTTGCTAGAATTTCGGGGGCTTTTTTAATGAAGGAATCTAGGCCATCTTCTGAACGCCCAACATTTGCAATACCTTTTTTGATAGGCATCGCAAGGTTGGCCCATTTGCCGCATCTCTCTGATTAGGCTGTCAGTGATTTCCATTTGGTCATTGGCCTGTGCAAAACATTCATCCAGTTCTCTACTCCGACCCAGCTGTATACCATCTCCATATTTCAGCTCCTGAGAGAAAGAATACACATAATTGATATAAAACTTCCCAAAAGGAAACTCAAAGGAAGCTCATTTAAGCAGATAGCACTGCTTAATTTGTTCTTTACAGGTACTGACAAATGCCATACATTTTCCCCAGCTAACTGCACCAAATTCTTAAAAGAAAATAATCTTAGTAATTTGATAGGTAGGAAGAGGAAGAGAAACAATCCCAATTTTACACCATGAAAATTTATGAACTAACAACCTTTAGATAGTTACTTGAAGTTTCACTAGCTTTTCAAAATCTGCTTATAACATACCTCCTGTACAGACTCATCTGTCATTCATTAGCACCTCCCACTGGAGGTGAGATGGGGCAGCTAGGTGGCAAAGTGGATAGAGTGCCAGGCCTGAAGTCAAGAAGACTATCTTCCTTACTTTATTAAATGTTGCTTCTGACACTTACTAGCTGTGTGACCCTAGACAAGTCACTGAACCTTTTTGCTTCAGTTTCCCTCTCTGTAAAATAAGCTGAAGAAGAAAATGGCAAACCAGTACAGCATCTTTGCCAAAAAAAAAAACAAAAAAAACCCCAAATGGGTCAAAGAGTCAGACATGATTGCACATGACTAAACAAAAAACAATAAACACCACCAAATGAGAAATACAATGGAGTGAGGAAGACAACATGAAGGCTTCCTGTCACTCTGGATGTTGATTTCAACTCAAAATTTATTCATTTATTTTTATTTAGTGATCCTAGAAATTAACTAGTCCAATTTTAGCTTTCAAAGGGGAAGAAAAATTAAGCTTAACAAGGTGAATTATTTGTTCAAGGTCACATAGGCAGTACTTGAAGCCAGAGCCACTGACTCTAAACCCTAAGTTCTTTCTTTTGCATCAATAATAGGCATTATTGACAGACTCTTTAGCAGATAAAATCAACCCACTTCACTTTTTATTTTTCAAATGCTAGTAAGTCACATTTATTGACATCAACCCCAGTGGCTCTGCTTCGCTATTTATGTAATACAAAATCAATATATAAATCAAGTGGGGGTAATTAAACAGTTTAGTACACTTCTATTTTGATATCTCTAACCATTCCTTCTACTGAATGACTTTTTCCCCTTCTCCATATCCACAAGCTTTCCTAAGAAAAAGAAAGTACGCTATGGTGTCACCTATACAAGCCATTTTTTACTTTACTACTTTACAAGAAAGCTATCTCGGTCTTTAGTCGAAAGGGCAGACAGTATGCCATTTCAGTGGCATGAATGATCTTATTTTGGAATTATTCTCTTGCTTGTTTTAATTCATGTTTTTCAGACACATGCCAATGATAGATTTGGGGTGGAAGAAGACAAATGAAATTCTTAAAGTCCATAAATAGAAAAGAGAACAGCCACAAAGGACACATGATTGATTTCCACTCAAGACTAAGTAAATATCACTAGTGGCATTGAAGGAGATCTCAGTTTGATTGCACACTCTTCCTTTTTACTTTTAAAGGAAGATGAGCTTATATGTATATATAGCTAGATACATGGAAGGAATACAATTCAGACTCTGAATTCTTCTCTTTTTGAACCAAGTCTTACTTTTATATCTTTTCTCCAAACTTAAACTTTAAATATATTAGTAACTATAGCTATTCATAATTCCTCTAGTAAGACTGGGAGAGAAAAGCATGAAAGACATGATAGCAGGTACATTTTTAGTACCACATACAGTAATAAAACAGTAATAGTCAAAAAGAATTTTTAAAGCTATGTAGTGTGTTCATTATTAAACCATCCCAAGGGCATTTCCTCCTTCTAAAGGATAGCATTCAGGAGGTGAATTTTGATGTCGTAGTGTTATATTTCAAACTATCAAAACAGAGGCAGTAACGAAAGGACAAATCAAAACCCATAATGGATTTGATTTGCTACACTTCAAACTGAACCCAAATATTTTTATGAACAAAACTAAAGCTGAAATAGTAAAAATAAAATGTTTTGTGACTTAATTATTTAATGAAGCAGACTGACATCTAAAAATGTATTTTTTAGGAGTTAACATGAGCCAGAAAAAGTAAAGTATTCTCAACTGAAATTCCTGAATCCAGAGATATTGCCTGATCCTGAATAACATGTTAAACATGAAAAAAAAAATTAGGGTATTTCTACAATGTCCTAAAAGGTCAAGATATTTGGCGATTTGTTAGTTAAACATATAATTTTGTGTGAACAATTTTTATTGATATAAAAAATAAAAAATTTCAGATTGTTTTGCTCAACCCCTCACCCACAAGAATGTTTTTTTTTTTTTAGAGGGAGAAGGCAGGCAATTGGGGTTAAGTGACTTGTCCAAGGTCACATGGCTAGTGAGAGTGTCAAATGTCTGAGGCCAAATTTGAACTCTGGTCTTCTTGACTCCAGGGCCCGTGCTCTACTCACTGCGCCACCTAGAGAATGGCTCTGTTTACCAGCATATAGTTGCTTCCTTCTTATGTTAGGATTGTATGTGGAATGAATGTCCTCTCTTTCCTCTCTGATTTCTTGCAACTTATTTCCACTGAGGTCAATATATTAATGGGAAATAATGTAACAATGAAGGATTTTTCAAACAAATAAATGAAACCAATAAATAAGAATATCAAAAGAGTCTCTAAACTAAATGAGTATTTTATTTAAAGTCCTTTCCAGCTGTAAAATTCTATTAAATGAGACTGCCCTAATATTTGTTTGGCAATACATCAGACCTAGTGCATATTTAGTTTAATGACATAACATGAAAATTTAAGTAAGAAGATACAAATTCCACTCCATTCTGTTCCATGAAAGGGCAGTTTCCTTTATGAGGTTATCTGCAAGAAGTCTGCTGAAATAGGAGGCTCTGACAGAGTTAGGTAATGTCCAATGGGCCAGAGTTGCAGAAGTTTCTCTGCTGGCCTTGATAAAGATAAGTAAAGAGAACTCACAGGTTGAACAATGAGCTCAGCTCGCATCAAGCAGTCAGCACAGTTCTGCAGAAGCTCCTGGATTGTGTTCTGGTTCTGGTGCCTGGACATTGTGCCGCCAGTTTGACTGATGAAACAATTTTAAAAAGGGAGAAAGGAATGATAGCATTAAAGAAAAATTGCAACAAAATTATTACAAATTATGTAATACCTATTCCCACATAATACAGCTCTTCTTGAGATTAGATTATCACTTTTCCCTGTGATGAATCATCATGTTGAATCCACAACATCATAAATCCTGCTATAGGAACAGATTAGGCTATGATAATAAGCATGACAACTTTAGGGACAAAGGAAACTGAAGAAAAATCTGGCTGATGAATGAAAACGTATTTTCATTCAACAATGACAGAGGTAAAAACAATGGTTAAAAAAATTGGGAAGGGTATAGGGAAAAGCACTGGCCAATTAAATTTGTCCTTAATGTAGAAAAACTTATAAAATATTCTTCCAGATTCACCATAGGGTAAATATCTTTCTTTTTTGGGAACACCCAACCAAATATACATATATTTCTAATTTGGTACTTTTTGTATCTTTTAGTAAAATGTACCACTATATACACAAGAGGCCTCTTCGCCCCATTGCATAACTAAAACTATAGGCTAACATATAGTTTTTACTTTTAAAATTGTTAAAAGAAATCATGAAAATGCTGCATCTGCTATAGTTTAATGTAAGAGGAATGAAAGACATACCCCAAAAATGGCTCAAGATGAATGTAGCATCCTGTATTATTAGTGGAGCATAAATTAACACTATCTGAACAGTGGTGGCTATTTCTCTTCACTCTCTTTTATATTCTGCCTCCCCTACACTCCCAATCCCAATCCTTCCACAAAAATCACATAGAGAATATAAACAAACAGGACTGATTTTTTTTCATCACCAGGTTTTTGTCCTCTCCTTGGGAGTCTGCCTCTCCAACAGACTATCAATAGTTGGTTCCTCTAGCTAGAAACAACTGTAGAACCAGAAGAGATCAGACTGAGCTCATGATCAGCTGTCCACCAATGAAAGCCAAAAGGAAACCTTCGTAGTGAAGTGCCATGTAGGAGAATGGACAGGGTTACTAATAGCTGAGATTTCAATACCATTTTAAATTTTGCAATATAGTTTACATTTACATACATTATTTCATGTGAGCCTCACAACAACCCCCTGAGATAGGTATTACTATCCCTATTGTAGCTGAAGCCTAAAAGGCATAGGTAGTTTGCCTATGGTCACACTGAAGTCAAACGTGAACTCAGGTTTTCCTAATTCTAAGTTCAGCATTCTTCTACAGATCTTACTTGTCTGTAGATAATGAAAACACCGTTTAGTTTAGCCCAATTTTCTTAAGATAACATAAGCTATTGAAAAAAAAATAATGTGAAATGCAACACCATTCCATTATAGTCCAGTGTCACTAGTCCTAAAGATGTACTGCTTCTAGGAACAATTTCTGGTAGTTTCTGAAAAAACTTTTCACAATCACAGTAGTTATCCTTAGCATTCCCAAAGAACCATGAAAAAAACTGGACATTAACAATGTGGTTTCATGACATTCAGATGACAATTACATCCATTCTATTTTCCTACTGGATTTTATATCATCCTTTTGTATCAATGCAGTAATTCTCTTGTATTCTTAGTTATATAAACTGCCTAGAAAATTTTTATCACTGCTCAAAGCTAATAAGTCTGCACTTGCTGTCTCAACTTGTACAAAATTCCAACTGACTTCTGAATCATAATGCTTTCTGTTCTTTATAATAAAATAGACCTTTCATGTAAAAATCTTTTTAGTTCTTCCAGAGATAAAGGAAATTGTCGAAGCCTGTCTTAGAGTGGTAGGAATCCAAAAGGATTTGTGTAATTTCATAAGTCAAAGGATATTTGCCTTCTTTCCCCAGGAGAATGGGAGTCCCTTGAATTCTAGAATTGTCTCACTTTTTATACTTAAATCTCTAAAGCCTAATACAGTGCCTGGTACAAAGTAGAAGTTTAATAGATGCTTGTTGATTGTAGGGAGGGATTAATGGTGTCTTTTAGGAGTACCTTTAGAAATCTCTTTATTTCTAAATTCCTTGCCTTGTTATTTTTTTAATGAATTATACCAGAGGTGCTATTTCTAAGCATATAATCAATCATGGCTGAAAGGTACCTCTGAGGTATAATTCCTCATTTTACAGATAAGGCTGTAGAGAGGCTAAATGACTCATCCAAGTAAGATAGCTTTGATTGATCAACAAGCATTTATTGGGCATCTGCTCTGTGTCAGACTCTGACTAGTCACTAAGGATACAAAGGAAAAAAAAAAGAAACAGCCCCTTTTCCCTGTGGTGAATCATCATGTTGAATCCACATCATAAATCCTGCTATGGGAACAGATCAGGCTACGATAATAAGCATGACAACTTTAGGGACAAAGGGAACTGAAGAAAAATCTGGCTGATGATTGAAAGGAGCTATCACAGTCTATCTAGTCCACTGTATCATGCTGGGAAACAAAAGGGTGTTTTCATAAACTGGAACAGGCAAGGTCTCTCAGTAGATCGAAAATACTTTACTACTGAGAAAATCTTCTGAGAGAATTAGGAGAGGTTCACCTCATTTAGGTGCAAATACTGGTAAAGCACCAGGATGCAACAGCTAAAAGCTTTTTGCTGCACAGATAGGATAGTAGACAGAGCACTGAAGTAGGGGAGAAGACTGCTGTTTCTGACTGAAGTAATGTTGACTCCACTACTAACAACCCTAGAACATTTCCAACCAGATTCACTCTGGGCCTCTGTTACCTTTTTTTCTTTTTAAATTTTATAACGAAACAACAAACAACAAATATGATGGGAGTCTGCACTAACACAGTAGAACAAAAAAAAATTGCACATGAAACTGCAGGTTTCTATTATGCACAACTTGCTTTTCCTTTATGTATGCAATAGATTCAATGTAGGGCCTTCAAAGCTGTCCCGTTTGTCTGTGCTTCTTTCTGGCCTTTCTCCTGTTTACTAATTTTTTTTTAAGATGTCTCAATGACCTTCTTCTCTTTTTTCTTTTGTTACCTTTTCCCTATCCTCTATCATAGTCCCATCCCTTTCTATGATGGGAAAAAGGAAATGGAAAAGATAAAGAAACAGGCCTCTGTTTTCCTATTCGTTAAAAAAAAGAGATTGTACAAAATGGTCTTTAAGATCCCTCTGCGTCCTAAAGTTCTTTGATTTATTTTACCAAGAGAAAAAGTCTCAAATTTATGCAATTTCTGTCTCCCTCATGAGAAGTCAGGTATTTAGGCACATTGAGAAAAGAGAAAGACCCTCAAAGCAATTACTATGCTACTGGCCGATGTAATCTTGCAGATTCTTATTTGAATCTTTTATTTTTTTTTTAGTTTGTTGCTGTGGACTAGCCCTCTTCATAAAACTTCATATAAACATTAAATGCACTATATCAGTCTTTCCAAAGTACCATAGTCAGCTAAGAGTTAATGCTATTCTCTAAGCAATTAATTTACTAGCAGAGACTGATTAGGCTTTAATAAAAACGGGAAAACAAAAACAGTTCTATTGGCCTTTATGCCTAAATTCCCAGAAATTCCTTGTGCCTAGGAAGGAAACTTTCTATCTGACAATCTTTAATTTAAAGTGCTCTGAAAGAGTCCTGAAAAGTACATCTCTACATATAATGATGTATGCTGTTGTTCAGTCATGTCTGCCTCTTCATGACCTCATGGACCACAGAGGGGTTTTCTTGGCAAAGATAATGGATTGGTTTGCCATCTTCATCTCCAGTGGATTAAGGCAAACAGAGGCTAAGTGACTTGCCCAGGGTCACACAGCTAGTAAATGTCTGAGACCAAATTTGAACTCAGGACTTCCTGACTCCAGGCCCAGGACTTCATCCACTGAGCTATCTGGTACACATCAGTAAGAAGATTATAAATTTAGACAATACTTCCTCTTGCTAGAAAAAAAAGGGGCAAGAGGCCAGTAACTCAGGTTACCAGAAAATATATTGTTAGGACAATAAACTGATAAGAAGAGTAGAAAAAACCAGTCATCAAATAAAGGTAGTTGATGTGCAGTGGATAGAGTGCTAATCTTGGGAGACGAGAACACCTGAGTTCAAATTTGGCCTCAGATACTTACTAGCTGTGCAACCTTGGGAAAATCAGTTAACCTGTTTGCCTCAGTTTCCTCAACTATAAAATGGACATAATAATAGCACCTACCTACCAGGTTACTGAGATAATGTTGGTAAAAAGTGCTTAGCATAGTGTCTGGCACATAATAGGCACTACATAAATGCTTATTCCCTTCTCCTAAATATAAATTGTGTACCTACCATGCACAAAACATTCTCAGTCTCTTTTTAGAATTATTGTAACTCTTCCTATATTTTTAAAAATTAATGGCTTATTTGTATCTCTCTATAGCTATGTCTTTCCTACTCTACTCCAAATACAACATGCCCCGTGCCTATGCTCAATGAACACATAAATTTGTATAATAGCCATTATTGATTATTCAGAGATAAAAAAAGGTTTTCTAGAGCAGGAGTTTTTAATCTGGAGTCTGTGAACTTTATATATATATATATATATATATATATATACATATATATATATATATATATATATACACACACGTATATATATACACACATATATATACTATATATACACACGTGTGTATAATATTATATAAACATATATAGACAACTGTATTTCAAAAAAATTATAATCCTGTGTATTTTATTTTATGCATTTAAAAACATTATTCTCAGAAGGGGCTCATAGGTTTCAAGAGACTGACAAATATCTATGATACAAAACAGGTTAAGAACATCTGGCTTAAATAATAAGTAACCCTAACCTCACTTCAGCAAACTTAAGTGTTTGTGTTTTCCTTAGTTTGGGCACATTATTAACTGTCTGAATTTAAGGGATTAGGGGTAGAAGGTGGAAATAGTGAGAAAGGAAAAGCAACCTAAACTGTTAGAAGACCTAAAGCTGAAGTACATGAGAGGACTTACTGAAAATGGAATGCTAAGTCCGCAAAAAAAAAAAGACATGATCATATTTACAAAAATTCCAATTATAATTCACCTTTTTGAAATGGTTCTATTGCAAAAATGAAGATGCAACTGCATAACGTATTTGTCTTGAAGGATACCACTCTAGTTTGGGTTGCATACCAAGAATGGCATACAGGAAAGGAAACATAAACCCAAGGTCAGGAAGAAAACCAGATATATAGCTTGTGATCCTATTACATTAAATCAGGAATGAGGAAGAGGGATTTTGATAAAGGGCACCAAAAGCTTCAAATCTTGGAGAAAACAATAAGCCCTTTATGCATTTCACATTCAAATGTATTGCTTCTTAGAAACAATAAGCCACCATGCATTGGAATTTTTAGTAGTCACATAGACCAACTCTATAGAGAATATCATGATCTCTACGTGGTAGAAAGAGTTAGCACACTTGGGTTTTAGTCCCCAGTCAGCAATTAACTACTGAATGACCAAAAGCAAGCCACTTCACCTCCGTAGGGCCAAACCTCCTCATCTGTAGAAAAAAGAGGTTGACTAAATAATCTTTAAAATTCCTTTCTCTTCTATTAAAAATGCAGTGTTCATTCTTCCTCTGTACAACAAAATGGCTACCCCAAAGTCTACTCAATTAGAATGTGTACCCAATAATCTTATGAACCATATCTAAAGATTCTATATTGTTACTTCTGTGTGGATGCTAAAAAAACAAAAATTCTGCTTGACGGCTTATTCATGCCTAAAGATTTCCAGAAATAAAGTTATACAGCACACAAATGTGTTAATATTTTTTGAAAATTTTTTAATTTTTCTCTATTATATATGTAAACAAGTAAGAGTTAAAACTAAATTTTGTACAATGTTAAAAAGAATATGGATTGAAAGTGCTGTGAAGGTAATGAAATAAAATCTTCAAGCTATTCCATTGGAGAAACAATTTTAAAATCCATTATTCTGTTTTGTATTTTGAAATGACAAGCTGCACATTAGATTATAGGATCACAGCAAAACTGGGATTTTGACATAGATCCTTTGAGTCTGTCTCCAGAGGTCTTTCCACTAAAGCATACTATTTCCTAACATCAAAAGAAAAGCAATTCATTAATTTGAGTAGAGAAAACAAGATGTTAAAAATTCTCTTAAAATTCTCTTAAAAATTCTCTTAAAAAAACAAAAGAAATTACATTAGTTATCTTTAAAGATAATAACTTTTTCCCCCTTTGGAAAAATGTGCTTTTAAAAATTGAATTCTACATAAGAAAGGTAAAAGGACCTACATGTGCAAAAATATTTGTAGCATCCCTTTCCGTGGCGGCAAAATACTGGAAATTGAGGGGATGTCCATCAATTGGGAATGGCTGAACAAGCTGTGGTATGTGAATTGTTCAATAAGAAACAATGAATAGGCAGATTTCAGAAGAAACCTGGAAAGACTTGTACCAACTGATGCAAAGTGAAATGAACAGAATCAGGAAAACATTGTACATAATATCAGCAACACTGTGTGATGATCAACAATGAATGACTCAACTCTTCTCAGCAGCACAATGATCTGAGACAAGTACAAAGGACTCATGAAGGTAAATGATATCCACAACCAAATAAAGCACCGAGGGACTCTGAATGCAGATCGAAGCATATTTTTTTTTACTTACTTTATTCTTTTGATCTGTTTTTTGTACAACTGTGATTAATATAGAAATATGTTTTACATGATAGCACATGTATAACCTATATCAAATTGTCTACCATTTTCAGAAGAAAAGAGTGGAGGAAGGGAAGGAGAAAAATTTGGAACTCAAAATCTTGTAAAAGTGAATGCTAAAAATTGTCTTGGCATGTAATTGGAAAAAATACTATTAAAAAATAAAGTTAAAAAAAGAAGGAAAGAAAAAAATTGAATTCTATTTTATCCTCAGGCTCACAAAATCAAATGATTCCTATTTCAAGCTGCCTATATGTGATAAAATAAAAAAAGTTCATTTCAAACTTGTTTAAACAAGGTTCCATGATCTCACCTTTTTGAATTACGAAAAGGAAAATCTGCCCTGGAATCAAATCCAAAATGGGTGCATGTGAATTTGAACTGCTTCAGAAGTGTTTACTTTTTGATTTTACTCCCTTTAATGCATCACCTTTGTGTTTGAAAAAATAAGATTCACATATTGGCAACTACAATGGGGTATACTGCAAAGAGTGGACTCCTTTTGGAGTCCAAAGCCCAGTACTTCTATTTGCTACCTGTGATGTTGTACAAGTGACTTAACCTCTCAGTTCCTCCATCTATAAAGTGAGGAAGCTGGACTTGGTGTACATGTGTGGAAGGTTCCTTGTAGCTTTAAATCCTATTTTTAAATTAAACACTTATTTTATTTTTATTTTAATAATAACTACTTACTAAGTTTTTTTTTTTAATTAACCCTATCTAAGCTGATAGGGCAATTAGGTGACAAGGGATAGAGCACTGGGCTGGGAGTCAGAATGACCTGAGTTCAAATTTGACATCAGCCATTAAATAGCTGAGTGACCTTGGGCAAGTCATTTAACCTGTCTGCCTCCATTCCCTTAACTGCAAAATTGGGATAACAATAGCACCTACCTCCTACGATTGTTGTGAGGATCAAACAAGATAATATTTGTAAAGTGCTTAGCATAGTGTCTAATTAGTAGACATTTAATCCTTGATCCAAGCATGAGTTTGCTATTCTAAGTGACAAATATTACAGGCTTGCAGAAAAACATGAGCTAAAATTCTTTGGTCCTGATATGGAAATTCCCTTTACTACTGCAGATTATCAATTCTGCTATAACAAGTCTTAGAAAGCTCGTTGGGGTGTCAAGGAGACATCACTGTTTTAAAGGGAACATACAGCATTTTAGATAGTAGTTAAGCATAAAATAGATCTTTTCTCTGTTAAGTAGGCATAATGTTAATCTCTGGTCTGGCCCAATTACTTCTCTTTTATCTACATGTTTTATTTCTCAAATTATATTGTAAACCCCATGAATACAGGGACTTGGTCTCATGTCTCTTTATATCATCCTGAGTGCCTAGGTGGTCAGTGCCCACAGGTCAGAGGCACTTGATATTTGTTGATAATAATAATAATGATAATGATGTAAGACATAAGGCACCTCCTGGAAAAATAAAACCAATAAAGCACATTTGTTTAGTGAACTATAAATCTCAAAGCAATTTTCACAAGCATTTTCTTCATCTGATTTTCTTTCTAAAGTTTTTCCATTTTAAAAAATTAAAGGCTCCAAAAATGTATCCCTCTACTAGGGATAAATCCCAATTTGGTGATGGCTAGGAACTTGTTCATGAATTATCTTGGTTTAGGGGCAGCAGGTAATAGAAGGAGAGGGTTAGTCACAATAATTAGCATTATACCAGTATGCTGAAGCTTTCATTTGGTTGGGCTTTGTTTTGCTTTTTTTAAATTGCATCCTAATATATGATTTTAAGGCCATCCTAAATGAAAACACAAGGCAAGTAAATGCCTGTCATTTGGGAGTTTCAGGAGTTTCTAAGAATACCTAGGGATAGGAACTGGACCTGTGCTATCAATGGTGCAGGTAACTCTCAGATGAGGAAACTCCCCATAAGAATTTAGGCATGCATCTTTTCAGCAATTTATAGCCTTAGAGATCTGCCTACAAAACTAAAAGGTTAAAACGACTTGCCAACGTTCACATAGACATTTTGTCAGAACTGAAACTTGATCCCAGGTCCTCCTAGCTCTGAGACCAGCTTTCTATTATGGCCTTTACTAAGCTGTCTCTCAAGAATATCTCCCAGACACCAAATCGGCTCAGATAATTCAATGAAAGTGGTCAATTCAGTGTCAAGGTCTGCATAAGATTTCAAGAACAAGAAAAGAGATAACTCTGAAAACTATGTTTTCTTTCTTTTACCTTATGGGTAATCTATAATTATTTGCTAGAGTCTGTCAACTCTAACACAACTAAAATTGAGGTTTCTATTTCTGATCACTTCTGTTGCATGAACTTAAATTACTTTCAAAACACATTTTCAGTAGTCTTTCCTACACAATTACATGCAAGCTGATTTTTTTCACATGCTATTCATTAATTCATCCAACAAATATTTACTGAGTACATGTAAGACATTGTACTTAAGTGCCAGGTAAATTATTAGAAAGATCTTATGTAGGACTTAAACACTCTGATCAACAGCGATGATTCCAGAGGACCAATGAGGGAGAATTCTACTCAATTCCTGACAGAGAGGCGATAGACTAAATATGCAGAATGATACATACATTTCTAGATGTGGACAATGTGGCAATTTGTTTTGCCTTATTATATATTCCCTACAAAGGTTCTGTTTTCCTTTTTATTTCTCAGGGGTATGGGGATATAGAAGAGAGAGATGCTCCTTACTCAAAAAAAGAAAAAAGAAAGGGGATCTTATGCTCAAGAACCAAAGACTTGAAAATATAACTTTAACAAGTCTTTCAACTTGTTAAGAAAGTTACATTCTTGTTGGGAAAAAACATATGGATAAAAAATGAAAAACAAAATAATTTGGGGTGGGGAAGGAACCAACAAACTGAGGATTCAGGATAGGCTTCAGGAGGTGACATTTGAGTTAAGTTTTGAAGGAAGAAAGATTTCTATGAGTTAGAAAAAAAGAGTACATTCCACATTTGGGAGGAACAGGAGGATTAGTTTGGCTAGAACTCAGAGGATATGAAGGAGAGGGCAATAAGCCTGGAAAGGAAAGCTGGAGTCAAATTACAAAGCGCTCCAGGTCACCTCTCTGGGTTCTTAAGATCTAAAGTTATGACAAGACAAAAGATGGTGTTTAATTCATTAATTATTGATATTTTACTATCTCAAGAAATAAATCATCAAGTAAAATAAGTCTGATCATTGGAAATGTTTGTTTTAGCAAGATGCTTTGTTGTTAACAAGGCTTGACCTCTAGTTTTTAATAGTTTTAAATAGAAATATTTTGCAAAATGCTTAAGAAAGGATCCACTGAGAGCTAACATTTGTAGTTTATTGAGTTTAGCTGCAATACAATTGCTTTTGAGTCCTAAAACCACTTGGGTCCTTCTCCCCAAATGCCAGTACTAGAAACGGAGAAAAGGGAAGGCTAGCTGGTATGCTCCAGCTATCCAGCAGTGGCTAGCTTAGAACCAAACCTCAGACTCTTGAAGACAGCGAGTGCTTCTAGAACCTCCTAGTCTGGAAAGACTGGTTGGGAGGTGGAATCCCAAAGTCACACCCAGTCCCTCCTTAACCCCACCCTGAAAACTCAGCATTTTGGCGCTGAGGCATCAGCAATCTTTTTGTTCTTCTTCTTCTTCTTTTCTTCCCAGGATATTTAAATAATCTGAGTAACAATTAGAATATGTCCTTACAGAGGGGAAAGCCACTAGTGGAACTCACTGAATGGAATTAGCCCATAATTTAGTATGCTTGTGTAACACCACATTAAACACAGATTGTGCTTCTGTCAAGTAGACCAGAGAAGTGGAGGCTGCAGAAGAAGATAACTGAATGAATGGAATGGATTTTAAAAAAATCAAATATTTAATAAAGGACGTAGCCAGAGGAAGACAATAGGTAAAACAGGAACTAAAATGGATGCTAAGTAACACACTATTTTCAAAACAACAACAACAAAAACAATCCAACAACTGATCTGATTTTTGAAAGTATATTTTGAGTTTCAACTTAGTAATCACCTAATTAGTACATGCTCATCATGAAAGGGTTGGTACATAGTTTTGACCACAGCAACTCATTAAATTGTCTAGGAAAACACAGAGGGGTTTCTCTCTGCACCAGTAGAGGGAGAACACACAGATAAAATCACAGTGCTTGTGTATTTGTATTTTAGGAGTTAGAACACTAAAATTCTTCAGTTTCTCCTATTTATAGTTTTACTATTTCACTTACATATTCACTTAAACCATCTAATTATGCAATTAAGAGACTGCCTATCTGAAGATCTAAAGCTAGACAGGGTGGTACAAGAGTGACTAACTTGCTGTTATGGAATCTGAGTTTGAATCCTAATACAGCCACTAGCTGAGTAACCTTAGACAAATAAATCACTTAAACTCTTTCTCTAAACCTGGGTTTCCCCATTTATAAAAATGTGAGAGTTGGACTAGATGACCTTTAAGTACCTTCTAGCTCTGGATCTATTATCCTATGACTCAGCTAGCTCTGACTAGCTATGTGACTAAACTTTACTAAATCACTTCACCGTTCTGGAGTTCGGTTTCTTATTTAATTTTTTTTTTAATTAGAAGGTTGGATCTGGATGATCTCTATCACCCCTTCTGGTTCTAAGATTCTAAGCTTACAGGTCTCATAAATAAGCTGAGATGACTTCTATATACCAAGCTAATAGCATACCTTAGGATTTGGAAACCATGGGAATTAAAAGAAGAAATATCAAAGAGCTACACAGCACAAAACAATTATTAACACTACATATGTCTCAATTGTTCTGCTTTTAATCTTTGGGCAAATCCATCTTGACATCAAGGAGGGAGTAAGTATGTGATTGAGTTTTCAGTCCAGCCTGGATGGTATTCACTTTACTAACTTTTTTGTTATGATAAAATTGCATTGCATGTAGTCGTGATTTCTTTTAATGAAACATTTAATTCTATTTTAATGGAAGAAAATATTCAAACAACACCATGTAAATGGAATTCAAAGTTGAATTTTCCAAGAGTAGTCCAATTTTTGTTAAGTGAAATTTATCGAGCACTATAGCAATCTACTGTGTTATATGCAGCTCACACAGCCTCCATTCAACCTAAATATGGGAAAGGATCTGTTACTGAAATATGTTGCCATTAAAAGGGGGAAGGGGGGCAGAGCGCCTAGGTAGCATAATGAATAGAGCACTGGCCCTGGAGACAGGAGGAGCTGAGTTCAAATCCAGCCTCAGACACTTGACACACTTAATAGCTATGTGACCTTGGGCAAATCACTTAACCCCAATTGCCTTGCCGAATCCCCTCCGAAAAAAATACTCTCTTAAAAACTGATAGACATTAGAAATTAAATGAAGGCAAAATGCAATTACTTTATACCAATTATGGAAGGAAGGTGTATTTCAGTTGCTTCTACATAAACCAATTTGAGGAAAAAAGTTAAATTCTATCAAGCTACCCATTATTTTGATAGTCCCTAGTTTAGTTCAAGTCATACGATTTGTAGTTTTAAAAATACCAGCCTGTTTAACAGATTCAGTTCTTGGTTTTTTTAAGTGGTTTATACATGTGTAAACCATACATGTAAAACTATACATGTATAGTTTTCTTTAACAAAACATTTTGTGTCAAAGAATGGTCAGAAAAAGCCCTAAGAAAAAACCAATAGCTTATGTTTATTCACCGTTACATGGTTTGCAAAGCATTCAACTCACAACAATCTTTCAAGGAAAGAATAGTTTGTATGTGGAAAATGACCTTCATGAAAGCTAAGACTCAAACTCATTTAAGGTCTTCTAACTCCAATGTTATTATTTACTGTTTTGAGCGGGGAAAATTTTTTCCAAAGGATTTTCTAAGCCTGATATCGATACTGCCTGGGAAATAGAGTGCTAGCAACACTAAGATCAAATGGCCCACTCCTATTGTATAAGTGAAATTTACATTTTCCCAGGCTTAGACTACACACAGCTTCTCTCTTAGTGACCTTTCCCAAATTTGCAAGCCATCGTTTACAGATGTATGGCTGAATCTGCACTAATCTACTGCCACAGCTAGAAAAAACTGAATGCCTATATTCACTTTTATAATTATATATATATACATATATACATATAATTTTATTATTGCTTTTGTTATTTGTTATTATTTTCCATCCTCCACTTGCCCACTCCTAGACAATCCCATTACCACTTCACTCTCACAAATACAGGTGAGAACAGGTCTAAGAAAATTATATTACGTGGGTCTAAAAGAATGAGAGCACGCTAGTGCGGGTCAAATAAAGCCTGTGATTGTGTGCACATTGAGCCAAGTGACAGCAAACCAAGCTGCATTACATGTACCATTTTTTTTTTTAAAGAAAAACCAGTGCTAGTGGGTAAAATGACAATGTTGCATGAAAATTAGGTTATTTGTTTATATATGTCTGTTTTCCCCACCAACCGAATATGTATATCTTGCTATTATCAAAAGAATTCATAAATAGGACTAAAGATTGGAAAAAACAGGACAAAAGAAATTGTTAGGCATTTTAAAAATATGAGTTATCTCCCAGAATGTTTTTCAATAACTAATAGCTATCAATCATTAAGAATTTTACAATATAAATAAAATAATATTTTCTATAATATTTTTAATCACCTAAGTTTTATAAAACATTGTATTAACATGACTTTTTTTTTTCATTTTAAAGAAGCATTTTCTGGGCCTTAGATCTAGAGGAGCAAATTAAAATATTCACTGTCTTTCAAGAAATAAAACTTTGATAAATACTAAATAATCCTGCTATGTTGAAAGACTGTCAAGAACCTCCCTATAAATTGTGAATGAGTACAAATTCATGGATAAAGAAAAAGAATGTGTGTCTTGAATATAGGTAACATGAAGGAAAAATGAGGAAGGGGGGCAAGAGCAAGACTTTTAAAGTTGGCAAATTTCTTTTAAAAATTCAATAACCAACACAAAAATGTCTACAGGGAAATCCCAGCCTCATTCCTCTTTTGCTTGGCTTTTTCTCTGAAAAATCCCCGGTTTGTTTTGTTCAGGCAAGAGTAGTTTTAAGATGATTAACATCTTTGGCCAAGCACAAAAATATCTAGAACAAATGAGTTACTTTGAAAAGAAATTAGACCCAAGTGGAAACTAGTTTAAGAGTTTTAATAATCCCAGACAATTTTAAAAATACTTTCAAACCAAAAATCTAAGAGCGTTTTCTGGTTGGTTCAGCTCCACCCTAGCTTAAGGCCACAAGGCTAACTACAAGGAGCAAAGCACCCCAGATGCTCCTTTTCCTAAGGCATTGAAGGGGGGAAAAGATAGTTCAAGCTAGTAAATAAGAAGAAACTAACAGAATGCTGAATATACTGTAAGCTCCGCACTCCAAGAAACACATGAGAAACCCGATCATGAAAATCACATTAGCCGATCTCTTTCCCCACAAAAATCCGACTTGTTCGTCGCTTTCCAGCTCTAGAAGTGGCTTTCTCAGAGTCACCAGACGCCATTCCAGGAGTTAACAACAACGCTGGAGGTGGGTGGAAAGGGCCAGCGCCCCATCCACCGCCTTTTACAACCATCTCTCAGTAACCCCATCCACACTTTCTGGGGAGACTCTACTGCCTTGGAAACCTTCCTTCGATGATACGGGATCTATGGCACCAAACAAAAGGCACCCTGTTCACCAATTTAAAAGATTTCTCCCTTTCCTTATGGTTCATCAGTACTGCAAAAGAGAATACAAAGTCACCACCTTCCCAGGGTGACTGGGGTTTCGATTGTCACCAGGCAACTAGCCTTCGAGAGCGGAGCTCTGCTGCACCTGGGGGTTTAGGCCAGGCAGGAAGTGAGAGGTAGAAGTGACTTCGGGATTTCCCAGTTTTCCTGAAAGTCTCTTAGAGGTTCGAGTCTCTCTTAATTTGAACATTCTGGTACATCTCTCGGAACCCGTGATTGGGTTCAGTTTCTTCTTCTGGCAGGGGAAGGGATGAAAGCAGCGCCTGGCCCATTCTGGGGGTCGAGACGGGAAAAAGATGTTTGGACAAGCCCTGGGGCTGGGGATGAGGGAGAGGACAGGGAGGACACGAAGGGATTCCTAGCAGATAGGCAAGGAGAAGACTTGATAGTGTCTACGTTTTCTACACTGCCTCAGCAGGAAAGCAGAAGTGGAGAACCCGCCTTAGGCGCTCTGGAGGGCTTTGTTGGGCTGTACGTGTGAACAACAAAACTTAAATTTGAGCTATACTGGGACCAGGCACATAGCAAATTAACAACCAGTTACCGTTCCCCAAGTCCAAACACCAGAGCTGGAGGAGTGAGGGTGGGGGGATCAAGAAATCTCTTTTCTTTTTGTAATTTTTAAAGTATTTGCTTATTTTATGGGAGGACTGTGTAATTTTGTTTTAACATCAATACCCTGCTCTCCTAACAAAACAACCAATCAACAACCATTCAATAAGCGACTACTAAGTGCTAAGTACCGTGCTAGGTACTACGGAAACAAAGACAAAAATTAAATAGACGAGCTCGTCTCCAAACACAACCTAGAGGCAAAACCAGGTCTCTCCCACCAAGTCTCTCCCTCTCCCCCTCCCCAATAGACAACAAGTCAGTATGAAGGCGGATTGCATGAATGACAGCTATTCCCCTCTCCCCCTCCCCCAGCTTCCTCCTCTAAACCACACTAAAAGACTGAACCCCAGATCGTTCCCCTCTCGTGAGTAGGTGGCATAGGAAAGGAGGGAGTTGATGTCTTAATTTTAAACACCCATTGTCTCTGAGCAAAGGCGGGGGAGTCCCAACCAAACCTGTCTCCTCTCTCAGTCTGAGGGTGAAATATATACATTCCCCTCCCACACCATTCCCATCAGTCACCTAGCAGTGTACTGAAACTCCGCTGGCTTCCTACAAGAAAAGTGATCCCCACTTTATTTCTTTCGGTATTCTTTTAATTTCCTTTTTTTTTTTTTAAAGTGTGGAAGGGGAAGCTTTTTTTTTTTTTTTTTTTTTTTTTTTGTTAACCAGAACATTTAAATCCGTCTCTTAAGATACAGAAAAGATCGAGATCTCTGTCTTTGGAGAGAGTACCCACGAGAAAGAAATCAAAGCTCTTTGGAAGTATAATGAGACTTGCCCCGTGGGTAACCTGTTCTCAGGCTGGGAAAAGAGGAAATGTCCCGTCCCCTCTCGGAACAGGTATCTAACCCCACAGAAACTCTCCTTCCCGGCCCCCAGCGAGCGCCTGGAGGGGCCGGAGTCCGCCCTTGCGGTACCCACCAATAGCCGTCGGAGTTCTGGTCGTTCACGGTGGTACACCTCCGCATGTAATACATCTTGCTGTTGGATCCCCCGCTGCAGACGCCGCCACCGCCGCCAATGCCGCAGACACCGCCACCGCCACTGCCACCGCCGCAGACACCGCCACCGCCACTGCCACCGCCGCAGACACCGCCACCGCCACTGCCACCGCCGAAGACACCGCCCCCGCCCCCGCCGCAGACACCGCCCACGCTGCAGACGCCGCCACCTCCACCGCCACCACCGCCGCAGACACCTCCTCCGTAGGTCATCTCACAGCGTAGGTCCGGGCCGGACTCAGCACGGGTCATTCGACCCAGGGTGTTGATCCGCGAATGGGATCCTCCGTTGCAACTCATCTTGGTCAAAAGTTAATAGAGCGACTTAGGACTGAGGCATAAGCGAAAGTTGTGCGGGCGAGAAAGAAACCAAAGGAGCTTAATAATTAAAAAAAAAAAAAAGAAAAGACCAAAAGTTCCCCAACACCCCTGCAGGAGCGGACAGCAACTGTTTTGACTCTGGCTTTCTCTCCTCTCCGCTGCTCCGGGGACAGTGTTGGGTACACTGCAGGGGTCGAAGTGGGGAAGGGAGAGTAAAAGCGAGACAAAAAGAAAACCCCACTGAGGGGCCGGGCCGGGGTAGGGGTAGAGCTTAGGAAAGGTGCAGCACCCAGCGGTAGTGGTGACGAGGGCTGGCTTCCTGAGAGGGGGAAAAGTGGTTGCTGTCGGGTGGGTACTAGAGCAGAGAAGTTGGGTACGCGCTGGGTGTTGGTGATGGTCGGTGGTGGAGGGCTAGTCTCCTCCCCGCTGGCACAGGAAAGGCGAAGCCACGCCTGCCTGCCTTCTTTTTCTTCTACGTCGGTCTTTTTTTTTTTTTTCTAAATGAACACACCCAGGTGTGGAGGACCAGCAGAGCCGCGCCTCCCGCACCTACCAGCCCAGAACTCTGGCCCAGGCTTCTTCCAGCTCCTCCCCTTGCTCCTGGCGGTCTCGCGGACGCGCCAGCTGTCCGAGTCCCTTCCCACCGTTTGTCCCTGGCCCGCCCAGCCTGCAAGCCTGCCCTGGCTTCGTTCCTTCCGTTCCTCTCAGCACCTGAGCCCTGCCCAAGTAGCTCCGCCCTTAGAACTGGCGATTCTTGGAGGTAGGGCTAAAGCAAAAAATCCTAAAACAAGAAAGCTCTTTGCTGGGGGTGGGGGAGACACAGCGCACCTTCTAAGGCCTCCCTTCTTCGGCTGGCTTGATAAGCAGAATATCCTAGCTTTAGAGTTTACCTAGGGCTTTCCAAAGCGGGAGGTGCACATTCAAGAAGTATTTATAAAATGGAGGGGAGGGGGGAGATCTTTTCGAATTAACCTGGTAGCTGCCTTAATGTCTGTTTTTCCTTGATTATTTTAGAAAGGCAGACACCAATCCCTGGAGAAGTCAGTTTTGGCAACAATAATTAACCTCCTTTGAGAAGACACTTTTTTTCCAATAAGGTGCGCTAAGAATACAGTGCAGCACGGTTTTTATCCTTCAAGAAAGTTATCTATTGAGCATAAACAATGTTGAATTTAATTCTACATTTCCTAAGCACTTGTGTGCTAGTCAACGGACTGGAAGCTGGGGACAGAAAGACAAAAACCGAAGTTGTCTCTGCCCTCCAGGAGCTTACATGCTATTGGATGGATATAAGGGAGACATACAAATACGAAGTTCATGCAATTGCAAGAGAGACCTAGTGCTCTTAATTTGGTAATGGGAAAAGGCATCGATTTTAGAGAGGGATTTAAAAAAAAACCCTCAAGTTTTGAAAAAGCTTATGTATGGCAACTTTATTGCAATCAATATCTCTCCATCCAAAGCTACCTATTTCCAAACCCATTTTTTCTTAATGGTATGTGACCACAGTGATTTGCAGAGACTAGCAATAGTGTTAGATTCTCAAAATTTTAGAGTGAGATAGTATCTGTTTCTTCTTCTGCTTCTTTGAAAGTGTTGGACTAGTTGGTGGTAAAGTTCCTTTCATTTTTAAAGTTCTGTGATCTGTGATGTTAACAATGTTAGTTTAATCTCATATTTACAGAGTAAGAAATTGAAGCCCAAAGAAATTAAATGACTTGCCCATGGCCACTCTGCTAGTTGGTGACAGAAGAGCCCTGGCTACTAATCCTTACGTTATTCTGGGCTGCCTCCTTACCTTCCATAGAGAATAGTCTAACAGTTCAAGCTACAAGCAACTTCTGATTTTGTAATTTCGTTGTATTTAGTATGTTGGAAAACATCCTAAGCATGTAGTAATAAGCCCTAGATTTAATGAGTCCTATAGTAACGTTCACTCTCTCCCAAGTAACATTAGTTAATATGTAGATTCCAAGGAGAAAATAGTTATGATGGGTATTTGTCATTTCTCCTGGTGATAATGTCCCTTTGTGGACTTATTTAAATTTAAAAAAAAAACCCCAACAACGATATGAGTCCCTTTCCTCCAGTAAATCTCAGAAGATATATATGCAGTGTGTAGCTACTAAAATGCTCCTTTAATGTCTGTATCAGTGATAGACTCTCCACACTCAGGATAACCCTTACTGAATACTGCCTAGATAACCAAAAGTCTAGGATTGATAAATGCAGGATCACAAGCTCTTAGAATTGGAATGGACCTTAGGAGTTGACTAATCCAACCCATACCTAAACAACAATCCTTTCTATAACATCCCTAACAAGGGTTTAACTTTCCCTTATCTGTAGATCTCCAGTGATCTGAGCAGCTAAGTGTTGAAATAGATGGAGTGCTGTGACTGGAGTCAGGAAGATTCGTCACCCTTAAATTCGAATCTGGCCTCATACACTAGCTGTATGACCTTGGGCAAGTCACTTAACCCTGTTTGCCTTAGTTTCTTCATCTATCAAATGAGCTGGAGGAGGAAATGGCAAACTACTCCAGTATCTTTGCCAAGAAAACCCCAAATGGGTCATGAAGAGTTGGATACAACAGAAACAACTTAACAATAATCAAAAAAGTGATCTTCTAGACCTCCATTTGTAGTTACTGCCTCCTGAGGTATCTCATCCCAGTTTTGGTTGGCACTAATTGTTAAAAAGCTTTCCTTTACATGATTCGAACCTAAATCTGTCTCTGCATCTTCCACCTACTGCTTCTGGATTCTCAGGACAAAATTTAGAAGGAAGTTTTCAGAAAAAGATAGGAACCTCCAAACTGTGTTGAAATAATAAAAGACATATATTGAACAACTGATGGGTGCAAAATATCTCTGCAGGTGAACCAGTATTGACAACAATATGAAGTAGTTGAATTTATATTTATTCAATTCAGTATTCTAATAGGAAAAGGAAGGAGCACTACCTAGGCTGCTTGCAATGGCACTACTACAAAAAAAAGATAAACATTGGCAAAAAGATAACAACTATTTACAAGTGACATGCTCTTATCTCTAAAAGATCCTGGGATATCAAAAAATAATTAATTTACAACCACAAAGAGCTACTCACATCTCTTATACCACCAGCACCAATCTATGCTTTTCCAAAGTATATTTGTATATTGGTAGAAGAACAGAAAAGAGGAAAGGATAATGACTTATCCTACAAAGAGACGTTCAATAAATATTTGCTGATTAAAAATAATAACACACTTCTTTACTCCTTTAAAGGGGGAAAAGTTGTTTAGGTAATGCTCAGAAACACCAGTCAATAAGCATTTATTAAAAACTTACTATGTGCCATGCTCTGTGTGCTAAACTCTAGGAATGCAAATACAAATAGAAAAAAAGATCCTTGCCCTCAAGGGGCTTATATTCTAGTGGGAAAAGAAAACACATAAAAGGAAATTAGAAAACAGGTGAAATAACTTGCTTAAAGTTATACAGCTAGTAAGTGTCAGAACTGGGATAGGAACCCAGGTCTCCTGAATCCAGGTCAGGCTCTTGTCCCATTACATCTCGCGTCCTGTAAGTTCTTCTGTATGATCCATCCTTTCCCCAAGCTCATCACACTTCCATCTGCCTCTCTTGAAACTGGTCAGCCTCCTTTAGTATGTGACTCTGCAGAAGCACTATTGAGTACCTTAGATCCCACAGGGCTTTTTATATGCCTGCCAAGAGTGGTGTAAGAAATGAAAGGAGATAAGAAAGAGATCAGCAACACCAAAAGATGGAGTCCAAACCTTTTAATCCAGTTCCAGATAGCTGTCATTTCATCTAACCTTCATCTAAACTGAGGCAAGTTAGTGATAGGTGTGTCTTGCCATACTTCTTAAATCCTCCTATATTATCCCATTGTCTATGTAGGTAGTAGTTAACAAAAGAGAGCAGTAAGCAAAAATATATACACAAATCTACTGTGGAGTTAGGTATAGTGAGGAACTAAAAAAAAAGTTCTATAGCAGACCAAGGTTAGCATAAGACAAATGAGTGAAGGTTTACCTATGTATCCCTGTAACTTATTTGAGGTTTAAGAAGTTGATGAAAGCCAGGCTAAAAGACATGTCAATTGGCAAAGTGTCTTTCATCCCGCCTTTCACCTATGTCTCAGCATCTGCATTATAAAGGGATTTAATAAAGGAGTTTTATTTATATAAAGAGGTTTGCATCAGTTTTGGTATTCAAGCATCATTGTTTCCACCCTCATCAGAGGGATAGTAGCCTCTGTTCCTCTGAAAGTGGGACCAAAAAACTCCTCCCAAAGCCCAATTTTAAAGAGGACTCAGAAGTCCAGCCAACTCTTCATTTTCCACCAACTATACTCCTTGGATACAACTCCACCATTATCATGCCCCTTTGCCTTAGGTACCTTCTACCACCACCTCACCCGTATTTTCAGCTTCCTTTTGTGTGCTGTCTTCCCCATTAGATGTAAGCTCCTTGAAGACAAGGACTGTCTTTCGTTTTCTTATTTGTAACCCCATTGCTTAGCACAGTGTTTGGTACATAGTAGGTGCTTAATAAATGTGTATTGTATTATATTGTTTTGCTACCTAACAGTATCAGGAAGTCATGGATTGTCTCTTGCTTTTCCCTTCTCTATCTTAGTTCCACCAAAATATCCCAGGTCTATTCAGGAGTAACCTTTGGGGCTTTGTTTTTATACTCATTAGTTACGACATTGAAGCTTTCTTCACTAAGTTACCAGGCTACCTCCCAGAGGCATTATAATGGGGAAGGGAGCAGTGTAACAACACTTGTAGGGGTGAAAGACCAACAACAAGAACACACAGAAGGGCTGCTAGCACAGATCGTTTGATTTGCTTTTCTAAGGAAAGCAACTTTAAGGGGGGTTAACAATCTTACTTTAATTAAACATACATATATCATTCACTTAGTTCAGGAGAAAAAAGTCAGCACCCTGAACTTCAGAGCAAATACAACCAAAAATTATAAGCATACATCTTATAAACAGAGCAAATAATACACAGAGATCAATAGACAGACTTCTATCTGTCTGACCCAAGCTATACATACATAGTTACCAGAGAGAGAAGCACTAACATCTGGGTTTTCAAAACTGGGGTGGGGTGGGGGGCTTCTTAATGGCTACCCAGACTCTCCACAATAAGTGTGCTGCCAAACAAAATGCTAACCTCTGAGTTTATATACACATCTTCAGGGTCAAAGGGCATCACAACCTTGAGACTCAAACCTATGTGAACTAGGCTTTCTTGTTTGTTAAGCAGGCCAAAGACTTGATTCAATCAAAGAAACAAAAGACAACAAAAAGTCCACTTTGCTTGTCATTACGTTTGAAAGGCAAGACTCATCAAAGGTTACCCCAGCATTCTAAAAGAGAAAAACAATAAAAAAAATCCTACCCTAATTACCATAACAGGGAGGTACGATTTAAAAACATTTGTGGTCTGTAAAATGGACATAGTTCAAAAAAGCATTGCTCTCACTGTGACTATAAACATCAGAATGCTCATTCCTTATTCTTAATTATGAGCATCTCTACTCAACAGCAGTATTCTGTTAGCTTTCTTATTCCTTGGATTAAATGATTAAAAATAAAAACATTTAACTGGATATTATCACCCAAAAATACATCCTTTAAAAACACACATACACAAAGAAATAAAAACCTCCATGAGTCTGCATTTATCACTCATTGTGTCATATTTAACCTAACTTCGAGTTAGGATGGAATGGTAAAAAGAACAGAATTAGGAGACCTGAGTCCTAGTCCTAGCTGTTACTAAGTAGGAAGGAAGGAAACAAGCATTTGTAAAGGATCTACAGGGTGTTACTAAAGTCTGGACACGTAGGCAATTGATGGCAATGTAGAGTTATTGCATCAAGTTACATGAATCTTGCAAAATGCATCAACCTTTGCATCACAAGTGATGGAAATCATATTGAAGATGTTATTTGTTAATACTCCAAATTAAATAAGAAGTTGTTGAAAATTTCATTCATTTTATTTATTGAAAATATGCATTTTTGCCTATGTATCCAGACTTTAGAAATACTCTGTATTATGTGCTAGGCACTGTGCTAAGGGCCTTACAAATATTATCTAATTTGATATTCACAACAACCCAGGGAGATGGGTACAATTTTATAATTTGGGAAACTGAAACCAACAGGGTTAAGTGACTCACCCAAAGTCACACATCTAATAAGTATCTGAAGCTGGATTTGAACTTGGGTATTCCCAACTCCAGGTACAGTATTCTATCCACTGCCATTTTAACTGCCTCAATAGTAACTACGTGATGAGTCAATGACTAACTTTTCTGGACCTCAGTTTTTTCATCTATAGTAATAATAATGTAATAGGTAGCATTTATATATTGCCTTAAGGTTTGCAAAGTGCAAAAAAAGTTTGTAAAGAACATTTCCTCATTTTATCCTCACAACAACCATGGGAAGTAGGCAGGGTATTATTACAGATTAAAAACTGAGGCCAACAGAAGTTAAATGACTTGTTCAGGGTCACACAGTATCTGAGGACCATACTGTCTATAGGATTTTCTTGGCAAGGATACCTAGAGTGGTTTGCCATTTCCTTCTTTAGTAGATTAAGGCAAACACAGACTAAGTGACTTGCCCAGGGTCACACAGCTAGCGTCTGAGGCCAGGTTTGAACTCAGGTCTTTGTGACTCCAGGCCTAGTGCTCTATCTACTGAGCCTGTAAACCTATGGAGGTTTAGAATACATAATTGAAAGAGTTCTTTCAGTTCCAAAGTTTTCAGATTCAGTGATCCAAGAGTAGTCAGTTACTGAGCATAAGGTATTAGGGTGTTATTGTTATTTTGGTCTGGACATGTGCTTTCATCAGGGCAGGAAAAGTCAGTCAGGTTAGGAAACTCCCTCTACCAATGCAAACTGATTACTAAGTTTTTTGCAACTTACACTCTTGCAGAGCTGTCCAGAGTCAAAAAGCTGTAGATGCCTGTAGTCGAACTTGAATTCAGGTCATCCTGAATCTAAGACACTGGGCCAGGCTGTCTCTCACCACATGACTTTAAAAGTCAGTGATCCAGAGTTTGAAGCAAAGCATTTCTTGACAAGCTGCTCTACTAAAGTCAGCTATTTTTTCCACCCACTTATGGTTACCCTCCCCCCACCCCTTGAGCTGATAAAAGCATTGGTACAGTCTCTCTCTCCTTGACTGACCAAAGAAATGACTTTGCTAATCAAGAAAAAAAGAATCAGACACATTCTGGATTTATTACACAAACAAAACACCTTGAACATAGGTATTCTCTGTCTGTTCAACATTCCATGAAAGTTTTGTATTTTCTTGGTAAAAGATATCTGTTCAACACAGAAGATTTCTGGCCCTAGAATGAACAGCCAGCCTGCCTGGGTGGTGAATATTTTCACAACTTCAAGATTATAGGATTAGGGGCAAGGGATTAGAATTTAAGAAAAAGAACTATTGAAATGAAAAAGCTCATTCACCTTTTCTTAAAAAAATAAAAATAGAATGTCAGTGCCTTTGCTTCTAGTAAGTACCTTAATAAATGTTTATTGACTTAGATTCAATTGAATGATGATGTGCTTAATAGGAATTTAATAGCACCTTTCATATCCCCATCACTTTCTAATTCTACCATGGTTATAAATAAATTCAAGTGCTCTAGAGATTACAAAACCAAGTCTTTATATGTCAACAAATAGGAACTGTCCATTTTATCATTGTTAAAACTAATTATAAAGCAGAGGCTCTTAACCTGGGATCCATGAGCTTTTTTAAAAAAATATTTTGGTAATTATGTTCCAATGTAATTGGTTTCATTTATAATCCTATGAATTTTATTTTATTTTATTCATTTAAAAACATTATTCTGAGAAGTTCATAGGCTTTACCAGACTGCCAAAGGGATCTATGACATAAAAAAAGATTAAGGAATCCTGAATTAAAGGATTTTACATGAGTCAACAAGCTTGATAATAAATATTAACTTTTTTTTTCATAAATGGAAAACCACTGATGAAACATAATCAGAAGGAAGTACCCCTTTTCTTTAAAACAAAAAAAGGGAAAGGAAGAAAGAAAACCTGTAGCTGAGTTGGCAGTTTTTATAAAATCTGATTAGCTCAAGTTTCCTTTAGGAACAGGAATGTGGTATTTTGTTTTTTAAGTAACTATTTAGAAGTTAAATAGTTGAGGTGAATTGTCATAGAAATCTCGAAGTTTTGGGTTAAATACAATTATTGGGTTTTTTAGTTCACACATAGAAGTGGCACTTAAGCTCTTTTATTCAAAAGCCTATAATATCAAGGAATGTCCTCCATCATTAACTGGCTACATGGAATAATAGATTGAAGGCTAGCATTGGTTTCAGGAAGATCTAAATTCAAATCCTGCATCTAACAGCTACTGTCAGCTTCAGTGTGACTGTAGTCAGTTCCCTTATATTCTCAGTCACTTAGGTTATTCTCTAAGACTATAAATTATTGACACAGTGTCCATTTGCATTGGTAAGTTCCCTACACTAATGAAATCACAGGTCCAGAAAATGATATCCATCATTAACCACCAACAAGCATTAAGTAAGTACCTCCTATGCCTCAGTACTGTGGACACAAATACAAAAGGATAGTCCTACCCTCAAAGAGCCTACATTCTACTGGAGAAAGATATAACATGTTCACAGATAAGTATAGAATAGATAATAAGATTAAAAACATATGGTGTCAGATGTGGTCTCTGTGTTGATTGACTTAGTTGACTTAGTTTTTTTTGGTTTTTTTTTTTTTGCTTATTTAATCAATCACCTTTGGTACAAGGGAAGGTTCACTGGGTTGGGACAGAAGGGTTATTCAGAGAAAAATATGACATGAAAGCAAAAGACACCAATAAAATCTAATGATAAAGTAAACCCCAAATCAAATAAATACAGTATGATGGGGGGGGGGGAATGACACTAACAATTGGGGGCTTCTTAAAGTAGGTAACACTTGAGCCTTAAAGGGAGGTAGGGCTTCCAAGGAGAGGAGATAAGGAGAGAGGACATTCACTGTGCAAAGGCCTGGAAGAGAGAATTTGAATGTCACATAGGACTCAGTAGCAAGAAAGATATTTTGGCTGGAGTGTCCTTACTGATCAAATTATTGTACAGAATTGAAATATTAAAATATGTTTGCTGTAAAAAGTAACTTTAAAATAAATTCTTACCATTCAAATAAAGGTATCAGTTATTTTTTATCATCTCTACTTTCTTTTCTTTGTCCTTTTCACTATCATTCTCTTACAAAGGCTGCATTTTATAAAAAAAAAATATTTGGGAAAAGGATATGTCTTATATTGGAATCTGTAACCAGGTGATCTGGAGAATCCCTAATCAATTTAATGAGTCCCTCAAATCCATTTGATAGGAGTACAGGCACTTCCCACAAAGCTGGACATAGCCCCTTACAGAGGGACATGTGCCTTTCTGGAAGTCACCTTGAGCTTTTCTGATTGTTCCTAGTGACCAGAGCTGTTTTCTGCTGATTGGCTGCCTGAGAACAAGGAGGAGGAACTCTTGTCAGAGAAGGTCTCCCTCTGTGGCCTATAAGAGAGCCAAGGAGAAATGGCTGCCCCATCTTTAGATCATCTGTTTTGGAGTATTTCTTACATTTGTTAAGATCATACCCTCTAGATATGTCTCCATACTGTATCCTGTGGACCGGGGATCCACAAAGTAGACCAAACTTGTAGACCTAGATTTGATGCTTGGGAAACTGATTCTTTTTTTTCTTCTATTTATTTTTAGCTTTCAACATTCACTTCCACAAGATTTTGAGTTCCAAATTTTCTCCCTTCCTCCTTCTCCACCCACTCCCATTGAGAAGGCAAGCAATTCCATATAGGTTATACATATGTAGTCATATAAAACACTTCCATAACAATCATGTTGTGAAAGACTGTATTTCCCTCCATCCTATCCTGCCCCCCATTTATTCTATTCTACCCTTTGACCTTGTCCCTCTTCAAAAGTGTTCGCTTCTAATTACCCCCTCCTCCCATTTGTCCTCCCTTCTATCATTCCTGCCCCCATGCCCTTCCCTCCTACTTTCGGTAGGGTAAAATAGATTTTCATACCCAATTAAGAGTGTAAATTATTCACTCCTTAAGCCAAATCTGAAGAGAATAAGGTTCACTCATTCCCTCTCAAGTCCTCCCTGTTCCTCTCCATTGTAAAAGCTTTTTCTTGCCTCTTTTATGTGAGATAATATACTCCATTATATCTCTCCCTTTCTCTTCCCAATATATTGGGAAACTGATTCTTAAAAGGGATGGTGGCAAGTTTCTCTCTTTTTGGCTTAATATCTTTAGGTACCCCCATAGAAATTTCTAAAAGAACACTTAGATATAACCCATATCTGTGATTTCCACTAAATGTGGGTAACAAGTTCTCTCTAGAAAAGATACTAAGTATACAATTTGGATATCTGATTTAGAACAGCTATTTATTTCTTCCACCATAGAAACTGAACCACAATGGGCATAGCTGTTTCTCCTTGGATCTCTCAGAGAGGGGCAGGTTTCTCCCATCAGAGTCTGTCTTCATAGACCTCAGTCAACCCTGAATCACAGAGATAATATGCTAGTTGATTTTGCAGAACTCCTTTTTGCTTATTTGTTGAAACTTCAGGAGACAGTACTAGTCACTGGAGACAGTCAAATCTTAAGATAAGAAATATGCCCCAAATTAAGGGGCCAAGTCCAATTCCATGAGAGGTTCTCCAATATAACAACAGTCTACTCCTTGTTGCCTTATCAAATGGATTTGGGGGACTCATCAAATCAATGAGGCTCTCACCACCCCCTTCTAGCAAAAGTACATGTCTTTCAGCAAGGTACCAAAAGTGCATGCCCACTCCATTGGAGGTACTTCCGTTCAACAAAGGTCCATACTTTATCATCTCA
Organism: Phalanger gymnotis; assembly: GCA_028646595.1. Classification (NCBI taxonomy): domain Eukaryota; kingdom Metazoa; phylum Chordata; class Mammalia; order Diprotodontia; family Phalangeridae; genus Phalanger; species Phalanger gymnotis. The sequence goes on along the minus strand of CM053622.1, from coordinate 154,105,935 downwards.
TTAAGTAGATTTGGATGACTCATCAACCTGAGTAGGGGTGCTCCCGATCTCTTCTGCTACAAGCCAATGTAGCAAGTACTAGGATGTTCTATCCTTCCCATATGAAAATGACAATAGTTGCCTACCATGCACAGGGCAAATGTTTTACTATTGTACTGTTTAATTGTAATAATCTCCCCCATCTGCTTTTCCACCAATAGTCCAAGTTTGTGAGATGACTGATTGGGCCTAAGTATGAAGTTTGTGGTCATAAAACAGAATGAAGCTGCCTGGTCCATATAGGCTCAAACTTATAACCTCTACCTTATGCTTTGGCTCTATTAGCAAAGTTCTAACAATTTAAGATACCCAATAACACAAATTATTTTTAATAACCAACGTTATATTGTCAACAAACTCCTTTTAGCTCCAGATTTTATGATCCCTATGATAAACGAGGCATGAGCTCGTCAAAACAATAAATTCAACTCAAGAACCAAATCAGCTAATTCTTTGCAGAAACAGGATGAGTTATCAAAGCAATTTTCCATGTTTTGGGAGACCTTGAGGAACTTATAAGCCAAGTGACCAACCAACTAGTTATGACCATCTGGGCACCATGCCAAGTTGATTTTTGGATAGCAGACAAAGTTTATTGCTCTAACTGCTTCACAGAGATATTTAACATTTGAAAATATTGCCAAATACCTCGGTAAAGAACAAAATAATGGATTTAAGTCATGCTAAACAACTTAGTCCAGAGTCCAAAAATCCAGAATTTGTATTTGGTTTTTCTCAAATACTTAAAAGGGTCTGTGATATTATCAATGTGAATGTTCCATCAAACAATACAGATTGCCTGCTCTCACTGTGTGATTCTTGTCTATATCCTTCCATAAATCTGTGAAGTGTGCTACCTTTTTTTTGACATTAGGAAGATACCAGGTAAGCATAGGAGCTAACCGTTGATTATTCCTCTCTCTCTTTTTGGGATCTTTTTCAGGAGGCCATTGGTGGATTCTTTCAACTTCTATTTTACCCTCTGGCTCTAGAATATCAGGGCAGTTCTCCTTGACAATTTCTTGAAAGATGGTATCTACGCTCTGTTTTGATCATGGCTTTCAGGTAGTCCAATAATTTTAAAATTATCTCTCCTGGATCTATTTTCCAGGTAGTGGTTTTTCCAATGAGATATTTCATATTTTCTTCTACTTTTTCATTCCTTTGCTTCTGTTTTGTAATATCTTGATTTCTCAAAAAGTCCCTAGCTTCCACTTGCTCCAATCTGATTGTTAAGGTAGTATTTTCTCCAGTGGTCTTTTGGACCTCCTTTTCCATTTGGCTAATTCTGCCTTTCAAGGCATTCTTCTCCTCATTGGCTTTTTGGAGCTCTTTTGCCATTTGAGTTAGTCTTTTTAAGGTATTGTTTTCTTCAGTATTTTTTGGGGGGTCTCCTTTAGCAAGTCATTGACTTGTTTTTCATGGTTTTCTTGCATCATTCTCATTTCTCTTCCCAATTTTTCCTCTACTTCTCTAACTTGCTTTTCCAAATCCTTTTTGAGCTCTTCCAAGGCCTGAGACCAGTTCATGTTTTTCTTGGAGGCTTTTGATGTAGGCTCTTTGACTTTGTTCTTCTGCCTGTATGTTTTGGTCTTCTTTGTCACCAACGAAAGATTCCAAAGTCTGACTCTGAATCTGAGTCTGTTTTTGCTGCCTGTTTATGTTCCCAGCCAACTACTTGACCCTTGAGTTTTTTGTTGGGGTATGACTGCTTGTAGAGTAGAGTACTTTGTTCCGAGCTAGAGGGGATGTGCTGTTGTTTTTAGAGCTATTTCTACACAGCAAGCTCTGCCACACCAGCTCTCCTCCTCCCCCAAGAACTGCCAACCCAGACCGACTCAGATCTTAAGCAGGCTCTGCACTCTTGCTGGGATCTGCCACTTAATTCCTCCCACCAGGTGGGCCTGGGGCCAGAAGCAAGTGCAGCTGTAGTTCTGTAGCTGCACCACCTCCACTGCACCCCAGGGCGGTGGCCCAAACCTCGAACTCCTTTCACTTTGTCCCCTGCAGCTTTTCCCACTAACTTTCTCAGTTGTCTTTGGTGTTTGTGGGTTGAGAAGTCTGGTAACTTCCACAATTCACTGATTCAGGGTGCTAGGGCCTGTTTTGCTCAGCTCCCAGTCTGGTTGTTCTGGGCACAGCCCATGCTGTGCTCTGCTCTGCTCCCCTCCCAGCTCCATGCGCAATAGACCTCACCTAGCGACCATCCAAGCTGTCCTGGGCTAGATCCTTGCTTCCCTCTTCTATCTTGTGGGTTCTGCAGTTCTAGAATTTGTTCAGAGCCATTTTTAATTAGTGTTTGGAGGGTTCTGAGGAGAGCCCTAGACAAGTCCCTGCTTTTCAGCTGCCATCTTGGCTCCACCCCTGATTATTCCTCACTCTCATGGCATAACCAAGCCTATAGCATATGGTAGAGTGGAAACACATTAAATAAATAACCCAAGGGTCAATGGATCAAGACTATTCTCTGCTAAGAACTTAATTTATTTGGTCAGATATGATGAGACTAATAAAATGAAATATAGCAGAATCCCAGTTTTAAATGCCAGCATTTAAAAAAGATGCTAAACTAGCAGTAGCTATTTTTCTTTCTGAAGAAATAACTATGGTAGACAAAGAACTTGTTTAAATATTGTCATCTTAACAGCTAGGAATTATTCCTCTGGGGTATCTTTTACTTTTGACAAGTTTCTCTTCATCCTAGATCTCTGTCTTACCTTCTTTGCATTTTCTTGCTCTCATGGAAACCTACCTCCTTTTAGAAGCTACTACATTCTTTTACAAACAATACCTCTCATACCTGACCTCTTCTCTATACTCAAAAAGTAAATCAAGGTTACTCCCTACAGCAACAGTTGGGGGTGAGATCTCTTTGTGTGAGTTCAAGGAAGCTTAAAATGAGGAGACAATTTTTCCCTACCCATTTTAATTCCTACATTTGGCAGCAAATGCCTCTCCAAAGAAAAGATTATGTGGTAACTCAGTGTCAACAGTAGAAGGAAAGAAGCCCACATTAAAACTTATGTGTCCAAGAGAGAATCATTAGAGGTTATTTTTTTACATTTGATTAGGGGGTTGGGGAGAATGCTGCTCTGATCCTCCAAATCTGCATCAAGAATGGAGTGGTGCAATGATTTGGCAGCATCTCCAAGATGGCTTCCTGGATTTCACTTTTGACTAGGAAGTTTCATCTCTGACATATATTAGAGGTAATCTGTCCTTTTCATTACCTATTAATTAACTTCATTTCCCCATCTGTATTTCTGGGTCTCTGAGTGATTGGTTGAGGAGCATGAGGAAATGTGATTAAAATCTTTCTCAATTTATTCAAGGTTGGCTGTCAAGGGGAATGTGGAGAATTATTTTTGATCTCAGGTATTATGAGACTTTGGGGGCCCAAATGGACAATTATCTATGGAATTATAATTGTTGAAACAGGGGGAGATCTCCCAGGCTGGTTTTAGGCAGTGAAAGCAAAAGAAAGCAAGAAACAACTAAAATCACGAAGGTATACTGGATAGTAGCTCATTAACATGAATATGGGTCTTTCGAGGAGTTCTACAACTTAAATTGTCTGGCCAGTGCCAGAAGAATAGCCTTAGATTATTGTCTCAAGTGAGCACCAAAGACTTTATGGAGACCCCAGTGGTTTTTCCCCTCAGGATTCTTCTCCATATGAATGCTAGCTCATATACTATAGGGGAAGTAGGTTAAATTTCCAGTGCACAAAGATCCTAGCAATAATAGTCCTACCAAAAATAGTCATGAATAATGTATATTTGTATGTGTGTGCATAAAAATATGAGATATATATATATATGTATTTCTAGTGAACAAAATCAATTTTTTACATTCCCCAGAGTGAAGAATACAACTTACATTTACAAAATGCTAAGGAATATACGCCTATCATAAGAGACATCATAAAGTTCACAAACCAAGCACTATGAAATAAATTGCTTCAGTCATAGATTAATGGAAAATAAAACATATGGCTACTAGTCTAAGCCAGGCCTTCTGACACAGACTGTTATAATAGCCTCCCAGTTGGTCTCTCTGATTCCATTCTCTTCCATTGCCACTCTTTCTAAGACGTAGGTCTGACCATTACTCTTCAATTTAAAACCCTTCGGCGACCTTCTATGACCTCCAAGATAAAGTATATACTCTTCAGTTAGACCTTTAAAGCCCTGCACTATCTGGCTTTAACCTGTATTTTCTTCCATTTCACATTACTGCTCCACCTCCCACACAACCTACATCCCTGCCAAACTGATTTATTTACTATTCATCTTACTCAATATGCTATCTCTCTTGTGGGGGGACCATCTACAGTTGTTCTGATCTGTGTCACTGTGTCACTGAACCCAGATGGCTCTGGAGGAGAGAGTGGGGCTAATGACTTTGTACAGCCCTCCCTCACTTAAATCCAATTCACTTGCAAGTCATGGCATCACCTTCCTGATGCCATGGTCCTCTTTGAGAATGAAGGACAAACAACAACAATCTCCCTCGTATGCTCCTTTGTTCAGGTTCTCCCCTATGCCAGGAATGCCCTCCTTCCTCACCTCTACCTCATAAAATTTTTATCTTTAGGGGCTCAGCACAGGTGCTGCCTCCTCTATGAAACCTTTTCTGATCTTTGTCCTCTCCAAGTTTTGAATTTCTTCTCCTTAAGTCATATTATATTTACTTAGGTTCATACCTGTTGGAATTCCTGGAGTAAAATATAAGTTTCTTGAAGGCAGAGAGTTTTATTTTTGCCTTTGTATCCCAGCTCCTGGAACCATGCCTGCTCCATAGTGAACATTCAATAAATGCATGTTGAGCTGTGTAGAAACATATAGGTTAGGTGACTATAAAGTGATGAGACCGAATATCTATAAGGCACATTCTAAATTCAATCTCATTGTTTTATAGTCATGATCATGGGCAAAGCTGGTCACAGATTTTCCTCTTCAGCTCATGTAGTTCTACTTGTATTCATGTAGCTTATTTCATTTTAATCTGAAATTCTATGGAAAAGCTAAACATTCTGTTCATTAAGAGTGCTGAATATCAGGAGTACATGACATGAAGTCAGAAATAGAGGCAAAACTTGCTTAGCATTGATATAAATTCATTGATTTGACATACTGAAGGTCCAGGACACTGGTGTATGTTCTTTCCACAGGATAAGCCTCACTTTTTTCTTTTCGTAAAGTGGTCTATTAGCCAGGAGCTTCACCATTTGTAGGAAATTAGGATGTTCATCAACCAATATTACTATTATCAACATCAGTGAATACTTATTGGGGGAGGGGTGTGGAATTGCGTGTATATTTACCACTATAGAGAACAATGGAAGAGGGTGTTAGTGATGGGAAGGACGAGTACAGAGAAACCATAGTCCCTGTCTTCAGTGATCTTGTCAGCTAAAACAGGACATAAAATGGTAGACACACATCTACAGTGTAATAATAGCTCACATCTATATAGAACTTCAGTAGTACAAAGCACTTTGCACATGTAATTTCATTTGATTCTAGTAAATATTACTAGAAGTGTTATTATTCTCCATTTTACAGATGAAGATAGTGAGTCTCAGAGAGTCACATGATTGCCTTGTTCAAGGTCACACCACTGGCTGGTAAGAGGCCAGCTACTCCTTATATTCTGACCCCAAGCTCAATGCTCTTTCTACTTACTATACTGCCTACTATACTGCCTATACAATACTGAGCAGATACTAGCAGGGCATCCCCTATTGTAAAAACTGGTGAAAAGCTATTTGCAGCTGAAGTTCTTTTTCCCTAATCCCTATGTAAAATACCTTTAATGTTGGGTTTGGAAATAACAGGTCACATTAATTGGTTTTGGTGGTGGTTGGTTTTTTATTTTTATTTTTTATTCCTGGAATTAGGGGCTTATGAATTCAATATGAAAATAGATGTCAAATAAGAATACAAATTAGTGCTTTGAACTAAGAGCCCAAAGGTGTGTGTCTGTTTTTTCCTAAAAAACCATAAGTCTAAAAGATTTATTTCAGTGTAATAAGGTAAATTGCTTTCACTGTGCTGGTTTCACTTCCTTTTAAAAATTAACTTTTTTAAAAAAAATTCCAAACTTAAACACCAAAACACGACAGCTCTACTGATGAGATCCAGGGCCTCAAGCAAGAAAGCAAAAATTTCCACCCAATTGGGCAATGATTCATTGGAATAGTGGTGTCCTGCGAGAGACTGGTATGCACAGTACTGTATAGAGACGGTCCTGAGAAAGGGAGGGGCTGAGGCAATGGTGAGGCAGCCAGCAATCATCCTGATTAGGGCCTTTAAAACAATTACTGAACCAGATTCAGAAATGCATAGGTGCCCAGTGTGGGAAGAGGAGTAGTCAACCTATGTCAACCCACGCTCTTTCTGCACATGTTTTCACCTTTTAGCATGCTCTCCTAAAACTTCCAGCTTTCCCTGGACCATCTAAGTTATGAGGCTCATAGACAATGGGGCCAATAACCAATGGAATCAGGAACTCCTTTGTGAGCTTGAGATCCCACAGTCTCCTAAGGAAACATACCAATGACTTCTAGAGAGATGTCTTCAAGCACAGAAGAAAGAATGTAAATGGACAGATAATATGTTATAAAGGCAGTGATCTCAATAAAAACAGGTAAATGGTCTCAAAGATTATTTCAGCATAAAAAGATGAACTACTTTCTATGTGTAGGTTTCATTTCTTTTTAAAAAATTAATTTTTTAAGGGGCAGCTGGGTGATGCCCTAACTAGAACACTGGCCCTAGAGTCAAGAGGACTTGGGTCCAAATACAGTCTCAGACACTTGATACTTACTAGCTGTGTGATCCTGGGCAAGTCACTGAACCCCAATTGCTTCACAAAAAAAAAATAACAATTTTTTTATTCTGAACTTAAATGCCAAAAAAAAGAGAGCATTTTCATATACAAAGCAGAACACAAAAAGAACAAAAAAGGTACATGGAACTGTGACTCTCCATTTTATATAGGGTATATGATAAATTTCACATGTTAGTTTCAAAATACTTGTCTACTTGTCTGTGCTTCTGTCTTTTCTTTTCTGTGCATTTTTAAGGGTTTTTCAATGACCCTCTCTCTCTTTATCACCTCCTTTTCCACCCCCAAACTACATCTTCAATCAAAAACACACAAACAAAAAACTGGAGAAATCAATTAACAAGCATTTATTAAGTGCTTACTAGGTTATAGGCACTATGATAGGCACTATAGATAAAGAAAAAAGACAAAAATACAGTCCCTGTCTCAAAGAGCTCACATTCTAATGGAGGAGACATGTTAACATATATGCATGGGTGAATGTATACACATATATGTATATACACACATGTACACATAATGTGTTTAGATGTGTTTATACATACACATTCTGTGTATGCATACACATATATGTATATACACACATAATATGTATGTGTGATTAGTTTCATGTCCAAAAATTTCTCTCTCTGCATTTTGGCTATTGACTTTCATTTCAGTCTCTGAGCATGAGGAGATAGAAGATGGAAAGGAAATTTCCTGCAAACAAAGTCTAAATTGAGTCATCTCCAGGAATAGAACTCTGCCAGGAACTAATGTTTATCCCAGCATTTGTGACTATCTTGGATTATTACAGAAAGAAGAGTTTAGCCCGTGCTGACATGAGGGAGTAACTTTTCAAGTTTCAGAGGGGAAAGTCCTAACCAGTGAGGGAAAGCAGTTTCAGTGAGCCAAAGAAATGTTCTGTCTTGCAGAGAAGGGTGTGGGGAACTACAGAAACCTTGTTAAACCTGATTGTCAGCTCCCTAGAGAAGTTTCAGCTACTTAGCAATTTGGCTTCAGGTGGAGTCAAATAATTTAGCTCATCTTCTCCCACCGTGGAAAACAGGGATAGCAATTTGTCATCTCTTAGCTCTTTATTTTGCCGTTTTGACTAAGAAGAAATACATGTAATGATTTACTGTTGGAATTACTATCCTTCTGAAAAAGCAGTCAGTATTCCCATGGTATGAATCCCTAAATGAATATATAATGGAAATTAGATAATTTTAAATCTTTCTGATATTTAGAGAGGAACTTCTCAAAATCACGTTAGGATAAAATACATACTAATCACCCAGTCGTCATTAAAAATCTATTTTAAAATTGTATTTAGAATTGTATTCTGAATGTGTCTACTAAAGCCACAATATCTCCTTAAGTTTTAAAAACCAATTTTAACCAGGATTTGACAATATAATAATTTACTACCTTGAAGGTGCACAGCAACACAGCAACAACCCAGTGAAATGGGCAAAGGAGATATTACTATGTTTCTTTTACTCTCTCTCATTGTCACATTCTCCCACTCTCCTAACACCTTCACCTCTTCCTACAAACATGGTCTATTCTCCTGTAGCCTTAAAAAAATAAAAAAAACAGACATTCCCTGACCTCTCAGTCCCTCAAGTCTTCATCCTAGAACTCTTTTCCCTTTCCATGAAAAAAACTCTAGGAAGAATACTGAAGGTTTGTAACTTCTGCTTCCACACTACCCACTCCGTCCTCAAATCTCGTGGCTTCTAACCCCAAAACTTTCCTGAAACTTTCTCCATGATTACTAGTGTCCTTCTCCTTGCCAAATCAATGGCTTCTTCCTTGTCCTCATACTCCTTGACCCCACTTACAACACTAAACTGTGTTGACCATTTTTGTCACTCCTCTCATGAGAAGTTTTGCACCCAGCCCGGCACTGATGCCCAGGAGGATCTAGGAGTAACCTTTGGGGAAAAAGTCAGTGTAGCTGAGATGAAGGCTTTTCTGGCAGCAATTCCACATCTGGACCTGAATTTGGTGGGACCAATGCTATGTAGAAATTGTGTTAAGTCTGAGGCCACTTGCCCCAGACATTGAAGTGGTATAAGAGGGAGTAAGCCCCTATGATGTTAGACAGAAATATTCTCGCCAATTCTTTGAAGAAAATATCCTTTTGTAAAACCTAATTTATGTTAATTGAATCAATGGAATCTGAGTACAAATTGTTGGCTACCAACAGTAGGGGAACTATGATTTTTCTCTACCACCAAGACTCATTAAAGGCACTTGATAGCCTTAGCACTCAAAAGAGAACACCAAAAACATCCTGTTCTGATTACCATTACATTTGTCAGTAGCATCATCATTTTCTTGACCACCTGGATTTAAAACTTGATCACAATGTTTAATTTTTCCCTTCATAGAGGATAGAGTGCTAGATTTGGAGTCAGGAAGAACTGAGTTCAAATTCTGCCTCGAACACTAACTAGGAAAGTCATGTAACCCTTTTCAGCTGCGTTTCTCTCATCTGCAAAATGGGGATAGTGTTAACACCTAATTCACATGGTTGTTGTGAGAACCAAATGAAATAATAGATGTAAAATGCTTTGTAAATTTTAAAGAACTATATAAATAATTATTATCATTCTCAAAATAGAATCACTTACCAAATTCTCTTCATTTTCTCTAAAAGTATCCTATATCCATCTCTTTCTTTGTATACCTATTACCACTCCTCTAATCTAGACATTCTGATATCCTAACATCTCCTTAGCTCCAATCATTCCTGAAAAGTACATCCCACATGCTACCCCAGAATGTTTTTCCTCAAGCTCTGATTTCATTATGTCCCTCATCTGTACCAAAATCTTCAATTCTCTCCAATGATGTAGTGGAAAAAATTCAAACTTCTCAATCTGGCATTTTAGATCCTCTATAATCAATCCCAAACCTATCTAACCAACCTTTTATGCCAGTACTCTGTAGCTTAAACCCTCTCCTCCAGTCTTATCAATCTTTTCACCATCCCATTAATATACATATTCCCACTTACAAGCCTTTGCTCATATGGTTACCTCAGTTTGGAATGCTAGGCCCCTTCCACTTAAAGTCCAGCTCAAATCCTATCTGTTCAACAAGACCTATTGTATACAAATGTGTACCTCCTTTCTCTAATCTCCTGCTTATCACTTACCATCATTACTCTCACATTTGTTTTTATATCAGACTTCCTTCAATTGTTTCTTCACTATTTCATTGGTGCCTATATCATTTCCTCAAATAGATTGTAAGCTCCTGGAGGGCAGGAACTATGTCTTACCCTAATTCCTTTTGTATCCTCCCTCAGCATACAGTAAGTGCTCAATAAATGTCAAATGTGATCAATAAAGTGATCAAACTAGTTTTCTTGTTGTGGCTTGTCTCGTCATTGTGAATGAAGTTTTCTCCTCCACAGAGGCATTCCAAAACTGAACACTCCTTCGAGTCCAAACTAAATAAGTTTTATTTAATGTCTTATTTTAATCTTAGTATCACACCTTGTATAAAACAATCATATTATTTTGTAGGCACATAGGCTTCATTCTGAATGAATTGACTAATGACAAAGACAGGTTTCCAGGTGCAACCTACTCAGGTTTGTGAAGGAAGAATCTTAGGTTCATAAATGTAGACTTGGAAGGGACCTTGGAGTCCTGTAGTTTCATCATCATCATTTTATAGACGAAGCAACTCCAGAGAAGTGAAATGACATAGTCTAGGTTTCACAGTTACAAAGTACCAGAGTCAGGACATACCCCTTTATCTACTACTTAAAATAGCCCTTCACTTTCTTTTGCTAAGGGCTTATGCAAGCCATGCACTTGGATTCTTAATCATTCCTTAGACTCTTTCAACATTCTAACCTTCCACATGACTCCCTTCCATTGACTACCTACATTGTATCTTCTTAAAGTTGCCTTCATCCAGTGCTGCCATGTTCAACCACAATTCATTATTTCTTGACCATTTTGTTAAGTTCTCTACAACTTTGCACATTTTGCCTTTTGGCCTCATTAGTGTTTCTAATTGTTGTCATGTTAAAAACAAAGTGTCAAGATAATGCTTTTTGGACCCTGTCTTACACCTAGTGGTCGTCGGAGAGAGTGTTATTTGCATTCAAACATTTGAATAGCAGTTTCATGGAAGAAGAATTAAACTTATTCTGCGAGTCTTCAAAGGAGTAATGGATCCAAGTTACATAGAGACAAATTTTAATCCTATATAAGAACGTCTTCTAACAATTAAGAGTTTTCTAAAAAGAGAATGGACTATTTTTTGAGGTCATCGATTTCTGGATGCTGGAAGCATTCGTGAAGATCCTGTCAAGCCTTTCACAGGAGATTACAGAATGAGATAGGAAGTCTGATAATAATTGCAATGTACTTTATATACGTTTAAGATATGTATAGTCATGTAAGATATATCTATATGCCTTCATGGGTTATATAAATGTATAGGGGTAGCTCATGAATGGCATAGATAAATACCTCTGGAATCTGGACCACCCCTCTCCACATAGAAGACCAGAGTAACCATAGAACCGGCATGCTAGCATAGGGAGTGGGGGGTGGGGAGGAACAGGCAGACTCTAGGAGCCCCCTGAGACTAGATGCTCTTTTCTGTAGTCTCTGAGAAGGGTTTTTGGACTGGATTATATTTATCCCCCTCAAATATTTCTCTTTGTTCTAGGGGTATGATATTTAAGAGTTTCCAAGCTGAACATTCCCTGGTCTCTCTTAAGAGAGCATGAGCTCTGGTAGTTCTGAATTTACATTCATCAGATAATCATCCCCACAAAAGACACAATTACGAAAAACAATCACGAATAGCAGCTAGCATAATCTCATTTACCCAAGCAAACAGCAAAAAGAAATCAGAAAAGTTACTCTTATCAAAAGATGTAAAAGACATAAAAGAATACACAAGAGTATTGAACTCTTTTGCTGGAAGCGAGATAAAATTTCAGCTCAAAACAAGAGGAAAGGCTTAATCTCATCCTAGAGAAAATTTTCCCAAGTGTCTAGGAAGCAAACTGGAAATATAGGAAGTGTTGAGAAGCTGGCTTCCTTTGTATGTCTTCAGCTTAAAGTTTTTCTATCTCTCCAGTTGACTGTCTAGAACCACATATGTCTCTCTCCCCCCAAAAAACCAAACCAAAACAAAAACAGCTATAGCCCTTACACAGGTACAAGGCCTCAACATTCTCTCTGCCAATCTGGAGTCATGTCTCCTTCCACGTAGGTTAGAAGCTTAGTTACACATAACATCCCATTTTCTCCTCACAACAAACTCATGAGGGAGGTGCCATTATTACCTCTGTTTTACTAATGAGGAAACTGAGGTTCACAACCACTGAGGTTGTGACTTAGCCAGGGTCATAAAGCTAAACAAACCTGAGCCAGGATTTGAAGTCAGGTCTTCAGCTAGGTGGTACAGGGAATAGAGCCCTGGATCTGAATTCAGGAAAAACCTGGGCTCAAACCTGTCCTCAGACACTTAACAACTACGTGACTATGGGCAAGTCACTTATCCCCTATCTGCCTCAGTTTCCACATCTGTAGAATAGGCATAATAATAGTGCCCACCTCCCAGGGTTATTGTGAGGAGAAAATAAGATATATATGTATATGTGTATATATATATATGAATATATAGATGATAGGTATATGTACATGTATATACATATACGTATACGTATCTAATACTTTGTAAATCTTAAAGTACTATAAAAATACTAGCTATTATTTTTCTCTATTCCTGAAGAAGTCTATGGCTAGCTCTATTCACTACATATGCTGTTTCTAGATAAAGGCAACCTCCAAATCACTGATATGAATAAATGATTGATTGAACAAATGAATAAAACAGTTATGAAAACCGACTATGTGCAAAGCACTGTGGATACAAATAGAAAAATGAGACAATCCCTGCTTTCAAGGATCTCATGTTCTACACAATAAAAAGCTCATTTACAAAACACTTCATTTTTCAAACCACTTTCTTTACAATAACATCATTAGTCAGATAGTACAAGTGTTATCTTAACATCTTCTCTACCAATGAAGAAATTGAGGCTTTGAGAAGTCAAATGATTTCTCCCCACCTGTAACTAGTTAAATTTTAAAGCTGGGACTAGAATCCATGTCTCTTGACACAAAATCTGATGTTCTTCTCATGACTCAGTGCTTCCAATACCAAAATTGCTATGAATCTGTGATTAATGAGGCTGTTCAGTAGGATTGAATTTAAAATTTATTTCTACCCTCATCTTCCCCAAATTTTCCTTTAAACTACAATGTTAATTATGGCTGAGAGGAGATGAGTAATGAGAAAGAGCAAAAAGAAAGAAGGCTTATGACAGTCCAAAGTACTTTCTAAAATTATGTAAATATAATACCAATCACAACAAATATGAGCAGCCAAATATTAAATACCTCAATGGATCTATGATCTTGTCCACTTGGTTCTTTCCTCAATCCATGCAACTCACAAGTCATCTATGGTTTTTCCATAGAACCTCCACAGAGGATGTACCCAACATGCTGGAGATCTTCCTCTGGGTCTGGTGATATTCCTTGGGTGCCAGTAGAGTATGCGAGCTCTCTATCTATTAATACTTCTTCTCACCTCATGCCTGGACCACCTCCTTTTCTAATTACCTCTTTCCTCATATCCCTTACAATCTCAGTATAATCTGGGAGAAAAAAGTGAGGCCTACTTTTGCTCTTCATACCTCTATTGTCTTTTTGATCACCTTTTACTTTGATTCCTGAGAAACTGTTGTATTCTAAGATTCGTACTCACCCAACATGGACAAGTTGTGTTTTTTTAAAAGGGGAAAGACAGGGAGAAGAGTCTTCACTCTAGGGAGTAGCTTGGTAGCAATGAACTTTCCCAAATGCAACCTAGCCCACTCTCTTTCCTCCTATTCAATTCTGGGACTAATTCACTATCCACATTCAACAGCTCCTATTCCAAAAATATGTCCTGATGTTGGTTCATTTATCACCCCTGTGCTTAGCTTCCTTCTGTTTCTGTAGTGATAGTAAGAAAGTGGTGAGGGAAGAGATGGTGGAGGGAAGGAGGAGCAGGAGAAGGCTGAGTTAAGGCCAAGACCAAGGCTGAAACCTAGGCGGAGGCCGGACCTTCTGACATGGCCCAGAGCGGGAATAGTGGGAACCCATTTGCTGAACCCGGCGACTTTGACAACCCCTTTCAGGACCCAGCCGTCACCCAGCACCAACCCAGCCCCCAGTATGCCACACTCGATGTCTACAATCCCTTTGAGAACTGTGAGTCGCCACCTTCCTATGAGTCACCTGCGCCACCGCCTCCACCAACACCTCAGCCCCACCAGCAACCTTCCAGAAAACTCAGCCCCACAGAACCCAAGAATTATGGCTCCTATAACACTCAGGCTTCAGCTGCAGCAGCCACCGCAGAACTTCTGAAAAGGCAGGAGGAGCTCAATCAAAAGGCAGAGGAGCTGGACCGGCGGGAGAGGGAGTTGCAGCAGGCAGCCCTAGGAGGTTCTGCCACCCGACAAAACAACTGGCCTCCGCTGCCCTCATTTTGCCCTGTCCAACCCTGCTTCTTCCAAGACATCTCCATGGAAATTCCCCAGGAGTTCCAGAAGACAATGTCTACTATGTACTACCTCTGGATGTGCAGTACCTTGGCCCTTCTCCTGAATTTCTTTGCCTGCCTAGCTTCTTTCTGTGTGACCCCTATGTCCAGTGGCTCTAGTTTTGGACTTTCCATCCTCTAGGCCCTACTCTTCACACCTTGCTCCTTTGTCTGCTGGTACCGCCCCATGTACAAGGCTTTCAGGAGTGACAGTTCATTCAATTTCTTCGTTTTTTTCTTCATTTTCTTCGTCCAGGAGGTGATATACGTGCTGGTGGCTATTGGCATCCCATCATCAGGATTCAGTGGCTGGATCTCAGCCCTGATGGTGCTGAAGATCAACACAGTTGTGGCTGTACTCATGCTGCTAGGTGCCTTGTTCTTCACTGGCATTGCTATACTGGGCATTGTGATGCTGAAGCGGATCCACTCCCTGTACCACCGCACAGGTGCCAGTTTCCAGAAGGCCCAGCAGGAGTTTGCTGCCGGTGTCTTCTCTAACCCTGCAGTCTGAACAGCTGCGGCCAATGCAGCTGCAGGTGATGCCAACAATGCCTTTTGGAACCCATAATGTCCTCCTCCTCCTCCTTCTCATCTACTTATCTCCTCCCCTAGCCAGTGCACCCCAACCTTGGCTCTGGATGAAGCTGGCTCTACTCCCCTTTCATCTCTCCCTAGTATTGATTGTGGAGAGAGACAAGTATTTTTATTCGTTTTATCTCTTCCCTTAATCTTTGTGGCAGTGAGAATGGGCCTGCCCAAGAGGGTGAGAGGAACCCTGGGATACCAATCCCAGTCCCAGCCACTGCCCAACTCTGCCCCACCGTCCCAGGCCTCACTCTGCCTTGGGAGCCCCTGCTTCCCTCTGCTGTGCCAAGGCTAATGCTTCAGTTATTTAAGTAAAGGAAAGTAGAACTTGGAAAAAAAAGTGGTGGAAAAGGTGGCCAATGGTGCTAAAACAAATAGATTTTTAGACTACTAATAAGTTTCATCTTAGCTATTCACAGTCTAAATGTGAGATCCTTGTCCAATGACCAGTGAATGGATATAATACTGGAAGAAATAAATCGTATCAACCTTGACCTTTTCCATAGACAATATCAGAAAAAAGAAGAAAGTTATATCTAAATGGAATGATGGCTCACAGTTTCTACTTGGAGAAGCCTAGAAAGAGCTGGTATAATTTCTTTCGCCCTGCATCCTAAAGCAACAAGAGAAGCATTATTTCACGAAACATTTGGTTGTTTTGAGTTGCAATGTTCATATTAAGCAATTGTTGAAAGACTACTATGAAAATAATTACAACTTAAGTACCATCATCTATTTCAGAGTATGAAAGGGTAGAGAAATGGATAGGCATGGGGGGGATTATGGGATGATGAGGGGATGCTAAAATACAGAAGAGCCCAGATTCCCCAAAGAACACTCTGTTGGAGCTTAGAGAGGCACCACTTCATTAAAAGATAGAATCACCACTAGACTCTTCCATCCAACCCAAGAATCCAAAAAGGAAACCCTAGAGTCCTGCAGAGATCCTAGGATAGACAACTAGGCAAGTTGAGGACAAAAAGCTTCACCTGGAGCTTTCAGGAAAATTCCATTAGTCCCTGAAAGTATCACTCAGATAAGTATCACCAGATGAGCCCAGCAGATTCTAGTTTGAGCCTTCCCTGAATCTCATGGATGCAAGAGAATTACTTTGGGCAGGTCCAACATGGCACTCTGAGCCTGAACAAAACAGAAACTAAGACTAGCCCATTTGAAACAAGATCTGAACCAAGGTCTAACCTAATAGAGGTAGTAGCCTCAGGGCATTCCAGGTAGGATACAGAGAGACAACAGTGGCTTGAGCCCACCTGCAAAAAATAAAAGGACCTAGATAAAATCCATCCCAAATGATCCCAGAAGCTTGTGGTGTAAACCCAGCAGGGAAGAAGCACCCTCAACAGAACCTAGAGCATGAAAAGGTCTCAGAGTCCTATGGCAAGAGGGAACTAAAATAGACCTGGAATCCCTTTTAAAGGAGGAGCCAGTGTGGCCTATTATACTCAGGACCATGCAGGCCATTCCTACACCACTAAGTTGTGGAGGTACTTGTTGTTCTTCAGTCATTTCAGTTGTATCTAACTCTTCATGACCCCTTTTATGGTTTTCTTGGCAAAGACACTATAATGATTTGCCATTTCCTTCTCCAAGTATGCTTAGAACCAGGCAGACTATGCCTATGCCACTGTGGAGATAGACCCAAACATAAACTCCCTATTCCCCACCACTACCACCACCATCACCACTACCACCACCACTACTACCACCACCACCACCACCACCACTACCATTCACCCCATGACCAAACCAAGGAAAATTCCAAATACCATGAGAAAATGGTTTAAGAAACACCCAGGAGGTAAACCCTTAAGAGAATATCAATCCCATGAAACAGAGGAAAAAAAATACCCTGGTCATTGGAATTATTTGCTTAAACCAGTTAAAGGAAAATTGAAAATGTTTACTAGGGATGGAGAACCTGCAGACTTGAGGCCACATGTGGCCCTTTAGGTCCTCATGTGTGACCCTTTGACTGAATCCAAACTTCAAAGAACAAATCCCACACAGAATATAACATAATGTAGTTAAATACAAGGTAGTTAAGAGGACACTAGTAAGAAAGGCTTCATATAGAACATGGTGCTTGACTTGTATCTTTCAGGAAGAGAGGGATTTTATGAGGAATAAGTGAAGAGGGAGAGAATTCCAGGCATGGAATTTACTGCCAGTGAAAAGACATGGAAAGAGGAGATGGAGGGCCATTTGAGGAACAAAAGTCAAGGATACTACAACAATCAAAGAATTGAAAGTGAATATTATCCAGATGGCAATGGAGTACATGGTGGGTATAAGCACAGACATTACAAATAAAGAATGATGAAAGTGTGTAAAACTGTAAACAAAGAAATGCACAAGTGAAAAAAAAAACGGAAAGAATGAGAGATAACCAATGGACAATCTGTCTATTCCATTGGTACGTCTGAAATGTCAGAAGATAGGAGTAAATCCCCTAGCACATAGGCTAGCCCCCTTGGTGGTGAATTTATGGGAGGAAACAGACAAGAGTTGTACAGGCTAAACAGGCATGGATGGGTCGAGATCTGCATCACTGAGGGAGATGAGATCACAGATATAGCTAAGTTGAGTATGTCTCTAAATGTTTTCTTGTTTGAATCTAAGTTAGTCAGCTACCAGTGCAACCCTGTTATTATTTTCAACATCTCTATATGATATATAATTCTGCATCATCCCTCAGTGTATTTTAGCTGCATTTAGATTTTTCCTTTAATGTGTTATAGTTAACTATTTCATTTTCTTTCTCGAATTTTCTTGGGTTGTTTCTTTTGCTATTTCTAACATTGTTTTGCTAATTCCTTTTAGCTAGTTTTGATTCTGCTCTCTTCTATCCAAGATCAATCAGTTTGCTGATTCATTTTCTTACAAGAATGTTTAACAATATTGTTGCTTTGGAGCATTTCTATGGTCATTTTTGAGGTAGATAACAAGGAGGCAGGCTTCCTTGTGGCCTCTCATTCTACCACATCCTGAGAATCCTCTTCCCTTCCAAATTACTTTTCCAAGGGGGATTTTGATAAGATTAGGAAAAGTAGTTAGACAAAATGAACCTGGAGAGGTTGGTCACCTGTACAATTTTTTTTTTCTTTCAGGACAAGTTTTCTCTTGTCTGACATAAAGTAACTACTCAGGTCTTAAGGCTTACCGGGTTAGAAAAGACACACTTGATCCAAGTCATTTAGCAATTTGTTGAGTCAGGAGTCATCTTTTTTAGATAAACCAAATACCTCTTGGTTCATTTCAGCCTATTTCCTCTTATTTTATCCTCAGTGAAATCAGAGGAAAGCTGATCATTTTTTTTTCTAACAATTTTGCAGAGCTATACTTACTGCAGGAATAGTAGATATGACAAAACTGTAAGTTAAATTCAAGGAGTCCATCATGTAGCCCATGAGCCAGATTTAATATTCCTGGACCTGTTATAGGGATCACCTGAGAATTTTAGCAAAATGTTCACCCATGTGACCTGTGGTCAAGGGAAAACAAGGAAAAGGGACTCTGCTCGGGGCTCATGTGGACCAGATTCCTCCTATCTTTCTCTTTCTCTCTCTGTCTCTGTCTCTCTTTCTGTCTTTCTCTCTTCTGACCCCTGACCCCAAAGTAAAACTTCAAGGCAATTTCTACAACAAACTGAAGTATGGCTCGTGTTTAAGATCTTCCCAAAATATGGGTAACAGGGTCTCTTCTACCACAGATATCGAAGAGTGGTTTATGTACTGTGTCACAGAACATGCTTAACATGCAAAAGACTCAAAGAACAAATACAAAAAGTAGAAAGCATCTCAAACAACCCATTACAGCCATTATACTCACCCCTGAATGAGAAAGGTCTTTTGTGGGATGATAATAGAGATATTTTACATTCACCTCAACCTGCTCTGACTTAGCAATTTACAAGGTCCAGATGTCACGGCCAGTCAGGGTGTGGCTTTCTATAGTCCTTCAGCTACAGGATGATCCTCACAATGGCCATCTTCTCCTCTGAGAAGCTCTCCTCCATTTGGTTGGCTAATTCTCAAATTTAGAACTTTGAAACTCTCAACTCATGAGAGTACTGCCAACCCTGGAAACATCTTTTTTTTTTTTTGAGGATTAATGTTCCCTCAGACAGATGGCACAGTAGATAGAGTACAGTGTTTGGAGTCAGGAAGACCTGAGTTCAAATCTGGTTTAAGACATTTAATAGCTGTGTACCCTGGGCAAGTCACTTAATCTGTCTGCCTCAGTTTCCTCAACTGCAAAATGGGATCAAATGAGATAGTATTTGTAAAGTACCTGGTACATGGTAAGCATTTAATAAATGTTTATTTTATTCCTGCTTTCCTTCCTTCAAAAGCAAAGCAGCCAGAGACTCAAGATCTCATCTAGTTTCGCATGGGAAAACACAGACTGATTTCCATTGTTGTATGTTTCTAAAGTAAGTCACTATTTAGGAAGGTCACAGGAGAGAGAGCGCTGGAAAAGTCCCACAAGGGCCAAGAGCATGGGCAGAACCATTTCCATAGCTTTATAGCTTGGTTTGAGTCCATCTTCTTAACTCATAAGAGTCTATCTTCTTGGCTCTCAGTGGCCAAACACCTTTGACACAATCCCTTAGTCACAGGACAGACAAGTACCTCTGTCATCCCAACAAAATACATGCCCCTAACTAGAAACCAGAGCTTATGACTAGCTCCGTGGGAAATACTCCTTTCTGACAAAAGCTCATGTCCTATTATTACATCCATTGGATGGCAGGAGGATTCAACCGATTAGGAGTTCCACTCATTAATCTCTGCTGCCGCCCCTCCCCCCATGCCGCCTACACCTGGAATCCATGAACTAATAAATCAAGAGTCTGACCATTGGCCCTCCATGCCCGTCATGCACTGCCACCATGTGTCATGCTAGGAATCTTGGATCAATTAGTAATCATAATGGAAGCATGTAACTCAGAGCACAGAACAAGAACATAATGAATTACACAACTAAATTTATGTGGGCTGAACAGATAATAGAACTAAAATCACATGGTCTGCTAATTTAAAAATGAATAGATAAATAAAAATGAAAACAGACACCCTTAGACTAAGTACTTTAGGGCTTATCATGTTATCTCGACCTTGATATCTCTAGTGTTTTCCTTTAACATCCCCTTCCAAGGAAGAACCAGAGTCTCTGAACCTATTTATTTATTCTTCCCAGGGAAGGACGGTAGAAGAGGAGAAAAGGAAAGGTCAGATCAAGGTTAGCATTTTTGCTACAGACACTAAAATTCCTTTAGTTGGTCAGATCAAGGTCAGCATTTTTTGCTACAGACACTAAAATTCATACTAGAAATTAGCTATGGCATTTATTCTCCTTACGTTAAATTATTTTAACCCTTGTCACCTTTTGTAACTAGGGAATCATTTATCTTGCTTTCCTTAGCATTCTTTTCATATTCTTCGTCTCTGAGCTTATCCATGGAGCTCCAAATTTGTCAAACTATTCTAGTAAAAAGTGGGCAAGTGGGCATAAAAAGGCTACTTTGTGGCTCTCACATGCTAGATTTGTTTGACAAACACTGCACTTATCATATTACTTTATCCAGTACTTTTCATTATTGATCTATAGTCAGATTTGGGACCACTATTACATCTTGGTCCTTTTCTGCTATTCTCATGCGTGGTTGGTCTTTACCTGATGAGCACTAAGATAGCTTTGCTTTGCTATTGTAAGGGTACAACTCCAAACTTTCTTTTATAGTAACTTGATTTTGCTTATTTCTGACCACTTCTCTAATCACTTCTGGTCTTTTGGATTTTTTACTTCTTTTCTTCACAATGTTAGCCACCACTCCCCTATTTGGGACACTGATTGAAATGGCTTGGCTCCATGATCTCACATATGTGAATACTGACTCTCCTCCTCTCCCTGGTACATAGATCATGGCCCATCCATGCCTTCTTATCCTACTCAGTTCTTGTCCAAGTCTTGCCAACAGTCTTATGCAGAGGATATATCCAACAAACTGCAGGCCAGCATTTAGTTCTTTTAACATTTCGTGAAAATTATCACAACACTCAAAGTATCTATCTCTTAGCTCTTGCCAACATCCTTCTCCTTTATTTTTGACTTTTCATTGATATGTTTCTTTTACTTCACAGTCATTTCCTACTATGTCCCCCTGCAACAAACCTCCTATTATAACAAAGAAAAACCACATAGTATAATCTATTGACAAAGCACCCAAATTTCACAACATTTGCTATGTTTTTCACATACTTCTCCCATTTCTTTATTCTCTAGGAAGGATATATATTAAATATTCTGTTCTCACATATCTCCTTTTTGAGTTATATTTTCCTTTATGATATCTTTTAAATAATTTTTGTGCATGAATCATTATTGGTAATATACTACATCCTTTGTAAATATTTCCATTGCTCTTTGGGTTACCTGCTACTTTGATTCTTTTCAAATCATGGTTTTTCATGACTTGCTGTCATGGAGCATTACAGGGAGAATGTTGTTATTCAGTTGTATCTGACTCTTCGTGACTACATTTGGGATTCTGTTTGCAAAAATACTGAAGTAGTTTGCCATTTTCTTCTCCAGTTCATTTTACAGATGAGGCAAGCAGGGTCAAGTGACATGCCCAGGGTCACACAGCTAGTAAGTGTCTAAGGCTGGATTTGAACTCAAGTTTTCCTGACTCTAGGCCTGGCACTCTATCCACTGAATCGCCTAGAACTCTCCATGATTTACCAGTGGCTAATACTCTATCTTCAGTTTAATAGGAAAATGTTCTCTCAGTAACTGAGAGTTTTTAGAAGCATGTTATAAACTGCCCTAAATAGAATGTGCCTTAGAACAAATCATTGCCTCATCTACACTAACAGTAGTTTTGGTTTTCACTTTGTTCTTTTTCTATGCTTTCTGCTATGTTAACTTGAGTTCAGGTCCTTACTCTTTTCCTAACTTATGGAGTGGCCTTGAATGAGACTCTTCCTCTTAGTCAAAAATTTTAAAATGAAGCAGTTAGAGTAGATGGCCTCAGAGATCTTGTCCAGCCCTATAATTCAATGATTTTATATACCTGAGCCAAACTTCCTTACCTATTGAAATCTTTCAGGAAAATCCATTATTCTTTGATACTGATTAGTGTTATCTTATTTTAGAGACTTAAAAACTAAATTAAAGTACACTTGAGGTTCGTTCATTAAAGAGTCAAGCAATTTCACACCTTTCATATTCAGCCATCTTCTGATCTGGCACATTTTAAGGTTTAATTGTTACTTTGTCTGTCTGGTTTCTAACCTAAGCCAGGGGCTATGTCCTACACAGCTCTGACACATCAAGGCAGGGGCAACACAGCTCTGATCGCATTATCAGATGTCCAACCATGACGCTATTAACACATCTGCTACATTTCCTTTATCAAAAGAGCACTGGCTATGGAGTCAGAGGACCTGGATCTGAGTCTTTATAAGCTTTGCATCCTTCAGCAAATTATTTCACCTCTCTAAACCCCAGTGTCCTCCATCTGTAAAATGGAGACAAAAATACTTGCAATCCATGACTTACAGGCAAGCTAGGTGGCACCAGGCCTGGAGTCAGGAAGACTCATCTTCCTGAGTTCAAATCTGGCCTCAGACACTTACTAGCTGTGAGACCCTGGGTAAGTCACTTAACTCTGCTTGTCTCAGTTCCTCATCTGTAAAATGTATCTTTACCAAAAAAAAAACAAACCCCAAAACGTTGGACACAAATGAAAAACGACTCTAACAACACCACACTTACAGGGTTGTTGTGAAGAAAGCAGTTTGTAAATTGCTGAGTGCTCTGTAATGATAATAATAGCTAATATTTATACAGTGCTTTAAGGTTTGCAAAACGCTTTACAAACATATCCCATTTTATCCTCACCACAACCTCGGGAGGTAGGTGCTAATATTATTCCTATTTTTCAGATGAAGAAACTGAGGCAGACAAAGATTAAGTGACTTGTTCACGGTTACACAGCCAGTCTGAATTTGAATTTAGGTCTTCCTGACCATAGGCCCAGCACACTTCATATAGCTGCTATATAAACATGAGTTACATAGATTTAGCACTAAAAAGGATCGTAGAGGTCATCTGGTCCAAAACCTTGTTCAACAAAAGTCCAGCCACACAGATTGAAATGGTAGAGTCGGCACTTAAATGAAGCCAAATCTCAAATTCTTTCCACTATACTATGCTACTCTTGATTATAATGATGACAATGATGATGAATCACTTAAAATGTGGCTTGATTTAAAAGCCTTTAAATGACCATCTCTGTTCTATAAAAACCATTACTTAGTCTTTGGCCCTGCAGAGATGTCCACATATTTCTTGTTATTTGTTTCATTATGTGGCTAAGTATTTGAATCCAAATTATATGATGGTTACTTCTAGGCTGATGGTTCTCACTTTTTCTTTTCCAAGAGAAAGATAACACATTGATCGTTTCCCAATCTTCCTGGTACTGTATGATTCTCAAACTTACTGGAAAGGGGAGATGAGAGTAAAGAGTCAGGGATGACCCTTAAGTTGTAAGCCTGGGTGACTGGGAGGGTGGTAGTACTCCTGTCAGTACCAGGGAAGCTAAGAAGAGGGGAGGATTTGGGAGGAAAAAACCTTAGCTTAGTTTTGGAAATGTTGAGTTTAAGATGTCTACAAGACATCCAGTTCAAGGTGTTGAATAGGCACTTGGGGATGTGAGACTGGAGGTAGTGAGAGAAATTAGAGTTGGATAAATAGATGTGAAAATCATCAACATAAAAATGATAATTGAACACATGGGAGATGATGAGATCACCAGGCAAAACAGTATAGAGGAAGAAGAAAAGAAGGCTCAGGACAGAGCCCAAGGGAACACCCACCAGTAGTGGGCCCAATCTGGAAGATCTAGCAAAGGAGACTGAAAAGAAATGGTCAGGTAGGTTAGAAGGAGAACCAGGATAGAGCTGTATCACAGAAATCAAAAGAAGAGAGTTTCAAGGAGAAGAAGGTGGTTGACAATGTCAAAGGCTGCAGAAAGGTTTTAACAGATAGAGAAAAGAACATCCCTTCTGCCTTCCTTCCTATCTATACAAATCCTACGCTTCTTTCAAAGTCCAGTTTGAGTC
Source organism: Phalanger gymnotis (assembly GCA_028646595.1). Taxonomy (NCBI): domain Eukaryota; kingdom Metazoa; phylum Chordata; class Mammalia; order Diprotodontia; family Phalangeridae; genus Phalanger; species Phalanger gymnotis. The sequence goes on along the minus strand of CM053622.1, from coordinate 154,081,687 downwards.
TCAATTCTTCAAAACCTACCTTCGCTACCCCATCACATAGAAGTCTCTCCCTGTCTGCATTCAGAGCTCTTATTGTTTACATCATTCATTTGACATTTGCACATAATAGGCTCTTAACAAATGTTTGTTAAATTGAATTGATCATGTAATGCCTCTAAGATTTCACATATGGTGTTATGCTATTAAACCTTTTAGTGTAGATGGTTTTTCTCTCAAACTAGCTATAAGCTCTTTGAAAGGCACACATTGCCTTCTTTTTTTTTTTTTTTTGGAGGGGGGAAGGCAGGGCAATTGGGGTTGTGACTTGCCCAAGGTCACACAGCTAGCAAGTGTGTCAAGTGTCTGAGGCTGGATTTGAACTCAGGTCCTCCTGACTCCAGAGCCGGTGCTCTACTCACTGCACTACCTAGCTGCCTCCGACATTGCCTTCTAAGTATAGCCTTAGTATATTTCATAGCAGCTAGATTAGTTCCTGGTAAAAGTTTGGACGAAAGGACATTTTAGACTCTTCTAGCTTCATACATTAGATGGTCACCCTAAGTGACCTATTTGAAGATTATGAAGGGTGAGGATAGGAGACTGGCACATTCAGAACCTACAAAAGAAGTTCAAAGTATACTTCTTTAGGACTTATTAAAAAGTTCCTCAATCAAGCTTGATGAAATCATAAGAGTTGCTAGCCTTCAATTTGCTGAAAATTCTCTGGTGGCTTTTGAAAACATGAGCTACATATGGTGAGTGAAGGGGTTGATGGTGTCAAAGGTTGCTTCCACTTCTAAATCCGGAATCTTATTATCTAAAGCCCAGAGAAGCCTAGATTTTTATAAAGTTGATCGAGATTCTATAGTTATGAACTATGTCAGATATGTGGAATCTACTTCCTAACAACCCAACTTCCTCTAATGTATGTGAGAAAAGACCCAGGAACCTATTTGTTTGAATTGTCATCTGTCCTCTGAGAAAAGGCAATAGTCTCCTTTTTTTGTCATAGCTTAACCCTATATGTCATTCATCTCCGTTATGCATGGATGACTTCAGAGCATCCACCAACAAGATGGAAGAAATTATTTGACCCATAAAATGAAAGCTTCAGGATAATGTAAGAAGGATCTTTATTTTTCTTCTCATGAATATTTAGCCCTTACATTGTACATTAAAATAAACTTTTAAATACTTTTATTGCAGTAACCACTTGAAGGTAGTAAGAGTATTATTCCAATTCAGCAAATGAGAAAACTGAGACTCCAAGAGGTTGTGACTTGCTTGGTGTAACATAGACAGTAAGTATTAGAGTCATGATTCCAACACATCTCTTCTAACTCTGATCATTCTACTGCATCATGCTCCTGAAAACAACCTCCATGATTCAATCCAATTCAACAAACACTTCTTTTTTAAAAAATTGTTTTATTATCTAATATTTTTTAGTTCTCAACTTTGATTTCCACAAGATTTTGAGTTATAAATTTTCTCCCCGTTCCTACCCTCCCCATGGGCCTATATTCTGATTGCCCCTTTCCCCAATCTGCCCTCTCTTCTGTCACCCGACTCCCCTCACCTGCCTTATTCCCTGTCCTCTTACTTTCTTGCAGGGCAAGATAGATTTCTATACCCCATTGCTTGTATATCTTATTTCCCAGTTGCGTGTAAAAACAACTTTTTTTTGAGCATTTGTTTTTAGAACTTTGAGTTCCAAATTCTCTCCCTTCTTCTCTCCTCACCCACCCTCTTTGATAAGGCAAGCAGTTCAACATAGGCCACACATGTATCATTATGCAAAACACTTCCATAACAGTCATATTGTGAAAGACTAACTATATTTCCTTCCATCCTATCCTGTCCTCCTTTATTCAGTTTTCTCCCTTGACTCTATCCTTTTGCAAAAGTGTTTGCTTTTGATTACCTCCTCCCCTTATCTGCCCTCTCTTTTATCATCCCCCCTCTCTTACCTCCTTTCCCCCTACTTTCCTGTAGGGTAAGATACCCAAATGATTGTGTATATTATTCCCTCCTCAAGTCAAATCTGATGAGAGCAAGATTCACTCATTGCCTCTCACCTGACCCCTTTTTCCTCCCAACAGAACTGCTTTTTCTTGCCACTTTCATGCAAGATAATTTACCCCATTCTATCTCTCCCTTTCTCCTTCTCGCAATATATTCTTCTCTCACCCTTAATTTTATTTGTTTATTTGTTTGTTTGTTTATTTGTTTATTTTTAGATATCCCTTCATATTCAACTCACCCTGTGCCCTTTGTCTATATATATGTATATTCCCTTCAACTATCCTAATACTGAGAAAGGTTTCATGAGTTACAAATATCACCTTTCATGTAGGAATGTAAACAAAACAGTTCAACTTTAGTAAGTCCCTTGTGATTTCTCTTTCCTGTTTACCTTTTCATGCTTCTCTTGATTCTTGCATTTGAAAGTCAAATTCTCTATTCAGCTCTGGTCTTTTCACTGAGAAAGCTTGAAAGTCCATATTTTGCCCTTGAGTATTATACTCAGTTTTGCTGGATAGGTGATTCTTGATTTTAATCCTAGCTCCTTTGACCTCCAGAATTCCAAGTCCTTCAATCCTTTAATGTAGAAGGTGATAGATCTTGTATTATGCTGATTGTGTTTCCACAATACTCAAATTGTTTCTTCTGGCTGCTTGCAGTATTTTCTCCTTGACTTGGGAACTCTGGAATTTGGCTACAAAATTACTAGGAGTTTTCTTTTGGGGATCTTTCTCAAGAGGCAATCAGTGGATTCTTTCAATTTCTATTTTAGCCTCTGGTTCTAGAATATCAGGGCAATTTTCCTTGATAATTTCTTGAAAGATGGTATCTAGGCTCTTTTTTTTTTTGATCATGGCTTTCAGGTAGTCCAATAATTTTAAATTATCTCTCCTGGATCTATTTTCCAGGTCAGTGGTTTTTCCAATGAGATATTTCACATTGTCTTCCATTTTGTCATTGTGTTGGTTCTGTTTTATAATTTCTTGATTTCTCATAAAGTCACTAGCTTCTACTTGTTCCGTTCTAATTTTTAAGGCAATATTTTCTTCAATGGTCTTTTGGACCTCTTTTTCCATTTGGCTAATCCTGCCTTTTAAGGAATTCTTCTTCTCATTGGCTTTTTGGAGCTCTTTTGCCATTTGAGTTAGTCTATTTTTTAAGGTGTTGTTTTCTTCAGTATACTTTTCATTATTTTTTTGAGTCTCCTTTAGCAAGTTGTTGACTTGTTTTTCGTGATTTTCTTGCATCACTCTCATTTCTCTTCCCAATTTTTCCTCTACTTCTCTTACTTACTTTCCAAATCCTTTTGAGCTCTTCCATGGCCTGAGACCAATTCATATTTTTCTTGGAGGCTTTTGATGTAGGCTCTTTGACTTGGTTGACTTCTTCTGGCTGTATGTTTGGATCTTCTTTGTCACCAAAGTAAGAATCTATAGTATGCATGTTTTTACACTGCTTATTCATGATCCCAGTCAACTACTTGACCCTTGAGCTTTTTGTCAGGGTATGACTGCCTTCAGAGGGGAGAATGCTTTGTCCCAAGCTTCAGGGGTCTTGCACTGCTGTTTTAAAAGCTATTTCTATACAGCAAGCTCTGCCACACCAGTGCTCTTCTTCCCCCAAGAACTGCCAACGAGGACCAGGACCCAGATCCAAGCAGGGCAAAGCAAGAGAACCCTGCCTCTGTGCCAGCAAAGCACTCCCTGCAGTCCCGCTCTGATCTGCTGCTTGATTCTTCCCACTGGGTGGGCCTAGAGCTGGAAGCAGCCACAGCTGGAGCTCTGGAAGCAGCTGTAGGAGCTTCCTGCTGCTGTTGCTGCACCACCTCCATGGCTCGGGGTTGGGGCCTGACCTCGCACTTCTCTCACCCAGATCCAGCAGTTTTCCCACTGACCTGCTAAGTTTTCTTTGATGTTTGTGGTTTGAGAATTCTGGTAACAGCTACATCTCAGTGATTCATGGCCCTAAGGCCTGCTCTGCCTGATCTATTCCCAGCCTGGTCTGTCCTGGCATGCCCTATGCTGGGCTGTGTTCCATTCCTTGTATGGTTCCATAGACCCTTCCCAGCAACCATTCAGGAAGTCCTGGGCTGGAGACCTACTTCCCTCTGTTATTTCGTGGGTTCTGTAGGTCTAGAATTTGTTCAGAGCCATTTTTTACAGGTGTTTGGAGGGATTTGGGGAAGAGCTTAAGCAAGTCCCTGTTTTTCAGCCGCCACCTTGCCTCCGCGCCCCTCTCCCCTCCCCAACAAACATTTCTTAAATTCTTATTTACTACATGTGAGACACAGTGGGAGACCTTGGAGAAATATGCAAAAATAAGAGTCTCTGCCTCCGAGAAAGTGCTGTAAGCTGTTAGAGAAAGGAAGAGAAAATAGCTGTATGTGATTAGCCCATAAAGAAGCTGACCATTTAAAAGACAAATTCTAGGCCACAGGCAGTGAATGGCCACAAAGACAATGTAACGAGAGAGTCAGTTATATTTAATATGATAATACATATGGACTTTCTCACTTTTCTTAAAAATGTTTTATTAATGTCTTTTGTCTTTACATTTCCCATATCCACTCCAGATTGAACCCCACCTTGTGACAATGAAGCAACAACATCCAGTACAATAACTTTGTCTAATTATGCATACAATGTTCTGTCCAAATGGTTCTCCACCTTTCTATCATAAAGAAAATATGTTTAATTATCCGTTCTACAGAATATATTTCTTACTGGTTTTTCAATTACTCATAGTTCAAGGAATGATTGTAGTCATTTTCCATATTGTTCTCTTCCTTTGCCTGTTTCATTCTGCATCAGTTCACATAAATCATTCCACATTTCTGAGAATTCTTCGTGTTTGTCATTTTTTACAGCACAATAATATTCTCTACATCCAGATGCCATAGTTATCAGTAATGGGACTGCTAGGTTAAAGGATGGGTGGTTGGTTACTTTTCTTATATAATTCCCAATGGAATCTTGTCCTAGATAACTTTTAGCACTAGCCAAGAGAAAGTTTTGATGTCTTGTATAGAAATCTTGTATAATACTACCATCATCTTTATTAAAAAATGGAAGTGTTTCATAGTTCTATTTTTAGAAAGGAGGAGTCTCTCTGATATGGTATTCTTCATCCCCAGATGTCAGATCTCCAGGCTTTCCAACTACCCCCTATTCAGAAAACTGCTGTAAAACCCCTCCCTCTTAGGAACACGTACATATACTAAGATACACATTTACTGTCCCATCAAAAAAAAAAAAACTGAGCCACTCTCCATCAAGCAGAATTTGTAAAGAGTAGCCCATTCAGACACTGATTTTATGATTACAAGTTGTAAGCCATTTGCAAAAAGACCTTTTGGCCTTTACTACCCAAATGGGGAGAGAAGAGAAGGAGAAAAAGATAGAATTCATGAGCTGTACATGAGAAAGTCAGAAAGAACCAAGGAACAAGGATGAGCAGGTATGTGGTAGGAGCACTCTAGCAATTAAAATTTGTGGAAAGGGTAATATAGGAGGATCCATCAGCCACTGGCATAGTGAAAGGGTGCTGAGCTAGGAGTCTGGGGACTTGAGTTCTAGCTCAAACTCTTCTATCCACACCTTTAATGACCTTAGACAAATCATTTTTTATCTCTAGGTCTCAGTTTCTTCACATGTAAAATGATGAGGTATAGCTAACATTTTAGATGACATAGTCAGGGTCTAAAACCTGGATGAATATAGTAAGATAAATTTAATGTAGATAACTGTGAAGTTTTGCTGATAGGTACAAAAAATCAATTACACAAGAAAAGGATGAAGAGCATGAGGTTAAAGAGTATAGAAGATTTAGTGCATTTCTAGCTCAAGGTGAGTAAACACTGAATGTGACAGCCCCACCCTCCAAAAAGCTAATTTTTAAGTTGCATAAATTTTTAAAAGATAATGCTTAGAAAAGGGAGGTGATTGATAACCCTATCGGACATCTTTAAGAAGACACTAGATGACACCTTGTCAAGGATATTGTAGATGAGTTTGATGTCTGGTTTTATGACTCTAAATCTATAGAACCTACAAGAAGGTTGTTGTAATTATGATAAGGAAATAACTGCGTAAATAAAACATATATTGAGTTTAACTCATTTCATGTTAAAAATCTGAGTCCTGGACAGTTTGTACTGTCACATAACCACTGATTTTCTCATTTTCCTTTGTGGTAATGCCTGTAAATAAGCAATGTCCTACAGAACAGATAATGAAAAATATTTACCTTATGGTAGAGACATGGGAGACTATTAGGATAGAATATTGTTAGAGTTACCATATTGGATGCTTTTATTTTTCTTTTTTATAAGGAAGGATTCAATATGGAATAAGGAAAATCACTGCAATGTAAAAATAAAAGACATCAGTAAAGCATTTTTCTGAAGTTGTAGGGACCATATTTGTTATTATGTTAATAATAAATAATTATTCTTCACTAATCAAGGTCATGGAGTTAGTTCAGCATGCATATCATTTTAGCCTTATTAATAATACCTCAGTGATTGAGTTCTGTTGAATTAGAGGAGTCATGTGATGAGACCAGGACAGACATCATTTGGGAGACTTTGCAACACTTTCAACACTCTCAAGCTGATCTCTGCCATAAAACCCATCTTTTAATAAAAATATTCCCCCAGTTATGTTATGTAACAATGTTAAAAGCAAAATATATTAATCTCTGAGACAACTGGAAGATTATAGGTCTCCCAGAAGAACATGGCAAGTCAAAAAACCTGAACACTATCATTTAAGAAATAACACAAGAAAACTCCCTAGAACTTCTGAATATAGAAAACAAAATGCTGATTAAAAGAATCTGCAGGTTTCCTCAAAAACAACAACAACAACAAAACCTACCCTATGCTACAAGCTCCAAGACACATAGTGGTTAAGTTTAAAAACTCCAATGACAAAACAAGTTCTGCAAGCAACCAGGAAAAAGACTTTCAAATAAAAAGGAAAGGACATACAACTTATACAAGACCATTCTGCAGCTACTAGGAACCATAGGAGGGAATGGAACAATGTTTTCCAAAGAGCAAAGTTCAAGTTGCAACCCAGGGACATATAATGCAAACCTGAGCTTAATTATTCATGGAAAAAACAATAGATCTTTGAAAAAAGAAGCATTTAAAGTATTCCTACAAAGAAAGCCAGAGGAGTAGATTATTTGCTTTGCAATCACAATAGGCAGCAGAAGTATAAGAAAGGCAAACAAATACAGCAATGAAGAAAAGCAGAAGTAACAAAATAAATTATCCCAGAAAAAAAAAACCCTAAAAAGACATCCATGGGGTGAACAGTAACAACCAAAAAAATAGCAAGAGAGACCAATAAGATATATCTTTCTAAAAATACCCAAGGAGACAAAGGTGAAAGTGGAAACCAAATAGAAGTGATAGTAGAGGAACAGGCTTGAAACATAATAAAATAAAACTTACAACATTGTGCCTACAGGTGAATCAGTGGGGTTTTTTTTTGTAGTACTAAACTGTAAAATGGGAGGATGAATAAAAGGGGAACCAAAAGAAAGAAGACAGAGGGTAACATGTAATATATCCTAATCCCATCAAATACTGACAATGAATGGAAAATAACTTCTGCATTCTCCTAGGAAGAAGAAAGCTTACAGGAGAAAATATGAAGAGGCAAAAGTAGGGATTTAATCTGGAGGGGAGGAAGAAGAGGGGAAATCTTGTTTCAGTGACAGTCCCATGCAAGGAGAAACATACTCTACAATGGGAAGTGAAGACCTTTTAAGGGGTACACTTTGCAGGTATTTGGTACTTAGAGAGATCACTCATCCTTAGGAGAAGGAAATCAACTACTGGGAACTACTGATATCCAGAAAAGTGGGAAGGCATAGACCCAGCAAGGAGATCTTGTGTTAAATGTGGGGAAATGATCATCAGGTAGAAAAGGGATAGTAATAAACTTCACAATCAGTGACATAAGAAAATTCGTACCATAGGGCAATACTCATATCCTCTCTATCATCCGTAGGAACTGGTATTTCCAAGACAATAAAAATAATGGAAGAGAGAGCTATATCTTCAAGGCAATAACATAGTCACCATTTAGAAAAGGAAACTCAAAAATAGTTACCTTAGAAGCTTTAATTTTGAGGAACACAACAACTAAGGAAGCAAAATATAAGCATAAGTGCTGTTTGTTATCAAGCAACAAAAGTCAAGAATAGACAGAAAGGGAAGAGAAATAATGAAGACAATGAGGGGAAGAAATCTTTTAGGAAAAAAGTCACAAAAATAAATAAAAAATGAACAAAACATTGAAGGGGAGGAAAAAGGGAATTTTACTTGATTAGTTAATAGAGAAAGAAGAAAGAAAGAATTAGAAAACCAAATAAAAGGAAGAAAGGAAATTATTTAATGTTGATGTTAATAATAGTAGCTGACATTTATATAGCTGTTTAAGATTTATAAAGTTCCTTATATATGTTAATAAGTTAAGCAAAACTACAAAACTAAAGATACAGACCTAGTAGTGGTATTATTGAGTCAAAGGGTATGTATAGTTTTATCACCCTTTGGGCATAGTTCCAAATCGTTCTCTAGGGTTGTTGGACTAGTTCACAATTCTACCAACAGTGCATTAGTGTTCCTATTTTTCCACATCCCCTCCAGAATTTGTTATTTTCCTTTGTGTCATGCTAGCCAATCTGATAGGCAATCTGATAGGTGGTATCTCAGAAATGTTTTAATTTGCGTTTCTCTAAAAAGTAGTGATTTAGCAAATTTTTTCATGTGACTATTGTCAGCTTTGATTTCTTCTGAAAACTCCCTGTTCATAACCTTTACCATCTATCAGTTGGGGAATGGTTCTTATTCTTTATAAATTTGCCTCAGTTCCCTACATATTTAAGCAATGAGGCCTTTATCAGAGAAACTTGCTATAAATATTTCCCCCAGTTTCTTGTTTTTCTTCTAATTTTGGTTGCATTAGTTTTGTTTGTGTAAAAGCTTTTTGATTTCATGTGATCAAAATTCTCCATTTTACATCCTATGATCCTCTCTATCTCTTGTTTGGTCATAAATTCTTCTCTTATCTATAGATCTTTTCCATGCTCCTCTAATTTACTTATGATGTCACCCTTCGTGTCTAAATCATTTATCCATTTTGACCCTATCTTGTTATATGGTATGAGACTTTGGTCTATGCTTAGGTTCTTCCAAATTGTTTTTTAGTTTTCCTACTTTATCATCTCTTATCTAGAGCATTGCTATAGCTTCCTAACTGATCTCCCTGGCTCAGTGCATTTCCCTACTCAAATCTATCCTCCACACACTTGCTAAAATGATTCCCTAAAGTTCAGGTCTGACCATGTCACTCCCCTACTCAGTAATCTCCAGTGGCTCCCTATTGCTGGTAAGATAAAATATGAGCTCCTCTGTTCAGCATTTAAAACACTTAAAAACCTATGAAGTCCTTACCTCACCAGACTTATTATGCATTTACTCTCGTTCTCATATGCTGAGGTCGAGCCAACCTGACCTTACACTTTCTTGTACTTAATACTCCATCTCTCAGCTATGTACCTTGCATTGGCCGTAACCCCACAACCACCACAGTTATTTCAACGTCCAACTGACTGAGGAACCCTCGCTTATGACTAAGAAACATAATTAAGCAAAAAAACCCACACAAACATGAAATCTGGATCAATTAGAATGAAAGAGACAAAAATCAAGAACTGATGACCTTAGAGGAAGCAACAATTACATTCAAATGTGAAACTCATCTGAAAATAGACTGCGAAGTGAGGATAGGCTAACGTTACGCTAACATTCAGTTTCAAATGTAAACACCTATATGGACAGTTTATTTCACATAGCCATATGTGTCTCTTGGAAAAACTCTAGTGGAGGCCTCTGTTCCAAGTCTAGAATAGTCTAATCCCCTAGAATATGGTTATAAGAGTGAATAAGTTGTACCAAGCAAGTCCCAGCTAAAATCCCACCTTTTACAGGTAGCTTTCCCCTACCCCTCTTCATTCTAGTGCCTTCCCTCTGTTAATTATTTCTTATTTTTCCTGTATATGACTTGTTTGTACATAACTGTTTACATGTTGTCTCCCCAATTAGATTGTCTTTTGCCTTTCTGTGTACCCCCATCACTTAAAAAAGTGTCTGGCACATAGTAGGCATTTTTAAAAAATGCTAATTGACTGATCTACCTTCATTAGATCCAGCCACACACAGAATCATTCTGAGATAATTTCAAATTGTGTTCCTAACACTTTTCTTGGGAAGCAGAGCTCATTGCTCACAGAATAAACTGCCGAGTGCCATTTGCAAATACTGCAAGGTGTTTTGGGGAAGTGACACACACAGCTATGCATTTGGCCCATGAAGTAGCATTCTCTCTTGCTGGTTTTGTTCAGGTCACGTTGCTTCCTCTTTAATGAAGAAAGAAACTTGCCCAAACTTGAGAGGTGCTTGTAAGAGGCATTTGTGTCTCATGTAGTGCTCAGGGTAAGGTGGAGTAGGCTTGTCACACCGTTTGAAAGTGCAGCAGGTCCATTTGTGCATTCATCAGCAGCTATGGATTTTGCAAGACTGGTGATGGTGGCCATTTATCATCCTGACAAGATTAGACCCAAGACCACTGACGGAAGCTGCAGTTCCCAACAATCAGGCCCTGTGTAGCACCTGTAACCAGCCTTCCTGGGCTCAGAAGTGAGTTTCAATTCTATACACATTTCTCAAGCGCAACTTTTGGCAGAGATCTGGGCTAGGTGCTAAGAATATAAAGATGAAATAGGGCCCAGCCTCGCCCTCAAGGAACTCTGAGTCTGTGTGTGCTTGAGACCTTATGTAGAATGCACATATGAAACACCCTGAGCAAATTTAGAGTTAAAGAGAGGTTGACCGTGAATCCCTATATATAGGGACTTGTCTAAAGTTGGTCTCCAACAATCATGTAATCATAATCAAACTTGTGTCTCTGGTGCCTGTACTACTTTTAAGGCTATTTCTAGTGTTCCAAACCTACTGTGGCTCTGTCTTATTACAGACACCCCAAAGTGTCCACTTGGTGACATAACTGTTTTGATCAGGCCTGAGTTTGATGAATATGTGGGAAGCGCAGTTTGAGACTTTTTAGAGGAGCGGGTGATTATTTCTTAAATAGTTACTATGATTGCAGCTTTTCCAAACCTTGATTCCCACCTTGATCCTGAAACCATAAAACTGCCTCATATGTACCTCCAACTTTGAAGTTAAAAGGAAAGTCATGTTTGAACAAACTTCTGGATGTTGAGCAAGATAAGAAGCAGGCCCAGGCCCAGATGGCAGCAGCAGTGAATAGCTGAATATAGAAACATTGCATTTTCTCACCGCCCTCCCCCTAATTTGTTTCTTCTTCTACTCAAAATAGAATTTTAAAACCTTAAATCTTAAAAACTTTTTGTCACAGACAGAAGATAAATGCAGACTCTATTTTAGAATTTAATCATGTAAATGTAGAAAGGTCAGGAAATTCCAAATCCTACAGGAATAGGCATTTCTTCCCTCTTATTGCCTTCTTATCTTCACCTCTCCTTCCTTTCCCTTTTCCTCTTTGTAACCTTTTCTAGATCCATACTGACTTCTTTCCCTTCTACACCCCATGTATTCACATACTCCAGAATACAAAGGTACTTGTTAAGAGTTTATTTACAAGAGAAAAGAAAATATACAAATTTAAAATTTATACACTAGAATAAGGTGTATAATTAGGAATTATACATATAAAATAAATCTAACAAATCTCTGACAAGGTAATTTTAAACCTCCAAAGTTATTATATGATAAAATTCCTTTAGGCCAAGCCAAGGCGTCCGAATTTCCCTATTGCCCTCAGGCCTGGAACAGCACTAACTTTGTAGGCTCCCCTTGTGGCTTCTGAAGAGAATGACTTTTCTTCAGATGGATTATCACCCAGTCTGGGATTGGGATTTATCCCCAATCCGATCTAAACTCATTGGCCCATTCTTCTAATCTTGGGTTTGCTCTCAGCCCATTGGGTGTCTTTGTGATGGCAGGGAGGACTCTTTTTTGCTTTCTGCCCAAAGGATCATAGGATCATAAATATAGAGTTATAAGGGATCTTAGAGGTCAGTTCAAGGTCTATTTTACAGATAAGGAAACTGAGTCCCAAAGAGGCTAAGTGACTTGCACAAGGGCAAACTGGTAGTAATGGTAGTGGCAGAAATGGAATTTGAACCCGAGTCTTTTTGACTTTAGATCCAGAATTCTGTCTACATTAAGCCTGAGTTATTTGCTATAATTGCTTAGAGTAAATATCTATCTAACTTCACTCTCATATCAGGTAGGGTAAGAAGAAACAAGGGACAGAACAGTTTCTTTAACTTCAAAATCAGATTAATTCACCTCAACAAGCAAGTGCCTTTAAATTCACAATTAAAAAAATACCCCCACCCCCAATGCACAGCACTTTGTATAAGGGAGGGACAGGGACAGGGATAAAGAGGAGGCTCCTTAATTATAATTCTTGTGGGACCTGAGTAATTGGGGAAGCAAAGGGAATAAGCACTTGTGTATCACCTACTCTGTGCCAGGCACTGCCCCAAGTGCTTTTTACTGTGAGCTACATGTTAGTATTATCTCCATTTTACAGTCGAGGAAACTGAGGCAAACAGTGGTTAAGTGATTTGCCCAGGTTCAAATAGCGAACGAGTATTTAAGAGCAGATTTGAACTCAGATCTTCCGGAGTCTAGACCTGCTGCTCTGCCCATGGTGCCACCCTTAACAATCCCCTGAATAATGATAGCAATGGTAGCAGCAATAACTTATTTATATAAAACACTTGATAGCCAGAGGTCTCTCTGATGGCCGTGGGCTTTTTCCAGATCAGAAACAAGGCAGCTCAAGTGTATCTCAGTCCCCGTTGCTATTTCTTACTGAGCACACATTTTAACTCACTGATGATAAGAGACTGCTACAAATAGATGTCAGCTTGGAAACTGTGGAGTCCTGCCCAGTTGGACTCTGATGGACAGGTTATCAGAAGACTACTGAAAATAATTAAGCTTCCTAAGGCCAATGGCATGTCTTACTCCAGCTATACATGTGCAAACATTAGAACCACACTTCTTAAACAACAAGCATTTACGAAGTGCTTCTTTAGAGCTATAGAGTTTAGATGTCACAGATGTTACCCTCGCAGAGCCCACAGTATAGTGGAGCACCAGGAAAGGACCTGAAAATTTGCTAATGACCACCTTTACCCTAGCTCTCTTCCCTCTGGTTTTTCTTACTCCTAGTGAAAATAGTCTATATTGTATAAATATGCAGAATGAAAACTAGATTTTCATACAGGCAAGCATTTGGGGTATATTACACAACTTGGGGACTTAGCTTGAGTAGGTGACCAAAGGACCATGGGATTTTAGAGTTTTAAAAAAGACCCTGGCGGGTATCTACTTTAGTTTTACAGATAAAGAAACTGAGACCAAAGGAGGTCAAGTGACTGGCCCAAGGCTACACAGTAAATGGTAAAGTTGAAGTTGAGGAGGGTAAGGGCAAGCCCAGGTCTTCAGATTCTAAATCCAGTGTTTTTGTTTTCCTGAACTCCTCTTACTCTTTCTCTTCTAAAAGTTAGGGGAGAGGGGAGTTGTTGACCCATCCCATTCTTCTGGGTATCAAATTTTACTTCTTGCTTTCTCTTTCTTTTCATATATATAATGTATGTGTGTGTGTGTGTGCGTGTGTGTGTGTGTGTGTGTGTATTTCCTTCCCACATTTAGCAAACACTTAGAAATAAAATCAAGATACAAATTCAGGAAGAGGGAGATCAGCTCATTTCAGTTCAATTAATTTTAATAGGAATTGCCAGTTGGGAAACCAGTTCTGACTTGACTGAGGAGTTTGGTTTAGGCAAATGTTCCATCTGGTATTAAGAACTTGGGCGAAGAGGTGTGGCTTTCCTAAGACTGCAGACACCAGTGACTCACACCTGCTTAAGACTTAAGAAGGGCCCCACCCAAAGGCACGTCCCTTTCTCTGCCTCCTTCATTCTACCCTCTGGCAGCTTCACTCAGGCGCTCCTGGCTTCCAAGGACTCTGAGAAACAGAAGTTGAAATCACATTGTGATTAGTCATGTACTCCACCTGACCAGAATTGTCATGGCAGCAGCTTTGTAATGACACCTAGGGTTTGGGGGTCTCAGGTATCTAGCCTGTAAGTCATTACTGCTTGGAATTACTTAGCTCTCGGGTCAAAGAGCTGTTGTGCGCTGCCATTAAAGAGAAACAGATAACTCTGAATGTGGATGAGAGCCAGTTCCAATCAAGATGCCAAGGAATTTATACTTATTTGAGCTTCGTTGAATTTGGGGTAGATTGATTGAAAAAAAAAAAGCACCTAATGGTGAAGTGATAAAATCACAGAATTTTAGAGCTGGAAGAGGAATTCAATCCCTTCACTTTATAAACAGGAAAACTGAGATCCAGAGAAATAAAAGGAGTGCCCAGGCAGTACTTAGCTCTCCCACATCCAGCTTCATAGAATGGAATGGATGCTGAATCTGGAGCCAGAGAACCTGGATTTAAATCCCAACTCTGCTCTTTGCTTCCTGTGTGACTTGGGCAAGTCATTTTGCCTTTTTTTGGGCCTCAGTTTCCTCAACTGTAAAATGAGCTGGAGAAGGACATGGCAAACCTCTCCAGTATCTTTGCCAAGAAAACCCCAAATGGGGTGACAAAGAGTTGAAAATGACTGAAACAACTGAACAACATCAAGGGATGGAGGGGGGCTATAAGAGGTCATTTAGTCCATGTTTTTGAGTATCTTTGGACTATAGATACACGTGAGACCCTGAGGGGACTTGTTTGGCAAACTAGAAAGGAAAGAACTACTTTTAGATGGTTTCTATGTCCCCAGCATCATGCAAAATATGAGGTGGGGGTTAGGGCAATGGGGAAGTTTACTGAGGGAAAAATCCCTCTCTTCAAAGAATTTACAATCATTTGGGGTAGACAAGTGTTAAGTGTGCTAGAAATGGTTGGAAAGCAATAAGAGAGTAAAAATTGAGTGCTAAATTATCAAGTGCTGTATTATCAGATAGTAAATTCAATTGGAGTTCAGAGAAAGGACAAGTAAATGAAAATTAGCAGTCAGAGAAAGCTTCACGAAAATGAAGCGTTGTATTGGACATTGAAGGATGGATACAAATGGTAGGGAGAAGCAATTGAGGTGAGGCAAGACATAAGAGTAAAATCGCAGACTAGAGAGACAGAGAAACAGCGAAAAAGACAGAGACAGAGAGAGATAGAAAAAGAGAGAGGATATTTATTGAGAACAAGTGTCAAGTACTATGCCAAGCTTTGGGAATCCAAATGCAAGCCAACAAGATTGTGCCTGAATCAAAGAACTTACATTCTTTTCTTTTTTTTCTTTT
This sequence comes from Phalanger gymnotis, assembly GCA_028646595.1. NCBI lineage: Eukaryota > Metazoa > Chordata > Mammalia > Diprotodontia > Phalangeridae > Phalanger > Phalanger gymnotis. The sequence continues at coordinate 154,066,242 of CM053622.1, read as the reverse complement.
TTTTTTCAGCATTTGCAGGATTTATTTAACACAAATAAAAATGTGCAGAGCTTTTTACTTGTTTTTTAGTCCAGCATTTGGATTGGAGATCTTGATGGAGAGCTGAGCAGCTCTCTCAACAATAACTTTCCGATTCTCAGAGGAAACTTTGTGAGCAATCTCAGCACGGTAAGATTTGTTGAACATCAAGAGCACCTCGAGCTCTTTGGCATTGTGCACCAAAAACTTCCTGAATCCACTTGGTAGCATGGGTTTTGTCTTCTTATTACTTCCATAACTAATATTGGGCATCAAGATCTAGCCCTTGAATCATCTTTGCACACTGTTGTCAATGCCCCTTGGTTTACACCAGTTTCTCTTGATCTTGACATATCTGTCTGACTGGTGCCAGATGAACTTCTTGGTCCTCTTCTTGATGATTTTAGGCTTCACGAGGGCGTCTTCCGGGCAGGCATGGCGCCATTGAAGAGAAGCGCTGACAGAAAGAGCAGAACCTACATTCTAATGACGGAAGACAACATATAAAGGGGAACTGGAAGGGAGGGGGTGCTTTGAAGATGACATGATTTGGAACTGCTCACTGGGAAGTAAGGTGGAGGCCAATATAATGCTAAAGCTTACCTACCACAGCCTAGGGTGATTCCAGGGGCTGGAAGCAGTAAGAGAGGGGATGGCTATGTTTTGGGGATTGAGCTGGGACTGGGATTAGAAGAACAGTCTACAGACTCTACTGAGATACAAGGTTAGGTAGGCAAGGTGGGGCCAGGTTATGAGGTCTTCAGTGCTAGATTCAAAGTGGGTTGATACCACTGGCAGTTAGGTTCACAAGAGGGACATGGTGAAAGTGTTTTTTAGAACAGTGAATCTGGTATTGGAATGAAAGATGGATTGGTATTCCTTTTCTTCACTTGGGTGCAAGAGAGTCATGGGAGGGATAACATGGAAGCAGAGAGACCAGTTAGGAGGCTATTTCAGCAATAGGGCGGTGACAGTGAAGTAGAAACTATAGAATGGTGGGTGTGTCTGGTGAATGTTCCAAACACCTTCAGTCACCTGATTTGTCTGAGCACACTACATTCCAACTTTCCTCAGGTGAACAAATGAGGCCTCTAGGAAACCAAAAGGCAATGGGAACAGCTGTTCATATGAGATGAGCTCATAAGGTCTGGGGCACCTGCAAATTAAGGCCCCCTCTCCATGACTTGGCCCCACCTTACCCAAACAACTTGATTTCCTTCCCACCCCCAATGTGATTGCTCCACTCTAGTAAGGCTGCCCTCCTAATATCCACCATGCTTAGGTTCCTTTTGTTCATGGCATGCCCCCTCCCAGAATGCCATCTTCTTCCCTCCCTCCACTGATCTCCCTCTTATCTATCCTTAAAAAGCCATAAGACCTACTCCTATGGGACCTTCCCAGAACAAGTTAGCTCAGGTTGACCACACTTTTCACAGAACTCTTTGCACTTATTGTCTATACTATACTACATAGCCTGGAGCAGCTACGTGGCACAGTGGATAGAGCGCTGGGCCCGAAGTCAGGAAGACCAGAGTTCAAATCCAGCCTCAGACACTTACTAGCTGTGTGACCCTGGGCAAATCACTCAATCCTGTTTACTGTGGTTCCCTCATTTGTAAAATAATCTGGAGAAGGAAATGGCAAACCTCTCCACTATTTTTGCCAAGAAAGCGCCAAATGGGATCACGAAGAATCTGAAATGTATGAACAACAGCCCTACATAGCACTTTGTAACATATCTTCAACTCTAAGCGCTTCATTCTGTTTGTCTCATCTCCATTCTCTCCCAATTGCACTTGTAGAGATTATAAGGCACTTAGGTTCTATACCTGTTTCATGGCCTTAACAATAAAAATAAATAGGTCTTCATTCTTGAGGCTTACAAGGTGCTCTTCCACAATTTTACCAAATTGTTAGCTTAAGTATTACTAGTCCCATTTTAAAACTCAGGAAAACAAGGCTCAGAACATTTATATGACTTACCTACAGTCATACTGTGTCAGACCTGGCCTGGGCTTGAAACTCAGACCACACTGACTCTGATTTCAGTCTTCTTTTGTCAGTCTACAACACGCTGCTTTGTCACCTGACACAGGTGCAGTGCATACAGCAGGTGTTCAGTAAATGCAAATTTGTCCATGACCGATACAGACTCCCCAAGGAGACATGGATCATAAACAAGCATAAAAAGTGTTTATATAGGATTTTTTTCCCCTTCCCCAGTCAGGAAACACAGTCAAGCAGAAATAAAGGGTAAAATACTGGGACTTCATCCAGAAAGACCTGGGTTTATAATCCTGACTCTAGTAATTACTAGCGGGGTGACCTTGGATAAATCACTCATCTTTGAGCCTCAGTTTCCCCATTTGGACTAGAAGGTTGGACTAGAATGCCTCCAAGTTCTCTTTCATCTCTAAATCTCCACTCCTTTAAGCAGAAAAATGGAATAAGGCCATGATTCAATGAAGACTGGCACCCTAGCAGGGAAGAGAGACTCTCAGCCAGTGGTAAACTGAAACTGGCTCCCACAGGCTGATGAGAACTGATTGTTAATTTCCTTTGTTTTTTTTAGGGTGTTACAGACACCAAGGGATCCTAGAACCACACTTTTTTGGAGGGGAGAGTCACTTAACCCTGAATGTCTGACTCAGGGTTAAGTGATTTGCCCAGGGTCAAACAGCTATTAAGTGTCTAAGTACAAACTTAAACTCAGATCCTGCTGTCTCTCCAGCTGGTGCTCTATTCACTGTGCCGCTCAGCTGCCCCCGATTGTTAATGTTCAATTTGAGCATTTACACCTTGAAAATTGGCAAACTCTATATACTGGGACTTGATTTATTGTTTTGTTGATTATCTAGTCTTAAATCGATGGAGAAAATATTAATAAAGTCTATTATGCACTTGGAGAGCCAATTGTTAAACAATGAGCAGCACGCCCCTGTTCTCAATCTACAGAGAGGGTTGTTGGTTTACAGCCTCAATTACTCTTTCATTTCTACTTTTCCCGCTATCACCGCTTGCAGTCCCTTTTTATGCAAAGACGTTTTTGCCCTTCAGGAGGATTCCACGCTGGTGGGAACAGAAGGTTGGAAGAAATCCCCATAGAACTGCTGGAGATAAAAGGGATTCGTGGACCACACTGCTGGCAGTCTGCTGCCAAAGCTATTATTAAAGTGCCTGAGAGGTACGTAGGATAAGGATGGGTGATACGGATCAGATGCAGAGCCTGACTGTAGATGGGGGTGGCTGGGCTGGCTGGGCCGGCTGCTAGTGGCTCAGAAGGCGCCAGCTTGGCCTTTGAGGAGAAAAACAGCTTCCAGAGAGAGCCTATAGGAAGAGGTCAGAGGAGGTGATGAAACACATTATCAAGGAGAGGAAAATGAGTAAGTTCTTGTTGCTGTTGTTGTTGTGGTTGAGTCATTTCAGTCTCATCCATCTCTTCGTGACCCCATTTCGGGGTTCTCTTGGAAAAGATAAGTAGCTGTTGGGAAAATGAGTAGTAAGCTCTGCCTTCCTCCGGCCAAAGTGATTTTCCTAAAACAAAGGTGTGAATTCGCCTGAACTTTATTCAATAAATTCCAGTGATTCCAGGATCCAATATAAAATCCTCAGTTTGACATTTAAACATGACATCCTCATAACCTGGCCCCTTCCTACCTTTTCAGTCTTTTTACACCTTACTCTCCCCCTCAAATTCTGAGTTTCAGTCATACTAGCGTCCTTAGGGTTCCACTCGCACACAGTACCCTGTCTCTGAACTCTCCTGCCTTTGTGCTGGCTGTCCCCCATGCCTGGAGAATGCTTTCCCTTCTCCCTTCTACATCTGGGAATCCCCAGCATCCTTCAAGACCCAGCTCAAGTACTAGGTTCTTCAGGAAGCTTTTCCTGGTCCCTTCAACCACTCTCTCAAAACCACCTTTATTCATTTTGTATATATTTGATACATATTCATATGTATATGTATTGCTTCCCCCATTAGTTAGTAAGAGCCTTGAGGGTAGCGACTGCTTTGTTTTTGACTTTGTAATCCTAGGGCTGACCATATTGCATCCCACATGGGAAGTGCAGAAAAAATACCTGTTGGTTGATCAGTTGATCACTGACAGTGGATCAAGATAGAGACCTAATGCAGGATTGATCTGGGCGGGGAGGGAAGGGGAGGGCCTTCTCATTGTAAATATGCTAAAATAAAATGTAGTCGTGCTTGCTGTAGGAAACACAATAGATCTGACAGTCTTACCTTAGCTACCCAGCCTCCTGAGATATACCAGGATGCCAAGAATATCTAAGACAGTAACAGTTCTCAACTTGTGGTCCCGGGTCCTTTGAGAGTACTTAAGACCCTTTCATAAAAGTACTAAGACATTTTCACTTCAAATATAGCAAATATCAATAGAAAGAAACCATATAAACAAAAGTTCTTGGGGAGGGGTCATCAATACTTTTTAAGAAGATAAAAGGATCCAAAAAGTTTGAGAACCATACTCTAAAGTTATTTCTAGCTCTAACATTCAATGATTTTATGTCACTTCCTTTCTCTCCAGTATCAAAATTTTGGTCCTATATGTATACTTACTCATATACATATAAATGAATCTATGTATATTGATATATACATATGTGTATTTATTTACTTGTCTCAACTGACATAAACCCAAGGACTTGCTATTCTAGAAAAGTCCCACCCAGTTCTCTTATCCTTCATTGAACTGAAGAAAAACTTCTCTAGAAATAGAGGCTCCATACTTCACTTAACTTTCTAATTTATTGTTTAGGATAAAGCTGAAAAGCCAGTTCACTAACTCTTGAGATCAGTTCAGCCTTCCTCAGCTTTCCTCAGAGAAAGTTCCATTGATTCATCCTTCTTTTCTCACACCTCCACCCTAAATCCCTCCCCCAGGTGTCTTAGGAATTAACTTAAGAGCTGGGTTCTCTGTTCAGTATTTACCAATACAAAACTTTTGAAATGCTCCGGTATTTGGGAGCTTGGTCCGTAAAATAATGCAAGACAAAATAGGGGCAGCTAGGTGACCCAGTGGATAGAACACCAGCCCTGGAGTCAGGAGGACCTGAGTTCAAATCTGGTCTCAGATACTTGACACTTACTCACTGTGTGACCACGAGCAAGTCACTTAATTCCATTTGCCTCACGAAAAAAATAAAAAGAAAGAAAAAAAGACCAAATGGAAGACAGATGGGTACCATGGAAAGAGCACTGGATTTGGGGTCAGAGGACCTGAGTACAAATCCCTGCTCCTTACTCCCTCTGTCTTGTTAGGCAAGGCTATTTCCCATCCCTGGACCTCATCAATCGAGTGAGAGGATGGACCAGATGATCGATCTCAGAAGTCCCTTCCACCTTTAAATCTTTGATCCTAGGACCATATCAGAGAATGGAATGTAGTGAGGTCAGTTAAGTAGAAAAAGCATTTGAGAAATAGATTTAGAAATAGAAATTTAGAAATGCTTTGAGTTCAATTTCCACATTTGGAGAGAAGTTACAAGGAAAAAGCGACAGGGTCTCCATTTTTATTTCAAACCAACTTGGCTCTCTCTGGTAGTGAGTGTAATTTTATTTGCATGCTTCTACTCTTGTGGTAGGGATAGAAAACTAACTGGTTCTCATGGGTGACTGCTCATTGCATGCTGCCAGTAAACCCAGTGCCTCCACAGACATCCTTTTGCACTTGGAGATCCAGAAGTGCTTCACTAAATGGCCAATGCCAAAATGTGATTAGTAAAGCAGATTGGTTATAAATTAAAAGGAACTCTGGGGTAAAGGGTAGGCAGTGCCCCACTTCTGTGTAAGTGCAGGCTTGGTCTAATAGTGGGCCACTTTATACTTACAAACAGCTGGTTCCAGATATTAATTGCTAAGGGACTGCCTTAGCAGAGAACAAACTAAATTCAATTAGCATCATATCTTCAATGATGCACTATATTACACTCCTTGAATATATAATTATTCGTTTTCTGGCATTAGGCCATCCTGTAGATAAACAAGGACTTTCAGAAATTTTACTAGTTTCTCTGGGAGTGTTCCCAAAAGGGTATCATTTTCTTTGCAACGATCCTGCAAATAGAATCCGAACCTATTGAGGGGCTATAAGTTCAAAACTGACCAATACCCCCTTTTATTTTTTTTAAAATTAAGTCCAAGAAATCTATATTTTTTCCTCCAAGGAGTTTCAGTGTGCTTTAACACCTAGAGTGGACTGTCTCTACCAGTAGTAGCAGGGGCCAATGCACTGTAATTTCAACCTTTATCTGGAGATGTAGGAGGTATAGGACTGGTCTTGGGTGGAAATATTACTGAGGTCATGTGAGAGATGCTGTGACCCATTTAAATGAGGTCAATGAATAGGTAGTAAGTGAAGGAGAGAGTAGGGGATCCTGGGAGAAAAAGCTGAAATTGAAAGTAGTTACATATCCAGGCACAGGAGTGGTTCCTGTATTCATTTATCCCAGGAAACAGAGTTGGGTTTGAAGTGACAATGTTGACATGAGTGGTAAGGATGTATAGAAGGCATTAGATGAATCAAAAGCCACAGCAGTCAGAAGATAGATAACAGAGATGAGAGGAATGAATTCATCTTCTAGGGTACATTTCACCTGAATTAGTTATGCTCTTGCAACAGAAGTACCTTGCAAAATTCTTGCAAGATGGACACTTCTCATAGGGCTACTAGGTCTGTCTCCCAAACAGATAGTAAAAAAAGGGAAAAGGACCAACATTTACAAAAATCTTTATAGCAGCTCTTTTTAAGGTAGCAAAGAATTGAAAATTGAAGGATGCCCATCAATTGGGGAATGGCTAAACAGGTTGTAGTATATGAATGTAATGGAATACTATTGCTCTATAAGAAATGATAAGCAGGCTGATTTCAGAAAAACCTGGAAAGACTTACATGAGCTGATTCAAAGTAAAGTGAGCAGAACCAGGAGAAGAGTGTACACAGTAATAGCAACATTATGTGAGGATCGATTTTGATAGACTTAGTCTCAACAATGCAATGATGTAAGACAATTCCAAAAGACTCATGACGGAAAATGCTATCCATATCCAGAGAAAGAACTATGGAGTCTGAAAGCAGATTGAAACATGCTATATTCTCTTTTTTTCCTCCTTCTTGTGGTTTTTCCCTTATGTTCTGATTCTTCTTTTACAACATGACTAATGTGGAAATACATTTAATATGATTGTACATGTATAACCTGTATCAGATTGCATGCCATCTTGGGGAGGGGAAGAAGAGGGAGGGGAAAAATTTGGAACTCAAAATCTTATAAACGTTGATGTTGAAAACTAAAAAGAAAAAAGATGAGTACTGCTCAAAGTCATAACTAAGAATCTTTTGACTGGGACAAAAACAATTTGGCGTGGAGCCAGGAGGGTGGAGCTAATACTAGGACAGCCCAAGCACAATTGTGTGAGGAGAAGGGGATCTTGTTCACCGGAGACTTTTGTTCCTATCCCCTCATTAACTGAGAGAAGATGGTTCTTGGGAGAAGGATAGTATAGAGATGAGACTTTAGTGGATGGCAGCTGAGGGCAATGAGACTGTACCACATAATACAAGCCAGGAGTAGCACAAGGCATGAGGCATGGGAACAGTGGTCTCCAGATTGTGGTAGGCTATCATATTAGAGAACACTACCTTACCAGATTTTGGCCCCATGGAGTAAGATCCTAATTGCCTTGGTCTAGTTACAACACTGCCTCTGCTGCTAAGTACTTATTTTCCTGCCACAGATCTGCACATATCTCTTTGACACTGTGGTTTGCTGTCCTGTCTTCCCTGTTCCACAATTCTCCAGCCATTCAAAACCTAATGACAGCAACACCAGGAAGAGATTTATGGTATTGTTGCATAGCCCTGCTTCTCAAGAGGAAGATTCCCCTTGGGGGAAAGGCTTGGAGACTCCCTGTGAGGGACAACATTCTTGAGTGAATGATCTTCCTCTACCCTCTATGGAAATAGATCTACATCTTTACGAGGAAGGCGCATTGTTTGTAAGTTCACTTTATAGACTAAATCAAGAGAGAACGAGTGACATCTTTCTAAGCAGCTCACTCAGCTCTCTTTAAATCCATCACAATTTATATATAATAGACACTTAATAAATGGCTGATGATGACGACAATGATGATGGATACTTGTTCCTCAAAGCAGGAAAGAAAAGTGATACCCAGCTTGTCATAGTGGGTAAGGAGTTGGACTTAGAACCCAGATGACTTAGGTTTAACACTTATAGCTGTAAGACCTTGGGCAAGTCATTTAACCTCTCTGACCCTTAGTTTTCTCATCTGTAGCATCTATGTTATAAAGTGGCTGTTAGGATTAAATGAGATCTACATATAAAGCTTTTTACAAACCTTAAAACACTTTTTAAATGTGAATTATCATCATCATTATTGTCATTACTGCACTTCCATAGTCCCTCTTGCCTATCACTCAATCACTATTTATTAAATGCCTACTATGTGTTAGACACTGTGCTAAATGCTAGGGATTCAAAGAGGAAAATAAAATGACCCTTTCCCTTTAAGATCTTACATTAACAGAGGACACAACAGATATATTGATAGGTGTTTATAAGACACGGACAAAGCAGATATAAGGTGACCTTGGAGGGAAAGGCACTAGTAGCTGGATGAACTAGTACAGATCTCCAGTAGTAAGTAGTTTTTGAACTAAGTCTTGAAGGAAACCAGGGATTGCAGGACCCTGAGGTGTGTCAAGAGAGCATTCCAGGCATAGGGGATAGCAGGAGCAAAGGCTCAGAGATGGGAGTGTGAAAGGAATAACAAATAAGCTAATATGGCTGCTCCTTATAGAGTATACAGGGGAATAATGTTGAATGGAGTGGAAAAGTAGGAAGAAGCCAGGTTGTAAAGAGCTTAAATACCAAAGAAGGAAGTTTATGTTTGATTCTAGAGGTAACAGGAAGCCACTAGAATTTGTTAACTATGAGAGTAACATGGTCTGACTTGCCCTTTTAGGAAAATTACTTTGGCAGCTATAGGGAAGATGGTTTGGAGTGGGTAAAGACTTTAGTCATGCAGGGCAATTAGCAGGTTATTGCAGGAGTACAAAGAAGATGAGGAGGACCTTAACTAAGGTGGTAGCTATGGAAATGGAGGGAAAGTTATTGGGGAGAAAACAATAACAAAATTTAGCATCTGATTAGACAGGTGGAACGAGAAAGAGGGGTAGAGGAAGACACTGAAGTTGTAAATGGGGGATGGTGGTGCCCTCAATAATAATAGGAAATCTCAGAAAGGGGGTTGGTTTTGATAATGAGTTCTGTTTTGGACATTTTATGTTTGAGTTGCCTACAAACCTGTGCAAAATGGTTAGTGAGCAGTTTGTGATGCAGGACTTTGGATCTGGAGAAAGATGTAGATGTTGGAGTTATCCATATAGAGAAGATAATTGAATCCATTGGAGCTAATAAAGTCACAAAGCGAGAGCATATAGAGATGCCCCGCACCTCTGGGAGACTTCCCAACTCCCACTTGTACTGATAGGATAGATTCCCAGAGGGAGTAACTACTGCTCCCCTCAGGGTCCTAAGAATAATTCCAAGAGACTCAGGGTTTTTCTAGTACTATTGCTCATGATCCCCCGCCAAGGTGCTTCCCAATACCATGTAACCAGTTAACATCTCCCCAACATCAATTAACCAATTAACATCAATTAGCTTTTACAAAGTGATATTTGTTGAAAAGGTATAGCGAGGACCAAAGGACAACATCATATTCCTAAACCAAGAAGTAAACTCTCCCCTCTAAACATGCATTCAATCCCTGGGAAGAATGGATTCAAACTTAAAGTGGTTGCTATAAAACACTCCCTCACACCTAGAAGTGAGAGTAATTCCTGATCCTGGGAGTCCTTTTTTCATTTTACAGATACTCCATGAAGTTCTCTTCTGGGGGTGGCAGAGCCTATGGATGAGTCTACTCATTCTCAGCTAGGCTGGTTCCTTACTGGGATAAGTCAATCAGGTTACTCCTCAGAGCTGGTTTCTTGATGGACCTTACTGATACTGTCACCAGCATTAGGGGTCCAGTTGTTGGTGGAATATTTGATGGCTCTGATGGGTCTCCCAGTCTCACCAGTTGCCAGGGTGCTTTACCTCTACTCAGAGCAGGGATGATGACCAGGGAAAAGTACTGAGGGGCAAAGGTTTGGAAGTCACTCTAAGGATTAGTAAGGCATGAGGAGAGATGGAATGATAGGTGGTTACTAGCAAATAAAAGAATTTAAGAGTTCTTGAACATGGAAGTGGAAGATGACAAGATCGAGGGTATGACCATCCCTTGTGTGTAGCTAAGATAGAGAAGGGGTGTAGGTCATGAATGTTGAGTAGTTTGAGGAAGTAGGAGGCTAGGATATTTGAGAGAACATCAACACATATATTGATTTCCCCTAGTAAGAGGTCAGGAGCTAAGGTGGAGGGAGATACTAGGAGCCAGGCACTTAACTCATTGAGAAAAGAGGGAGAATGTATGGTTGCTGATAGACAATAGCCAGAAGGTTCTGAATTGAGAAGTGTGTTTGAATAGAATGAACCTTAGAGGAAGAGAGATTGCTGAATGTTGGTGGTAAAGGCGAAAGTGGCAATAGGGAGCAAGGAATATTCCCACCTTCCTCCCTCTCCACCCTAGGATCAATGAATCTGGGATATAAGAGAAGGAGCAATCAATATTGATAAAGGTTGCCAAGGAGGCAGCATCATATAAGGAGTCAGATCTCAATGAGTGCAAGAAGATAGAAGGAAGATGAAAGATGTCTAAAAGGAATGACAGTTTGTTATAGACCAGGAATTCCATGGGACACAGTGGAAGGGATGGGCAGAATGGAAATGAGATACTTAGGTAGAGTAGAGATGGATGGGAAGGAGAGAGCAAACAACAGCAAGTTTGGGGAAGAGGTGTGTAAACAGGAGCCCAGTATCACTGAAATGGGGAATAAGAGGGATATGTAACATCTTCTCATTGGCAAATGAGTATCAGTGCATGGAAGGAGATATTCTGATGAAGGTAGGTAATTAGCAAGTATTGACACCTTGAAAAACAATGTGCCTAAAAAGAAATCATTATGTTAAGGACGATGATGACTAGAAAAAAATACCCAAACTTTGGGAATATAATGAATATATTACTGTCAGAGAAAAAAATGTTATCTCTGAAAATTTAGATCAGCAAAATAGAAAAAGAGGGGACCGACGAACTGAGCCCTCAGTTTAAAAGACTAGAAACAAACAAATAAACAAACCTACAAATACAAAAGAAAATAGAGAAACTCAAAAATAAAAAATTAAAGAATTAATAAAACTAAGATTGGTTTTTAAAGACAAAATCAATTAACCATTAGTCAACCTGATAAAGAAAAAAAGAGAGAGAAATCAAACTACAAAATGAAAAATAGAAAGGTGATCTCATATGGAAAAAATAAAAAGAATTATCAGAAATTATTATATAGATTTCTATACCAGCAAGACTGAGAATTCAAAAGAAAATAATAAAGGTCTACAAAAATATGAAACACTCCAACTAATAATACGATTTTAAAAACTTTTAAGTACCCTAATACTTGCAAAAAAAGAAATCAAAGCAAGTCATAAACAAATTGACAAAAGGGTTGGAAGAATAGTCTTATGCCAGATAGACATATAAGTGAATTCTGTCAAACATTTAAAGAGCAATTAATACTTATATTACAAAAATTATTCTTAAAAATAGAGACAGAAGGCACCCTATCAAACTCCTTCTATGTATATAGCCCTGATATCCACACTAGGAAGAGACAGAGTTGATAAGGCTATTTTCCTTAGATTAATTTCACTAATAAATATTAATTTTTACAAATTTAAATAAACCATTGTAAAGAAACTACAGAAACATTTCAGAAAATAATCCACTATAATCAAGTTGAATTCATGCTAGAGATGCAAGGATAGTTCAACATTAAGTATGCATAATAATTATTCACATAAACAACCAAGTAAAAACCCACAATTATTTCAAATAGATATAGAAAGTGTTTGATCAAAAAAAGGCCTGCAATTTCCAGTTCTTTGCTACCACAAAGAGAACTGATATAAATATCTCATTTACATTCAAAATTATAATTGCTATTTGTGAATTTCCCCAGAAAAGGCACTCATTTCTACTAAAACTTATAGGAATGAAGGAATGGAGCTTCATTAACAGGATTAAAAGTATATATTTAAAACCAAAAGCTAGCATTCTCTGCAGTGGAGAAACTTCCTCAGTACAAACAGGAGTAGAGCAAGGATGCTCCATTTCTCACTGTTATTTGATCTTCTTCTAGAAATATTAATTATAATAATAAAACAAAAGAACAAAACAAAAGTTATAAACATCAGGAAAGAGGAGCCAAAAGATAAAATACTATGCAGTTAGAAAATCACAGAGAGTCAGGGAAAAAAACTGAGACAATATTTATAGCAAAGTAGATACAACAGCCGCAAAACAGTAGCATTTCTGTACAGTACTAACAAAAAAGGGGGGGAATATTAAAAATTATATTCAAGTTAACTATAAAATTAGTAAAGTAACTAGAAGATAAACTAACAAGATATTTCAAAGATTTATATGATTAGAAAATTGCTCTTTAATAAATAAGCGAGATGAAATAAATATTCATCAATTTGGCTATGCACAAAGTACAGAAAATGATGACGCTGATATTCAGATACTCAAATGTATTTGTGATCTTATCAACTTGGATATTCCTTCCAAAGATGCAGATAATAACTCATCCAGGTCTGCTCATGTCTTTCCATAAAATTGCCAGAGGGGTCCACCCAGTGTGCAGGAGGCTTTTCTTAATTTCTCTTGACAAAGCAAGAATACCATTGTAACGTCTAAGAACCCTTGCCCTTGCTACGTGACTAATCTATAGTGTACTCCAAGCATACATTTCCATGATGATATCTTTTACCCATGTTTTTAACTCATGAAATGGCATTGTTACGATTGTAATGTCTTTGAAAGAATCTTAAATGATATTCACGCATATATGGGAGAAACTTGTTGGAAGAGAACTTGCTTTCTCAAATTAAATGCTTTTTTACAATCATCAAACAATAAAAAGAGTTCTCTTATTTTTTCCACCTTTCAGTTAATTATAAAATGGGAGAGGTATGGACCATTGTAGGACATGGTCTGATTGGAGAAAGGAGGTAAGATTGTGCTTTACTCACTGTGCCACCTAGCTGCCCCAAAAACAATTTTTAACATTCACTTTTCAAAATTTTGAGTTCCAAGTTCTTTCCTTCCTTCCTTTGCCTCCCCCCTCCCTGAAACAGCAAGCAATTTGATATAGGTTATACATGTGCAGTCATGCAAAATGTATTTCCATATTAGTCATGTTGTTAAAGAAAACAGAGACTCAAAAATAAAAATAAAGAATGTTTTTAAAAAGTATGTTTTGATCTGCATTCAGATTCCATCACTTCTCTCTCTGGAGATGGATAGAATTTTTCATCATAAGTCCTTCAGAATTGTCTTGGATCATTGTATTGCTGAGAATAGCTAAGTCATTCACAATTGATAGTACAGTATTGCAGTTATTATGTGCAATGTTCTCCTGGTTCTGCTCACTTCAGTTTGCATCAGTTCTGTAAGTCTTTCCAGGCTTTTCTGAGAGCTTCCTGCTTATCATTACTTATATAGGACAAAGGTATTCCGTCACAATCATATACTACAACTTATTTCACCATTCCCCAATGGATGGGCATCCCCTCAATTTGCAATTCTTTGCTACCACTTAAATTGCTGCTATAAATATTTTTGTACATACAGGTTCTTTATTTTTGTCTTTATCTCTTTGGGATATAGACCTAATATTGCTATTGCTACATTAAAGGGTATGCACAGTATAGGGGATAGCCCTTTTGGGCATAGTTCCAAATTGCTTTCCAGAATGGTTGAATCAGTTCATGACTCCACCAACAGTGCATTAGTGTCTCAGTTTTCCCATTTCTCCCTCCAACATTTGTCATTTTCCTTTTCTGTCATATTAGCCAATTTGATAGGTATGATGTAGTACTATGGAGTTGTCTTAATTTGCATTTCTCTAATCAATAGTGATTTGGAGCATTTTTCATATGACTATAAATAGCTTTGCTTACTTCCTCTGAAAACTTCCCATTCATATCTTTTAACCATTTATCAATTGGGAAATGGCTGTTACTTTTTTTTTAAATTTGGCTCAGTTCCCTATATATTGAGAAATGAGGGCTTTATCAGAAAAATTTGTTGTGAAATTTTTTTAGACTTATAATTACTAACTCTGTATTTCTGAGACTGGACTTAAACTCATGTTTTCCTGACTCCAGGTTCAGCATTCCATCCTCTGTACCACCTAGCTGCCTAGACAGTTCTATAAAAAAGGAAAGGAAAGTCCTGGATTCTTCCAAAATATCTATTAAAAAACTAAATTTTCTTGGTTGGAAAATTTAACTTTAGAACATTACAATAGAGTTACTTTTATATTGTAGCAGCCAGGCGGTGAAGTGGATAGAGATCTGGGCCTAGACTCAGGAAGACCAGAGTTCAAACACTTCCTAGACACTTATTAGCTATGTGTGGCCCTGGGCAGGTTACCTAACCTCAGTTTCCTCATCTGTAAATGCAGAAAATAATAGCACCTAACCCCCAAGGTTGTTGGGAGGATAAAAGGAGACAAAAATATGTAGAGTGTTTTGCAAGTCTTAAAGCCCTATATAAATGCTAGCTATTATTCTTATGTCTTCATAAATGTTCACCAATTCAATTCATTAAACAGTGATTGAGCACCCACTATGTACAAAGCACCCTCCCAGCTACATCTTTACTATGTCCTATGTCTGTAAGGCCATTTTCTGGAAAGCATGGATCTGAAGGAGGGAATATGGTATAGAGGGAGGAGGCACAGTATAATGTGCAGTGGTATCAAACTCAAATAGAAATGGATCCTTGTGAGCTGCATATTGACTTAGAAAACCAGAAACTCACATTATCTATGTCTTTTTGCATTTTTATTTATGTTGTTAGGCTTTGAGTTTGACACCCCTGATGTCAAAGGGGGAGTTCTGGGCTTGAAGTAAAAAAAAATAACTATATTCAAGACAGACCTTTGACATTTATGTACTGTGTGACCCCAAGAAAGTCACTTAACCCCTCCGTGCCTTAATCAGCTCCATAGGACTTATTATTAAGCAATAAAAAGGCTATAATCTAAATTGGAGGGAGGATGGAGGGACTTCTTATATTGATAAAATTAGAGGTTCTTGCCTTCCTAGCACAATCAGAATTCTTATTTTTGAAAGAAAATTTGATATTTCATCAAAACTATGGTCTTATCAATGCCTGCACTCCCTCCAACCTTTAGACTGAAAACCATCCATGCTTTCACATCTCGTATTACTATCGTCCACATCTTCCCGGTAATTTTCCCTCGGTGGCGGCTAATAGCCTTCTTGGAGATTTCTTGATATTACACGGGCACCATAGACTGTCTGTCCCTCGGTCTCTCACTACATGACTAACCTATTGTCTTTTCCAGTCAAACATTTTCTCTGATCATTTCTTTTACTTTAGAAAAATTTATATATACTGTATTTCTCCACATAATCATCACCACCACATAATCATGGCACCCTGGTATTTCAATCCAAAAATTAGTTTATAACCTTTCATTATATAATTGTCACATGGTATAATTCTGTGTATCATGCTGCTTAAAAGGTAAACACTGCAGTAATGTATTCACCAGTGGCATATGCATACACATTTATCTCTCGTGCCCTGTCTAAGATCTTTATCTCTGGATCCTGAGCCTAAAATTCTCAGCACGCACAAATTGTCAGTATATTTCCGAAAGTCAACTTGCGTGGTTTGTTTAGAGGGCTGTAGTACTAATAGTATTGTCACTCAACCCAATGAAGAGCCGAAGGCACAAGGGGAGCAGGTGGGCAGGCGAAGCTGCCATGACTAAGTCACATGATATGCTAAGACCCGCATATTCCTGCACTAGTTAAACTATACAGTTCATCTGCCAGAGATACAGTTTAGTAATAAATGATTTTTAAGTAACAGCGGCACAATTTTTTAAAAGCTTCACATAATGGTTGTGCCCCACATTTTTGCAAAAATTTGGCATAAAATCTGCGACGATTATGCGGTAAAATACAGTGTATGTATGTGAAATATTCAATCTATAGGAGGTACATTTGTTTGTCATCCTGAGAAATGCTGCATATTTTGGAAGATCCAAATAAAGATTAGCAACACGGCTCATTGCACAAAGGGATTTCTGGACCCTTTGCAATAATTCTGTAAACGTCTATAGTTCACAAGCTAAAAACCTACAACATATTGCCTTCTTCTATCTTATACTGCCGCACATGGGTTCCACGGCTTCTAGAAAACGGTCTTAAGTCTACAATACACAGCAAGGGGGTGATCAAAGAGATAAGCTTCTATAGCAGATGGAAGGGGATGAGACGAAGAGAGCAAATAATGGAGAATAGCTTGGTGAGATTATTATGATCAATAAGATACACATTTATTTATTTAAAAGAATTAATCAAGGTCTTTGTAGTCTGAGCCATTACCAGACTAATGATTTCAGCCTCCTCACACTGAGTCTTTGAGGTTCGTTTTTGTCAAGTTTGACTATAAAATATTATAGAGAGTAAACCTTCTCCGGAATTAAAGGACTTACAGTTTGGAGAGAATCGGTCACTATTGAAGATCATCTCACGCATTAGAAAGGCTGGGTTTCTATTTGAAAGTTTATTTCCTTGATTTCTATGTGAGGAAATAGAAGGGAAAGGCTAGCTTTAGCAAAGCAAATATTAGTAAAAAGTAGAATTTGAGAGAAGGCATAAATCTATGTATAATTGCTTATATGTCTTTAAATGTTCTGTGTCATTTTTGCTCAAGTTTAATAAGCAATGTAGATAATTAGTATTTAATGAAATACATATACACAACTATTTTAGCAACCACTGTGTCCCCCAATAAAATGTAATTTATTTGAGGATAATCAGAGTTTTATTTTTGTACTTGTATCCCCAACACCTGGCAAAGTATCTTCATAACTATCTATTGAATTTAATTGAATCCACTCAGATCCCTGTCCAATAAAAGAATGAGTAGTGCAATAGGTGGTGCAGTGGATGGAGCACTAGACCTGTAGTCAGGAAGCCCTGAGTTCAAATCTAGCCTCGGATACTTACTAACAAGGTGCTACCCGAACAAAGATCCAGCCAACGAAAGTGAAAAGGAATATACAGGTAGGATGAGAACCAGGAGAGAGAAATATCATTAAAATCTGAAGAGGAGAGAGTATAAAGAAGAGGATGACCCACAGTGTCAAAGTCTGCAGAGAGATCAAGAAGGATGAGGATTGAGAAAAAGCCAATAGATTTGGTGACTAAGAGATCATTGGTGACTTTGGTGAGAGCAATTTTGGTTGAATGATAAAGTCAGAAGACAGACTACAGAGAGTGAGAGGAAGAAAAGTGGAGGCCACTATTTTAGACAGCCTTCTCCAGGAGTTTAGCCACAAAAAGGAAGAGAGATATAGGATGATAGCTAGCAGTGACAGATGGATCGAGTGAGGACTTTTTGAGGACAGAGAAAGCATAAGAGTGTTAATAGGCAGTAGGAATCTCCCAATAGATAGAGAGAGTTTGAAGAATAGCGAGAGTAATCAATCAATAAATATGTATTAAATGCCTACTATGTGCCAGGCACATGCTAAGTGCTGGGGATACAAAAAGAAGCAAAAGACAGTAGCTGCCCTCCAGGATCTTACAATCTAATAAAGTGATCAGAGCTGATCATTGCATAATGTTGCTGCTACTGTGTACGATGTTCTCCTCTGCCCCTATTATTGAGTTAATGCATAGGTATTTCTTTGGGAAAGAGTATAATTACCTTTAGTTTTCAGGTGACTAACTTGAAATCTGGGAAGTGGTGTCCTTCTAGGCCTTGTAATAAGTCAGTGGCATCACTGAGACTGGATTGAAGCTAGGAACTTCTGAATCCCAGACTTGTGTTCCCATCTCAGAGGATCACTGATTTGGTATTTAGCAAAAGAAAAGGGCTTTGAAATTTGGCACCATCTTAATCAAATAGAGCTGTAATGTCTCATATAACACTCTATTAGTTAAAATCAAAATCTGACTAAAACATGTGAATTGGCAGGCTATGACGTGAATTACAGTACATGTGACCACTGCTGTGAGTCGATCTAATGGCTTAAATCCTGGGATGTTAGACTTGAATGATAACAGGAAGAATATCCAAACAGAATGAGGAAACAAGGAGAAGCGAAGATTTCATATTCATTTTTAAAACCTTTTCTTAAGGGAGCAACAAATTATAGCAACCAAAGGAATGTAGAGAAAGGGTCTCCAGTGAGAAGTGAATAAGAAAATTAGGACGCTTTTTTAGGGTAATTTAATCATCAAACCATGGCATGTGGGAAAATGCAGGCCAGAGAAAACTTTTGCTTTAAATTGTATAATCATCTTAATTTTTCAAATGCCCTTTTGGTAGTGGATATCTAGCCTTAGGAGAAAGCATATGCTTAATACATCCATATTCTCAGCCTCACTCCAAGAGGGTTACGGTGTCCATGCTCTCAACTCATTTGCTATCTCACAGAATCTTAGAACCAGAAGAGAACTTAGAACTCATTTAATCCAAATTCCCACTTATTGAGGAAACTCTTCTAGAGTATCCATGACAGCTGACCATTCAGACTGTGCTCAAATACCTAGAGAGATTGGGAAGTCATGCTCTACCTGGGTAATCTATTGCATTAGAGAGCACTCTATTCAGTAGCTAGCTCTAAGGATCATAAGATGGTAGGTTTAGAGCTGGAAGATGACTTTAGAAGTCATATCGTCCAACTGCCTCACTTTACAGATAAGGAAACTGAGGCTCAGAGAGGTTAAATGACTTGTGATTCTAGATTCAGCATTCTTTCCTCTTCTCTATGCTGTCAGTCTTATGTTGAGCTGAAACCTGTCTCTATTCAACTTCTACCCATTGGTTCTGGACAAGCTTTATGGAACAATACTAGAAAAATATCTTCACTCTTTAATATAGCAGCCCTCTACATCTTTGAAAACAGCTATAATGGTGTGCTCTTAAGCCTTCTCAACTTTAGGGAAGACAAACAAAAGTGTTGGCACTTTCCTCATAGGATGCAATTTACTAACTACTTTTACTATCATCAAGGCCAGCTATTTTGGGGTCTTTTTAAGCCTGGGAAAAATTACCCCATGTCAAAAAACCTGTTCAACAATACAATGATCCAAGACAATTGCAAAGGACTCGTGATGAAAAATGCTCTCTACATTCAGAGAAAGAACTGATGGAGACTGAATGCAGATCAAAACATACAATCTTTCACTTTATATTTTTCATAGCTTTTTTTGGTCTGTGTCTTCTTTAACAACATGACTAATATGGAAATATGTTTTGCATGATTGCATATGTATAAGCTATATCTAATTGCTTACCATTTCAGGGAGTGGGATAGGGAGGGAGGAAAAGAATTTGGAATTCAAAATTTTAAAAAGTGAATGTTAAAAATTGTTTTTATGTGTAATGAGAATAAAACATTATTAAAAATAATGGTAAAACCATAAAAATAAAAATTATTAATAATATTTAAATATTCAAAATATTATTTTAAAATTTAAATTATTTAAATAATTAAGGTTAGAAAACCTTAATAAGAAACAAATAAAGAGAAAATTATCTTGCATCTCTTGCTTTCCAGAATTTTTATGGAGTGTTGGTTTTGGTGCTACTAACCTAAAATTTCATTTGCCCTAAGTGGGTTGGGTCCCTTGATGGTGACTGGCTAATTCTCTCCTCAAGATTCTAGGGTAACTCTGGAACTCTTATACTGATCATTTACTGAGGTGTTAGGTTCACTTTCAAATATTATTGCTTACAATCCTTTATGGTATACACTCCCATTGTTTATTAGTTTATATCAATTAGCCAACTAGAATTAATTAACTTTTATAAAAGAGTTTTTCTTGAAGTGGAATACTGTGTATAATTGGTACAAAATGTCCCCCAAAAGCCTGGAACACACTATCCCATAAGTACATAACAGAGTCCAGAGGAAAGTAAGTTCAAGCTTACAAGGGCTATGTGACAAAGGGGTGACTCAAAGCTCCTGATTGGATGAAAGTTCTTTTCTCCTTTTGTGTCTTCATGATATTCACTTTTCTTCTGGGTTCCTTGTAGAGTCCTAAAGCTACCATTTCTGAGTATGTCTAGTTTGTCTCCTTGATTCCTTATGCGAATGCTATTATCAGCCATTGCTGTGCTAGGGATACTGCTAGGACACTCATTAGAAACCAAAAATCTTCTACCCCTTAAAATTCATAAGGTCACCCTCTGCTCAAGGTGGGAAGGGAGACCAAGGCTTTTTATCCTTCCCACCAAACAATTCCCTGCCTCTTTAGCCAATCCCAGTACACTTCCTGGGAAGTACCATTTCAATTCATCCAATGGCTTTCATTTCTCCCCAAATTAAGGACTTTTCAAACATAATTTAATGCTTTTGATTGACTGATTCAATAGAGGCTTCTCACTTGATAAAGTTTCCTGTCATGGTACTCAAATTCCATTTGAATTGTCTTAGGAAGATTCCAAAGATTATCTGGCAGGATAAGGTACCAGACACTGAGGTCCTTTCTAGAACTAAATTACCAAGCATTCAAACTCTACTGCAGAGAGTGCAACTACAATAGGCTGGCCATGTTGCTCGAATGCCAGATGTATGATTTTCTGTTCTACAGAGAACTCACATAGAGGTCAAAAGAAGTAATACAAGGACTCTCTCAATGTCTCTCTGAAGAACTTTGGGATTGATTGTGTGACATGGGAGATGCTGGCAAAGGACCACGCAGCATGGCATACCCACATCAAAGAAGGCACTCTGTTCTAAGAACAAAACATTATTGAAGTAGCTCAAAAGAAACTTGAGATGTGCAGATTTAGAGAATCCACCCCAAATGTTCACAGGGACTATTTGTGCCTGACCTATGGTAGAACATTCTGAGCTTACATCGGTCTAATCAGCCACTTGACTCTCATTTGACCTGACTCTAATATAGTGTAACGGCAACCACACTAGCATACCCAGGATGGCTACTAGTGCAGGTTTTTTTTATGTGCTTTACTAAGGAAAGCAACTTTAAAGGAGTCAATGATCTTCTTTAATTACATGAAATACAAACAGAGGAAATACAGAGAAAAGAAATACAGACTAATAGACAGGGCTCTACTGCCTGAATCAAAATAATACTGCTATATATATACTTTATATCCACCACTGAATCAAGACAGCCTTTACCTCTGAGCAGTTGGGGAGCTCTGAACATGCGACCAAAGTCTCAACCAGGGAATCACAAGATCCTTTTTGTAAGCAAGCCCCCAAAGCAAAAGCTCACCTCTCTGAATATACACTCTGTCAACTAATAGGCTCAGAGCCAGAAGGCAACACAACCCTCCTGACTCAGTGCCTAATTAGCAAAAGGTGTATAAGCCTTCCTACAAGCAAGTTTCCCTTAATGGGCTCCACATGAGGCCTATTGATGGACAGGGAAGATCTTATTCCCCATTAACCTTACATATAGTAATGTTATGTTACATATAGTAATGAGAAAGGACAGCAACCCTACCCCTTAAAATTATTAACCAAGTGGATAAAGATATATGCACTAATATCTTGTCAGTTACTTTAAATGAGATAAGACGATCGATTCGTCAATTCCCGGGTTTACATTTATACAAGTGACTCATGGTTGAAATGATTATCAAGAACAGATTGAAAACAAGGATAGGAGATTTCACAAAAAAAAGGGGATGGGAATGTATTTGGGGGGCCGGTTATTGCAAGGAAACCAACTTCTGGAAAGCCATGCTACACACACACACACACACACACACACACACACACACACACACACATATATGTATGTGTGTGTGTATATGTATGTATGTACGTATGTATGTATCTTATATCTTTTTTAGTTGCAATAATCAGAACTATCCCTTCTTCCCACTGTTGCTTCTTGGGGACTCTAGCTACTTGATCTTTAAAGCAGGGAATACACCTATTCCTCTTTCTGATGAACAGCTTCTAGCCTTACTATCTTTCCTTCTGATTCACTCATTTCAAAGCTATCGCTTTTTTTACCTCCAGTTCTTCCATCCCTCTCTGTTTCCTCAATTCATCATTTCTGCTCTGCCCTCACTCACCTCTCTCTTCAATAGTCTTGAAGCTATAATTGGTTCAGCTATGTACCACCTTCCATCCTTTTGTAGTACTGCAGCACCTCCTCCCAATTCTCAAGTTTCCTCTAGAGAAAGTTCCCTCAGGTTCAATATGTTCTGTGAATTTGTACTAAAAACCATAGCTCACCAGCCTACCCTGATATATACACTTTCAACAGTCAGACAAAGGATATCATCATCATCATCATCACTAGCATTTATTAAGTATCTACTAGGTGAGAGGCACCATGCTAAGCAGTTTACAAATATTATCTCATTTAAACCTCACAGCAACGCTGGGGAGTAGGTGCTGTTATTATTCCCATATTACAGTTGCGGAAACTGAAGCAGATGGTGATTAAGTGGTTTATCCAAGGTCATACAGGTAGTAAGAGTCAGAGACTGGATGTGAACTGGGGTTTTCCTGACTCTGGGTTCAGCCTTCTATCTACTGTGCCGCTTAGCTGCCACAAATAGGTCAAAGCAAAAGCCTTTAATGAAGTGGTAAGAAAAATAATAACAAAATATTTGCCCCATAAACCTCTTTCCCACAAGTACAAACACCATCAGTGGGAGGTGTGGACACTTACAGGAAATATATATGGCTGGGGCAACTCACAGCCCTGATGGTCTCTTCTAGGGATGTCACTGAGCTGCTCTTGCCAGGCTTGCTCTCCTCTGGTCTCTCCTGCATGTGCTAGATCTCCACTGGACATATCTACTGGATGTTGCTCCACTAAGACCTGCTCTTCTGGCTGCATAGACTCTATGGGGCACTGCCAGGTTAACCTCACTGGGCACGTGGGTCTGGAGCTCATTTCTGCTTCCAGCTTCTGCTTTAGCTGAAGTCCTTGACAATCATGCTATTTTAATTCCCTGTGAGAAGAATGTGATCTGCCATGTTATTTTAGTTCAAAATCAAAGAGTTGGTATATATATATACATATACATATATGTATGTATATGTATATGTATGTGTATATGTATGTGTATATGTATATATGTATGTATGTATGTATGTATGTATGTATGTATGTATGTATGTATGTATGTATATCCTTTACAATGCAGAAAAAGTTTCTCTCTGTTCTTGACATCTCTGAAGCATTTAACACCATTGACCACCTTCTCTTCCTGGATATTTTCTCCTCTCTTGAGTTTCATGAGCACCTGCTCCTTGGTTTTCCTACCTGTTTGACTGCTTCTTAACAGTATCCTTTGCTGTGAGTAGACCTCAGGACTCTGTCCTGGGAAAGCTTTTGTCTTGATATCTTACTATTTTGTGGATATAGATGAAATACTTGGGCTGTCTATCTGTCATGGTGACTTCATCAGCTCCCATGGGCTCAGTGATCCTCTCTACACACATGACTCCCATACAGATGTATGTGCATATGTATTGTGTGTAAATATACACTTATATGTATAGGTGTATTATGTGTATATACACTCCTACATGCATACATATATATTATTTATTGGGGGCAGCTTTGTGTCACAGTGGATAGAGCACCAGGCCTGGAGTTAGGAAGACCTGAGTTCTAACCCAGACTCAGACACTTACTAGCTGTGCAACTTTGGATGAGTCGCTTAGGTGCTCTCTGCCTCATTTTCCTCAACTGTAGGATGGGGATAATAACAGCACCTACCTCTCAGGGTTGTAGTGAGGGTCCAATAACATAATATTTGTAAAGTGCTTAGTGCAGTGCCTGGCACACAGTAAGTGCCATATAAATGTTAGCTATTGTTCTTGGACATTTCAAACTGGATGTCTAGCAGGTGACTCAAACTCAACATGTTCAAACAGAATGTATCATCCTTCTCCTCCCCTGCTCCCTACCCCTACACCAAAATCCATTCCTCTTCCAGATTTCCTTATTTTTATTAAAGGAACCACTTATCCTTCCGGTCACTCATATTGATTACCTCAGGATCATCCTTATTCCTCACTCTTCCTGATCTCCCCACAGCCAATACATTGCCAAGTCTTGTTTATTCTATCTCTACAATATCTCTTGTATCTTTCCCATCTTCATACTCATATTCCATCATGTTGATTCAGACTCTCATCTCCTTTCATGGTACTGTTGCAGTACCCTCCAAATTGGTCCCTTTGACTCAAATCTTTCTCCTCTCAAATACATACACCACCTAGCTGCCAAATGATTTTCCTAAAGTATAGGCCTGACCATTCTACTTCCCCACCCAATAATTTCCAGTAGCTCTCTATTATTTCTAGGATAAAATACGAACTCCTCTCATTAAAAAAAAAAAAACTTTACAATCAGGCTCCAGTCTGTCTTTCGAGGCTGATAACATACTCCTCTCCTTTGTGTAGTCTATAGCCAAACAAACTGTTCTCCTGTCTGTCTTCATCTCCTTTATCTGTGCCTTGTCAAGAGCTGTCTCCTGTGTCTGATGTGTGGTCCCTCTTTACCTCTACCTTTCAGAATCTATAATTTTCTTCAAAATTCTCTTCCAGTGTTACTTAAGATCTCTCCCAATCCTGCTCCCATCTTTTAGTGGCCTCCTGATATTACCAACTACGTATGACGTTCATACATGTATGTTTCTAGGTTGACTCCTTGAATAGAGTGCAGTTTTCTTGAGGCCAGGGACTCTTTCATTTTCGTCTTTGGATGCCCAGAGTTAAAGCAAACATTTGCTTCAGTCACCTGACCAGCTGTAGCCTCCTTGTTGTTGTTCAATTGTTCAATAGTGACTGACTCTTAGTGACCCAATGGACCATAGCACACCAAGTCCTTCTATCCTCCACTGTCTCCCAAAGTCTGTACAAGTTCATGTTCATTGTTTCCAAGATACTATCTATCCATCTCATCCTCTTTTCTCATCCTCATCACCCTTTTCCTTTTGCCTTCACTCTTTCCCAACATCAGGGGCTTTTCTAATGAGTCCCACCTTCTCATTGTGTGCCAAAGTATTTAAGCTTCAGTTGCAGTGTTTGACTTTCCAGTGAGTAGCCTGAATTAATTTCTTTAAATATTGACTAATTTGATCTCTTTGCTGTCCAAAGGACCCTCAAAAATCTTCTCTGGCTCCACCATTCAAAAGCATTGATTCTGCAGAGCTCAGTTTTCCTCAGCTCTCATAGCCATACATTGCTACTGAAAAAACCATAGCTTGGATTATACAGACCTTTGTCAGTAAGGTGAAGTCTCTGCTTTTTAGGATGCTGTCCAGATTTACTATAGCCAATCCAGTGGCCACTGTTGAGGACTATAGTCCTCCTTAGGGAAAAACTCTTCTTGGCTTTTTTTTCCCTTTCTGGAGAGGCCTATTTGTGCCTTTCCAGAGTTTTGGCTAGGAGATCTTTCTATCTCCAGTATATTCTTTGCTCCAGACCCCAGTTCCTTCCTTCTGGGTTCCAAGGCCAGCTCTCTATTCACTGTTCCATGTTGCCTCTCTAGGACAGCTATTTATTTCCTCCATTACAAAAGAAATACTTAAAACACAAAGGAGAGTTAATTGTGCATTGATCAAAATTTAAAACAGTAATCTATAACTCCTCTTATACTCCTTCAGAGGACTGATATTTAAAAAACAGAACATTTAATGGGATTGGTTGAATGGCATTTCACTTTTGCCTCAGCTGTGAAATGTGGAATAATTCTCTCAAAGTATATGCATGTTTTCTAGTAAGCCAAGCCAAGACTTGAGCTCATCCTCTTATAAAGTGGTCATGCTAGCCATTCCCCAAAAAGTCCATCTCTCATGAACTCCTCCCTTATGTTCAGGGAAAGAAACATGAAGCAAAAGTGCATCTAGGGCCTGGAGATTCTAACCTAGGCTCCCCTCGATGAGTGCATGTTCTAGCATCCCAGCAGCCATAGGTGCCAGTGGAGAGAGCCACCATTCATTCCCACTTCTTCAGGTTGATCCACAACCTGCTGATATAGAAGAGACTCAAACTGTTTCACTTATGCTATGACTGTTTCAGAAAAGGGAGTCCAAGAGAAAAAGGTTCATGGAGCCCTCAGAAACTGGTCTGAGTTGGGGAGAAAAAATGAGTTTTCTCTTCCTTTAAAGTGTCCTGGGTGGGCAATTCTTCCTGTTCAGTGAACAATCCTCTTTTTCAGACTATCCCTCCCCCTGCTTCTTAGGGAATAGGGGATTGCTATGTTGTTCAAAAATGTCACACCCTTCAGGATAAGCACATGTCCTCAGAAGAGGCTAGGGAAGCTGGGTGCATGATCCATGGGAAGGCAGGCCCATCCCCACATTTGGTCCGTGGAGCGTACTCCAATCACACTCTTGCTTTTGCAGAACCAGCTCTAATCTCTCTCCTGAACTCCATTCCCACAATACTAACTGACTAGTGGACATTTCTACCTGTTTCCACCTGAATTCTGTCAAAAATCTCAAATTCAGTATGTCTAAAACCATGCGTGTTCTCTCCCTTGCTAAAAATCACCCTTCTTCTAATCTTACTTATTTTGATTCTTCCCTCTCCATGAGTCTTTCATCCATTATCAATAAGTTGCTGATTCCATTGACTGATGGCCACAATTTCATTCCCATCCACCCCCTCTTCTGCATTCACACAGCCACTGCCTTAGTTCAGGAACTTATTATCTATTCTCTTGGTTATTATAATAGTCTCTTAATGGGTATCTAGTCTTCCCTCTTTTTAATACCACTTCCGCACAACTTTCAAAATAATCATCCAAAGTTACAATGTCCATGGCATTCCTTTGCTCAGAAACTTTCATTGTTGTTGTTGTTGTTGAGTCATTTCCCACTCTTTCTGCCCTTATTTGGGGTTTTCTTGGCAAAGATACTGGAGTGGTTTGCCATTTCCTTCTCCAGCCCATTTTACAGATGAGGAAGAGGAGGCAAATGGGGTTAAGTGACTTGCCCAGGGTCACACAGGTAGGCAGTGTCTGAGGCTGGATTTGAACTCAGGGAAATGAGGCTTTCTGACTCTGCGCCAGGCTATCTATCCACCACATAACCTAGCTGCCTGAGAAACCTTTAGTGGCTCTTTATTACTTCTTAGATAAAATGGAAACTTCTTAGATAAAATGGAAGCTTCTTAGTCTAGCATTTAAAAGCCTTCAGAATCTAGCTCCAGCCTACCCATTCACAGACTTATTTCACATTACATAGCCCACTTTACATTCCACTCAAACACTATTCGCCTCAACATTCCATCTCTCACCTCTGCATTCTCACAAGTCAGTTTTCATTTGCAAGTGCTTAATTAGCTTAAAGTCACCTTAATACTTTGTGCCTCAGCTTCCTCATTTGCAAAATGAAAGGATAAGACCTTAAGATGAGCTCTAGCTCTCCTTCTAGCTCTAACACCTTGGGGTGGATCTTCAATTTATTAATATGTGTCTTTTTTTTCAAATATGGTACTCAAAAATGGAAAAATATTCCCCTATGTATGTCATCTGACTGAGGTAGAATGCAATATTCTCTTTACTTAAAGTGTACCTAATTATGAAAAGCCCCATGTAGGTAAATACTTTCATTGGCAATGCCTTGGTTGGCTTAGTACACATATGTACCCTTTTAAAATACAGTAATCCTGGAAAATCCTCATGAGAACACAACTAAGCTGTGCCATACACCTCATTCCACCCAAAGAGATGCCTGAAAACAGAGATTAGCCCGAGACCATGCATGACCCTACCCTATTATTTTCATGGCACCTTACACTGCCCAATATTTTCTGAGGCTGTGGAAGTGTGGCTCAGAGATCCACTGTTCAGAATGTTACCCTAATTCTGCCCATTCGGCCCACACTCCTATAGACAGGTATCTAGGTTAGCTATGTGGAGAGGAAAATTTCAATAAGACCCACAGGAGATGTTGAATACATTTCAGGAAGATATTTCTGAATCAAGAAAGTGTTCCATGCCCACATGTTAAAGCTGGAAGTATCATTGATTAGGTGATTCTGAAAAATACGACATACTTGGAAAAGAGGACCCAACCCACCAATCCCAGATGGCTACGTAAACACAAGACATCCCCAGAGGTTTGGAGCAGCTAGGTGGTGTGGCAGATAAAGTGCCGGACCTAGAGTCAGGAAGAATCATCTTCCTGAGTTCAAATCCAGCCTCAGACACTTATTAGCTGTGTAACTCTGGACAAGTGACTTAATTCTGCCTCAGTTCCTCATCTGTAATACAAGCTGGGGAAAGATATAGTAAACACTCCAGTATCTTTGCCAAGAAAATCCCAAATGGGGTCATGAAGAATCAGACACGTGTGAAAATGAACAACAATCCCAGGGGTTTCTCTTCTGGTGTGTTCAGTGCTCTGCAGCCCCATTTGGTTGAGGGAGTCTACAAAATGCTTTGTCAGCGGCTGAGTTCCTGAGACTTTCACCATATGTATGCCTGGGTATGTGTATTTATATAAACATATCTTGACAGTCCTGACAGTTGCTGATCCAGTCCACCTAGGAAAATGCCTGCAGAGCAATCAATCCCTCCATTATCCTTTTTAAGGTTTCATCAGACCTTGGTCTTAAAGGGACCCGCCTCTCTCCCAGGAAAGGACATTTCCTTAATGTCTTATGGAAGACTTCCAGAATAGTTTTGGTTTTTTTTCCCTCTTGTAACTCAGGAATGGGTGTGGAAAGCAGGCAAACCTCCTTTCCCCATCAATGACAACGCAATCCTACACTTGCCAGCACAAGCAGCTACTTGCAGTATGAATACTTGGTTTCTTTTGTTAAAGAAGATTGGTGAAAGATAATTAACACTTAGTCCAGTAGTACATAGAATACCACAGATCTTTTTATGGGGTTATCACATAATGATCATATTAAAAACAAGGACAGATCATATGGAAGCTTTGTTTCTCCTTCCCAATTCCTACCTGTCCCATCACACAATTTAATTCAACAAAAATTGAAAATATGACTAACCCAATAGGGATTTTCTTAAAATTCAATCTTTCACCCATAATTCACATACTGACTTTATCTTTAATAAAAAAGTAAGTTCTTATCAGCTACCCTATACTTTCTAACATCAATATAGAGATGACCAGGATGAGAACAACCTATTAATTGAGGTTTACTGTCACTAACATGGGACTGTTAAGGGTTTTTGTTGTTGTATTCCTATGTTGAGAAGTAGCAAGGTATAGTGGGGAGAAAGCTGAACTTAGAGTCAGGAAGACCTGAGTTCAAGTCCTGATTTTCACAAGTACTAGCTATGTGGCCCTGGGCTTTTAACTTCTCAATGGTCTAGGTAAAGGTGCTACTCTGCTTTGGTAGAGGGAGTTCCCCATACCAGGGAAATTACAGGTCCAAACCCTATCCCCAAGTACCTTGAATATAGTAGGTATTTAATAACTGTTAAATTTAATTTTATTTGTTGAATAATTTGTCCTTACATCTTTACCCTTTTCTAAAGGATTTCAAGGCTTTACACAGTTTCTATAGGGTAGAGTAAAACAGATGAAAGCTTTGTGAACTTGGGCAGGTCACTTCCCCCTCAATGCCTCAGTTTCCTCATTTGTAAAATGAGGGTGTTTGATTAAATTATTTTGGAGAGGAGGAGGGAGAGAGAGGGGGAGGAGAGAGAAGGGAAGAGAGAGAGAGAGAGAGAGAGAGAGAGAGAGAGAGAGAGAGAGAGAGAGAGAATTTATAAATTATAAATTATTAGTATGAGCATTTACACCTTGGAAATAGCCAATTAGGGCTTAATTTATTATTTTTGTTGACTGTCTAGACTTAAAAAGTTATGGAGAAAATGTTAATAATGCTGTTTAAACTTGAAGGTTATATCACAGGTACATTTTTTTTTCCCAGAGAGACATTTGTTAAACATTTACGAGCACATTTCTGGAAACATTGTAAGTAAGGGTTTGAAAAGTAGATTGCAGTCAGATGTGAAGGGTCTTGAATAACAAGTTTAAGATCCTGTACTTTTCCTGATAAGCAACAAGGAAGCCATTGAAGGTTTTTTGAGTAGAAGAATATCATGAGCAGAACAGGACAGTAGGAAAATTTCTTGGGCAGATGTATAAGGGATGGTTTGGAGAGGAGAGAGGCTAAAATAATATTTTAGATTTAGGTATAAGCAAAGAGACCAGTTAATCTAGACTAGAAATAATGAGGACCAAAACTATAGCGGCATCTGGAACAGATGTGGGTAGACAACTATAAAAGCAGTAGAGAGGTGAAAATCCACAGGACTAGGCAACTGTTGGGATGCTAGGGATGAAGGAGAATGTAGAGATAAAAACAAACCTTTGGTTTCACACCAGGATGCCTGGAAGAAGTGCCATTGCCTTTAGGAGAAAAGGCAGATTTTGAAGGGAAAATGATGAGTTTGATGTTGGACATCCTAAGTTTGAAGTAGTGACAATGTTAAGTAAACAGAAAATGATAAGTGGAATGAAAGGATGAGAGTAGGGCTGGAAATACAGATTTGGGAGTCAGCTATGTAAGAGGGGAGACACAGAGCCATGAAAGTAGATGAGATTCCTGAGGGAGAAAGTATTTAAAGGATAAAAAAGGTTGGTAGAATGCTTTAGGACATGTCTTTTGTTGTGAGGATCAAATGAGATAATATTTGTAAAAATGCTTAGCACAGTACCTGGCACATAGTAGGTATTATATAGTCTCCCCCATTTCACCGTGAGCTTCTTGAGGGCAGGGACTATCTTTTGCCCCTTTGTATCCTCAGCACTTAGCACATGCCTGGCACATAGTAGGTGATTAATAAATATTTATTGATTAGTTGATTGATTGATTGTAGGAGGAGATAAAGGAGCTACTGGATGAGCCAGAGAATAAGCAGTTAGAAAGGCAAAAAGAGAACCACGAGAGTGTGGCATCATGGAAGCCAAGGAAGGAGAGAGTGAAGGAATGGTAAAAAAAAAATTATAACTTAAATTTGTGTGGCACTATATGATGGTAAGAAGCAATCTGGCTGTTTCCAGTTGGGAAGACCTGGGTTCAAAACTAGATCATCTAAGTTGACCTTTGAGAGGTCAGTTTCAGAAAAAATATATATATATATATTTATAATCCACTCCATTTGCAACTATACTGTGAACTAATCCACCCATTCTGGAGAACACTTTTGAACTATGCCAAAAAGGCTATAAAACTATACATACCCTTTGACCCAGTGATATCGCTACAAGATCTGTATCCCAAAGAGATCAAAGAAAAAGCAAAAGGACTATTTTTTGTACAAAATATTTATAGCAGTTCTTTGTGTGGTGGCAAAGAATTGGAAATTGAAGGGATGTCCATCAATTGGTGGATGGCTGAACAATTTATGATATATGATTGTGGTGGAATTTGTTGTTATTCAGTCATTTTCAGTCATGTCAGACTCTTTGTGACTCCTTTTGGGTGTTTTCTTGGCAAAGATACTGCAGTGGTTTGCCATTTCCTTCTCCAGCTTATTTTTACAGATGAGGAACTGAGGCAAACAAGGGTTAAGTGACTTACTCAGGATTACACAGCTCATAACTGTCTGTGGCTGAATTTAAACTCAAGATGAGTCTTCCTGACTCCAAGCCCAGTGCTTTATCCGCTGAGCCACCTAACTGGACTACTGTTGTACTATAAGATATGATTAGGGAGGAGGTTTCAAAAAAGCCTGGGAAGACTCATATGAACTGATGTAGAATGAAATGAGCAGAACCAAGAGAACATTGTTCACAGTAACAGCAGTATTGTAAGGATGATCAACTATGAAAGATTTAGCTACTTTGATCAAGGCAATGATCCAAGACAGTTCCAAAGTACCCATGATGAAAAATGCTATCTGCCTTCAGAGAGAGGACTGATGAACTCTGAGTGCAAATTGAAGCATACTTTTTTAAAACTTTATTTTTCTTTATTTGTGTGTATGTGTGTGTGTGTTTTCTTTTGCAACAAGGCTAATCTGGAAATATGTTTTGTGTGACTTCACATCTATAATCTATATCATATTGCTTACCTTCTCAAGGATGGGAGGGAGATAATTTGACACTCAAAATTTTTAAATGAATGTCAAAATTTTTTACATATATTTGGGAAATATTTAGTGAAATAAAATATAAAAAAGAAAAAAAAGGTAATGTAGTTATTAAAAACCCTTTGGCTCAGAAATCCTATTACTACATATAGATTTCAAGAAAGGTAAAGGCAGAAATATCTAACATATACCAAAATATTCAATGCAGCAGTTTTTAAGGTAACAAAGAACTAGACACAAAAATGGTACCTATCAATTAGGGAATGGCTAAATAAATTGATGGCTAAATATAATTGAACATTTTGTGCAGTTAGAAATGAGTATAAAGAATTTAGAGAAATATAGGAAAATCTATATGAACTGATTAGAGAAAAAAATAAACAGAACAAGCAGAACAAGATACACAATGACTACAGTCATGTAAAGGAAGCCAAAATTCGATTCATTGTAATAACCGCTTAATCCTGAAAAGGATATAATGAATTATACCACTGAAGACCCCAGTAGCAGAATATTGAGCACAATGTCAGATAGTCACAGTATCAGTTGTTTTTGCTTAACTGTTTTTCTTTCTTACAAGGGAGGATTCAGGGGGAGGGGGAGGGTATATCCAGAAGTGACTGTGATATAAAAACAACAGATATAATAAATCTTATTTTTAATGGCCATCATCCTCCACTATATCCACTGAGATTCTTTACCTCTCCCTATTTGAAACAATCTGAATTAATAGACTGCTAGTCCAAGTTGTTCATGACCAGGGCCTCCAATTTGTATGGGTTACAGGTGATTGGCTCCCCCATTTTGATCCTACCTATTATCAAGTAAAGGCAAGGTTTCAGATTTCTATGCTTCAAACCAGTTTGTGAACGAAAACTTTACACAGACCAACAAGTTGTTGGCAGGTCCATTAAAACAAGACTGCCCCTTAACCTCAGATACAGTCCACACCAAGAGCAAACATAGATAAATGGCCCTCAACAATAGTATATTTGTCCCTAAGAACTATGGGCAGAAAGACAACCCAGTCCTGAGCTAGGCCTGAAGTCCCTAGCTATGTTTAGGACACACAAGTACACGTAAGAGAAAGAGAGAGGGGAAATCACCCATTGCTGCTGGGATAACGATGCCCTTTGGATTCTAGTCCTGTCAGACGATCATGGTACAAATACAATCCAAATTCAGTTCTCGTGCCCTATGGTGATTTCAAGGAGCTGAAGTAATCAGCTATTCAAAGATCGACAGTAAAGGAAATAAACTATCTCTTGCTTCTTATTGTACCTACTACCTGATAAAGCTACAGGTACCTCTCCATTTTGGTTTTACTGCTGGGTAAAGCTATTTTATTACCAGGCCTGCTTCCAAGAAGTCTGTCATGGACATGTGCACAAGCATGGGTGGCCCAATGTTCTCTTGGCAGGTAGGGAATCAGCAGTGCTGCAAGAGCAGGCACGAACCTACTAGGTAAGGGGTGTGCTTAACAACCTGGCATGTGAGGTGCCAGGATTCATGGCACTCAGGGATATCATGGTTCTGACATGCCTGGTTTTTTTTGTCCTCCAAGGAAAGATCTTTGGCTCATCACTCCCAAATGACGAACGGATGGAAGCTATATCCACTGCTTTACCTTGTCCCAGCAGGATAATTGGATTGCTTTCTTTCTGACATCTGAATTTGCAAATAGTATGCTGCATTGCAAATCAAGTCTTTTGCCTACACTAATTCTTGGTCTCTATTCTCCCTCTCCTCAGTATTCACAATGACTGATTACTTGATCAAACACTAAGCTGCCCCACTAGACCTCCAAACCCTCTTGCACCAAACTGAAGTTTATACAAAACTCAGGATGACCCGAAAAGGAAAAAAACTCATAGGTCTGTTATTTACTCTCATTGCTCTCAAAAAAAGATGAATGACAGCATTCATCGGAATTCTTTCTAAGTCAGGCAACCAATACAGTAATCAAACCTAACCATCCCACATTCCTAAAGACACAAGCATTATTTCACATTTCTTTCCACTATTCTATAAAGACTGATTGACGCAGACGTCAAATCAAAGCCTTTGGCCCTGATTCAAAATAATAAAAGAAACACTTAAAGGGTGCTACTCTGCATAATTCAAGCCTAGCCATCTGGGGAAGTTCATGAGAGAGATTAGGCCCTGGTGACAGAGTTGGGTTGTCATGGTACCATCACCAGGCCAACAGCACATGCTCTGTTGGAGCCAACAGTCTGTCACACACGTGTAGACCTTTGTTCTCCCTCCACGTGCAGAGTTTAGCTTTCTTTTGAAGCCCATTAAAGGAGCAAACTGCTTGTCAGACTAAAAGTGCTGTTCCCTTCCAGCCCACAGTCTGCTTCTGGACTCATGATTTCCTTTTATTCAATTAAAGAAAAGGAAAATTTCTAGGGATATCTTAGTTGAACATACTTTGGACACTTTTTGCAGTAGTCTAATATGAGTCCCCTACTTTGATCTATTGGCTCAAAACTACATGTTTAGCCTCTTGTGTTTGAACCAAATGCCTCATCTCTCAAAACAAGTAAATTTACATGTCTCTCTTATCTATATATAGGTGAGCATTAAGTAAAAATACAACAGACAGTTTGGGTTTCTGTTAATCAAGTTTTATCACATTTCAGAGCAAGGAAAAGTAAGCAAACACTCAGGACAAAGATTAAAGGGAAGCACCGAATTTAAGGTGGGTAGATAATCCACAATACCTTCAATACCTTCGCCTCTAACTTCGCCTCCCCCGTTCCTTACCAGGGGTGGAGAATCTGTGGCCTCAAGGTCACATGTGATCCTCTAGGTTCTCAAGTGCAGCCTTTTGACTGAATCCAAACTTCACAGAACAAATCCCAACAACAAAATATATACAAGTTAATTAGAGATAATTAACAGAGGGAAGGCTCTAAATTAAAAGGAAATCAAGAAAGGTTTCTTATACAAGGTGGGATTTTAGCAGTGACTTGAAGGAAGCCAGGGAAATCAGGAATCAGAGATGAGGAGGGAGAGAATTCCAGACATGGGGGACAACCAGTAAAAATCCCCTGAGTGGAGAGGGAGTGTCTTGTTTGAGAAACAACAAAGAGGCCAGCATCATTGGATTACAGAGTATAAAAGGCAAGTTTGGGGGAAGGGAATGAGATATATGAAGACTGAAAAGGTTGGAAGGGGCCAGGTTGTGAAAGGCTTTGAATGCCAAACAAAAGACTTCATATTTGGTCATGGAGGTATTAAAGAGTCATGGGAGTTTATTGAATGGGGGAGCGAAGGCACATGATTAGGCCTGTGACTTAGGAAGATTATTTTGACAGCTGGGTGGAGGATGGACTAGAATGGGGAAAGATTTGAGGCAGGAAAACCAAGCCAACAAACTATTACAATAATCCAGGTGTGAGGGGATAAAGTGGTGGCGATGTCAGAAAGGAGAAAGATATGAAAGCTGTCATGAAGATAAAATCAGGCATTGGCAACCAATTGGATGTAGGGGGTGAGAGAGACTGAGGAGTCAAAGATGACATCTCCATTGTGCGCCTGGGAAGATAGTGGCACCCTCAATAGTAATAGGGAAGTTAAGAAGAGAGGAAGGTTTGGAATGGGGGAAAGATGGATAGTTCAGTTTTAGACATGTTGAGTTTAAGATTTCTACAGGACATCCAGTTTGAGATGCCAATAGTCAGCCGGAGCTGTGAGACTGGAGATCAGAAGAAAAGTTAGGGCTGAATAAGTAGAATGAAGAATCATTAGCGTACAAATGATAATTGAATCCATGGGAAGTGATGAGATGAACGAGCAACATAGTATAGAGATAGAAGAGAATAGGGCTCAGGACTGAGCTCTGAGGGACACCCACCTTTAGTTGGTGTAAATTGGACGAAGATCCAGACTCCAGGAAACTGAAGACTAGTCAGGTGGAAGGAGGAGACTCAGAAGAGTCATGAAAAACTAGAGAAAAGAGAGTAACAAGAAAAAGGGTGTAATTGAAGCCTTTTGAGAGGTCAAAAAGGATGAAGACTGAAAAAAAAAGCCATTAAATTCAGCAATAAGAGACCATCAGTCTCTGCCAAGAGAACAGTTCATGTTGAATGATGAGATTGGAAGGAAGATGGCAGAGAATTAAGAAGAGAGTGAGAGGGAAGGAAGAAGAAGCACCTCTGCAGATGGCCCTCTCAAGGAATCTAGCTTAAAATGGAGAAGAGACAATGGGATGATAGCTAATGGGGGTGGATGGATCTAGGGAGGGCTTTTTTGAGGATGGAGGAGATAGGGACATGTTTGAAGGCAGTAAGGAATGAAACAATATACAAGGAGAAATTGAACATTAGTGAAAGAGTAGGGATGACAGAGGGGGAAATTTGTTGGAGGACATGAGATAGAATGGGATACCTTACCTAGGGTTTGCCTGGGTAAAGAGAAAGCCTGCATCTTCATATGAGACAGGGGCAAAGGAGAAGATTATGGCAGAAGGCATCAGGGAGGATGTGAGATGAAAAAGAAGGGAAAAGAGAGAAGAATATTTTTTCAGTGAAAAATGAGGCAAAGTTCTCAGCTGAGAGAGTGAGAGGAGGGAGTACCATGGGAGGTTTGAAGAGGGATGAAAAGGATTGGAAGAGCCACTAAGGACAGTGGGATAGTAAATTAACTAGGGAAGTATAGAAAGATTGCCTTGCTGCAGTGAAGGCCCAGTTGAGATTATATAATAACTTTATGGTGGTCTCAGTCAGCATGTTTTCATTATTTTCTCCAGCTTCACATGCAACAGAAGTGGCCCGTTTCTCGGAGGCACTGGAATGTTTGCTTTGGTCTTCTATGACCATGTGTACAAGCAGCACATGAGTAGGAGAAAGGGTAGCAGAAGGAAGGAAAAATCCAAAGCTGAAGCTTGGCAGGGCAAGTTCAGTGATAAAAGAAGAGGAAAGGGACTTGAGAGAACAAAGGTGTTCAATGGAATGGTGTTTCTTCTCCTCTTCCCCACCCCCGCCCCTCATTTGAAGAATAGGCAAGAGACCTGGCATGATGTAATGTTCTTTTCCTCAAGTCTCTCTGCCCTCCTGTGGCTGTAATCAAAGATGAATTAGCACAATGCTTGGTACGTAGCAAGCAAGCAATAAATGTTTGACTATATAAGGATCAACACACACACATGCACGCACACACGCACAAATACACAGAAATTTAGCAAACTAAAAGTTACAGCTCTAAAAATCAGATCAGAAAGCCAGTCTACCAACTCCATGTCCCCTGTTTTGTTCACGCTTTCCACGAAATCAGCAATTTCATCTCTCCTTCCAGAGAGCTCCTGGTGTCAGGATTGTCAGTGTCTAGGATTTTCAGGTCCATTTTATTTGTTTGTTTTGGAGGGGGGGAGGCAAGGCAATTGGTGTTAAGTGACTTGCCCAAGGTCACATAGCTAGTGTGTCAAGTGTCTGAGGCCGAATTTGAACTCAAATCCTCCTGACTCCAGGGCTGGTGCTCTACTCACTGCACCGTCTAGCTGCTCCTCCGGGTCCTTTTTAAAAGATGACAAATTTATTGAGTTATTTATGTTTGTGGGGAAAATACTAAAATTCTAGAAGGCATTAGTTTCATTCTGGAAGATCGCAGAAAACTAAGACAAGCTTTCCAGTGCCTTAGGAGAAAAGGGCCACTTATGATGAATCCTGAGGATTTGTCTTGGGAGTACACTCTTTCTCTCACACACAAGTCAAGACATCACCCTGGTGATGTCATTAGTTCTCTTTGAGAATGAAGGAACAACACTCTTTCTTTCTTCAAAGTACAAACATTCGGTGACAAGCCTTGCTGCCTATGACCATTCGCTGTGTCTAAAAACAAACAACTGTAAACTCTAATCTCTAATAAAGCTTGAGGATAAGGTAAAATTACAAGGCCGTGGAAAATCAGAACTATTGAATCATGGAAGTTACAGAAGCCTCATCCTAAGTCTGGGCCCCTTTCCTTCCCTACAGCTGAATTTTGCTCTCTTAGATGTCCTCATTCTCTCTCGTCGCTCCAATCCCTGCACAAGCCTTTCTCCCTTCCCCAGGATCCATCTTTCCCAAATGGGGCTACAGTGTTCTACACTTCCCACCACACACGAAGATGGTAAGCCATTGAATGGAACCTCATTCATAAGCGCTCCGTTGTGAGGGCTCTGTCCTGTCTTACATTTTTCCATAGGACAGTTGCTTGTGTTTAACAATCAGATTAATTCACAGCTGAAGAAGGTACAGAAAATAAGATATCTGGGGAAACTGAGAATAATTATCTGTGGCTATGGTACAGGAATTGTTCCTTTTTTAGAAATACTCATGACAAGGCAGCTGGGTGGTACAGTGGATAGAGCATCGGCCCTGGAGTCAGGAAGACTTGAGTTCAAATGTGACCTCAGACACTTACTACCTGTGTGACCCTAGGCAAGCCACTTAACCCTGATTGCCTCCAAAAAACAAATATGCCATTGGAATTCCTCTCATTAGCAAATGTCAGTTTTATCAAATCAGCACATGTGAAGATTTTGCCATCTGTCAATTATTTGTATTGCAATAATAAAATAATATATTTAAACAGCTACAAAGCTTTTTATTTACATTATCTCTTTTTGCCCTCACGACAACCCCATGTAGTAGGTAATACTGATAGTACCAGAATTATTTGTCTATTTTATTGGACTGTGCCTGTGATTTCATTATTATAGGGAATTCCCAATGAAGAAACTTCCTTTACTAGTACAGATCTCAGCACCAACTCTGCAATTTATAGTCTTAGAGAGCTGCCTGGGACAGTGAAATGTTAAGTGACTTGCCCAGGGTCACACATCCCTACTGGATGGATGAGAGAAAGGACTTCAACTTAAGTCTTCCTCCCTCTGA
Organism: Phalanger gymnotis; assembly: GCA_028646595.1. Taxonomy (NCBI): domain Eukaryota; kingdom Metazoa; phylum Chordata; class Mammalia; order Diprotodontia; family Phalangeridae; genus Phalanger; species Phalanger gymnotis. The sequence continues at coordinate 154,027,045 of CM053622.1, read as the reverse complement.
AGCCAGCTCTCTATTCACTATGCCAGACTTCCTCTTCAAAGTATTATTTCCCTTACCTTATAGATGAGGAAGCAGAGGCCCAGAGAAGTTGTCACATATCTAGGGTCACAAAATGGTGGAGGTAGGATTTATGCCCAAGATCTTTTGACTTTAGATTTAATTATCTCCAAACCATGCTGCTTCCTTCAGAAAAAAAATATATATACACATACATTATATATACATATCTTTACTCTACAATCTCTAATTTAATGTACCTAAAAACTCAGAGAAAGGAAAAGGATCCCTTTAAAAAACAAATCTAAATAGAGAGTTATATTATCAGGAGAGCACAATAAAAAGTCATTATTAATGAAGGGCCTCAGTTTCCTCATTATTCAAATATGGTAGTCTAGATGGGAGAATGTGACACCAAGAGAAGATGTTTAAGAAAAAACAGGTGACATCTTTTGCTGGGCATGGGAGATTTCCCTGGGATGTTCTCCAGGACTAAGGAAATACTTGAAATGAGTGCAGATTATTCAAGGTAGCTAGATCATAGAAAGGTAGCTCATACAAATCTTGGATCAGACTGGCTTGTTCTTGGAGGTAAGAAATCATCTGGTGAGAGTCTATGGACATGATGGTGAAAAAAGTGTCCATGTCATGAGAATTGAGTTGAGTGTGTATGTGAGAGCTGGAGACAGACCAAATGAAGTTAGGAACAAAAGTACAGCTTTGGTGTCCATGGTCTATAGTCCTTGGTAGCCTCCCTCTGTATCAGTTTTGTAGTACATGGAGGTGTCCTCAGTTTTCTCTGTTAGTCTGGAGCATCAGCTTGTTCTGCTCCAAGCCCTGTGAATACATTATACACCAGAAATGAAAAATTAAGAGTGATTGGAGAACTATGCCCAAAAAGTTAGAAAACTGTATACCCTTTGACCTAGCAATACCACTATGAGGTCGGTTTTCTAAGGTGATCAGGGAAAAAGGAAAAGAACCTATATGTTCTCAAATATTCATAGCAGCTCTTTTTGTAGTGGCAAAGAACTGGAAATTGAGGGGATGTCCATCAGTGGGAGAATTGCTGAATAGGTTGTGGTATATGACGGTGATAGAATACCATTGTGCTGTAAGAAAAGACGAGCAGGAGTGATGGGAGTAGAGCCAGGAGAACTTTGTACATAGTTACAGCCATATCGTGGGAAGACTAACTTTAATAGAATTGGCTCTTCTCAGCAATGCAAGGTTCTCAGACAACTCCAAAAGGCTCATGATGGAAAACATTGTCTACATCCAGAGAAAGAATTACAGAGTGTGAATGCAGATTGTAGCACACTATTTGCTCTCTCTTTTTTTGTTTTGTTTTGTTTCTTCTCTCTTGTGGTTCATTCCATTGGTTATAATTCTTCTTTGCAACATGACTAATGTGAAAATGTGTTTGATGTGAATGTTTATGTAGAGCCTATATCAGAATGCATGCCTTCTTGGGGACAGGGAAGGGGAGGGAGGGGGAGTAACTGAATGACTAAGCTATTCTAAGTAGTATGAACATTCAATCAACTACAAAGAACTTAGGAAGGAAAATGCTATCCACCTCCAGAGACAGAACCGCTACATAGAAGCAGATATCATCTAATGTGGGGTTGGGAGGGAGGGAAGGAAACAACTTTGCCATTGTGCCTGGATGGGCTGTGTCAATCCACTCCATTATGTTCCCACTCAACATCTCTATAATTTTCTGGACCAAAGTGTCTTCCCTGGACACCATACACTCAAAATGTAACAAAAAAAAACCCTAAATGAAATAAATATAAAAGAAATAAAGTAGTGATAAAGCTGTGGCCAGATCCTGCCTAGCACTACCTTTTTAAATTGTACCAGCTAAGCTCCCTCTGTCTGTTTCCTAGGTATGGGGGCAGAGGAATACGGAATAAAACAAGGTTGAACTAGATGATCTCCAATGTCCCTTCTAGTTCTGACATTCTGTGATTCAGTAAGGATGACAATGATAGTAATAACAAAACCTGTTATTATCACCCAATTAAAAAGCAGTGTCAATGGACCTTTGAGCAATGTTATGCCAAATTACCAGAAAACATTCCACACTTCAAGTAGAAATAATGACAACAGTAATCAAACTGTGACCCAGACTATGACCAGGTGAAATGAACCATAGCAAGCAGTTCATTCATGTGGTGTAGTTGCAGACCCAGGAGGACTTGGTCATCCTTTGCCTGGAGTAAAGATGAATTTCAGCAAATTAGAATGAATTTTATGCTTCTCATTCAATTTACCCAAAGTTGTCTAGAGGAACTTCTAATGAAATTACTGATGATAATACTTACTAATAATTTTATGGGTTCTTCATTGGTGGGAGATCCAAGTGTTTTTACATGAAGAATACCTCATTCGAGTGAACAGGGAGCATTTTATCAATAGAGAATGGGGCTTGCTCAAATTCATACAGCCAGTCTATAATTATAGTGAGACACAGAATCCAACATCTCCCACTGGCTTCTTCCATAACAGCCGTTTGCTGAGGCTGAGAAACCAAGTGATGGAAAAATGGTGGTGTACTTAACACTAAGAGAGAAGTTCAGAAGAAGGGTGGCTTTGGGGAGAGAGATAAGGCAATGAGGTCTATACTGAAAATGAAAACCATCTCTGCCTTTGCATCTTGTGAGACACTCTGTGAGTCCCAAAACAGTAACAACTACAATAAAACCAGGAAATGGGACTCTTGCTCACACATTACTGCTCAGAAGTGCTCCACTTTCTTTTTATTTTCTTTTGCCTTATTTATTTACTTAAAGATTGAGCCTTCTTATTCTACTCACTTTGTTCTTTATTAGTTCCATATGCCTTTGTATGTTTCTCTGAATTCCTTATATTCATCATTTATTGGATCAGTGGTCCCTATAGTAGAAGACGGGGCAGGGTTTGGGGAGAGGAGGGATCAACCAATCAGCAGGTAAGAAGCTTGAGTTGCTGCATCCTCCCTGAAATAGTCCATCTTGGGGCTTATTTCCAACACAACCACAACTACCTTTAAAATTCAACAAAGCCACACTATTCTCCCTACATAGCTATGCAAGCTCCCAGCTTCCCCTTTCTAAGCTTGGGCCCCTCAAGGTAGTTATAACCTAATTTGCCACCCAGGCATTTATAGAAGCCTCTGAATCGGTACTATTGGGAAAATCCCTCCCACCCCAGGTACACTCATTTCTACATCATACCCACTCCAGGCATACCCACAACCCACCTCACCTTGTGACTGAGTCAGATGCCCCTAGGATGATGGATTCAGCACTTGTGGGCAGAGGGAGAGTTTCATCTCAGTTTTGTTGTAGCTGTTAGTTTTGGGGACAGTCTTCCTTCCTTTTTACCTTCCTTCCTTCCTTCCTTCTCTTTTTTTACTACAAAATTACTAGGAACACCCAGGTATATATGAGGTTTGTCATTTGGTCTTTGTCCTCTTTGTGGCATATACCCCAGTTGTTGGATCACTGGGACAATGACAGTTCACCGCTCCACCAAAAATGTGTTGTGTCTTTCCACAACTTCTCCAACGTTGACCATTTCTATTATGTATCATTTATCCTGAAAAGCAGTGGCTCATCGTGGCTAGAAAGCTTGCCTTGGAATCAGGGAGACCTGGCTCCTAATGTGTCATACAGACTGTGTGACCTAGACAGGTCACTTAAAGTCTTAGTTCCCCAGACAACTTAAGACAGCAAGTTACAGAAAAAAAGAGTGGTCAAGTTCTTATCAGGAGCTCCCTATGCCAGCAACAATCATGAATCTAGTCAAAAAGTATGACATCTTTGCCACTTTAAGGTGTGTGAAGGGAACATTCAGAGTTGTTTAAGTTTGTGGTTCATCTATTAGACGTAATTTGAGGCAGTTTTTCATATTTTTAAAGGATTTTTATTAATGTCTTTTGTTTTTACACTATAGCAATTTTGAGATATCAACACAGTGAGCCTTATCTTGTAACAGAGAAAACAATTAAGCAAAACCAATTAACAAAACAACTTTGTCTGACAACTTAAACAAAATGTCTCACCCAAAGTCTCTCACTTCTTCAAGAAAAGGAGTCCTTTATCTCTTTTCCAGGTCTAAGATCATTCATTTTGATATGCAGCCTAATTTTTAAAAATCAATATTTTTGTAGTCATTATCTATGCTATTTTTCTGGATTTCCTTACTTCCTTCTGCATCAGCTGATATGTCTTCCCTCCTTCCTAACTACCCCTGCCCCCCTTAATAACCTCACCAACTATCATGTTGCTTATACCAGAAACTGTGCCCTGGAAGAATTTTTGCCCTGGACCCAGCTCTTCTGATTGGTGACTACCTCTCAGACCACTATGGCAGAATATCCCCAACCGACTTCATTTCACTCCCTCCTCTTTGGCCACCTCTTCCAAAAACTCTTCACCAATCACCTTGTAGCAATACCAGAGATCAATCCCTGCAGGAACTTTTACACTGGGACCCTGATATCCTCACTACTATTTTAGGAAAGCACCACCATGCTTCACTTCAAACCCTCCTTTCTGGCATCTTCTTCCATAGCCTTAACAACTGCCTATCCTTCAGCCCTACCTTCCTCCAATTCTGGAACCATGTACTATGATAAGCTCAACTTTGCCATTGTGCCTGGATGGGTTCTGTCAATCTACTCCATTATGTTCCCACTCACCATCTCTATAATTTTCTGGACCAAGGTGGCTTTCCCTGGCCACCATAGTTATGTGCGTGTGTGTGTGTGTGTGTGTGTGTTTCTATCTCCTCCATTAGAATGTAATCTCCTTGAAGGCCTTTCTTTTTCTATTTGTATCTCCCGTGCTTCACATAATGTTTGCCTCATAATTAGGGTTTAATACATGTTTTTTCATTCATATTTCTTTGAATTCACTATATTCATTGTTTCTTATTTCATTATTTCTTAAGTAATCCATTACACTAATATACCAGTTTGTTCAGCCTTTCCTCAATACATGGGTACCTTCTTTGTCTCTGATATAAAAAGTGCTGCTATGAATATTTTAGCATATATGGAACCCTTGTTTTTTGTCTTTGAACTCTAAGAAATATAGCCCAGCAGTGGATTCTCTGGGTCAAAGGACAAAAAAACAGTTTGTTGACTTTTGTTGCATACTTTTAAATTGTTTTCCAAAATATGGTTATTGGTAGAGCTATAAAATGGTCCAGTTTATTAGTGTATAGGTCCTGCTGCCCCTCCAACCTCAACATTTCTTCTTTTTGTCATCTTTGTCAATTTGCTGGATATGTAAAATGATAGTTCAGAGTTGATTTAATTTTCATTTCTCTTATTAGTAGTGATTTGGAACAATCTTTCAAATGGCTGTCGATATACAACATTTCATTTGAAAACTTATCATTCCTATTCTTTCACCATTTATTTATCTATTGAGGAATTACTGCTCCACATTCCAAGCTGCATTTGAGACATTTTCTACTTCTTTACACAATTAGAGAGAGATTAGATCTCCACCTGATAGGGAAGCTGGTGTACTTAAAAATAATAAAAGTTACCCTAGCTGTAAAATCTTAGGTTGGGAAATTTTGGAAGGCTATTATCAAAACATGAGAATACGAATTCTAGGGGACCTCAAGTAATAATTCTGGTTTACTAACCTCTTTACCAGAGATATAGCTACCTAACAAAGTATAGAGTAGAAGACTGACTTTCAATGAATGACAAAGACATATTTCACTTTATACAAGAGATGTAATCCTAAAATATTTGGTAGAAATTGATCTTTTGTGAATGGAATTACATTTAAATTGCTGCTAGTTAAAGGGGGGAGGTGATGACACCTTTTGAAAAGCAAAACTCTCAATATTTTTCATCTATTTTTTAAGTACACATTTTTGCTTCTTTGGTTTTCCTAAAGTAGTATATATCTATAATTTTACTAAAAAGTAATGTTTATATAGCACTTTAATGTTTGCACAGTACTATACCTAAGTTATTTCATATTATTTGACATATTTTGCTCAGAGAGCTATACTCTTTTAACTACTTTTTCATAAAGAGACTGGAGGCAGTTGCTCAATTATCCACATTTCTAGTTTGTGACACAGTTCAAAATGTAATTGAGATACAGCTGTGATACGTTTGCCATTTTTTTTTTCAGAAAAACTGGGAAGTCTTATGTGAAATGCAAAGTGAAGTGAGCAGAACCAGAACATTGTACACAGTAAGAGCAACATTGCATGGTGAAGAATTGTGAATGACTTAGCTATTCTCAGCAATACAATGATCTAAGACAATTCTGAAAGACTTATGATGAAAAATGCTATCTACCTCTAGAGAAAGAACTAATGTGGTCTGAATGCAGATTAAAGCATACTTTTGTCATTTTCTTTATGTTTTTGTATTTGGGGTTTTTTTTCTGTGTTCTCTTTAGCAACATGGCTAATATGAAAATATGTTTTGCATGATTGTACATGTATCGTCTTTATCAAAATGCTTGCCTTCTCAGGGAGAGAGAGGGGGTAGGATGGAAGGAGAGAATTTGGAACTAAAATACAAAAATAAAAAGATACCTTTACCATTAAAAATGACCACTTTTTGAATAGCTGGCTTGCTAATCAATAATGCCCTTCTATAATTAGACATTTCAAAAATGGAGCTTCAGGTGATTAGGGGTTCCCTGTTCCCCACTGATAACTAATTTCACAGATTGGATAAGTTGTGAGAAACTCATGCCCTTCTCAGCGGGAGTAACTTGAAGTCCTGATGAGCAATTTATCCTTCAGCCCCAAATAAAACACTCTAGCTGAGCTTCCTCTGACTCATCTCCTAAACAAACCTGCTTTATCTCAGCCTCCCCACCTTTGTTCCCTCCCTGTCTCTTCCTCCATATAAACGCAAAGAAGCCAGGACTGAGATAAAAGAAGGTAGTGTGTTTGGCTGTAGTTCAGCTGAATCAGGGAACCAACTCCTCCATTCCCCCCACCCCCCACAACACCCATACAGACACATGCACACTAAGCACACACACACACTAAGCACAGAACAAACAGCATGATAACATTTGGGGCTTGCCCAAGGCCTTTTATCTATGGATCTCAAAGCATTTTACAAGCATTAACTCATGAATCATGAAAGATCAGGTATGGCCATTTCAAATTTGAAGAGACTAAAATACTAGGAAGGTCAAATAAATCACCAGTGCAATTAGAATTTAAGACTCTTTGAGAATCATTCTTCCTTTTTCTGTCCTCTCCTCCCTTTCTTCAGGCTCCCTAGATCTAACTCTTATTTCTAGTAGGTAGGGACATGGAAGCAACACTTTTGGTAAAAAGTGTTAAAATAGTAATCCAGTAATATAGTGTCTATGCTTCTAACCAGCTCAAGGACATTCAGAAGAGGTATTGCAGTGTAGGGGAGGGAGCTCTAGCTATAGATTGATGGGAATTGGGCTAAAATCTCAGCTCTCCTGCTTTCCACTCCATGTGACTTGAGGTAAGTCACTTTAACTTCTCAGGCTATCAATTGCCTCAGCTGTAAAATAAGAAAGTTGGAATGAAGAATGTTGAAGGTTCTAAATCCTACATTTCTAAGTCTTTGATTCTCTAAATAGGATTTAGACATTTTCACAAGAAATTTTCTCTTTTATTTAACCCCTTCCTAGAAGAACTTCATCTTTCTAAAAGCTGTGCTGCTGTGGATGAGAGTTTCCAGAAATCAATTGTTCTCAAAAGATAACAGACATATCTCACTTCTGTCCCCCACCATGAGGGTTTGGGGTGATGGAAGGGACATCTTGCCTCTTAAATCTCCATCTCTCAAAGTGATTCATTATTCTGAATATATCCAGGCTCTTTACAGACTAATTTGAAACTATACAAATGTTGTGACATCATTCCAGTTTCCTAGGTTGTGGTTGTTTAAAAGACCTATATAGGTCAGAGAAAATTTATCACTTCTCATTAGACTAAGCAGAGTGAATGTAGACTCTTCCCTTAAAGGGCAGCATAGAGTAACCATTTGCTAAGTGACATTCCAAAGCAATGGCTTAAACAAAGTGTTAGATCAATAGGGGTTATTTGTGGATGATGAGGGATCCAACCAGCCAATGAGTAACTACTCTCAAGCACCCACTCCAGGCACGTGAAAGGTTTTGCCTTACATACTTATCATAGTGTGTCATGACCTTTCACCTCTGCAATGCTATTCCTCCTCACTCTCTCCCTCCCCCACATCCCCTTCACACACATTGCCCTGGAATCACTGATAAGCAGCTAGGGTTTCTTTTCTCTGGAATGCCAGATCCAACACAATGCTGTCAAGTTAGAAGTATCCCAGACCATTTGGAAAATTGAACAGATATATCTGTACACCTTCACCCAATTTGCTATACAAATTCGGATTTTGCTATAATGAGTTTTTAAAAAGTTTTATTTATGCCTTTTTATTTTACATCACATTCATTTCCAAAAATATCTCTGCTTCTCCCTTACATGATGAACCTTCCCTTGTAACAAATATTGGGGCGGGGGGGGGAACCAGTTCTGCAAAAAAATAAAAATCAATACATGTAGCATACCTGGCAAAAGAGTGCAACATTCCACACTCATAGTCCTCCATATCATTATGAAAAAGGAGGTATATTTTGTTGTGTATTCTCCAGGGGGCCAAACTTGGTCATTATAAATATGTTCAATTTCATCACCATCCTCAGCAGCAGTAGCAGCAGTACTTAGCACTTACTATTGCAAAGTGCCTCACAAATATTATTTAATTAGATCACTCTTTTTATTTACATCTTATAGTTATTGCACATATTATGTCCTGCTTACTTTACTTTGTAGCAACTAATATAAATCTTCTCATGTTTCTCTGAATTCCTGATAGTCATGGTTTCTTACAGCATAATAATAATTCTGTTGCATTGATATACATTATATACATGTACCATGATTTGATTTAGAATTTTCCACAATGGATAGCCACCCATTTTGTCTCCAGTTTTTTTCAAACCACAAAAAGTGAATATATGGGACCACATGGGACCTTACTTTTTGTCTTTGATCTCCTTGCAGGAATGGGATCTCAGAATCAAAGGGCAGCCACTTTTGCCACATAGTTCCAAATTGTTTTCCAGAATGGTTGGACTAATGCACAGTGGTTCTACTGTTGTTGTTGTTTGTCCTTCATTTTTGAAGACCAGTGACATCATGAGACTTTCTCATGAGTTGGTTTTAAGTGAGTCAGAGTTGCATGAAGTCGCCAGTTTCACTCTCTTCCAGAGTCATCAAAGTCCAGTATCAAGACAAAAGCTAAGAGGACTGGTGATGGCCTCAGATACTATGGATAACCTCGGCATCTTTGACACCTGACCAAGCTCTAAGCTTTCCACAGCGCCTACTTCAGCCACCTTCATGGTCTTTGGAATAAACTGTTCTCATCTCCCCATTCCACTGGAGGAAGTCTTCCCATGCTTGGGGTAGATATCCCTCTAACTCACAAACTGAGGCATATCGGTTTCCCTCAACCTGGCTTAGCCTGTGCGGCTGAGACTTTACCAGAGCATGACGAGTAGATACCAAAGTTGGATGAGCAGCCCTGAAAAGAGAGAAGCAAATCCTCACGCCAGAGGTGCTAGTCCTCCTGGAACATCCCATGTATATTAACATCTCTGCCTTCTAGAAGACCCTTCACCATTGACTATTTCCATATTTTGTCTCCATTACCATGTATTGATCCTTTAAAAAACATCCCTCTCATCTATAATAATTCAAAACAGATGATATAAAGTGACTTGTCCCATTCTAACTGCAAAATATATGAACTACTTAAGTGGGACACCAGCATTTGAGCATCAGAGCTAGTTCTGTGAACTCCTGATTCTCACATTGGCAGACCTCATAGCTCTGAAGTTTCCATCATGATTTGCTTTTAAAAAGCAAAAGGTTGGGGGGCAGAGCCAAGATGGCGGCTGGAAAGCAGGGACTTGCTTAAGCTCTCCCACAAATGCCTCCCAGAACCTGTATAAATGAACAAATTCTAAAGCTGCAGAACCCATGAAATACCAGAGCAAAACAGGTCTCCAGCCCAGGAGAGCCTGGATGGTTGCTGGGAAGGGTCTATTGAATGGTGCTGGGAGCGAAGCACAGCCCAGCATGAGCTGTGCCAAGACAGACCAGACCTGGAGTCAGCCCCCAGAACAGGCCTTAGGGCCATGAATCATTGAGCTGTGGCAGTTACCAGACTTCTCAACCCACAAATGCCAAAGAGTATGCTACTGGGAAACTGCAGGATCAAGTTTACAGCAGTCCGGCCACTAGCCCTGGGGGTGGCAGAGGTGGTACAGCGGTGGCAGTGGCAGCAGCAGGAAGCTCCTGAGGCTGCTTCCAGAGCTACAGCATCAGCTACTTCCCGAGTCCCTGACTCACACGCTGGGAGGAATCTAGCAGCAGATCAGAGAGGGAGTGCAAGGAGCACTTTGTGGGAACAGAGGCAGATTCTCTTGCTGTGCCCTGCTTGGATCTGGATAGTGGTCCTGGTTGGTGGTTCTTGGGGGAGGAGGAGAGCTGCTGTGATAGAACCTGGGGTGATGGTGGAGTAGAAGTAGCTCTGAAAACAACAGTGCTTGGACCCTAAAGCTTGGGACAAAGTACTCTCTACCCTACAAGCAGTCATACCCTGCTGAAAAACTCAAGGGTCAAGTAGTTGGCTGGGAACATGAACAGGCAGCAAAAACAAACTCAGACTCAAACTCAAACTCTAGATTCTTTTTTTACAGACAAAGAAGATCAAAACATACAGCCAGAAGAAGTCAACAATGTCAAAGAGCCTACAACAAAAGCCTCCAAGAAAAATATGAATTGGTCTCAGGCCATGGAAGAGCTCTAAAAGGATTTGGAAAAGCAAGTAAGAGAAGTAGAGGAAAAACTGGGATGAGAAACGAGAGTGATGCAAGAAAACCATGAAAAACAAGTCAATGACTTGCTAAAGGAGATCCAAAAAATACTGAAGAAAATAACACCCTAAAAAATAGACTAACTCAAATGGCAAAAGAGCTCCAAAAAGTCAGAGAGGAGAAGAATGCCTTGAAAGGCAGAATTAGCCAAATGGGAAAGGAGGTCCAAAAGACCAATAAAAAAATACTACCTTAAAAATTAGATT
>CM053622.1:153956875-154015396 GCA_028646595.1 Phalanger gymnotis | reverse complement strand
AAAAATGGAAGACAATGTGAAATATCTCATTGGAAAAACCACTGAGCTGGAAAATAGATTGAAGAGAGATAATTTAAAAAATTATTGGACTACCTAAAAGCCATGATCACAAAATGAGCTTAGATATCATCTTTCAAGAAATTATCAAGGAAAACTGCCTTGATATTCTAGAACCAGAGGGTAAAGTAGACATTGAAAGAATTCACTGATTGCCTCCTGAAAAAGATCCCCAAAAGAAAACTCCTAGGAATATTGTTGCCAAATTCCAGAGTTTCCAGGTCAAGGAGAAAATACTGCAAGCAGCCAGAAAGAAACAATTTGAATGTTGTGGAAACACAATCAGGATAACACAAGATCTAGCAGCTTCTACATTAAGGGATTGGAGGGCTTGGAATAAATATTTTGGAGGTCAAAGGAGCTAGGATTAAAACCAAGAATCACCTACCCAGCAAAACTGAGTATAATGCTCCAAGGCAAAATATGGATTTTCAATAAAATAGAGGACTTTCAAGTTTTCTCAATGAAAAGACTAGAGCTGAACAGAAAATTTGACTTTCAAATACAATAATCAAGAGAAGCATGAAAAGGTAAACGAGAAAGAGAATTCATAAGGGACTTACTAAAATTGAACTGTTTTGTTTACATTCCTGCATGGAAAGATGATATGTGTAATTCATGAGACCTTTCTTAGTATTAGGGTAGTTGAAGAGAATATACATATATATAGACAGAAGGCACAGGGTAAGTTAAATATGAAAGGATGATATCTAAAAAATAAAATAAAATTAAGCAGTGAGAGAGGAATATTTTGAGAGAGGGAGAAAGAGAGAGATAGAATGGGGTAAATTACCTCACATAAAAGTGGCAAGAAAAAGCAGTTCTGTTGGAAGGGAAAAGGGGGCAGGTGAGGGGCAATGAGTGAATCTTGTTCTCATTGGATTTGACTCGAGGAGGGAATAACATACACACTTAGTTGGGTATCTTACTCCACAGGAAAGTAAGGGGAAGGGGATAAAAAAGGGGGGATGATATAAGGGAGGGCAGATAGGGGGAGGAGGTAATCAAAAGCAAATACTTTTGAAAAGGGACAGGGTCAAGGGAGAAAACTGAATAAAGGGAGATGGGATAGGATGGAAGGAAATACAATTAGCCTTTCACAACATGAATATTGTGGAAGTGTTTTATATAATGATACATGTGTGACCTATGTCGAATTGTTTACCTTCCTAGGGAGGGTGGGTAGGAAGGGAAGAGAGGAGAGAATTTGGAACACAAAATTTTTAAAAGCAGATGCTCAAAAAAAAAAAAGGTTGTTTTGGCATGCAGCTGGGAAACAAGACATATAGGGAATGGGGCATAGACATCTATCCTGCCCGACAAGAAAGTAAGGGGAAAGGGGATGAGGGGGGGAGAGTGAGGTGACAGAAGGGGGCCTGACTGGGGAATGAGGCAATCAGAATATATGCCATCTTGGAATGGGGGGAGGGTAGAAATGGGGAGATAATTTGTAACTCAAAATCTTGTGGAAATCAGTGTTGAAAACTAAAATATTAAATCAAAATGATAAAATTATAAAAAAGCAAAAGGTTATTCTTCTTTACAACTTGACTATTGTGTAAATAAGTTTAATGCAAAGGTATATGTAGAACATATATTGGATTCTATGCCATCTTGGCAGGGGAAGAGTGGGGAGAGTGGGGGAGAAAATTTGGAACTTGCAGAACTGAGTGTTGTAAACCAAAAATAAAAAATAAATTAAAAAAAGAGTCACAGGAAAATGAGGTGAGGGATCCCAGTGCCCTACAAATTCTCAAATAAATCCTCTCAGTTCTTTAAAAAATTTTAAAAAATAAAAAGCAAAAGGTTGGTTTTCAGAAATGAGAACAGTGGAGACTTTGTTGACCTTCACAATTATTCCTTATTCCAGAGTAATTTCATTCTGTTTCAGATATCATTAATGATGGACTTTTTATGCCTGAAGAACTAATAATAATAACTAACATTAATGTAGATGAAGCTAGGTGCTATTATTATTATTATGTATTATCATTATATTATTTTACAGATAAAGAAATTGAAGCCAAGAGAGATTAAGTGACTTCTTCAAGGTCACACAGCTGCTAAGAGTCTGAGGAAGGATTTGAATATTTAAACTCAGGACTTCCTGACTATGGGTCTAGCACTATAAACTCTATGCCAGTTCTACAAGTAAACTTTGACATAGTTGAAATGCAGAAATTAAGGGGGTGTTCCTTTGGAACCACTCTTCTACTTTCACTTCTTCTGGGGAAAATCATGAAGAGGAAAGCTGTAACCCCACAGATGCTTAGAGAAAGGCCAGTAGATAAAGGCAATGAGAGTATCAGAAAGGAACATACCCAGTCTCCTGATAATGGTTCTTGTCAATACAGTAGTGTCTGGAGGAGAAAGGCTCTGATAGCCCTATTGTTCACTTCTATAACATGAAAAGGCCATGGGAGATTTGAGGGATTTCAAATCCAAGCTGAATGAGCTGTTTCCTTTAAAGAATCATACCTTTACTAAATGGTTGCCCACTGGGGCAGCTAGGTGGCACAGCGACTAGAGCACCAGCCCTGGAGGCAGGAGGACCTGAGCTCAAATCCAGCCTCAGACACTTGACACACTTACTAGCTGTGTGACTTTGGGCAAGTCACTTAACCCCGATTGCCCTGCCTTCCCCCCTCCAAAATTTAAAAATATAATCTAAATTTTTTTTTTAAAAAAGCAATCAGATCTGAGATTCTATGAAAAGTCTCCTACTGGATTCCAGAGTGTTCCTCAAAGTATTTCTGTATGAATTAGAGCTGTCCAAACATATAATGGATTTTGGGGGAGCTATAAAGTCCCTTATCCCTGATGCTTCTCAAGGAACCAGGATGGTAAACTGCTTAGGGTTAGTTCACAGATTTCTGCTCAAGTATAAGTTGGACTAGATGACCTCTAAAATCCCTTCCAGCTCTGAGATTTTGTGATTTCTTAGAATATCAAGAGAAATGCATGCTCTAGTATATATCCGCAACCAACAAGTTAATAATCATGGCTTCAGTGAATAGACTGCAAAAAAAGTTGTTTGTTTTTGTTTTGTTAAGTGGGGGGGGGGGAAGGGAAGAAAGTAGTGAGGAAGCAACAAACATTAATTTACCTACATATACACTTGACTTTATAAGGAAAAATGTAAAACTATAATGCCTGAGAAAAAGAAAGACCTAAATAATCATAGGGACATTCAATATTTGTGGATAGGTCTGATTAAAAGAGTAAAAATGGCAATGGTCCCAAAATGAATTTACATATTTAGTAGAATACTAATCAGAATACCAAAGTATTTCTTAATGGGATTGGATCAAATCATGGTGTACATAGGGCATTCAGGGAGGGCTAGCAACTCTGATGTGAAGGTATACTGAGCCTTTTTCAGGGCTGCTCATTTGCCTTGGATGCCCACCTGTCACCCAGCTCTCACCTGTGGCTCCAAGAAGCTGTAACATGAGCAGCGGCCACACCCCGGTAAAACTGTCTCTGCAGATAAGCTAAATCAGGTTAAGGGTAACCCGCAGGCCTCTAAGCCGTCCTTGAGTTAGAGGGGTGTCTACCCCAAACACGTGAAGACTTCCCCCACGAAATGGGCAGATGAGAACAATTTGTTCTAACAGCCATGAAGGCGGCTGAAGCAGGCACTGTGGAGTGCTTAGAGCTTGGTCAGACATCAAAGAGGCCAAGGTCATCCACTGCATCGTGCACCATTGCCAGTCATCCTGACTTTTGTCTTGCCACTGGACTTTGATATCTCAGGAAGAGAGAGTGAGGCTGATGACTTTGTGCAACTCTGCCTCACTTAAATGCAATTCACACACAAATCAAGACAACACCCTGTGATGTCATTGGTCCTCTTCAAAAATGAAGGACAAAGAACATAGGTTCAAATAATAATAACATTTATATGGAAAAACAAATGAACCAGATGCGATGGCCTATTATCCCTGCTAATAGGAAGGGAAGAGTGAGGCTGATAGATCCCTCGAGCTCAAGAGTTCTATAGGCTGAGCCTGCTCTTGGTTTAATTGACCCTTCTTTTGTTTCATGCCTTATTCCTCAAATCTCTTCAGATGGTTATAGGAACACATCTTCCTTGATATGCTCAAAACGGTCCTTGTTTTCTCCTTCTTGTAGACTGTCTCCTTCCACCCCAGAATCTATATATTAAAACTTCTGCTCACATTGGCTCTCCTGACTAAGACTATGGAGTTCAGAGGGGGGTACTGTCCTGTTCCATTCGCTTTTCTGACCCCTGTCTTCTTCCAAGACAATGTGGGACAGGTTATACAAAATATCCCCAGGTTGCTTCTTGAAAGATCTCCAAAAGGTAAGTGAAAGTGGCATGGCAGTCTAGTGGCTGCTTCCAGAATAGGTGTCTAGGATCAGAGAGAGAGAAATTATTTCTCACAATACATAAAAAATTAAAAATTGCAGTGTAACATAAAAGCAACGTAATAAAAAATAGGCTGGGGAAATATTTACAGCAAATATTATATATATATGTAATATATGTATATATACATTATATATATATAAATTGTTAAAAATATATAAACTCAACTTCCAGACCCCAATAGATCTGTCAAAGGATATGAATTGACAGTTTTTAAAAGGAAAAACACAAGTTGCCTGGGAGGTTTTTTAAGTTTGAATTTTATTTTATTCTCAGTTCTCCTCCCTTTCTCCTTTCTTTACCTAAAGAAGACCTCCCCAAAAAAAACCATTACAAATATGTATAGTATTTCAAAATGAACTCCCTCATTAGCCTTAAAAAGAGGGGGGGTAGGGAGGAATGAAAGGAGGAAGGAAGGAAGGAAGGAAGGAAGGAAGGAAGGAAGGAAGGAAGGAAGGAAGGAAGGAAGGAAGAAGGAAGAAAATGGACATATCCTTTGACTTGTACTCTGAGTCTGTCACTTCTCTATATGGAGATGTATGACACGTTTCATTGTGAGTCCTTTGGAATTGTGGTAGGTCATTTTTTTGATCAGAGCTCCTAAGTCTTTCAGAGTTCGTTGTCCTTACAATATTGTTGTTATTATATAAATTGTTCTCCTGGTTCTTCTCACTTCACTCTGTATAAGTTCATACAAATTTTTAAAAATATATATTTTTTGGTTCCAAATAATATATGTGGAATGTATGGGGTGTTCAAGGAGGACCAGCACCTCTGGTATGAGGACTTGCTGAGCTCTTTTCAGAGCTGTTCATCCATCTTTGGTGTCTACTCATCACCCAACTCTCACCTGTGACTCCAAGGAGCTGTAACATGCTGAATGGCCACAGCCCAGTAAAACCATCTTGGCTAAACCAGGTTGAAGGTAAACAAGAGGCCTCAAATCCATCAGTGAATTAGGGGGACATTTGCCCCAAGCACGTGAAGACACCCCTCGGCCAGAATGGGCAGATAAGAACAATTTGTCCCAGCTTTCATGAAGGCAGCTGAAGTATGTGCTGTAGAGAGCTTACAGCTTGATCAGACATCAAAGGTGTCAAAGGCATCCACTGTATCCTTAGCCATCAAGAACAAACAACGATAACAACATGTGGAACCATACAATGCATACTTCCATATATCAGTTCTTTCTCTGGAGGTGGATAACATTTTCCTTCATAGTTGATTTAAATATTCATATTACTCAGAATAGCTTAGTCATTACATTTATTCTTCAAACAAGATTGCTACTACTGGGGCAGCTAGGTGGCACAGTGACTAGAGCACCGGCCCTGGAGTCAGGAGGACCTGAGCTCAAATCTGGCCTCAGACACTCGACACACTTACTAGCTGTGTGATCTTGGGCAAGTCACTTAACCCCAATTGCCCTGCTTTCCCCCCTCCAAAAAAAAAAAAGATTGCTATTACTGTATACAATGTTCTCATGGTTCTGCTCATTTCATTCTTCAGTATTTCATTCAAGTCTTTCTACGTTTTTCTAAAATAAAACTGCTCATTTTTCTTACGTCACAGTAGTAGTCCAACACAATCATATACTACAACTTATTCAGCCATTCTCCCCAATATTGATGGGCATCCCCTCAATTTCCAGTTTTTTGCTACTACAAAGAGAGCTGCTATAAATATTTTTGAATATATTGGTTATCACCTTGGGGAAACAGACCTAATAGTGGTATTGCTAGATCAAAGAGTATACTCAGTTTTATAACTCTTTGGGCATAATTCCAAATTGCCTTCCAAAATGGTTGGATCACTTCAGTTCCACCAACAATTTTCCAATTTTTCCACATCCCCTCCAACATTTGTCATTTTCTCCTTCTATCATTTTAGCCAATCTGATAGATCCAAGATGGTATCTTAAAGTTGCCTTAATTTGCATTTTTCTAATCAATAATGATCTAGATCATGTTTTCATGTGAAAGCAAAGAAAGCTTTGCTTTCTTATTCCAAAAACTGCCTGTTCATACCTTTTGACCATTTATCAATTGGGGAATGACTCATATTCTTATAAATTTGACTCAGTTCTCTATATGTTTGAGGTAGGAGACCTTTATCTGAGAAACTGTCTATAAAATTTTTTTCACCAATTTTCTGCTTTCCTTCTAAAATCAGCTATGTTGGTTTTATTTATACGAAAACCTTTTCATTTAATGTAATAAAAGTTATCCATTTTACATCCCACAATGCTCTCTAACTTCTGATTTATTCACAAATTTTTCTCCTACTCATAAATCTGCTAGGTCATATGTTCCATGATCTTCTAACTTACTTATGCTATCTCCCTTTACATCCAGGTCATGTATCCATTTTGATTTTATCTTGGTAAATGGTATAAGGTATTGGTCTATACCTAGTCTCTGCCAAACTGCTTTCCAGTTATCCCAGCAGTTTTTATCAAATTCTTACCAAGTTCTTGTCCCAAAAGCTTGGGTCTATCAAACACTAGATTACTATGGCCATTTACCACTGTGTATTGTGCATCTAATCTATTCCATTGATCCACCATTCTATTTCTTAGCCAATACCAGATAGTTTTGATAATAATTTAAGATCTAGTACTGCTAGGCTCCTTCCTTTACATTTTTATTAATTCTTTTGATGTTCTTGACCTTTTGTTCTTCCAAATGAAATTTGTTACTATTTTTTCTAGCTTGACAAAATAATTTTTGGTAGTTTAATTAGAATGGCACTCAAATAGTTTAGGTTGTCATTTTTATTACATTGGCTGAACTCACCTATGAACAATTAATATTTCTCCAATTATTTCAATCTGAATTTATATAAAAAGTGCTTTATAGTTATGTCCATATAGTTCCCGGATTTGTCTTGGCAGCTGTACTCTCAAATATTTTATATTGTCTATGGTTATTTTAAATGAAATATCTCTTCTTGCAGGGCTTTGGTGGTGATATATAGAAATGCTGATGGTTTATGTGTGTTTATTTTATATAACCTTTGCTAAAATTATTGCTTGTAATATTTTCTCTTTGACCTGGGAGCCTTTGAAATGCGTCTGTGCGTTTTCACTTTGAGATTTTTCAGGTGATGATTGGTAGAATTTTTTCAATTTTCATTTTACACTCTAGTTCTAAAACTTCAGGGCAATTTTCCCTAATAATTTCTTAAAATATGATGTCTAGACTTTTTTCATCATGACTTTCAGGTAGTCCAATAATTCTTATATTATTTCTTCTAGATCTTTTTTCCAGTTCAGTTGTATTTCCAATGAAATATTTCATGTTCTCTTCTATTTCTTTTTTATTCTTTTGATTTTGTTTTATTTTTGATGTCTTATGAAGTCATTAGCTTCCCTTTGTTCAATTCTAATTTTTAAGGAGTTATTTTCTCCTGTAAGTTTTTGGATCTTTTTATAATTGGTTGGCTTTCTTTTCACAATTTTCTTGCATTACTTTTATTTCTTTTCCCAATTTTCCTTCCACCTCTCTTATTTGATTTTTAAAGTCCTTTTTAGCTCTTCCAACAACTTGTTTTGGGCTTTTGACCATCTTACATTTTTCTCTGAAGCTTTACAAGCAGTTCATTTGATTTCATTTTCTTCTTCTGAGTTTGAACTCTGATCTTCTCTCTCATCATAGTAACTATCTGTGGTCAAGTTATTTCTCTATCATTTACTCTTTTTTAATGGCCTATTTCTTGGCTGTTAATTTTTGTTAGAGTTGGGCTCTGCTCCTGGGGTGTGGGGGATAATGTCTCAGGCTTCATGTCTTCCATGATGTTTTCTGAGCTCTGTCTCAGGGTCTTTGAGTTTTTGGTTCTTCTAATGTGCTATGATCCAAGGCCAAGTGTGGTCACTGATCCTCCCACTCGTGCTTTGGTCTATGAGTGACCTCAGGTACTTCTCTCTGTTCTGAACCATGACCAGGGTGCCCAGCAATGCTGCCATGCACTACAAAGTCTCTCACTCCCTGCTTCCCAGGATACACCACTGAGCTCCAGCAGCTTTAAGTAAGCCCCTCTGCCCTGGAACAGAAACCAGGGATTTCGCTCTCCTGGGAGTGACCAGAACCAGAAGGGCCTCCACGCTCACCAGCAGCCTGTGCTTTCTCTTCCTTGCCTGTAGCCATAGCCTGGCATAGTGTCGAGCCAATTCGTGTGGACCCCACATACAGCACTGTAGTATCAGCACTTCACTCCCAAGAGTGGAGGGAGACCACCACCCCAATAGTTCAGATCTTTCCTAATACCTCCCAACATGTCTTAGGCTGAACAACTGCTTTATTCCATCTTTTAATTATTTCTGCCACTCTAAAATTCAATTTGAGGAGCTATTTTAAGTTACTGGGGAAGGGAGGAGAATTGGGAAGAGCCAGGTAATTTCCTGCCTCATTCTGCCATCTTCCCACAATCCTCTATCCCATACACATTTTTTCTGAAATTATCTCTTTCATCATTTCTTACAGGTCAACAGTATTCTACCATATTCGTGTATCATAATTTGTGCAGCCAACTGATTACCCAATTGATAAGCATCTCCTTAGTTTCCAAATCTTTGTTACCACAAGAAACTGCTAGAAAAAATTTTATCCACAAGGGTTCTTTTCCTTATGGGGTATATACATAATATAGCTATCATTGGTACAGAGGTTATGCTCAGTTTAATAGGTTTTTGTTCAAAGTTCCAAATTTCTTTCCAGAATGACTGGACTAGTTCACAGCTTCACCAAACATGCACTGATATACCTTTTTTTCCTCTAGCCCCTCCGGCATTTGTCATTTCCTTTTTTTATCAACTTAGCCAATCTGATGGGGTATGAGGTGGTATTTGGTACAAATTATTTTAATTTGCAGAAAACATAATCTACCAATAATCACTTCAAAAAATGCTCAACTTCTGCAATAATCAAAGAAAGGCAGGTTAAAACTTTCAGGGAAGCAAAAAGTAGATCAGAACCTAATTAGTTGCTTCAGATAAAGTGCTTAAAAATGTCTCAGGATCTTGGAAGTTGAAAACTTCCAACACCACCAAGTTCTAGGGCTGCCCCACACATAAAAAAGACCCAAAGGTGAGAAAATTTTTCTTGATTCATCCCTTTGCTGGTATTCTTACCACCTCTTAATCTGTACCATATTTACTTATATGTATACATGCCATTTCCTTCCAGTAGAATATAAGCTCCTTGAGGGCAAGGACTGTTTCCTGCTTGTCTTTGAATCCCCAGCACTTGAATCTCCCAGAGTGGCTGTGAAGGTAAAAAGGGATAATATTTGTAAAGTTCTTAACACACAATGCCAAGCATATAGTAGGTGCTTACTAAATTCTTGCCCCTCTCAGTACCTAGCACATTGCCAAAGCATAGGGTAGGTGTTTAATAGTGCTTGTTGAATCAAATATAGAAATGCAATATTTGCAATCACACTGATTAGGTAGTATAGTGGATAGAGTGCTAGACCTAGAGTCAGGAAAACCCAAGTTCAAATCCCACCTCAGATGCTAGTTGTGTGACCCTGAACAAGTCACTTAGCCTCTGTCTGCCTCAGTTTTCTCAACTGTATAATGGAGATCATGATAGCGCTTAACTCCCAAAGTTGCTGTGAGGATAATATGAGATAATATTTGTAAAGTACTTTGCAAACCTTGAAGTGTTATATAAATGCTAGCTAATATCATGACCATTATCATTATTATTATTGTTCCAAGGCTGGCTAACATATTGAGTGATAAGCTTCCCAATAACAGAGGGCTAAGGAAAGAAAAAAGCATCCATGAGAAGTAAGGAATAAGTGCAAAAGAAGAAAGATGGTATGTGGGAAGGAGAGGGAGACATTTTATGTGACTATTATTCACATACCTTAAACATATGAAACACAGATCTATAAAACCCTGAACCAAAAGTAAAAAGCAAAAGCATCTGCCAAGTATTTTTTCCTTTTCCACCCCATTCCATCATCATGAGAGTCTTTACATTTTAATTGGATTCTCATTTGCTATTGTTCCATCTTTCCTTCTCTTAGAGCAGATTTGCTGTAATGAACACACCTCTTTGCTCCCTGCCCCCTTCCCCAAATCATTCCTCCTCTCTCCTTTGTTGATCATCTTCCTTATTTTCTACCCACTCATTCCATCCCTTTCCACCTTTTTTCTTTGCTTCTGCCTCTGTATTGCTGATACATGATGTATTACCTTAAAGGTAAATAATTCCTCCTGAAAAAAAAAAAAAATATGAGACTGGCAGCTGCAGCTCTATTTGAATGCTCCTTTTCCTATAGGCAGCAGAGAGAACAGTTATTAGAATGATCAGCAACTGGACAGTGTTTTGGCCTGGCAGGCAGAATCTGGAGAAATACGAGGCGGGAAGTTATAAAAAGCACACTCCCACAGGCACACATAAATTAAAAAAAAATTCTCTCTAGGGAACTTTTCCTTGCTCTCCAAGTAAACAAAACTAGAATTGCCTAAACAAAAGATAAGGCAGCTGCCCTGTCTGTGTCCAGGCTTCACAGGAGTTCTTCATCAAGATGCTGAGACGTGAGAAATGTGAGGATTAAAACTCATGGATTTAGAGCAAGAAGAGAATTTAGAGGTCATGAAGGCCA
Source organism: Phalanger gymnotis (assembly GCA_028646595.1). Taxonomy (NCBI): domain Eukaryota; kingdom Metazoa; phylum Chordata; class Mammalia; order Diprotodontia; family Phalangeridae; genus Phalanger; species Phalanger gymnotis. The sequence goes on along the minus strand of CM053622.1, from coordinate 154,004,331 downwards.
ACCCTTCTTTTACAGCTGAGAAGTGAAATGACCTACCTAAAGTCATGCAGGCAATAAGTAGAAGAACAGGGCTTTGAATCTGGGGCCTCTCCCTCCAAATCCAGCACTCAATTCTTCTGAACCCTGCTGCCTTTCTAGGCTAAAATCAAAACAGAATCTTGGCTAAGAGCTGAAGGGAGACTTCCCTTCAAGATGGTAGAGTGAGCAGAAGTAGAACTGCCCAGATCCACGTGTACTTCATAAAAGAGAAAACAATCACATGATGGTTGAGAAATGAAGAGAATAACTACAGTATGTGCGTGTGTGCCTTCATCCAACCCAGACAGGCAGAAGGAGACACCCAGAAGATAGTGACCACTAAGGAGTAGAGCCCAGGCAGAGTACAAACTGAGACCGAATAGGGGCCCGCTATCCCAGCCAACAGCAGTTAGGTGGCTCAGTAGACAGAGCACTAGGCTGGGAATCAGGAATACTCATCTTCTTGAGTTCAAACCCAGCCTCAGAGATTTACTAGCTGTGTGACCCTGGACAAGTCACTTAATCCTGTTTACCTTAGTTTCCCCATGTGTAAAAAGAGCTGGAGAAGGAAATGGCAAAACACTCCAGTATCTTTGCCAAGAAAACCCCAAATGGGGTCACTAGGAGTCAGACATGACTGAATAACAAAAAATATTTCTCATACTTGCACCTGAACTGGACAAAATCTTTGAAATTCAAAAACAAGAATCAAGAGAAACCTAGAAAAGTAAATGCATGGGAGGAATTGGAAGAAACTTTTTGTAAGGAGGAAATGTTCGCATTATAAAAGAGGGAAAAGAAATAAGTATTCCCTCAGAAGCCCAATGTCTTCAAGAGTTATATAGGGAATTAAATGTATCAAAGAGAGGGCCTGGGGGTTTTGTTCTGCTTTGAAGACCTTAAGTGAAGAAACAAACAGGAGGGGAAAAAGGGAAAACACTAGGCAAGAAAAGGGAAGAAGGGAATGAAACTTAATATTTCACATAATCAGAATGCCTAAGAAAAAGGCTATACAAGTTTGAAGAAAAGGGTGGGGAAGTGAGCTCACACATGAATTTCATTGTCATTGGACCTGGAAAAAGGAGGGTTTGGTGTAGAAAAACATCACAATCAACAAGGAAACAGGCAGGTCCCAACTGAGCTCCCAACACGTATAGGGAACCTCTGGTTGACTTGAGGTCACCCCCACAACCTCAAGTGAGAATGCCATCTTCCTGGGTGATAATTCCTTCCATGGGTACCTCTAGCACATAGAGAAACCCATTCATTTCTCCAGCGAATCGACTTTCTATAGCAATCCAACTGAAGGTTAAGAAAAACAAATCTCTCTAGGACTCCCTGCCACTCATAGTTCATTCCAATTCTATAATGGATGATGTTACAGACCTCAAATGGAGGTCTGAATTCATAGGATAAGTAAGCTAGATCAAAAAGAAATCAAACCAACAAGATGAGCCCTGAACACAATTAGGACTCCCCTCATCCCCCTAAGGGGATTAAACTCTGGTGGTTGATTGGAATAAACCTGTCAAATTCCAGACAAGCTCCCAAACTGTGGACCTATGGCCTGAGTGGCTCTCCTACCACAAAGATCTCAGGCTCTGGACTCACAAAGGATCTGGGGGCAGTCTGATCTCAAAGATGAGAGTCAGGATTTTCTCACATTCTCTAGCTTATTGTGCCTCTATCTCAAAGTAGAATGCCAGAAAAAACTGATAAAACAAAGTTTAGATATAGTTCATGTTATTGTTTCCCCAAAATGGATTAACAGAACCTGTTCTGGAAAAGATGCTCACTATACAAAATAGACTTCAAGTTTTCTTGGTGTTGGTTAGCACAAGGGGCAGAGAATCAATCCATATTCTCTTGCATTTCGACCTCAGAAACCGCACTGAGTGCACAATCATCTTCGAACAGAAAGTCACACACCAACTCTCCCTCCACTTTGGTCTTGACTCGTAGCATTTTCAAGTTAGATAGTTTACCATCCAAACAGTAGCTGATGTTGATAATGTGCTTGTCCTCCTTGAAGACATCTGACAACATTGTGGAAAACACAGTGGGACTAGGCACATAGCTCTGCTTCACTCCATTGGTTATTGGGAAAGCATGAGATCGTCATCCTTCGTCCAGAACGAGTGTGAACATATCTGGCTTACAATAGTAATGAACTTCCCCAGACAACCTTGGTCAGGTTAACAAAAGTTGTGTACAGACCTCTGATCTGCTCCTGGCATTTCTCTTGGAGTTGTCAGACAGAAAACACCATATCAACCACTCCTCAGCCCTTTCTGAAGCCACACTGGCCCTGGGGCAGATGATAATCTTCCAGGTGAAGGATCAGCCAATTAATCAGGACTCTGGCAAGAATCTTTCCAGCAATGACTGAGGTACCTCCTGTGATTGTCAAAGGACAACCTGTTTCCTTTTCCTTTATAGGGAAGGACAACGGAGGCATCCTTGATCTCCTGGAAGATAACTTCCTTTTGCCACATAATCTGGAAGATTTCAGTCAGCTTTTGCAGTGGACCCCCTGCCTTGTAGATCTCTGCTGGGATGGAATAAACACCAGGCACTTTGCCACTCAACAGGAGACTGATCAATATCTCTTCAGTTGGAAGTTCATCTAGAGAGGGGCTGACTACAACCTGAGGCATACAGCATTGGCTTCAGCATTGATTGATGATGGTCTGATGATGATGATGCTTGAAAAAACTTCCACCTGAATTGTCTTAGGAAGATTCTGAAGATTACCTGGTGTGGTAAGGCATCAGACACTGAAGCTCTCTCTAGAGCTGAACTGTGAAGCATTCAAACTCTACTGCAGAGAGCACTGCTCTGGTGGGCTGGCCATGTTGTTTGAATGGCATATAAACACTTATTTAATAGACTATTTATGGAGAACTCCCAGAAAGCAAGCACTCACACAGTGGTCAGAAGAAGCTGTACAAGGACACTCTCACAAGTCTTTCTGAAAAACTTTAATATCAATTATGAGACATGGGAGACCCTGGCACAGGACCACTCAGTATGGTGTGCCTGAATCAAAGAAGATAATGGACTCCCTGAGCAAAGCAGAATTGTAGTAGCACAAAGAAAATGAACTACACAGATCCAGAGATATCTGTATCCCAAATGTTCTAATGGACTATTTTGCTTGACCTGTGGTAGAGCCTTCCGAACTCACGTCAGACCGATCAGCCATAGCTGAACACTCTGTACTCTGACACCAACACCATGATGTCATTGGTCCTCTTCAAAAAAGAAGGATGAACAACTGGTCAGATATCAAGTATAGGACAGCTGTTTACAGGGATGTGCTGTGTAAATGTTTAACAATCTGTTCTCCAGAGAGGGAAAAATGTATCCAGGCACATTTTTAAGGTTGTGCATTATTAACATCTTCTTCCTTCACTTTCTTAAGTCTAAACAATCAACAAAATAATAAATCAAGCCCTGATATGTTGCATTAGCTGATTTCAGAGGTATCAGATATTTACATTGAAAATTTAAGAATTAGCTCCACGGAACCAGTAGGAGATGGTTCTTGCACATCAGTGGCTATTAATTTTCTCTACCACAAAAGTAATGCTTAAAAAAACCCCAAAAGATTCATTAACAGCACATTAACAAATACTTAAAACATAAAACAATAACCCATCACCATAATTATAGTCTCTCCCAAAGGTAAAAGTACTTTGTGGGACTACTGCGCTAATATTTCACTTTCACTTCAAACCTCCATCGTCAACTCAAAAGTTCCAGATGGAGCAGTAAGATGATGATCTTGTCAGAAGTCACGGGACTTCTATTTGCCTTAATCCACTGCAGAAGGAAATGGCAAATCACTCCAGTATCTTTGCTGAGAAAACCCCAGGGACAGCGTTGGTGTGATACAGTCCATGGGGTCACAAAGAGTCAGACACGACTGCACAACAACCACCCCATATATAGTTGTATTTGTTCTGTATATATGCATTTTGTACATGTATGTAAATGTGTTCATAAGTGTACATATTCACACCCATATGTGTATATTCCCACGTATATGTAGACACATTCTTGGTTTCTCTCAATAGAATGGAGACTCCTGAGGGCAGGAGTTTTGTTTCAGTCTCGGTATCCCCAGTGCCTTATAAATGTTGTTCATTGCTACAGAAAGGATGTTGAAACACACTTTTCAGTATAGGGCAGAGTTTTATAGCATTCTTCCCTAGCATAGGTGTTTGATTTCCCAATTAAAACAAATTAAAATGCAGGTGTGTGAGGGAGCAAAGGTTCCTATTCTACGGGAAGCTTCCCACTTTGTCTTTTTAGATGATTCACCCTGAGCTGGGTGTGTGCATACATAATAAATCCAACACAATGTGCAAAGTAATGCAAGGCTCAGAGTCCAGCTCTTCTCCGGGAGGCCGGGCACCTCTCTAACCAGGTCCCAGGATTCCCCAGGCAGCTTCTCACTCGGCAATTAAGGCGGCTTGTAGGGCTACACCTGTGCCCCAAGCAGCCTTCAGGCTTTCCTTATAAGACAGAAAAGCTGCTGAGCTGGGAGGAAAGTACAGCCGGATTAAGGACAATTGAGAGAGATGCACAGTTTTGCTTGTCCTGCCTTCCCCTCCAGGGAACCCAGACCACACTCCCAGCATGCCTCAGTGGAGAATGGAAGGTGTCGGTTCTACTAGAAGGGGTGGAGTTGTCTCTGGGTGGAGACAGCCTAGAAGATTTGAATAGGGAATGACTTTTAATAGGTGAAATGGATGGCAGTTGGGTGATGCAGTAGAGTGCCAGGCATGGAGTCATCTTCCTGAGTTCAAATCTGGCTTCAGACACTTACTAGCTGTGTAACCCTGGGCAAATCACTTCACCCTTGTTTGCCTCAATTTCCTCATCTGTAAAATGAGCCGGAGAAGGAAATGGCAAACCAGTCCAGTATTTTTGCCAAGAAAACCCAAATGGGGTCATAAAGAGTAGGACATGACTGGAAAAAAAAACTAGGATATAGTCCTGGGCCTGGAATCAGAAGACTCATCTTCCTGAGTTCAAATCTGGCCTCAGACACTAACCGTGTCACTCTGGGCAAGTCGCTAAACCTTGTTTGCCTCAATTTCTTGATCTATAAAATGAGCTGCAGAAAGAAATAGCAAACCACTTCAGACATCACTGAAAATGACTGAACAACAAAATGACGATTTCAGAAAAAAGGGGAAAAAGGAAAATTTTCACTAAATCCAGCTGTAAACCCTGGATAGTCGCTAAGACTAGACCCGTAATGAATATACCTGACTCTTGAACCATTTCAGCAAGCCTCAGTCTTAATTTATCTTCTCACATACAGGGGTAACAGTCATCTCCTTCCCTGGAATGCTTTGGTAATGAATTAGATAGATAGCACCTCCAAGTGAGTGAATTAATGGGCTGGTGTTTGAAGTGCACTTTCAGTTCCTAGGATCTCACAAAAAAGTCTCACAGAAGTAGAAATAGCTCTTCCAATGTCAAGTCCATTACATTCACTGCCTCTGAGAAAATTCACCTGGAAAGAAGCCTCTCCCTCCAACTCGAAACTGAAATGGGTACTTCCCTCCTTCAGCAAAACTCCTTCCATTTATCATTCATAGATACCTGAGATCTCTGAGGAATCCTTTCTTCCAGTGATTTGTTCATCTGTGAAACTGAGGATCTCTGAGTCCTTTTGAGTTTTCTTTTTAAATTTTTTTAAATTTATAGAATAAAACAAACATTTCCATAGCATAGTATATTTTTAAAAAGATAATTGCACATGGAACTGCAAATTTGTCATGTACAACTCACTTCCTTTTAAATATATAACAGTTATCATGTAAATTTCTTTTTTTTCCTTTTTTTTCTTCCCTCTTCCACCCCGATCTCTGCCCTAGAGATGGCTATCATTAGACATATACACAATGCATATACATTTATATGTATACTCACATGTGCACGTGTCCACGCACAAATATGCATTTATGTGTAGTATATAAATATACACATAATCATTGTATATATGCTTCTATTTATCAGTTCTTTGAATGCAGATAGCATCTTCTTTCATACGTCCTTTGTAGTTAATTTAGGTATTCGTAATAGCCAAAATGGTTCAGTCGCTTAAAGTTGTTCTTAAAACAATACTGCTGCGACTGCAAACAACATTTTCTTGGTTCTGCTCATTTCATTCTTCATTATCTCATGCAAGTCTGTCCATGTTTTTTCAAAGATCACTGAGCTCATCATTTCTTACAGCACAGCAGAATTCCATCACAATCATATACCACAACTTACTCAGCCATTCCCCAATTAACAGGCATCCCCATTTTTTTTACAGTTTTCAATTGCTTCTTAAATGAATAAAAAAGTTGGTTCTATGTCATCATCCAACACCAACATACTCATCTGACTTCTGCATCAGAAAAAAATATTGTCTTTCCAGAAGGAAGTTCAAAAAGAGACATAGAAGAATAAAGGGGGATGGGGGGTAGCTATAGATATGCAGGGCAGTTTTGTTTCTATTCTGTAAAATTTAATATTTTGTTGTTCAGTCGTGTCTAACTCTTTGTGACCCATTTTTTGGGGACTTTCTTGGCAAAGACACCAGTGGTTTGCCATTTCCTTCTCCAGCTTATTTTACAGATGCAGAAACTGAGGCAAATGAGGTTACATGACTTGCCTAGGGTCACACAGCTAGTAAGTGTCTGAGCAGATTCGAACTTAGGAAGATGAGTCTTCCTGCCTCCAGGCCCAGTGCTCTATCCACTACACCATAGCTGTCCTTAAATTTAATATATACTTTTAAAACTGTACAGAAAGTCATAGTTTCATATACCATCCTTTTTTTCTGTAATAGAAAAAGGAAGCTAGGCTACGCGTTGGGTAGAGCACTGGACTTGGAGTAAGTCTGGAGTTCAAGTGTGGCCTCAGATATTTGCTAAGTTGTGTGACCTTGGACAGTTCTCATAATGTCTGCCTGCCTTAGTTTCCTCAACTACAAAATGGGAGAAATAATATCACCTACCTGCCAGGATTGTTGTTAGGCTAAAACAAGATATTTGTAAAGTATATAAATACTAGCTATTATTATTTGTATAGAAATGTCCATGTTTGTTTATTTCATAATAAAAATAAGGGATTTTTTTAACAAAAAAAAAAAAGATATCTCTCATCCCTAAGAAAGAATGAAATATAGAGCATAAGGAAATCTAAAATTCAGCACTTTCCTTTTTTTTCCCTCATCAATTAAGAAGATAGCATGTTATGCCCAGAAAAGTTTGGGACTTGAACCAATGTTGTAGAAGTGGTGGAGACATAATCTTTACATATGCCAAGGAAACACAAGATCTCTTGAGCAGTGAATTCGTGTTGTCTTAACTGCAACAAACTAATTCTGTTAAACTTTGCATTGTATTTGGTCCCAAAATATAGTAGTATACAAATATGAAATTTAGATAGTCTATAAACCAAAAAATAGCATTTCTAAGCCACTGCTTTTCTAGAAAGATTCATTTTATCCATATATTGAGTTTGTCCAGTAAATACTTTTTGGAAACTTTACAACAATTATGTGAAATGGCGATAGTAGAAAATGTGAAAAAAGCATCTATAAATAAAGCCTGCTTTCTACCAATGCTTATTCTAGAACTGGAATGATACTTTGGCATCTTAAAACAATACAGTAATCCAACTCAATAAGCATTTATTAAACACCTTCTATGCGTATAGATGGAGAAGGAAATGGCAAACTGCTCTAGTATCTTTGCCAAGAAAACTTCATGGACAGCGTTGGAGGCGATGGTCCACTGGGTCATGAAGAGTTTGATATAACTGAACAATAACAAAAACATATGTACAGAAGCATTTATATGGATAATAGATGCCAGGAGAGAAACAAAAATGGATGAGACACGATCTCTGGGGATGGAGGTTCTATTCTAGCAAAAACAATTCAATACCTGCTCACAGATGGCACTTTACAGTTTACAAAGTCCTTTCTGCACAAAAACTCTTACTAGATAGATAATGTAAATATTATCTTCACACAGGTAGACTGTAGTAACTGTGTGAAGTAACCGTGATTCAAACCTAGGTCTTCTGATCACAAATCCAGTATTCTTTTCTATACAAAAATGACTCATTTTTTAATGGCCACTTTTAAATGTATTTAGAAGAATAAAATTGGTACTAAAATACACCTTGAACTTTGTAAGATAACTTTCCCAAAAATCAACCTATACTGACCAGGTTTTTAAAAAAGTAATTTTAAAAGTAATAGAGGAAGCAGATCTTCTAACCCATGAGAATTTATCAAACCAGGAATTTGAGAGAGAGCTACAAATCATTAATTAGGCCATAATCCTAGAATAAGATGAGAACCAAACATCAAAGCTGTTTTCTACCATTTCCACCTCTAAGAAGCCAAAGGCAGTTGTTCCAAATAACTGGGTTACACCCCAAATAAAATCCATGTGCCAGAATGAGTTTGGGATTTGAAGTGCTTCTTGATGAGTCAGGGGTTCCCCTTAACACAGACACCCCCGGCAAAATCTCTCTTGCCTGAGCCTGATGGTTACCTTCTCCCACGACTTATTTTCATCCCTCTCCTCTACATGTTCCATTCCCAGTCTTCATCTGTACCTTCAAGGCAATTTCCTATAAGCAGCGTTGTTGTTATTCAGTCCTTTTAGTCTCATCCAAATTTTGGTGACCCCATTTTGGGGTTTTCTTGGCAAAGATACTGGAGTGGCTTACCATTTCCTTTTCCAGCTCATTTTAAACACGAGGAGACTAAGGCAAACAGGGTTAAGTGACTTGCCCAGGGTCACACAGCCAGTAAGTGTCTGAGGCCAGATTTGAACTTGGGAAGATGAGTCTTCCTGGCCCCAGGCCCAGCACTCTATCCACTGCCACCCAGCAGCCCACAGGCATCGTTATTGGTACGATAAAACTTCAAAGCTTAATCTTTCCTTTCCCTTAACTAGTGGATCTACCAACAGACTTACAAAGTACCATTCATACTTCCTATGATATAAGACCAGCTCCTTAGCTTACCTGTCATCCAAGTCTAAATTTGATGAATTTCCAAATTCTTGTAGAAAAATAAGCCAATTCATAAAATTTATTTGTTCTTTCTTGGCAAAGCTTAACACTGCATTAGGAGGGTTTAAGACAGCCCAGGTGCCAAGATTTTTATTACTTCTCGGGTATGGTTTCAGCATTTATTACATCTTTTCTATCCAACTATATACTGATCATAAATTCCTAAAGAACAAAATAATTCCAAAGCAAGATAAGTTAGAGAAATAACAAAAGACTAGCTCCATCTCTAATATTTCAGTCGTTTTTCAGTCATTTCTGCCTCTTAACGACCCCACTTGGGATTATCTTAGCAAAGAAACTGAAGTGGTTTGTCATTTCCTTCTCTGGTTCATTTTACAGATAAAGAAACTGAGGCAAACAGGATTAAGTGACTTGCCCAGGGTCACACAGCTCGTAAGTGCCTGATGCCAGATTTGAACTCATAAAGATGAGACTTCCTGATTCTAAGTCCAGTAGTCTGCACCTCCTAGGTACCCTATACTAATAACTATGGACATCATAAAACTTACACAAAAGTATGCAAGAGGATGTGATAAAGACGGTCAGACCTGAGCTTTAGGAAAATCACGTTGGCAGTTGTACAGAGAGGATAGATAGGAGAGGAGAAAAGCTTTAGGCCTGGAGAAAAGTTAGAAGTCCATTGCAGTTGTCCAGGTGAGAGAAGATGGAAGCCTGGCTATGTGAGTAAGAGAAGGGACTGATCCAAGAAATGTCGAGATAGAAATGAGATTTGGGAATTGACAGTATATTAGGATAAAGGAGTTAAGGATGATACCTGGGTTGTGAACCTGAGTGCCTGGAAGGATGGCGATGCCCTCAGTGTTATATAATAGGGAAGTTTGGAAGAGAGGTCAGTTTGGGGGACACTGTAACATAATGTTGTAATCACTCATCCAAGTCTCTGCATCCTGTGTGAGTCATTCTCTTCTACCAAAATAAAAATGGGGGAGGCAAGGCTCTTACTTATCAGTCACTACCCCAGATCAAAGAGTCTGCCTTCTGAGGGGCAATTACTACAGCGATGATGTGACTCTTGGGGAGATCTGGCAACTGCCTCTGCAGGTGCTGCCACTCCCACTGCCTCCGCAGCCCTCACTAACAAAGACCCAGAAACAAAATCTTTAGCATTGTCAGAGGGTTCAATGTCAAAAACAGATGTGACTTTATTAGTGGAAATGATATTTTTTTAAATGCCTTACCATACACTTTGCTGCAGCACCCCAAGAACCATTGGGAACTTTACATCTAACTTACACCTGAAATGTCCCATGTGAGTTGCCTCCCCCATTAGATACTGTCTTATCTTCCTATTTGCATATCCAGATCTTAGCATGGTGCTCAGCATATAGTGTTAAAGAAATACTTTTTCATTCACTCACATGCATTTATTCATTCATTCCTTTGGAGCAAAGGTGTGGATATCTTGAAATGGGAGGCGGATTTTCCCAAAGGCACCTGCCCTGTGTGGCTTTGGGTAGGTACTCTGGTAGGGATTAGGTCATAACTACCCTGAGGGGTTAACACCTGGCTGGGGTGGGGGGCGGGGAAGATTAGGAGCTTAGACCCTTAGACTCTAGGAGAGGGGGTAGAGAAATGTTGAGAGAGAAGAGTAGGCACGATTGTGTTGCAAACAAGGCCATAAATGGCTACCCTGGGGAGGGCGGGCTCATATGCATCTCTTCCCACCACCCCTTCCAATTATTTTAACACAACCCAGTGAAGTGGATAGAGATCTGGTCTTAGAGCCTAGGAGATGGAAATTCTAGTCCTCCTCCAGATTCATACTTGCCCCTTAAGCAGGTCATTTAAACTCTCAGTGCCCCAAGCTATGCTTTAAGACTAGAATCTTCAATGGTAGAGGAAATTTCTTTTCCAGGAATTCCCTGTTCAGATTAAATCACTGGTCCAGTCCCCATCTGGACCAGCTGGGTTGATTGCTATCTTTCATTCTCCAAGAGGACCAAAATGACATTACTACATCGAGGTCAAAGTTTAGTGTGTCTAATCGTGGCTGATCAGACCAGTAGGAGCTCAGAAGGCTCTGCCACAGGTCGGTTACAAATAGTTTGTATGAACATTTGAAATGGAGATGTCTGAATTTGTGCATCTCATGTTTCTTTTAGCTACTGAAATTCTAGCTCGCTCATACACAGGTTACCTGGGAGTGGCCGATGACCATTCGACAGCTTCTTGAAGCCACATGTGAGAGCTGGGTGACAGGTGGACACCAAAGGTAGAAAGCAGCCCGGAAAGGGGCTCGGCAGCCCTCACAGTGGGGGTGCTAGTCTTCCCTGACACCCATACACACAGGGCAGCTGCATAGTACAGTAGGTTGACAGAGTATTGTATCTGGAGTCAGGAAGACCTGAACTCAAATTCAGATTCAGACATTAGCTGGGCGATCCCGTTGAAGTTATTTGACCCATCTGCCTCAATTTCCTCATCTGAAAAATGGGAATGATACCTACCTCCTAGGGTTCTTGTGAGGTTCAAGTGAAATATCTGTGAAGCATTTTGCAAACCTTCAAGGGCTATGGAAATGCCAGTTATTCATATTATTATCCCCCAAGTGGAGGCAACAGTATGAACAAAGGTACCTTTAGGCTCTATGAAAAAATGTTCAGTTGCTTCATGGAGTTGTTCTGAAGCAGAGAGTGGCCAAACTGCCAAATTCAAGAGCGAACTGACTTCATCACATCTCAACACCTACCCACTTAGTGGGCAACCCCAAGCTAGCCAGGGCTTGTTGCAATGCCCTTCTCTCATAGGGAAAGCCATAGGCTGGCACTGGACCATCAACATTCCTAGAAGCCACTGGGAGGAACCGAATTGAGTTCCCACCCCCATTCCCACTCAGCCCGGTCAGCCAGCCTGACCTCTCCTCTGTCTTCATGAGGCTTTATTGTTTTGAGACACATAGTTTTTCCATTGCAAAGCAGCTGCTGGATGATGATTTCAGCTGTAGCCAGCTGCAAACAGTGCCTCAGGCGTCCTACTCAGCCGAAACAGGAGCCCCACCCCACACCCAGACTCCAGGATCCGAAGGACTCTCTAAACATGCCAAGTCTCATACTCATCCCAAAAGGAAAAGTGAACCTGAGCAAACAGACTTCTAGCTGTGCTCATGTTGACTAGTGTTCAGGGCTGGCACAAAAGGTAGAGAGGTAGAAAGGAAAGGGCCTACAGGAATGCCCCCAAAGATAGAAGTCTCCCTTCAGTGGGGAAAATGGAGGCTGCTGAAATACCTCACTGACAAGACAAATACTGAGCTCTCTTCTTTGAATAAGCTGGAAGAAACCTACTATCAAATACCTAGTTCCCACTCCCCCATTTTAGAGATGAGGAAACTAACAGAGGTTAAATGACTTTTTCAAAGTCGCACTGCTAGGATTTGAACCCAGATCCTCAGATTCTGGGCAGCTAGGTGGCACAGTAGATAGAATGCTGGGACTAGAGTGAGCCATCTTCTTAAGTTCAAATCTGGCTTCAAATATTTACCAGCTGTGTGACCTTAGGCAAGTCACTTAACTCTGTTTGCCTCAGTTCCTTGTCTGTAAAATGAGCTGGAGAAGAAATGGCAAGCTGCTCTAGTATCTTTGCCAAGAAAAACTCAAGTGGGTCATGAATAGTCAGACATGAGAGAACAACCAGCTCAGACTCCAAATCCATTGTTCTTTCCATATTACCAAGATGCCTTATCTTCTCCTAGAGACTCGCTCCGGATTTTGTTTTTCCTTTCTGTTTATTGTTTTACCATCCTAGATCCCAGGTATGGATTTTAATTTATGGGGCCATCTCTTCTGCATGACTGTTCATGTTATTTGGTTATTATCCCTTGCTGTGGTGAAAGGGTTGGCTCCCCTACTTCACTGGGGCCTAGTTTCCTCTGAGCCAGTTTTCCTGTGGTAACTTCCATGGAAGTTCTGCTAGATTGTGGAGAACTGTCTCTCTTCCCCCCCCTCCCCACTGCCCCCAACAAAATCCCCTCTTTATATCCCAGTACTCCTGTTCCTTTTGACCTCACCACCTATGGGGGACAGAATTCCACCCTAGACCTTTTGGTACACAGGATGGAATTTTGGATTTGGCGTCTGGGAATCTGGATCTAAGAATGGGCATTTTTGACCCAGGGCAGGGGGTCTTAACCTAAGGTCTATGAACTTGTGTTTTAAAAATATTTTGATTAACCACTTCAATATAATTTGTTTCCTTTGGAAACCTATCTATTTTATGCATTTAAAAACATTATTTTATAAGGGTTTCTCTAGACTACCAAAGAGGTCCATGACATGTTTAAGAATCCCTGACCTAGGGGCAACTAGGTGGCACAGTGAATAGAACACCTGTCTTGGAGTCAGGAGGACCTGAGTTCAAATCCAACCTCCGACTCATGACACACTAGCTGTATGACCTTGGGCAAGTCACTTAACCCCAATTGCCTTGCCTTCCCCCTTCCAAAAAAAAAAAAAGAATCCCTGACCCAAGGAAACTCAATTCCTTCATCTGGGTCTCACTTTTCTCTTCTATAAGATGAGAGGGTTGGACTAGATGACCTCTAGGGCCCCTTCTAGTTCCAAATCAACTGTCCTATGATTTCAGATTCACAAGGGTAAGGCCCACAGAGAGCCAAAGGCATTTTAGGCAAACACTACAGAAATCTAATTATTGTCCAGTGTCTGTTTCCCAAAATTTTGGTGAGGGTGGCTTTTTCACTGGCTAATCAGAATTCAAAAGAGTCACATGTTCTGTTGCCCTTTCCCTAATTCATCCAGAAGGAATCCATTAGAGAAGCAAATGGCAAAACCATTCCAGTATCTTTGCCAAGAAAACCCTACAGACAGTATTAGTATGTTAGGGTCCATAGGGTCATGAAGAGTCAGACAGGACTGAATGACTGAACAATAATCCACCGAGAAAGTGTGGAAGTTATTTCCAGGGAAATAATCAGGTCAGTGACCACATGTCCATACTGGCCAAAGAGGATATATACATCTTAATAGCAGGGAGGTAGATAACTGGGTTTGTCCCTGAATAGGAAGACTGCATGTAAAGAGGCTGATTGTCTTGGCATTTGAACAGCCCCATATAAGAATCCTTGGCCCTTGATTGTTCTTTGTACCTCAAGATCTTTAACAGGCCCTCAAAAGGACCTCAGTTGCACAACCTCAGCCCTACCTATCTTCCCTCCTGGATGGAAAGAGAGCTCCTTAAGGGTCAACTAGAGAGTATCATCCCCAATGAATACTCAAGAGGCGAAAGTAGCAGTCACCTAGCACCTTCCACCTAGACTGGGAAAGATGAGATCTCCTTAGGTCCTAGATACTTCTGGACGTGATCTACATTAGTTGTACGGCCAATCCCAGCTTAGCCTGGCCTCACAAGTTGGTGAGCGAAATAGGTAGCAGTTTCTTAAACTAAGTACACTTCTCCCACATCTCTGACTCAGTAGCAGGATGGTTTGGGTCTCAACCATATAGTTTTCTGAAAATCCCCCAAGCTTCAGTGCCGCTGAGTTCTTTGGGTTTTCCCATTATGTGACAAAAATTTTTTTCATGTGTTAAAGTACAGCCTAGGTAGGGAATATATTTTAGGAGACAATTATGCCCTCTAGAGGGCCCCCAAATAACAAATCATGTCGGGCATAAGGACAACCAGGCCCTGGGATTCTAGATTGTCAAATTCTAGCCAATTTTCTGCCATTTAAGTGGTTGCTCATCTAATCCTAAGAGAAAGTAATCTGTTGCTCACATGTATAAATGCAACTGAAATATAATGAGAAATGTAGTTAAAACAGTAGTTCAGGCACATTTCAGCAGTACCAGGGCAACACTGCACTTTCACAACTTACTCTTCCCCAATACAGTCAACACAATTTCCCAAAGACTGAATGAAAACAACACCCTCAGAACCTTCCTCTTCATTAGGAATGCACTGGCATTACTATGTTAATTAGAAATGAAATCAAAACTGAAAATGCAAAAGGAATCTAAATGCTGCAGGAAAACCCATCCATTTAACATAGCTAACATTTACATGGCACTTCAAGATTTGCAAAAAGTTGTACAGCTGTCTCATTTAATTAAAAATCTGATTCTTTTAAAAAGCCCAACTTTCCCCCATGGTAACTTCTTTATGCCTTCTTTGTCTTTAAACAAATTCAGCTAGGAATTCCTCTTCTGCTGCTTATAGCCTTCTGGAATGGAATTCTTGGAAATAAAAATGGCATCCTGCAAGAGACTGACTAGGATAGACACAAATAGTTTCTGTCTTCTTACTGTTTTGCCATCTCCTGTCTCAGGTATAAGAAACACTGGAATGGAGGGGATATGTTTGGGGGCTTTAAGGGGTCAGGGAAGAAAGAGAAAGAATAAACTCCTTTAAAAGGAAGGGAAGGGAAGAACTCTCTTAGAGGAATTCTCTGAGACAGCGGGCTCGGAGTATTCAAACGCTCCAATGGACTCTTTGGCTATTTCCTCCAACAGGGTACAGAATCAATAAACCATCCATGCCTGCCGTCCTGCAGGATCCTTGTACATATCCTCCTACAAATCACTGAATGTACAGTGTAATATGACATTTTTTAAAATAGAATTTATCTTCTTCCCATCCCTTTTGGTGAAGAACCATATATGAAGTTATATACAAGTAGGAGGAATTCCAAGGTCATTTCCATCATATTCAGCAGTCTCAGATTAGTATAATTATTAATTTCATAATTTAAATGAGATATGAAAACCCATGAAAATGACTAAAAGCTTTTAAAAAAAAAAAGCAAGGCCCTAGGCAAACTCCTAGCTAAACTTGTTTCAGTCAGGAACAAAGATGGATGAGAATAAAGCTTCAATTTTAAAATATCATCATGGGGAAAATTAATCAAAGAAACAATTATTAAGCACCAAGCACTGTGTTGGGGGTAGAAATACAAAGAGAAAGAATGAAATCATTTCTACTCTTGGAGGAGCCTAATAGAGCTAAAGCAGCCTTCAAACCCATGTAAACTAACCCCTTTATTCTATATATAAAGAAACTGAGGCCTGAGGAGATTAAATGATTTTACCTAAAGTCACGCAAATATTGAATGTTAGAGGGAGGATTCAAACCCAGGTCCTCTGATACTGCCCTTTCCAATCAGCCATAACGCAGAACCATTCACTATTTCTCCTTAGAATCAATACAGCAAGAGGAATTTGAGATGGAGCCTTCTGATTACACTGGATATGACCTACTGGAAAGTGTTACTGAGGAATAAATAGAACCAATTCCATCTGTTCAGGGTGACTTGGTGCAATCCTTCCTGTCTAGGACTTCTGACTTGTATGATCAACAAGACAGAAGACTAGACATTTTCTCTGATGACCCAAACTGCTCTAACCTCTCCAAACCAAAAATAGGCACCAAAGATAAAGCTATTTCAGCTGACACCATGGTCTAGGACACACAGAATCCAAAAAAAGTAAGAAAAAAACAATAAACCATGACCTGCCTTGAGCTCGTTCAACAACCCCTCCCCCACCTCCCATCATGTGTCTGGCAGCATGGCTACACAAACTGACTCAAGGACTGGACACAAAGGCAGAACACCCTGGTGGTGCCACCGTCTTTCCAGTGCCATGGAGATCAGGGCTCCAGGCTACTGAAGATTGCTGGGACCACAACAGACAGCCAGGGCCTCAGCCACAATGTTCTGCGCTGCAACAGATTTTTGCAGGGGAGTGGAGGTACACAGGGAAAGAGTAAGGACGCCTGTCTGGCTTTGAAACAGGGCTCAACCCCATCCCCACCCGTCCTTTCTCCCAGAGCTTCAGAGACCCGAACTACACAAATCAGTTTCCATGGCACCAGTTCGGCAGTTCCTTAAACTGCTGGTGCTGAACCAGAGAGCTGAGGAACAGAAGGAGTAGTACAGGACACGGAACAGAGATACCAGGAAATGCTATCTGGCACTCCACTAAGCCTGAGAGAAAGAGCCCAGCATCCAGCTGGGGCCAGTTCTGTCCCTCCAAAAGTTACTTCAAGCAGAGATCTAATCTGGTGAACTACGAACCATAGTTTATATTCGGGATACTGGTTTGGAAATTGTCACTATCTCATTCTATGCTTATTCAACTCGCTCAGGGATTTCACAGGAGAAGTGGGGTAAAGGATGTCATCTAAGAAAGTTAGGACCGGAAAAAGAGGGGTTAGTTGTATAGCAAAAGTGGAGAACTGATGGATAGATTGTAGGCTCCATTTGTATCCATGCGATGGCAAGAGAACCAAAGAACAGAGTGGCAGGAGGCTGTGACATTTTAAGATCCAACCCCTAGGGAAACCACCATCGGTGTAATGGGGGTGGGGGAATAAGAGAGGCGGGGAATAGAGTGAAATTACCAAAGATTTCAGGAAGAAGAAAATTCAAAGATTTCGAACTTAAGCACCTAAATCAACAGGAAAGACGGTAACAGCAGAAGGAAATATGGCTTCCAGAGCTAGTAAGCTGAGTTGAAGCATCAGTGAATAAATATTGCAAAACCATGGAAAATGACTCAATACTTAACAAGACGGAGAACCCTGTGGTATTTGAGAACGTGAAACCACAACATGCTGATCCTGAATGGTTTAAAATAGAAATGAGAAAGATACAAGTGGAATTTACTATCTGCACAGCAAAAATAATTAACAGAATAGAAAAACTTGGATCTGCACGTCTCACCAAAGAAACAAGAGAGAACAATGAACTGGGAATACAAATACACAGAAGTCAAGGACAATACACAAGAAGAGAAGCAAAAAAAAAATCCTACCTGTCTAGTTCTAAGGCCAACACTAGACAGATCCTTATGCAGTCTTAAAACTCTAGTAACAGATCACACATTACCATTCACACGTCCTTGCAAGATAAACGGATTATGAAACCTCAAAGAACATTGCCCTCTAGAGGACTAAAAATCACTGCAAGATCATAAAATTGCTCAAGACAAAATTAAAGGGTATGCTGAGAAAAACTGGTTCTCATAGAAGCCTTCTCTGCTTCTTTTCTAAGGGAGTCTATGACTTTTTAGATAAGTATTGCTTCAAATTCACTAGTCGACATAAGAATATTCCCCTCAGAAAGCTGATGCCAAGAGGATCATGCAGAGCTAGAGAGGTTTCTTCTAAATCATTCCATCAACAGCTTCCCCAGTATTCAAACTACCCATGGAACAGTGCACAATAAGGAAAACAGAATCTTGACTGCTTGAGAGAATCCACAGCAATCTGTGTCATTGTTCAGTGCTGGTGACTTCCTGATTAAAGTGTCTGGTTACTCATCTTTCAATTGCCTACAGATGTTAAGTGAACATCTAAGGGAGATTTAAATATTCCCCATTGGCGTTGGAGTGAGTATTGGGTAACATCTAACCCCAAAACTGCAAAAATAAACCCTTCACCAGCACTAAGCAAACTGTCAGAACAGATCTGCATTGTGGGAAAAAAAAATCCTACCAACTTCTTAGAACAGTTTATATTCTGGATGCTGCTGGAAATTGTCACTACCTCAACCTATGCTTATTCAACCTACTCAGGAATTTCACAGAAGTAGTATAAAGGATGTCATCAAAGAAAGTTAGGAAAAAGGAAGAGGCTAGCTGCATAGCAAAAGTGAAGAAATGATGGCTAGATTGTAGGTGCCATTGGTGGTGCCATGCAATGCCAAAAGATCAACTCCCCCAGAACATTGTGGAGGACTCCCACAGTATAAACAGGCATGGATGGGATTTTTAGAAAATATTGACGTTTGCAAACACATGCTGCTGACTTAAAAGTCCTCTGGTATTTTCGTCTTCCAGTGATGTTTGGTTTTGGATGTATGATTCATGGTTCAGTATTCCCTCTTGTTAAGCACTGTGGTCCAGCACAGGAGGCCTATAATAATTGCAAAGCACATATGAACTATCTTTCCCATATTTTAAGGTAAAGGCCATTGAATTTTTTCCCATTATGTGTTCGTCTTTATTTGTCATTATTTGTTTTTAAATGGTAGGGTCATTTGGAAAGACCACTGTGGCTAGCGAAGCCAGTATCTTAGGTCTGACACTGTGCTAAATGCAGGGGATACAAAGAAAGGCAATGAATGAATGAATGAGTAAATAAATGTCCCTACTCTCAAAGAGCTTACAGTCTAATGGGGAAGACAACATGCAAACAACTAGGTACAAAAAACATAAATTTTGGAGTCTCAGAGGGGAGACCACTAAGATGAAGGCCTGGGAAAGGTTTCTTGCAAAAAATGGGACTTTGCTGTTCATCCTTCATTTCAAAGAGGACCAGTAATATCATGGGGTGATGTCTTGATGTGTGCATAAATTGTATTTAAGTGAGGCAGAGTTGCACAGTTGTCAGACTCAATCTCTCTTCTTGAGTCACGAAAGTCCAGTGGCAAGTCAAAAGTCAAGGTGACCCAGATACAGGTCATGACCTTGGCATCTTTGATGTCTGCCCAAGCTCTAAACACCTGCTCCTCCAGTGCCTGTTTCAGCCACCCTTGTGGCCACTGGAACGAATCGTTTTCATCTAGTCATTCCACGGTGGGGAGTCTTCACATGTTTGGGGCAGACATCCCCATAACTCACCAGTGGGTTTGAGGCCTGTTGGTTTAGGCTGGTTTAGACCGCCTGCAGAGAAGGTTTTACCAGGGTGTAGCTGCTGTGCATGTTACAGTTTCTTGGAACCCCAGATGAGAGGCGGGTGAAGGCGGACACCAAAGGTAGATGAGCAACCCTCACACCAGATGTGCTAGTTCTCCCTGAACACCGAAGCCAGGGAAGATAGAAAGTGGAGAGGAGGGAGAGAGTTCCAGGCATGCAGTGATACTGTTGATGCCATGCCTTCCTATTCTTGCTAGGACTGAAACTGCCAGAGTAGACCTTGCTGTCCCTCCTGTATTGGTGGGTTCTGTTCTCTGGTTAGATGCTCCCATTTTACAGACTTTCCTTAAGATTCCATTACTTAACATTCTGAACTTCACATTTTTGAGCCAGTAAAAATGCTCAGTTAGTAGATGGATGGGCAGCTACGTGGCTCAGTAGATAGAGTGCTGGGCCTGAAGTCAGGAAAACTCATCTTCCCAAGTTCAAATCTGACCTCAGTCACTTACCAGCTGTGTGACCCTGGGCATGCCACTTAACCCTGTTTGCCTCAGTTTACTCATCTATAAAATGAGCTGAAGAAAGAAATGGCAAACCACTCTAGCATCTTTGCCAAGAAAAGCCCAAATGGAGTTACAAAGAGTTTGACGTGACTGAACAATAAAACAACAAAAGTAGATGGAGTGTCTTGTGCCAGGAACAGCAAGAAGCCCAGGGTCCCTATATCAGAGCACTTGGGTGGGAGGGGAGTAAGTCATTAGAAGCCATTGTAGAAGAGCCCAGTCTTGAGTCTTCTCTGGGACTCAGTCCTCATTCTGCCTTTAGTAGCAACTGGTACCAATAGTCTTCCAACAACCTGTACCAGTTTTCATTTCTCTTTATCTCCTCCCTGTCCTGTTCTTCCTCTCCTTCTCCCCTCTTACGTCATTGCATCTGTCAAGATGACAGGATTTGCAGCTGGAAGAAGCCTCAGAGATCATCTCTCCCAAAGCTCTTATTTTACAGGTGAGGAAATGGAAGCCCAAAGTGGTGAAATGGCCACGGGGATTCCAAGCAGCAAATTCAGAATTTGAACCTAGGCCCTCTAACTCCAGATCCACTGAGTTTCCATTACACCAGAGTGGAACTCATTTAGAGATACTTAACATTTAGCCTTGGGATAGCTAAGCTGGGAAAGAGTAGCTAGCTTAGAGTCAGGAAGACTCATCTTCCCGAGTTCAAATCCAGCTTCAGACATGTACTAGCTATGTGACTCTGGGCAAATCACTTAACCTTTTTGCCTCAGTTTCCTCATCTGTAAAATGAGTTGGAGAAGGAAATGGCAAACCACTCCAGTGTCTTTGCCAAGAAAAGCCCAAATGGATCCGGGAAGAGTAGGATACAGCTGAAGAATGACTCAACAACAGTGAAACATAGGAAAGCATTTGGTGACCTTCACATTAGGTGTCCTAAACACCTTAAAGCATTTTGCATTCCTCAATTTTCTTGCTTGTCTTTCTGACATGACTCTGAAGTCAAAAAGACTTTCTGAGTTTAAAAGCACCATAGGTGTGGTTTTAAAATTCAGGATGGATGCTAAGAAGCATGGTTGTGCAACTACAGGCCTGTCAAAGCTCGTTTTTCCATTCTTTAAGCAAAACAATTTTGTAGAGCTGTGAAGCACAATCAGTCTTACTGTTGTCTGATTAAGCTGGTTCTGTAGCCATTACTGACAGGCTGCTTCATGCTTTTCAGAGAGCTACCATTTTTTCCCCCTGAGCAACTCTTATAACCCTCACTACATACTAGATAAAATGTCAAGGGGCTAGAAAAGTGAATACTTGTCTAACCAGAAGGCAGGGTACATGTTGGTTGGTGGGAACTAAATTTGGAAAGGTAGGGTGGAGGTAGTAGGGAAGAAAAGGAGGAGAGAGTGGAAAGTATTAGAGGGTAGAGAACTTAATGGGGTGCCCATCAATTGGGGAATAACTTAACAAATTGTGCTATGTAATTGAATATTATGATGCAGAATGAAGGAAGCAGAAACATCAATTTATGCAACGACATTATAAAGAAAAACAACTTTGAAATATGTGCAAACTCTAATTTC
The DNA here is from genome assembly GCA_028646595.1 of Phalanger gymnotis. Taxonomy (NCBI): domain Eukaryota; kingdom Metazoa; phylum Chordata; class Mammalia; order Diprotodontia; family Phalangeridae; genus Phalanger; species Phalanger gymnotis. The sequence continues at coordinate 153,982,515 of CM053622.1, read as the reverse complement.
AATAACCAGCTATGTCTCTGTAACATCAATGCTACTTGCCGCTACTGTGCCTGTGTAAGACCAATAACACCAGCACACAGGAGGGCCGCTAGCACAGGTTCTTTGACTTGCTTTTCTGAGGAAAGCAACTTTAAGGGGTTTACAATCTCACTTTAATTAAACATACATATATCATTCACTTAGTTCAGCAGAAAAAGTCAGCGCCCTGAACTTCAGAGAAAATACAAACAGGAGCTACCAGCAGAGAGAATAACAGAAACCAACAGACAGGCTTCTATCTGTCTGACCAAATCACAGTACATAGTTACCAGAGAGACAAGCACCAATATCTGTGTTTTCAAAGGCAAGGGGGCTCTCAATGGCTACCCAGAGTCTTGTCTGGCCAAACCATGCAGCCACTCTTCCAGTGAGTGAAACACCCCCCCAAAAATGCTAACCTCAGAGTATATATACGCTTCTTCAGGGTCAGAGGGAGTCACAACCATGTGACTCAAACCCATGTGACCTAGACCTTCCTGTGATTTAAACGGGTCTTCAAAGACTCTTGATTCAATCAAAGCCTCTTGATTCAAACAAAGGCAAGATTCAATCAAAGGCACTTGATTACCTCAGTGCTGAGAAGCACATAACAAAAAACAGCAAAAAGTCCCACCCTGCTTGACATTACAGTCTCCAGAGGACCTCTGATGAAATACTACTCACCTCCTGACAGAGAGAATGACATACCTCTGGACATGGTGGAGGGGCAGAGTAGCGATACAAAAAGGAGGTCATCAAACTATTTTTCTACATGCACAGAAGTGTACCAAAGGAAGCACAGAAGAGCAGAATTGTTTTGAAATTAAAGTATGGAATTCATGATATACTTTGTTTTTTCAAAAAGCAAGTGGTAAAATTCCAGGGGTGGAGTGAAGATGGCAGAGTAGAGAAAGTACTTAGCTGAGCTGTCCCAACATTCCCCTCCAAACAACTTTGAAATAATGCCTCGTATCAAATTCTGGAGTGGCAGAGCCAACCAAAGGTCAGACTGAGACATTCTTCCAGCCCAAGCCAAACTTAGGAGGTCAAAAAGAGATCTGTGACATGGGGGTGGAGGCTGGGCTGTAGCCTTCATGGATGAAACACTAGTGACGGAAACTAGGTGGTGATGACAGAAGCAGCAGCTTCAGGAACTCTCAAGCCAGAGATAGTAAGGGGATCTGGCAACTGTTCGGAAGAGATTACAGGTAATTCCTGTGCTAACACTGGACGTATGACGAGATATTGATTGGCAACTCCACTACCTATACCCACTTCTGGGTCAATAGTTCACTTTTGGTCAAGAGGGAGTGGAAGTCCTGAGGGGCTGAGTCTGAGTACTCTGAGGAAGAGTACTGCTTCCAATCCTAAGGGAGGAGGACCATGAGGATCAGTGTCTAGTGCAATCCCAAGGGATCAGGGGCCCTTCCTGGGTATGGACCAGACTGAAGACCAAAAAAACCATACCTCTCCCCAGATCTGCATTGGCGGCATGGAAAACTCCCGAACCCTCAAAACTAGCTCTAAAACTAGCTCTAAAAACTGTAGTGCAAAAAAGCCTGACACATGAGACAATGTCCTCCAACCCCTTGTGTCAGGAACAGAGCCCAACATTAACATAGAGCTCCAAATCAAGAAATAGGCTAGAAATATGAGGAAACAAACATAGAATAAAGGAAAAGAAAAAAAACTGATCATAAAAAGCTACTTTGGTGTAGGGAAGATCAAGGCATAAACTCAGAAGACAATGAAATTAAAAAAAACAAACCTACTAGCAAAGTCTCAAAGAAAAATGTGAATCTGACACAAGCCCAATAAGAATTGCTAGAAGAGCTTTAAAAAATGCTTTTCAAAATCAAATAAAGGTGGTAGAAGAAAAATTAGATCAAGAAATACAAGCAAAAGAAGAAAATATGAAAAGACAATTAACAATTTGTTAAAAGAAGAACAAGAAAAAGAACAAGAGAAAATAGCACTTTAAGCTCTCAGGCCAAAGATGGTAAGGGGATCAGACAACTGGTCAGAAGATTACAGGAGTCCCTTTGCTGTCACTGGAAGCATGACTGTTGCATTGCCCATACTTGGATCTGGGTTGCAGTCTTGGGTCTCAGTCCCAGGGCAAGGAGGAGCACTAGTACACCAAAACTTGCAACCCTGGACCCTGGTCACAGTTTCAGGGTGGAAAAGAATGTTTATGTTCATGCACAGACCAGGAGAATAGTAAACACACCTCTCCCTACATCATACTACCTTGGAAGAACTGAAAACTTATAAGTCCCTAGAATTATCCCTGAAAACAGCTACACAAAAAAACCTGAAGCTTCAGACAGTGGCCTCTCCACTCTGGAAGCAGAACCTCACTTTAGCATAGACTTAAAAGTCCGGAAAAGGCTGGAAAAATGAGAAAACAGTAGAAAAATGTCCTGATTATAGAAAGTTACTATGGCGACAGGGAAGACCAAAACACAAACTCAGAAGAAGATAACAAAGTCAAAACTCCTACGTCTGAAGCCTCAATGCAAAATATGAATTGATCTCAGGCCATGGAATGACTCAAAAAGGATTTTAAAAATCAAGTAAGAGAGGTAGAGGGAAAACTGGGAAGAGATGAGAATGACACAAGAAAATCATGAAAAAAGTCAACAACTAATACTGAAGTAAATAAATAACACCTTAAAAAACAGAATAGGCCAAATGGTTTTAAGAAAAAAGGCACAAAAATCCACTGAAGAGAACTCCTTAAAAAGCAGGATTGGATAGATGGAAAAAGAGGTACAAAAATTAACTGAAGAAAAGAACTCCTTAAAAAGTAGAATTGGTCAAATGGAAAAGGAAAATTTGTTGAAAAAAAAATTCCTTAAAAATTAGAATTGGACAAATGGAAACTAATGACTCCATGAGATATCAAGAAACGATAAAACAAAATTGAAAAAAAAATGGAAAAAATAGAAGAAAATGTGAAACATTTCATTAGAAAAACAACTGACCTGGAAAACAGATCAAGGAAAGATAATTTAAGAATTATTGGACTACATGAAAGCTATTAAAAAAAAGAGAGACTGGACATCTTTTTTTTAAAAATTTTCCCCACTTAACAATATTTTATTTTATCCACTTATATGTAAAGATAGTTTTAAGTGTTCACTTTTATAAGATTTTAAGTTTCAAATTTTTTTTCTCCCTTCCTCCCTCCCTAGTCCCCTCTCCAAGATGGCAAGCAATCTGATGTAGGCTATACATGTACAATCACATTAAACATATTTCCATATTAGTCATGTTGTGAAAGAAGGTTCAGAACAAAAGGGAAAAACCACAAGAAAGAAGAGAAAATAGTATGCTTCGATCTACATTCAGATTCCATAGTTCTTTCTCTGGATGTGGATAGCATTTTCCATCATGAGTCTTTTGGAATTGTCTTAGATCATTGTATTGTTGAGAAGAGCTAAGTCTATCAAAGCTGATCATCACATAATGTTGCTGTTACTGTGTACTATGTCCTCCTAGTTCTGCCCACTTCACTCAGCGCTAGACAGTATCTTTCAAGAAATTATCAAAGAAAACTGCCCTGATATTACAGAACCAGAGGGTAAAATGGAAATTGAAAGAATCACCTCCTTAGATTCCAAAATAAAAACTCCCAAGAATATTATAGCCAAATTCCAGAGCTCCTGGGTCAAGGAGAAAATATTGCAAGCAGTCAAAAGAAACAATTCAAATATTATGGAGCCACAGTCAGGATAACACAAGATTTAGTAGTTTCTACATTAAAGGATTAGAGGGCTTGGAATATAGTATTCTGGAGGGCAAAAGAGCTAGGATTACAACCAAGAACAACCTACCCAGCAAAACTAAGCATAATCCTTCAGAGGGAAAATGGATATTCAATGAAATAGAGGACTTTCAAGCATTTCTGATGAAAAGACCAGAGCTGAATAGAAAATTTTACTTTCAAATACAAGACTCAAGAGAAGCATAAAAAGGTAAACAGGAAAGGGAAATCATCAGGGACTTAATAAGTTTAAACTGTTTACCTTTCTACATGGAAAGATGATACATGTATCTTCTAAGAACTTTTTCGTTATTAGGACAGTGAATATAGAAAGAGGGTACAGGAATGAGTTGATTTTGTTGGAATGATGTTAAAAAATGGATAGGCAAGAAAGAGGGATGCCCTGAGAAATGGGAGAAGAATAGGGAAATTTATCTCACATGAAAGAGACACACAAGAAGAGCTTTTCCAGTGGATTGGGGAAATGGTGGGGATTAGGGGGACAGGCAATGCTTCAATTTTATTGATATTAATTGGCTCAAAAAAGGAAAAAATATACATATGTGTATACATATATACATATATATATATATATATATGTATATATATATATATATATACACACACACACACACACACATATACATTCCATTGGTAAAGAAATGTTACCCAACAGAGAAGGAGAAGGTGGTGGGTGGGGGCGGGGAGGAGAGGCACATGATAAAAGGGAGGGCAGATAAAAAAAGATGGTGGTCAGAAGCCAAACTTTACAGGACAGACAAGATAAAAAGAAAGAGAGAAAGATAAACAGAAGAAAATAGGATGGAGAAAAATGCATAGTTCATAATCATAACCGGGAAGTAAATGTTGAAAACTAAAAATAAACGAATTTAAAAAAATAAAAAACTAGGAGCTAGTTTTAAGAAAAAAATCAATAAAATACCAAAAAAAATGGGTTAATATGATTAACAAAAAAGGAAAACCAAATTAGTAGTATCAAAAATGAGAAGGGTAAATGTACCACCAATGAAGATGAAATTAAAGCAATTATTAGCAGTTATTTTGCTCAATTATATACCAGTAAAACTAATATTGAATGAAACGAATGAATATTTACAAAAATATAAACTGCCCAGATTAACAGAAGAGGAAATAGAATAGTTTAAATAACCCTGTTTTAGAAACTAAGAAATGGAACAAGCCATCAATGAACTCCCTAAGAAAAAATCCCCAGGACCAGACGAAAAGGAAGGCAGCCTCGCAGTTCCAGATTTCAAACTATATTACAAAGTGGTAATCATCAAAACAATCTGGTACTGGCTAAATAATAGTGATGGATCAGTGGAATAGATAAGTATACAATATACAGTAGTAAATGACTATAGTAATATAGTATTTAGTAAACCCAAAGATCCAAGCTGTAAGGGTAAGAACTCAACATTTGACAAAAATTGCTGTGTAAACTGGAAATCGGTTTGGCAGAAACTAGGCATAGACTCACACCAAGGTCAAAATGCATAAATGATTTAGACATAAAGGGTAATATGAAAGTAAATTAGGAGAAGCATGGAACAATGTACGTCAGATCTATGGATAGGGAATAGTTTGTGATGAAACGAGATAGAGAGGATTATGAGAAGTAAAATGGATAATTTTGATTACATGAAATTAAAAAGCTTTTGCACAAACTATCAGGGTTAGTCCTCACAGAATCCATGTATCTGTGGTTCTGTATAATGTTCTCCTGGTTCTGCTCTGTTCACTCAGCATTACGTCGTGTTGGTTTTTCCAGGTTGTTATGAAGTCCGCATCATCCCCATTTCTTATAGCACAATAGTATTCCATTACATTCATATACCACAACTTATTCAGCCATTCCCCAATTGATAGGCATCCCCTTGATTTCCAATTCTTAGCTACTACAAAAAAGAGCCATTATAAATATTTTTGTACATATGGGTCTTTTTCCCACTTGTGTGATCTCTTTGGTATACAACCCTAGAAGCGGTATTGCTGGGTCAAAGGGTATGAACATTTTTATAGCCCTTTGGGCCTAGTTGCAAATTGCTCTCCAGAATGGCTGGATCAGTTCACAACTCCACCAGCAATGTAACAATGTTCCAATTTTCCCACATCCTCTCCAGCATTTATCATTTTCCTGTTTTGTCATTTTAGCCAATCTGACAGGAGAGATGTGGTACCTTCACAACTTGACTAGCGTGTAAGTAAGTTCAATGAGAAGTTATATGTAAAAGATATATCAAATTCCATGCCGTCTTGGGGAGGGAGGGGGGAGGGGGGGGAAGAAAATCTGGAACTTAAAATTATGTAGAACTGAGTTGTAAACTGAAAATAAAAAAAAAAGGAAAAAAAAAAGTGATGGCCAAAAAAATTAAAAAAAAAAAAGAAAATAAGAGCCTTTCCCCAGTTGACAAATGGTCAAAGGTTATCAATAGGGAGTTTTCAGAAAAAAGAAATCAAATCTATCAAGTCATATAAAAAAATTCTCTAAATCACCATTGATTTTGTTGTTGTTTTTCAATTATCACCAACTCTTCATGGCCCCATTTGGGGTTTTCTTTGGCAAAACTATTGGAGTGGTTCGCCATTTCCTTCTCCAGCTCATTTTACAGATAAGAAAACTGAGGCAAACAGGGTTAAGTGACTTACCTAGTCATCCAGCTAATAAGTATCTGAGGTCAGATTTGAACTCAGGAAAATGAGTCTTCCTAATTCCAGGTCCATCAACTGTCCATTGTGCTACCTCACTGCCCTTCACAATGATTAGAGAAATGCAAATTAAAACATCTCTGAGATACCAACTCACACCCATCGGATTGGCTAACGTGATCAAAAAGGTAAATAACACACTATGGGGACAATGTGAAAAAACTGGGACACTAATGAACCGTTGGTGGAGTTGTGAACTAGTCCAACCATTCTGGAGAACAATTTGGAATTATATCTAAAGGGCTTTAAACTGTGCATACCTTTCAACCCAGTAATACCATTACAAAGTCTACATCCCAAAGAAATCAAAGAAAAGGGGAAAATGACCTATTTATAGAAAAATATGGTGGGGGCAGGGGCAGGGTGGAATGCTACTTGCCTGGCATATGCTACCTGTCTCCCTCAGGGCACCTTGCTGCTTTAGGTAGGATGGCTTGCCTGCCCGGTAGGTGGCAGTTGTAAGCAAATGGCCTTCCTGCCTCAAGCCTCTCATATCCAATTCTACCCAGCTGCTAAAGTGATTTTTCCTAAAGTACCTATCTGCATCATTCCCCTACTCGTATCCTAGTAGTTCCCAATTATTCAAAGAATCAAACGTGAAATTCTATTTGCTTAGTAGCTGTGTGACGTTGGACAAGTCACTTAACCCCAATTGCCCTGCCTTCTCCCCTCTTAAAAAAAAAAATTCTATTCGACATTTAAAACCCTTCACAACCTGAGCCCAATCTACCTTACACATTACTCCACATTACTTCACATACACTATGGTCTAACCACACTGCATTCATTCTTAAGTGTTTCTTATACACAAAACTTGCTCTCACCATGCCTAACCCTCTCCAATCTTTCTAGTCTTCTTACACCTTACTCCCCAACACATACTCTTCCATCTCATGATACTTACCTCTTGGGTTCAGCTATTTTCTCTGGCTATCACCATGAATATCACCAGAATACTCTTCCCTCTCCCAACTACTGACCTTCCTGACTGAAAGTCCTAACTAAAATTTCACCTGCTGCAGGAAGCCTTCTCCAGCCCCTCTTAATTCCAGTGCCTTCCCTCTGTAAATTATTTCCTATTTATCCTGTACATAGCTTGCTTTGTATATGTTTGCATGCCTCTTCCGTTAGACTGGAAGCTCCTTGAGGGCAGGGACTGTCGGACTCTGTTTCCTTAGCACTTAGCATCAGCCTTGGCAGATAGCAGGGGCTTAATATTTACTGAACGAATGCCTGGAACATTTCAAACTCACCTCCACCTTTTAAAATTTAGTTTCCTTCAAGGCTCCACTGATCCTACCCTTGCAGTGACCTTCCGATCAAATTACCTTGTATCTTTCTGTCTGTGTACATCTCACACACAGATACACAATTTTCCTTTTGTCTGTGCATCATAAGCATCTGACTACAATGTCTGGCGTGTAACAGGTATTTTAATAAATGCCTGACTGATTTTGGTACTAAAGTCTAAAATTTAACAGAAGTTCTAAATGGAACAATAAAGTGTCCAAGAGACAGGAAGGAAAATACGTAAACAATTTGAGTACAAAAGTTGTTTGTCCTTTGTTCTCAAAGAAGACCGATGACATCAGGAGGGTGATACTATGACTTGCAAGTAAATTGGATTTAAGTGAGAGAGGATCGTACACAGTCACCAGCCTCACCCTCTCCTCCAGAGACATCTGAGTCCAGCGGCAAGATATAGATCAGGACGACTGGAGATGGCCCTGGATGCAGTGGGAGACCTTGGCCTTTTTAAGGTCATTCTCAGGTCTCAATTTGACTGAGACATGGCCCATTCAGTGATTAAGGCTAAATAAGAAATGAGACAAACAATGGCTTCGTTTAAGGACCTGGGACCTCTGCCCACACAGGTTATCAAATCTTTACCAGCAGGTGCTCTGTCTAAAGTAATGTACATTTTGATCACTGAAACCTCACAAGATATCTTGGGGTTTATGGCTAGATTTCTTTCTCAAGGACCATGCCTTAAACTCAAATCACTCTGGCTCTCATGGATTGACCAACAATAGGTCCCAGCCCAAGCGTTGCTTGGTCATTGTTTGGGCCCTGATGGTTGAGAGTGAGTGTAAATAGCAATTGGTTCTTGTTTTGGCCAGAAACCCTGAGGATCTTCCCCTCCCAGATAGATATATATATATATTTTTTAAACTGGGTAAAAGAGGCCTTTCCTTGCCTCATAGCTTATGTAGCCTTAATCACAGATCAGTCAAACTGAGTACCAAACTGAGCCCCTAACACTGGAGAAGCAGAAATGAACCAGGTAATTAATAATTAGCTTGGAAACGGAATAAAACCAAACCTCTGAAGGACAGCCTAAAACATATTAGCTTTTCTTTGAACTCTATAAATCATTAACAGTTGATTTAATATTACTTCCCAAAGTGCTTAATTTCTGGCATAGTTGAGTACTATTTCCAGTGTGTAATATGCTGGACACAACAGGAAAGACATTTCTCCAGTCTACACAATCTCTTTTTCCTGAAATCATCAAGAAACCCAACTTCCTCATCAAAAACTGGGCAAAGGAAAGTAAGAAAATCCAGATTATAAAGACTCAGTAGGGAATTCTTCTTGGTAGGCTAACTAGTATCCCAATGAACTAGCCAGCATGGTTCTATTTTGAAAAAAAAGTTTAAAAGTACTGCTTTGGAGGTCTAATTCTATGATATCTTTGTTGGAAGGAATTCCTGATAAGGGAATTCCTTTCCCCAATGCAGACTGGCAAACCTTCTACAACTATAGTCTTTGGGAATTGCCAGATGCAATAAAAGGTTAAGTGACTTGTCCAGTGTCACACAGGTAATGTGTCATTCAGCAATTGAACCCAGATCTTCTGAATTCTGAGGCTACTCAGATCTGATGCTGCCCCTTGGTTTACTACTTTTTAAAAATCTTGATTGACCTTCTAAAACTTGATTTTTAAAGAAAATCATGAAAATTTTTTAAATACAGTTTCTTTATTAAAATACCAGCTTAAATAATTCTTTTGTCAACTCCAAAAGCCAGAGACCAAGCCTAGACAATGGAGCCAAAAACTTTTTACATAATTACACGAAAACCTCACACTAATGAGTCTTCAACGAAACTGCCATCATTCCTACTTGGTTCAGAATGTTATAAAATTAACAGTTCCTCTTCCAACTCCACCCTACAGGCAGACATCAGAATTTGGCAAGAAGCAGAGCAGGTGGAGGTCCATGGCTTCAGTAACAAGGCTGGGCTTCTATTTGCCTTTCTTCATCTTGGCTATCTTCTCTTTGCGTTTTTTCACATGCTTGGGGATTTTATTTTTTCTCTTTTCTCTCTGGGCCTCCTTGACCATCTTCTTTCTTTCCTGTAAAAGCAATTTAAAATTGGTTACAAGCAGTTTTTGTAATAAAAATTCTTATTTATTAAAGACTTTCAAATTATACCCCTCCAAGTTGTACTTCCTCACAAAAACTCTAAGTTACAAAACAAAATATATTTTTCATTTTGGTAATATGTATTATTAGCAAGTTGAGCATCTTAAATAGATCTATGCCATACTTTACGGTGACTGTGAGCTCTCTTTAAGCAATGCCCAGGCACGTACTGGCAGAAGAGGAATCTATAAATAACACTGACACCTAAAGCAAAGCCCACATTTATGAACTGGAACAAGGATAAAACCTACTTGTCAAGAGTTTCAATTCAATTCAACAAACACTGATTAACGTTCCCACAATAACTGATCAGAACTCTGTGCTGGGAGAGGCCAATCTCCTTCAGCTTCAGTCTAGCAGAAGGCTAATGCACAGACAAATAATTATAACGCACAATATTCCATGACCAATGAAATAAAAGCAACATATGATATCTGTGAGGGAAAAAAAGAAGCAACCTGCTTTCACAAACTCATCACAAAGCCTGAATGACAAATCATGTCACACGGCCCATCAAGGCAGGACAAATGCCATTATGTTTTAGAGATGGGGCAATTGAAACACATGGAAATGACAAGGCTTGCTCAAGATCTCACAGCTGGTAAGCACTACAGCCAAGATATGAATCCAGGTTTCCTAACTCCAAGTCTAGGGCTTTTCTATTTATACCACACGGCCTGGACCTTAACAAATTGCTCAAATCATCAGACTGCAGACCTGTAGAGAGGAAAAGCCACAAACTGACCTTTCTGTCCATTTCAGGGTCAGTGGAATGATGGCTGGGATGAGGCTGATCTCCATGCCCTTCAGAGTCAGCATCTTCAGAACTACTAGCATCATTTGAATCAGAATCCACCTCCTCCTTGCTTTGCTTTTCCAGGAGTGCAGGGACCTTGATGGTATCATAAAATCAAGTTACACGAAGACAAATTATTCCATGTTCACATCAGAGATGTGTTGGTTCAAAAAAAATTATGGAATTTAAAACAATTTTACAAGCATACTCCGAAAATTTGGCTTTCTTTGCCTTTGTTTCAATTCTGAAAACATGAAATCTGGAAGGAAGCTTGGAAGGTACCCATTAGAGTCAGGCTCAAAGACACATACAATGGGGCTGGGTACTCCCTTTTATATCATGTGTGATAAAGGTGAGAAGACAAACCATCAAAAAAATTTTAGAAGATACTCTCTTCACTCTACAATGGTTCTCAACTATTTCCCCAATCTCACTCTCCTGGAACCCACTCACTAGAGGAAAAAATAAAATGAATAAATAATTACACACACACACACACACACACACACAACTTCTGGAAAGCTGATATTATTTTTTTTAAAGAAAAGTCAATGAGGTAGTTGCTATTTTTTATTACTGCCAGAAACTCTAGATAACCTGAGGAGCTCTCTGGACTATCAGTGGTCACTAAGACATCCTTGGACAGTAACTATCCTCAGGTGGAGGTCGCAAATGCAACCATACTTCAGAAATATAAAAAGATAAATAAACAACTATCTCCAAAGAGCAGTTATTAATAGTCAGAAAATTTATATTTTTGTGAAAACAATTCTACAGATATTTGGGGTTGAAAAAAGAAGGCAACGTCAAAATCAAACCGTTTTTTTTTTTAAATAATTTACTACATGAGGAAGTTTTACATTGTTACTAATATTTCCTTTTGCTTTTTAATTCATAAAAAAATTGTAAGGGTACTTTCTGATCACGAAAGAACTGATCACAAAATACCTTAGTGGTTTTCCCCATCATTGCAACAAAACCTAACATGCTTTGGAATGCAAAGCCCATCTTGCCTAGAGAACTAGCTCTTTGTTGCCTCAGAATGCAACACCTTGGAATCTCTCATTCACCTTTTCCCATACTGAAGTTTAAAAGAAAAATCATCAACACCCTGCTAGATTTCCAGGAAGGAAATCTTACGATGTCCGTGGTAGGCCTCTAATTATGGAGATAAAAACACATCTAGCCTGCTTTTATTCTGGGCTAAAGTACACAAATTAGAATTACTTAATCCCAGCCCTCCTAAAGAGCAAAGCCAAGCCATGGGCTCTGTTTTCCATGGGAAGGATGAGAGGCTCCCCTGAGCAACAGAGAACCACCCATGGCCAGCCAATGAGCTCAACTCTACCACTACCCCCACTTAGGCAAGTTCACACCTGTCCACACTGGCAAGAGCATCCTGGTTTGAGTCTACAGACTTCAACAATCTTTTTATGTTAACAAACTTTAAAATCTGCAATGAAACTACAAAATGTAACACGGTGATACCTCAAGGATACAGGGTTTGTTTTTTTTAATCCATGTGGGGTTCCCTCCACTGATGTAGACCCCCCCAACCACTCCAAGCTTTAACACATGGTCTTGGCAGGTTGCCATGGCTATAAAAATTCACAATCCTATACCAACCTTCTGGTGAGGAATAAGTCTTTCCAACTTGGTTAGGGTTCACTAGAGTTTGTTGTCTGCTGGTATAGCTTTTGAGAACCCAAGGTCTGCCTCTTCCCCTCCCTCAAATCTTTCTTTGCTATGATGAGGCATCAAAAGAGGACTTTAGTGGAAGAATAAACTGATCTATAAGGTTAACTGCCACCGCTAATTCCACTTCACAGAAAACAGAGGCACAAAAAGTAAATTGTTTACAAAACAATTCAGGGACAAGGAAAATACAAATTCAGAAATCCCCAGGAAGAATCTTAATACAAGAAAAAAGGAACAGACATTTTTGGTTGCCTTTCCTGAAAGGTCTGAAGACTTAGAAAGTATTCATAATTTAAAATTTCAATTTTAATTTTATTTTAAAAAATTTTTTAGTTTAATAATTTTTAAATTTTAATTTTAAATTTCCAGTGGAGTTTTCTAATTATCACATTGACTAATTCTAATAACACAAATCTGTAATGTTTTATACACTTCAAAGGACTTTCACATGTACAAAAAGCAGTACATATTCTTACCTTCTGAACTCCCGACAAGTCTTTCTTCAATCCTGTCACAGTCTGATACAAAATCTGGCAGAAGAAAAAAAAGCAATGGAAATTGCTTTTCAATGGAAAAAATTAAGATAAATCAATGGAAGCATAAAAACAGCTGTTCACCTCCTCCAAAGCATTATCTAAAATCAAAGATGTTAAACTCAAACAGAAACTGGGGCCTCTAGACCTTACATAAGGACCCTTGTGGGCTGCATACTGACCTGGAAAACCACATGTTAACATTATATTCTATTGTATTTTTATTTTGATAAATATTTCTCGATTACATTTTAATCCATTTACAGCAGCTGCCCCACAGGTTTGATGTCTCTGCTCTAAACCATGGAAGTGAAAATACATTTATCTGTCCCAATTAATAAACCTACCCTATTTTTTTTTCAAATCAACCAACCAATAAGTATTTATGGAGCACCTATGTGAAAGGTATCATGGGTTATACTATGAAGTAGTATATGCTAAACAATGACTTGAATGTAGGGAGAGACAAAATACTTCTCAAATTCCCAAATAACACAAATCTGGGAAGACCAGCAAAGGCACTGAATGCAAGAATCTAAAAGAACCTCAACAATCTGAAATAGCTGGTTAAAGCTGAGGTGAAATTTAATAGTGGTAAGTATAATTTCATCTACCCAACTAGACAAGTACAAGATTTGAAAATTATGGCTAGAAAATATTTCATACAAAAAACCCTATGGATTTTAGAAGACCACAGCCTTCACACGCATTAGCAATGAAGTGGTAAGCCAAAATGTAACGGCAGTGCCCTTATTGAAGGAAGTGATTCACGGCACCACCATATTTTTTCTTGGCTAGATCATATCTAAAGTATCGTGCCCAGTTTTGGTGTCACATTTTATAAAAAAGACACGCAATCAAGAGAGAGAAATCCAAATGGCAAAGGTATTAAAAATCCTAAAACGAGAAGAGCTAGAAGAACTGAAAAAGAAGACTTAAGAGAGAAATAACAGTCTTCAAACACTTGAAAAGTGATGGGAATTAGATCCATTAATCCCTGGAAAGCTAGATCAACTGGTGGAAGCTACAGGGAAACAGCTTCTGGCACAGCACAAGGAAAAATTTCTTAACAATTAGGGTTATCCAAATATGCTTGTCTAGGGGGTAACTTCAAGGAGTTCTATGACTATTTGTCAGAAATGTTGTGGAAAGGATTCATAATGCAGGGAGAGAGTAGTCTGAATGAACTGGAGTCCTACTCTTCTCAAGGAATTTACAGTAGATGAGTATACAAGACTAACATACATGGTAAATATGATAAGCAAGGTATATAACAATATATAATTAAATGCTAAATTGTGGTTTAACCTTACTGCTCTTTATCTGGTCCAAATTCATCTTAAATTAAAATTAATGGGCCTTTTTTCTTTCATCATACAAAACATTTATTGATCACTATTGTGTCCTAAGTACATGGAGGGAGAAGGAGCACAATGCAATAAGAAGACAATGTAGGGCTTGCCCTTATGAAATTTGTAATTGGAAGAAAAGAGGGAAATAAGAACAAATGGATTCATTACCAGACCCAGTGAAAGACCATTAAAGACAAAGGTTCCACTGTTACAGATTCTATAGAGGTCACACTACTTCCTCTGTGTCTACTAAAGCATCTTGTACATGTCTTAATGTAACAGAAAGTCTGTAACATAAATGCTAAACTTGATCCCAATATCAATGTTACAGTCTTGGAATTCTAAGTGCCTGTCCTGTGAACTGCCATCTACTTACATTATCCTGCTGTACATTCAAGGCCATGTCTTCCTCTTTCATCTTCATCATTATATCCACATCCCTCTCATAATTTTTAACTTCATTCAAGGTCCTAGGAATATAAGCTCGCTTAAATACCTGGTCACAATAAAAGAGAAAACAAAACCATGAATGTTATTCATCACAGAGGGATCTTCTTGTTCAGTAAACTATACGTCAGTGCTTCAGTCTGGCATAAGTATATATCATTCTCTTTTTAGGCAATTGGGAGTGTCCTTATCATATTTCCATAATGTTAAAGCTTACTAAAAGAAAAAAAGTAGGGTTACCTAATTATTCTAAAGTTGCACATAGTCTAATATCCAATATTCAAATGGAAATTTAAAAAATTCTTCTAAATTCACATTTGTAACTGGAAACATCGCCGCCACCATGCTCCCCTCTCCCCGACCTGAATCACACACACCTAACGTGCCAGTTATTATCTGCCATCTGCAAACTTTGATTATGACCTTATGTTGTTGATGGGAATAGCATAACCAATTATATAGCACAGCACATTAAAAATGACTGTTTAAAAGTACTTTAAATGCAAAAGAAACATTACTTCTGGAGTTTTAAAGTTCCAAGTGACACCAAAATTCAAAGTACAACTTTTTATCTGCTAAATTTATATACCCTAAATAATGAAAATTATTTCGAATCTAAATATTTTCTAAGGTGAAAACAAGACGATAAATTAAAAAGCTTACTTCTTCATCCACATGATCTTGATTGGATCTTTGTTCCTCTGTCCTTTGGGCTGCTATTTCCATGGCCTTTCAAAACATAAGCAAAAATGACTTTCCTTTGTACTGCAACTTGCTAATTCCAATATCACTTCTCTCTTCATTCTTTTTCCCTCTGAACCAGAGGCCAAATAGGTAAAATACTTCAGCCTTCAGAATCAAAGGATTTACTGACCCCTAGTGGTGGTGGACACATCTCCATCACAGAACGATGAGTATTACATTATTATTATATTAATTCAGTGTACAAAGTGGCCAATGAAACTGCTCTTCCAGCTCCATCTGCCTAAATGATCGGTTAGCAGATCTCTCTCTCCCACTCACTAGCTGTGCTACAGAGTACCTTGGTGTTCCCTGTATGTGAAATCTAGTTTGACAATGCCTGTGAATGGCGTCTAGATGTTGGAAATAATAGTTTCAAAGTTACAATTATATACATCTATTTCTTATTACATTTGATTACTCATTTTTGAGATTATTTAGGAAGTTGTTATTTTCTTTATAAAAGAAGGAATTAAACATGCACAGACCACCTCTGGCTACAAAATACTTACTAGGCAAATTCTAACTTTTTTTTTTAAACTTCCAATTTCCTGCAACTTGCCTTTAAGAGGTAATCATCCATGTTGTCCTTTGTGATAGAAGGATCTGTGATAAATTCAAAGAGCTCCCGTACGGTCATCACAGCAACACCATGTTTAAAAAAAAAATCTTTGGAAAGAAAAAAACTTAGTGACTATCTTCAGGAGAAACAAAGACACAAGATACTTAAATTACTCTACCCATTCATGTATAGAAATGTGAATGATCTCCCAGAAAAAGAAACTTAAATATCATCACTCAAAACATTTTTCCCTCATACCCTATTGGTAAAGTTTTATGCCCACATGGGGTAACTAAACCTTCCAAAGGAGAGCCAAGAAAATAGAAAATTCCAATTTCCACTTACCATTGACATTGGCACAGTCTTTCCTCAGGAATTCCAAGGCATGTGGGTGATCGTGCTCCACAGACTGGGATACATCAATGATGTATACTTCTCCATTTCGGTACCTTAGGGATCAAAGGGAATAGAAACGCAGGAAGGAATCTCATGATTTTTCTAGCTGTTGGTTTTTCTATGCATCTTTCCAGATACTAAAGTGCTGTTTAGTATGATTCACAAATCTATAAATCTATCCCTAATCTATCTTCTGAACTTCAGATCCAAACTGTCAACTGCCTTCTTGACATCTTTACAGAGACGTCCAATCAGAATTTCAAACACGTCCCAAACCAAACATCTTCTCTCCCAAACTCAGTCCTTCTTCAAACTTTGCTTTATCTGAGGGTATTAACAATTAAGTTCATCCAGGTTTGAAGTTATCCTAGGCTCAACCATCCCTCTTCTCTTTTATCTCCCATATGCTCTCAATTTCCAAGAACTGTCAATTCTACTTCCACAGAAGACACTCCTCCTCTCCACTCACATCAACATCAACCAATCTAACTGGACCTTTCTTAGCTCTTCTCTGGCCTATTGCAATGGTTCCAATTGATCACAATCTCTCCTTTCTGTATTACATCTTGCATACGTACTACTGCCAGAAATTTTCCTATGACATAAGTATGACCACAACATTCGGCTGCTCAAAAGCCTCTGCCAGCTGCCTCTTCCCTCTGAGACAAAAACAACAAACAAAAAGCCCCCCACCACTTCACTAGACGCTAACATCCCCACTCAAGTATCATTTGGGCTCTCAGCCAAACTCAGAAAAAGTAGCCCTCACTCACTGCTCCTACCTCCTTTCCTCTCGCAATCACTTTTCAACCCTTTGCAAACTGTCTTCAGACTTCACTCAACTGAAACTATTCTTTCCAAAATTAACAACGATTTCTTAATAAACAGCTGTGAGGGTCTTCTCTGTCCACATCCTTCTTGACCTCACTGCTGACCACCTGCTCCTGGATACTGTCTCCTTTCTGGGGTTTTAATGACACTCTCTCTCCTGTTTCTCCTCCTGATATCTCTTTTTCGGTCTTTTCTAGACAGTTTGCAAAGGGCTGAAAAGTGATTGCGAGAGGAAAGGAGGTAGGAGCAGCGAGCGAGGGCTACTTTTTCTGAGTTTGGCTGAGAGCCGTAGGATGATATTTGAGTGGGGATGTTAGCATCTAGTGGAGTGGTGGGGGCTTTTTTTTTGTCTCAGAGGGACGAGGCAGCTGCCAAAGTGTCATCCATATCAAATTCTCTGACTGTGGGTATTCTCCAAGGCTCTGTCCTGGAGTCTTTTCTTTTCCCTCATTCCATTTTTTCTAGGTAACCTTATCAGCAATTATGGTTTAATCATCACATGCAGATGACCCCTACGCCTACATATCTCCAGCCTTCGGTCTGGAGTCTCTCTGGAGTTGCAGTCCTCCATCGCTAATTGCCTACTGGCCATTTCAAACTGAAAATCCCAGAGATATCTCAAATTCAAGATGTCCCAAAACACCACTCATTAATCTTTCCCCTAAAACCTATCCTTCTTCTCATCTCCAAGATTCATAGCCTTGGTATTATCTTCAACTCCTCCATCAGGTTGTATGTGTTGCAATTTCTACCTCACAGCATACCCCAACTCCATCCCTGCTCCCTTCTTGTTTCTCATACAGTCACCACCGTAATTCAGGCCTTTCAACACCTCTTGACTAAACTACTGTAAGAACCTCCCAAGTGCTCTCTCTGCCCATTCCAGTTCATCTTCCACATCAGTGGTGCCAAATTCAATAGAAATTTCTCAATTACATTTTAATCTGGTTCAGCCACAGGAGTGGGAGTTTTGCCTGCTGCTTAAAGCCTGTAAGTTTTGACGTCTCGGCACCACACCACTGTCAAAGTGATTTTCCTTAGCACAAACCTAACCATGTCACTTCCCTAATTCCATTCCGGTACCTTGCCTTTGTGACAAAATGTAAACTTGATTCAGTTTTTAAAGCCATTTACAACAAGGCCCTTACCTATCTTTCTGGCTTCGGTGTACCTTATTCCCTCACTCACACTAATTCAGCCAAACAGGCTTTCTCTGTTTCTCAAAGATGTCACTCCAGTGCCCACCATGCCTTTTCATTGGCTATTCATGCCTAACATGTACCCCCTCCCTCCTCAACTTTACCTCACAGAATCCCTCCCTTTAATACACCACTCAAACACTATCCTTTATGTGAAGTCCTGCCTGAGCCCCACCTGTGAGTGCCCTCCTCAGCTTGTATTTAGTTACATTGTATATATTCGGTATGTACTTGTGTATGTGGTTATTTCTCCCATTATAATGTAATCTTCCAGAAAGGAGGGATTTTAATTCTTCGCATCTGTGTCTTCAGTGCTCTGTATATGTAGATTCTTAATGAATGACTGTTTATTGACTGATAGCAAGTTTTTAAATCAATACCTGTCTGAAGTGAAATTAGTAAGGGATTCCTAACAGCCTAATGTCAACCTGAAGCTTGAAGAATGAATGAGACTTTCAAGCTTCATGTATCATAAGAGACCACCTCCAGAAACAAAGCCTTAAGTCACAATAGTTTAAGAGATACAACTTACAGCATGTTAAATTCACTGAGATCTGCATGGACAAGCCTGGCATCCTGATACATTCTCCTCATGTACTGAATAACTTGAAGATATAACTCCCGAGCCTTGGATTCTGACAACTGGGCATTTTTCAAAAGTGGAGCAGGCCTCAATTAAAAAAAAAAAAAGACATAAGACACCAACACAGATCAATGACATTATTCCAGTGAGTCTTCTCTATCATAAGAATTCATCTTATAATAACAACCTGCTCAAAAAAATAAATTGCTTCCACCAATAGGAGCTATATTCACAAAACTTAGTACATTATAAGCTGCATTTTTAAAGACAGAATTATCTTTGTTACCATACAGCAATTCCTGAATTCATAACTTAAAGTAGAGGGTCTCAACTCGGTGTGTTATGGACCTCCCCAGAAATCCTATGGATCCATTCTCAGAATAATGGTTTTAAATGTATAATAGATTTTAAAAAAATAAATAATGCTGAAATACAGTTATCAAAATATTTTTTTTAAAAAAAGGACACAGATGCCAGGTTAAGAACACCTGTTTTAAAGAGATTTAAAAGAACGCAATACCATTTAAACACAAAAATGACAATAAGTACTTTTCAACTGGGAAGTTAAGTATTTTTTGAAATGTCTTAAATACATAAGTGCTGGTTTTAAGTATACTTACATGTCGTCTTTACCAATGAAGCTCATAACAAGAACATGATGTTTTAGCATGATAGGTTCCGGGCAAGGTATCCTTGCTGTGTTTAATCTGTAACATTATAACAGATCAAAGAATACTAAGTTGAAAATTTAAAAATACAGTAAATAACCTACACAAGGGTTAGTTGGCCAGAAAAATTGAGTATTTGCTTACTTATATAGAAACACTATCAGTAGCTAATAACGGCTGACCCGTATAACACATTTGCAAAGTGTTTACACACCTCCCTGTTTGATCCTTAGGACAACCCTATGGATTAAGTACTATCCAGATTATTAATATACCTACCCTTTACAAACATGGAGAGATAAGTAACTTAACCATGTTCACATCGGTACTGTCAGAAATGGGACTGACTAAATCTGGCACTGACATGAACTAGGGATACAAAGCCAAAAAATTAGACCACCTCTGCCAGACATTGGCCAGGGTGGGGTGGGGAGAGCAAGGGAGGGGGAAGGGGGTGAAAGAGAACTTCCTGGAAGTACATTCAAAATGTATACAAAGTTAATATAAAGTAATTTTGCAAAGGGTGATGGGAAAAGAAAGTACAGAAATCAGGGGAGGGCTTCACATTGGAGATGGACCTCAAGGATTTCTAAGAAGTGACGGTGAGCTCTTTGCAGGCACAGGAGGCAGTCTGCAAATGCATGAAGACAGAACAGGAAATAGTGTGTCTCATACAAGGCACAGCCGGTAAGCCAGTCTGGCCAGACTGCAGAAGACATGAAGTTAGAGGAGTCTGAGACAGAAGGCAGGCACCAGATGGCGAAGAACAGTAAATGCCAAAGACGAGTTTGTATTGGATCTTGGAGGCAATGGAATGGGGGTAAGGGGGTGAAGAGGGAGGGAGGAGGGGTGTGCCTTTCAAACAGGAGGTTGACATGGCCAGGCCTCTGCTGTGGCACACGTAGATCACGCTGACCACGGTGTGGAAAAGGGAGACCAGTTAAGCTGATGCAACAGTCTGGGCAAGAGGAGATGAGGCCCTGAACTAGGGCAGTGGCTGTGTTGAGTGAAGAGAAGGCGATGAAATGAGAGAGACCAGACAGAACTGATAAGATCTGGCAATGAACTGGACATGAAGGGGTAAGGGAGACTAAAAGAGTGAAAAATGAGTCTCAGGTTTCGATCCTGAATCACTAGGAGGATGGCAGTACCTTCAACATAAATAGGGAGTTTAGGAAGAAGGGTAGGTTGAAGAGGAAAAGAAATGAACTATGTTCTGAACATGTTGAGTCTGAAATGTCCAAGAGGCAGTGAGCCAGATTTCCAAGTTAGCAAAGGAGGATAAGAAGGCTGGCAGAAACTGGGGACAGCACATGCTGATCTGGGCTATTTGTAACAGGAATTTTTTTGATTGTGGGGAATAATCTAACCCAAGAGATGAGAGGGAAAGGAATCAAGGGTTTGTTCTAGTGAGGGAAAGACTATCTCTTTACCAGAGAACAGAATAAATGAAGACAGAATGAGGGATGATGCCAGGAGTTTTTGAGCATTAGGAAGGGCTCTATGGTGAAAAGAAGTTCATGGTCAATGTCCTCTAGTTTTATTTGAGCCTAGGTCTTCCTGATTACAATTACAATAAGCTTTCCACTACAGCCCAGTTCCTCTCCCAGCTATCATCACAAATTATATTAGATATAATTGGAATCAGTATATTCGGTTTTCCAAGTTTGGGGAAATGTTTCTACAAATGGTAAGATTTGTACCTAGCGAATAAACACTATCTAGAGGACGGAAGATTTTAGAATGATCTTATTGTAAATATCATAGATCAATAAGATACCAACAAAGGCTGATTTCACCCTCAAGACAAGAGGATCCAATGTCATATGTTTCTAATAGCCACCACCCAGTATATAAAAATGGAAGTATAGTATTATGAAAAATTTGTTTGGTTTTTCAACTTAGTTGTCAAACTACCGTGAGGCAGTCCAACCAAGAGTCATGCCTTAAGTAAGGTACGGCATCTGTTTGAATTTTAGATTGTTTTACTGGACAAAAATTGGTTATTATGGAAGAAAAAAGTAAGCAATAAGGAAAGAACTACATAACAGATCCTTTAATAAAAAGAATGTTTTCTCCATTCTGAGTCAAAGAGCTGTTAGGGAACTATATACTTACTTTGCTTGATAAACTATCAAATTCTCTTCAACATCTATTCCAAACCTCTTCTTTCCTTATGCCCCCTATAACCTTTCTTTTCTTCCCACTTTCCTCCCTCTGAATAAATAGATTTGCCACATTCTTTACTTTAAAAAAAAAATCTGAAATCTCAAACTTATTTCTTCTTCCCAGTTCTATACTTCAAATCTCTTTAAAATTACTCTTCATTTTTAGCTCACTTGCATCAGTCTTAGAGAGGAAGAGGTGGCCCTTTTCTATTCAAAAGCCAGTCCCTCCACTGGTGTCGTTTATCCTACCCCCTCTCACCTCATCCAGCAGTCGGCCCCTGCAATAATCTATTTTCTCCCTAATTTCCCATTGCTCCTTCCTGTTACTTATAAACATGCCCAGATCACCCCAATCCTTTAAAAAAAAAACCTTCATCTGATCCTGAACTTCTCTGAAATTATCACCTTATGCCTTACCTCTCTCTCACATCCAACTTGAGGAGAGGAGAGGAGGGGAAGAACTTTCCATAGCTTTAATTTCTCACCGTCACTTTTTAACTCCTTGCAACCAGGCTTCCGACCCCATAACTGGCAAACTGCTCTTTCAGGCACTGATCTCTTAAAAGCAAACTTAATTAACTTTGCTACCATACAATTAAGCTATACTATACAATTATAAAGGGGTCCTTAATTTTTTTGTGTGTCATGGACTCCAATGGCTAATAAAACCTATGGATCCCTTCTGAGTCGTGTTATAAAAATGCGTAAAATAAAATACACAGGACTATAAAAGAATACAGTTATAAATAAATGGAATACAGTTATAAACTTTTTTTTTTAATTCACGGGCCCCAGGTTAAGAACCCTTAGCTTAAACAGATCTGAAAGAATATACCATCTAAATATAAAAATTTCAAAAATTTATAATCCAAGAAAGGTATGTTCAAAAATTACTTTTAAATTAGAAACTTATGTATAGATCATCGATTAAACGCACCTTTCAGGTTAATGATTTCTTATCGCCAAATCTTATGGCCTTTTCTGTCTTCATTCTCCTTCACTGCTCCACAGCACTCAACCGTGTAGACTGTCTGGTTAACCTCTCCTCCTTGAGCTTGCGAGCCAGTGTTCTTCCCCGATTTTTACTCTCCCCTGCCTGACTGATCCTTCTCAATATACCTTGGCACTCTACCATGGCCCTGCTTTTCTCTCTCTGGGTGATTTCGTTAGCCCTCATGGGTTTAATTATCTCTATGCAGATTACTTCAAATTTCACATATCCCCAGCACTCATTTCTTCCTGAGCTTGATTCTAGCACCTCCAATTGCCTGCTGGATATCACTACCTGGACCTCCCATAAGTATGCCAGATTTCACAGGTTTAACATAGGACTTCTTGTCCTTAAGCCCTCAAAACCAGTGTTTACTCCAAATTTCTTTTAGTCACCCAGCTTTATAATCTTACAGCCAACTTTTCCCAGCTCTTCTTCTAACGGTAATTTCTCCTCTGACCCTCACAGTAACCTTGTGTAGTGGCTACTACAAGTGAAGGTCTGAGAGGGTCACAAAGCTTAAGTGTCACAGGCAAGACGTGAATCTAGGCCTTCCTGACTCCAAGCCTCAGCACTCTCATCAACTACTCACTGCTATTTCTTGATGACTATGTGGAAAGAACATGGATTTTGTCAGGGGACCTGCGCAAAAACTCCAGCTCTGCTACTAATTAGCTGTGTGACCTCAAACAACTCACTTAACTTTTCCGGGCCGCAGTGTCTTTATCTCTAAATGAGGAAAGGGTATGAGATGACTTTTGAGGCTCCTTCCAGCTCTAACTACATGATCCCAGAATCCTACAAAGTATGGTAATTTAGTTTCTATCCAGATGTTTATAATTACATGTATATTTTTAATGTAAGCATAATTCAGAGCTTTCATTGGGATTGAAATCTTAACCTGTCAAGAACAGCTGAACACTAGGCGCACACAACCTAAATCAGGTACCAGTCTCACCTGGTAGCAATTACATAAAGTGAGGCCAACTGTTAGACAAAAGAACCCAACAGACTAGGCTTT
This sequence comes from Phalanger gymnotis, assembly GCA_028646595.1. Lineage (NCBI taxonomy): Eukaryota > Metazoa > Chordata > Mammalia > Diprotodontia > Phalangeridae > Phalanger > Phalanger gymnotis. Next base: position 153,958,584 of record CM053622.1, on the reverse strand, counting down.
ATTAAAAAAAAAAAAAGACAAACAGGTTCTCTTCTACTTTGGCTGAATTGGGGTTGAGGTTTGACTTTATCCAAGTTTTTAATCTTCGATGCTAATGTTCCTCTTCACTGCCACGGATAATAAAGAAAGTTGTCTCTCACTGAGTCTCTTGTTGCTAAGTCTACAAACTCAAATACCAACAGACCTCAAATGAGGTAATGGAAATGTAGCCCTCTGACAAGCAAATTAAATTAAACTCATTAGAAAGCACTTGACACATTCAGACCCTGAAACCTTTACTCTGATGGCTCTGAAAGTTTGAGAGACAGCAACATTACTTCCCATTTAGACAAAGATACTTTACTGAGCATAGTCAATGGATCTAAATGTTCCTTTTGTTTTGTTTTTATTTAATATATTTAGTTTTCAGCATTGATTTTCACAAGAGTTTGAATTACAAATTTTCTCCCCATTTCTACCTTCCCCCCCACTCCAAGATGGCATATATTCTGGTTGTCCTGTTCCCCAGGTAGCCCTCCCTTCTGTCACCCCACTCCCCTCCCATCCCCTTTTCCCTTCCTTTCTTGTAAGGCAAGAAAAATTTCTATGCCCCATTGCCTGTGTATCTTATTTTCTAGTTGCATGCAAAAACTTTTTTTGTTTTTGAACATCTATTTTTAAAACTTTGAGTTCCAAATTCTCTCCCCTCTTCCCTTCCCACCCACCCTCCCTAAGAAGTCAAGCAATTCAACATGGGCCACATGTGTATCATTTTGTATAACTCTTCCACAACACTCATGTTGTGAAAGACTAACTATATTTTGCTTCTTCCTAACCTATCCCCCTTTATTGAATGTTCTCCCTTGACCCTGTCCCTTTTAGAAAGTGTTTGTTTTGGATTACCTCCACCCCCATATGCCCTCCCTATCACCCCTCCTTTTTTTATCTTCTTCCTCCTTCTTTCCTGTGGGGTAAGATACCCAATTGAGTATGTATGGTATTCCCTCTTCAGGTCTAATCTGATGAGAGCAAGATTCACTCATTCCCCCTCACCTGCCTTCTCTTCTCTTCCTACAGAACTGCTTTTTCTTGCCAGTTTTATGCGAGATAATGTACCCCATTCTATCTCTCCCTATCTCCCTCTCTCAATATATTCTTCCCTCATCCCTTAATTTGATTTTATTTCTTTTAGATATCTTCCCTTCATCTTCAACTCACCCTGTGCCTGCTCTCTCTCTCACTCTCTCTCTCTATATATACATATACACATACATATATACATACACACTCACATATACATACATATGCATAAACACACACACACACATATATATGTATATACATATATATATATATATACACACATATATGCATATTCCCTTCAGCTACCCTAATACTGAGGTCTCATGAATCATACACATCATCTTTCCATGTAAGAATGTAAACAAAACAGTCCAACTTTAGTAAGTCCCTTGCAATTTCTTTTTCTTGTTCTTTTTCTTGATTACCTTTTCATGCTTCTCTTGATTCTTGTGTTGAAAGTCAAATTTTCTATTCGGCTCTGGTCTTCTCACTGAGAAAGCTTGAAAGTCCTCTATTTTACTGAAAGTCCACATTTTGTCTTCGAGCATGATACTCAGTTTTGTTGGGTAAGTGATTCTTGGTTTTAATCCTAGCTCCATTGACCTCCGGAATATCGAATTCCAAGCCCTTCGATCTCTTAATGTAGA
>CM053622.1:153939156-153956375 GCA_028646595.1 Phalanger gymnotis | reverse complement strand
TTTCGAAAAAGGACAGGGTCAAAGGAGAAAATTCAATAAAGGGACATAGGTTAGGAAGAAGCAAAATATAGTTAGTCTTTTACAACATGAGTGTTGTGGAAGGGTTATACATAATGATACACTTGTGGCCCATGTTGAATTGCTTGACTTCTTAGGGAGGGTGGGTGGGAAGGGAAGGGAAGAGGGGAGAGAATTTGGAACTCAAAGTTTTAAAAAATAGATGTTCAAAAACAAAAACAAAAAAGTTTTTGTATGCAACTAGAAAATAAGATACACAGGCAATGGGGCACAGAAATTTATCTTGCCCTACAAGAAAGGAAGGGAAAAAGGGATGGGAGGGGAGTGGGGTGACAGAAGGGAAGGCTGCCTGGGGAACAGGACAATCAGAATATATGCCATCTTGGAGTAGGGTGGAGGGTAGAAATGGGAAGAAAATTTGTAATTCAAACTCCTGTGAAAATCAACGCTGAAAACTAAATATATTAAATAATAAAAAATATTAAAATTAAAAAAAAAAATCTAAATCTGAGGTTCTACCTCTTACCCATCAGATTAGAGAAATAAGAGAAAAAATGTAATTTTTGGACGGACTAAGGTAAAAAAGGCACATCAATATGTTATTGATAGAGCTGTGAAATGGTCTAGCCATTCTAGGAAGAAATGTGGAACTATACTAAAAAAAAAACCCATCACTCAACTGTACATAGCCTTTTATCAAGTGATACCATTGGTCCTATTCCTCAAAGAAATCAAAGGAAAAGTCAAAGGACTCATTACGTTAAAAAAAAAAAAACATTTATAGCAGCTCATAGCAAAAAACTAGAAAGTAAGCCCAATGACTGGGGAAAGGCAGAATAAATTAAGGTACATGAATGTATGCTATGGCATGGTACCATAAGAAATGACAAGAGGCCGATTTCAGACAAACCCAGGAAGGTTTGTGCGAACCAATGCAGCGACATGAACAGAAACCTGGAGAACTATTTATACAATAAAAACAACATTGAAAAGGAAAAAAACTTTTAAAGGCTTAACTCCAATCAATACAATGACTAACCACAATTCCAAAGGCCCAGTGGTCAAATATATCACCTCCATCGTGACAACGAGGTTATAAATTCAAAGTACAGAATTAGATATAGTTTTAAACATGGCAAATACAGGTATTCATTTTGTTCAAAAGTTTTGTTTTCATTTTGACTGGGAGAAGGAGAAAGAAGAGAGGTCAGTTACCAAAATGAAAAAAAAGAAGAAAGAAAAAGTTTGAAGCTCATTGAAGCAGTTAAAGAAATGCACAGAAGAGCAACAGAATGAAGGTCCGTAGGAAACACACGCAAGCAGAAAAACTTTGAAAATAAAATGTTGAATTTATTATATATTTGAAAGTTGCTCATCAAAGAGATTTGCAGCATCATGTACAATCCTCTTCTGCTTTCTACAGGGAAATGCTCATCTTCCTTAGTGTAAAGTTCAGAATAAAAAAAATAAGCAAACAACAAAAACACAGGAATGCTAAAAGTGGAAGACAGTTTGCATAGGGGTGAAGAGAGACTGATAGTATAGATGTTCCAGGTGAAAACAATTTTTAAAGCAGTTAGCCAGTGAAGAAAAGGAAAGAACTATTTGGATGGGATAGAAGGTAAGGGCTTTTTTTTTAGGGTTAGGAAGACCTGAATAGGTCTACAAATGGAAAGTAGCCAATGGAGAGGGAGACATAAACAATTGTAGGAACATATATTTAGAGTTGAAAAGAATCTTTGATAAAGGGGAGGACTGCTGAAACAAGATCCTAGACATGAGCAGAACAGGATGAATGGCATCAGTAGAGAGATTAACTTAATGAGAAATAAGAATATTTCCTTTTCTGTGACTCATCTCTTCTTGACCATACAAAGTCCTCATCATCCATCCCAAACAATGTCATTAAATAACATTTAGAACTTTATTATGCATGGCATCTCTTTTATTCTTTGTCCTATAAGTCTACATTTTTTCCTGAAAAGAAGATAAGCTCCTTGACAGTAATGCCAGGTCTCACGCTTCTTTCTCAAGTCCTATGATACCTAGCACAGGACTAAACACAGACAGGGCATTCAAATACTTCAACTGAATTCCTGGGGGCAGAATAAACAAACATATAGGGTCTCATGAATATTCACTACGATAATGGCAACTAGGAGCTAGAAATGTGGATCCCACCTGAAATGCACTGATTTGCTTTACAGTTATTAATAAAGAGCTTTGCTTTTCTGTCCAGGTTGGTATTTTCAAATCTATCCCTAGTTTACAAAGGACATGAGTATTTCACTTTATCTTGTCCCTGGGTACCAGAGTGGGAACTAAATGTACAGTGAATTTGTTTTATGAAAATGGAGTGAAATTAAAATTGAGTAAAGTATTATACTTTCTAAAAAGGAACTAATATACCCACTCCACCTCCTCATTCAGCTAGATAACATTCAACTTGCACAAATGCTTAGAGTGGCTTATTTCCTTTACATGTTGAATCCAAAAGAGCTTTTATCATCAACAGACATTCCTACACCAGACTTGCAAAATAAATTTCATTGTGAGCTACTTCACCAGAGAAGTAGTTTTATCCTTTTAAAAAAAGGACAAAAATTATGACTTTGTTTCCTCTCATGTGTGCAGATAAAGGGAGAAGAAAGTCCCTCATGGGCAATATTCTAGTTCCTATCCCCTAGTAGAAGGCTTGAGTAGGAATCAGGTACTTGGGCATTTGTCAGTCAGATGACAGCAATGAGTATGTGACACTTTGAAGTGTCAGCTACCCAATCAGCATCTTATTTTGAAGTGGTGATTGGGGCAGTATAAGAGCATCATTCATGTGTACAACTGTCTTTCTGCTTGTACCTATCAATAAGGCCAATTTTTGCCACTTGGTAAATAAACATTTCATCCTAAAAACAAAGTTCATTCAGTTTCCAGGGGGAAAAAAACCACATTAACATTTAACTTTCCAAAGACAAAGCTTACTTCTTTTCCTGTGCTGATGCAACCATTTATCTGTGATATGACTCCTCTGCTTAACATCTTGAACAAAGTTATTCGAGTTCTTGAATCCAGCACCTTCAAGAAAAAAATGGAGAAAATTAAGACATCAAAAACGCTGTATTTACCTAAGCTCAAATATCATTTTGTTAAAACTGCATAAAGTGAAGAACTGAAATAAGCCATATTTCTATACTGGGAAAATAAAATAAGATTAATTCTTATACTACCTTTATTTCCTCAAATTTATCTAGATATAAAGCGAGGCCAGGACCAGAATAATCAGCAAGTGAATGTTCTTATTCAGTCACAGAGATATAAAAACAAATTGCAATTTTATTGCATCAAGCAGAAGAAAATCTAAGTGAAACCTAAAGAAAACAGGAGAGGATTTCCAGGTAATGTGTTTATGTAACCAAGAAGATGGAGGATCAGACTCCGATCCTGACACGTCTCCAAAATAAGACTTAAGCACAGGAGATAAAGCAATTTCAGCTGTCTCTACAGTGTTAGAATTCCAACAAAAATACAAAAGCAGAAGGCTAATCTTTAACCCACTCACTTAGCACCCCCCTACCCCCAGGAGATCTGGTTGGAATCTGCAGCACAGCAGGAATAGAGGAAAGTGAAGCAGGATGCCAGTATGGGTGTGGATCTGCCAGACTAGAAGCAAAGAAGACTATCATTAAATGGGTCAATTCACCTTTCAAGCTCCCCCAGTAGCCTCTCCTCTCTGACTGGAGGGCTCTAAGGTACAGTAGTACACAACTCCCAAAGCACGCCTTCTTAGGGGGCTCTAGACTTTCAGAACATTCCAGCTAACTTCACTTTCAATCAGCAGCTCTGCTTGATTTTGTACTCTATGAATCATCACTGCCCCAATGCTGGGAACTTTCTGGTGGCTCCCCACTTCCCCCATTTTTCAGCTTCCTTTTTTTGGTTATCTTTCCCTATTATATTGTAAACTCCCTGAGGGCAGAGACTATCTTTACTTTTTTTTAATTTGTATTAATTGTAATTAGTACAGGGCCTGACATATAGTAGGCACTTAATAAAGGTTTAATAAATTGAACTTAGTTCTATCTCTCAAGTACCAGATCATCTTATCTGTCTCCTGTACAACTTGTATTCGGGCAGACAAGTAACGGAACCAAAAACAGAACAACTGAATGGTTTAGGACTGGAAAAGGAGAAAAACAAGCCTGTATACTGTTACCCTATTTACTTAACTTATATGCACAGTACATCATATGAAATGCCAGACTGGGTGAATCAAAAGCCAGAATTAAAATAGCAGGGAGAAATGTCAACAGTCTCAGATACAAAGATGATATCACTCTGGTGGCAGAAAGTGAAGAAGAATTAAGAAACTTCTTAATAAGGGTGAAAGAGCAAAGTGTAAAAGCTGGCTTGAAGCTTAACGTTAAAAAAAAAAAATGAACATCTTGGCAACTGGTCCCATTACTTCTTGGCAAATAGAGGGAAAAGAAATGGAAGCAGTATCAGATTTCATATTCTTAGGCTCAAAGATCACCGCAGACAGAAACTGCAGCCATGAAATGAACAGGCTTGCCCCTTGGAAGGAAAGCTATAGCAAATCAGGAAAGCATACTAAAAAACAGAGGTAACACCTTACCTATGAATGGGATGGATAATTGTGAAGACTTCACAGGGTATGTCTAATGGAGAGGTTTTGGGATTTGGCCTTGTAATTTTGGAAGGCATGCCCTTCCCCCTCTCTCTCAGATTTTAGAAGATAATGAATTTCCTGTGAGCTATCTGTTCTTTGCTCTAGGAAAGTCTCTCCTTCCCCTAGACTTTCAGATGCCACCCAAGCAGTTGAGTTCTGATAGGGAAAAACCTGAATGGACCAGATCAACCTTGGTCCTCTGTGTAGTTTTCTCACCTAGACTGTAAGCCCACTTCCCAGCCAATGGTGAGAAGGGATAGAGGTGGGTGGGAATCTTTTTCATTAAGAGTATAAATTAGGACAGATCCCCTTTTACCTTGCCTCCTCCATTATGGAGGTGTGCCCAAATCTTGCAAGGTTTGTGAAATATATTTACTTTGTTCCTCCTAAGGATGTCTCTCCTATTATTTAAAAATTCTGTTCCATACACCTACAAAAGGTCTATATAATCAAAGCTACAGTTTTTTCAGTAGCAAAGTATAGCTGTGAAAGTTGGGATATTAGGAAAGCTGAGTGCTACAGATCTGACGCTTTTGAATTGTGGCGCTGCAGAGGACTTGAGAGTCCCTTACACAGGAAGATCAAACCAGTCAATACTTAAAGAAATTAATTCAGGCTATTTACTGGAATGTCAAATACTGAAGCTGAAGCTTAAATACTGTGGCCACATAGTGAGAAGATAGGATTCATTAGAAAAGACCCTGATCCTGGGAAAGATTGAAGGCAAAAGGAAAAGGGGGATAGCAGAGGATGAGACGGATAAACAGTGTTACGGAAAGAACGAACATGAACTTGGACAGACTTCAAGAGATAATGGAGGATAGAAGTGCCTGGCATGCCATGAGCCACAGAGTCATGAAGAGTCAGTCACAACAGAGCAGCAACAACAACAACAAAAGTTCTATCCCCCAGAAGTCACTGGGCCAGAGACAAAGCCAATGAAATGTGAATTGTCCAGCGTAGGAAGAGGCTGAGCCAGCTTAGAGGCCCAGCATCAACACTTACAAGGTTTTGATGCCAAAGAGAAAGGAACCATAATGTGAGGAATAGAAGAATATAAATCAAAAAACCAAAGATCTCAAAAAGAGAAAAGCTCAAAGACCATGAGCAAAAGCAGACGAACCAAAAGGAACAACAGTAACAGCAGGGAAGATGGCCTCAATATCATCTAAATGAGTATTAACATCTTTGAAAAAATATTACAAGACAAGAAAATACACCAATGCCAAGGAGGACCCAGTGAATTCCCAAGAGAGCATAGATACACAAAAGGATATTCCCAAACTGCTTAAAAGAGAAACAAGAATTATAAAAGCAGAACTTATATACAACAAAAATAATTGTAGAATAGAAAAATTTGAATCCACACTGGGAAACCTTACCAAACAAACAAAATGAGAGCACAGTGGATAGAGCATGCCAATACACAGAAGTGAAAGGTAATTAGGAAGAAAGGCAAAAAGCAAAAATGATAAAAGAAAACATGATCTCTATACAAGCAAAATATATTGACCTAGAAAATAGGATACTTAAGGACAGTTGAAGCATCATTCGTCTCTTACAAGTACACAAGTCAAAAAACTTGAACATCATGCAAGAAATACAAGAAAAATGTCCATAACTTCTGAACACAGAAACCAAGAAACACAGTACCAATCGAAAGAATCTACAGATTGTCTCTAGAGAAAAACATATGCTGAATATTCTGATTAAATTTAATCATTTCAACGATAAATTCTGCAAGCAATCAAGAGCAACCCTTCAAATATAAAGGAAAGGAAATTTGACTATGACAACACTACACAGTACCAACCAGAAACAGCAGGAAGGAATGGAGTCTGTTCCAAAGAGCAAAGGAGCTTAAGATGAAACGCAGAGTGGCACACCCAGAAAACCTGAGTCACTATTAGTGAATAGTGAAAGTTCAATTAAAAAAAGAAGAATGTGTAACAATGCTACAAGAAAACCAGATTGCTTTGCAAACATTCCAGAAAACAGAAAAGCAAGAAAAGTAAATTAATACAACAACCAAGGTAACAAAATTAATTATATCCCCAGGGGATAAATACTAAGAAGATAAAGACAGCTGGAGTTAACAACAAAAACCACAAAATAAAGGAAGATCTTTGAAAGATTTCTTTGTAAAAATACACAAGTAAACAGCTAAGTCAAATATAAAGTGGCAACTGTAGGAAACATCATAATGTCTCAACATCCCACCTACAAGTGAAATCAATTTGTGTGTATGTGTGTGTGTGACTAATCTGAAAAATGGGAGAATACATAAAAGGAAAGGGGAGGGGAAAGATGATAAAGGGAAATGATATGGACCCTAATCAAGTCAATGGTTAACAATGAAGGGAAAATGACTCCTGTGTTCTCTCAGAAAGAAGGCCTATAGGAGAATGAATATGTAGGCAAAGTGAAGGAAAGAAAAAGGGAAATACGTTGATGGTTGAAAGGTGGTGAAAATATAATAAAAATTACAATACTACCAAAATTAATTTACACTGTTACTACTATACCAATCAAATTATCAAAGGGATACTTTATAGAACTCAATAAAACAATCAAAATTCATTTGGAAAATTAAAAGATTCCGAAAATCAAGGGAAATAATAGAGATGTAAGGATGAAGGGGGAAATATCTCTTCCAGACCTCAAGCCATATTATAAATTATCTCTCACCAAGACCATTGGCACTGGTTGGAGATCAATATCAATAGAACAGATTAAATGAGACAGAATCGAAACAATGTAACTCAATAACACAATGTTCAATAAACCAGAAAACTTTACTTAAAGAATTATTTGATAATAAATTAGGTAAGCTGGATAGCAAAAAATTAGGCTTAGATCAACTGTTGTTGTTTAATCATTCAGTTGTCTGACTCCTCATGAACCTGTATGGGGTTTTCTCAGCAAAGATACCGGAGAGCTTTGCCATTTTCTTCTTCAGGGGATTAAGTTTGCTAACAGAGATTAAGTGACTTGCACACAAAGGTACTAAGTACCTGAGGCTGCATTTGAATTCAGGTCTTCTTAACTCCAGACCCAGCACTCTATCCACTGAGCCACCTAGCTGACTCTACCTTACACCACATTCCCGAATATATTTTAAATGGATACATGTCATTAACATTATGGATGTCATAAAGAACAAAATCAAAAGAGAAATAGAACATATATCTTTCACAGCAATGGGTAGGAGATATAATCTTAACCAAATAAAGGATAAAGAGTATCATAAAAGATAAAATAGATAAATGATCACATGTAAATGAGGAAGCTTTTGGAAAAAAATAACGTACCCAGGATAAGAGAAGTGATCAAATGAAAAAAAATGTGCACCTTTTTTTGGAGTAATTATTTGTGTATCTTGAATACCAAACCCTTAACATATATGTATGTGAGTATACAGGATGTCCCAAAATCTTAGTGTGGTTTTAAGCTACTAGAGCTTAAAACTGCACAGAGATGTATATGTGTAAACCATAAAACCAAAACTCATTTCCCAAGATGTAAACGATCAAAGGGTATGAACAAACAGTTCTCAAAGAATATTCCAAATCATTAACAAGTGCAATGTAAATCAAAACAACTGAGGTCTCAACCCATTCCCTGAAAACTGATACTACTGGCAAAAGATGGGGAAGAGTCAACATTGGAAGATAGGCATACCAGTCCACTCTTGGCGGAGCTATGAATCAGCACAACCGTTTTGGAAAGCAACTGGAATTATGCAAATAACGTGAGTAAAACGGTCATACCATTTGACCAGAGATTCTGCTAATAGGCTCATACCAAAAGAGGCCATTGATAAGAAATTCCCAAAGACAACCAAAATATTTACAGTGACACTCTTGGTGATAACAAAAAATTGGAAACAAAAATGTCCATTGACTGGTGGATGCCTAAGCAAATCATGGTACGTGAATATAATGGAATATTACTGTGCTGTGACGAGTGAAATAAGCAAAGTCAAGAAAACAACAATCACAATGTGAATGTTAAGAACCATCTCACACACGCACGCATATATATCAAAAGTGAATGCTACAAAATTATGAAGAACAAGCATGGCTCCAAAGAAAACATGCAAGACATCTCTACCCCACCACTTGGCAGAAGTGGGAGGTATACAAGTATGGGACACATTGCATATATTTTCAGAATTCTGTGATATACTGATTAGTTTTGCTGATTTTTTCTTCAAAAAATATAATTTGTTATATAGGGTAGCCTAGCCCTCTAGGAGGGGAGGAAGAGGAATACTAGGGAAAATGCTAGTGATTTTTTTTAAAAGCTATCAATAAAAATTTATTTCAAAAAAGAAAATAGCAGAAATATTCATTAAAAACATTTTAAAAGTATACCTGTTCCACAGTTGCTCTGTCGGCCTTATCTTTAACCCGATACCTAACCAAAAGCAAAAGAGATACATGAACATACGTGTGATGTCATAAATAGCTGTATATTTTAATGAAATAAAACCTAAATAAAACAGAAGCACAAATGACTACTTTACTTCACTAAAAAACCCAAGCAGCATCCTTACCCATGGGCAGATTTGTTTCTCTCATTTCCAAGTTCTCCTCCTCCCAGGATACTGACCTCCTGTTTCTCTTATTCTTAGCTCAGTTTATACATGTCTACCTACCTTCAGTTTGCCTTCTAATACTTCCCTTCACCATCACTCTCTTACAAGGAGCAGAGGGAAAGGACTGAACTTTGAGTCACAGGACCCCAGTTCTAATCCCAGCTTTGTCACTTATCCCCTATGTAACTTTGGGCAAGTCACTTCAATTCTCTGAGACTTGGTCTCATCACCTCTAAGCAAGATGGTTGAAATGGATGGTCTCTACGGTCCTCTCCAGCTCTAGATGGAATCTTAGAATCCCACAAAGGCAGGAATTCTGAGAAAAAAGAAAAAAGCTCGTCCCACAGCCAAGAGAAATCCTGACTCGTCTTCCTTAAAGCAAAAAGCTTTAAGGAAATCAAGTAGCTAGAACTTGTGGACACATCAGGGCTTTTTACAAATAGTACATGACATTATTAAGAGCAGGTGATTTAAAAAAGTGTTTGCCTGCAGTAGATACAGTGCTAGACTTGAAGTTACTAAGCTCAAAACCTGCCACTAACCCTTTACAATCACTTAAGTCATTGAATCTACTTTTCTTATCTATAAAATGGGCATAATTCCTCTAGAAGGTTCAAAGTGAGATATAATGCTCTGTAAACTCTTAAGAGTTCCATCAATGTCAACACTATCATTTAATTCACAGAATGTTTTGATTTCATGGCTGTAGGACTCGATAAGGAGACAGAAAGACTCCACTTTTTTCCATTTCAGTTCGTGGAATGGGTGCACTCTCAGACAAACAGAGACCTGGGAAAGACCTTAGCTTAAAAAGACCAAGGTCCCCTACTGCATCCTGGGCCAGTGCCAGTCACCCAGACCTATGTCTTTCCACTGGGCTCTGACGACTCTGGAGGAGAGACTGAGGCTGATGACTGCAGTCTTGCCTCACTTAAATCCAATTCACTTGCAAATCAAGACATCACCCTTCTGATGTCACCGGTCCTCTCTGAGAATGAAGGATGAACAACAATCAGTCATCTTGGACCTTGGACGTCAGTCTAAAACTTGGTTTCACTTCCTACTTAAAAAGAATACTTTGATTTGCCAAGTAGGAAGAACACTGGGGCTTTAACTCAGAAAGTCTGCCTCCATGCCTCAGGTCTGCTGCTTAGTAGTGGCATGACACACTCTCCTTTCAGTCCCTTAATCTGTGTTAGGCTTTGTCATGTGTAAAACAAAGATGCTGATACGTCTTCTACCTTTTGAGTTTATTAGGCAGATCCAAAATAATAGCGTGTACAAATACCTTCATAACTATAAAATGTTCCACGTCAATTGTTGTCATGGTAATTTAATGAATAACAGGATTTATAAAACAAATTCAAGTGTCAACTAGACCTTCTTCGTGAAATTCAAACGTTTATGACAAACATTACGACATTTCACTAGAAACTCATGATCCTAATTCAGGGTTGAACTTCTTGTAACAACTAGTTATAGAAACAAGATGTAAATATTCTTCCTAGCCAAGATATTATCCAGTCTTTAGTCCTAAGAGTACAAGGGTTCTTAGAGCAGAAAAGGGCTTTTATAGATCATCTTGTTCAACCTCATCATACTGACAACAAAACTGAAGCCCAAAGAGGTGATGGTCATATAAGTTAAGACGGGGAGCTGCTGGAGGGCATATATGCCCACTGGTATCCCCAGGGCTTGGGAATACCTGGCACATGGTTGGCCCTTAATAATGGTTACTGACTGACTGAAAATCAGGTTTTCTGACTCTAAAATCTCTATTCTTTCCAATACAGCACACTCACTGACTTTACCCATGCACATGGCACACGTATGAAACAAACTCATGCTGAAGTACAAAAAAGGAAACAACAATTAGCAAATGGAATTAAAAGAGCCTTTCTTACACTCTTCTAGCTAGAAAGCTGCTTCTATCACTAACTGTAATGATTGGTTAGTACAAACTTGTAATCATTCATATGTTCCCCCAGCTGCTTCATTTTACGGAAGAAGAAACTAAGGCCCAGGGAATTTACGTGACTTGTCCAAGATCACACAGGTAAGTGGAGGTAGCCAGGTGGAGCCTGAGCTTGGTGGTCTCAGAGTCCAAATTCTGCCTCAAGCACTTATTAGCTGTGTGACCCTGGGCAGATCTCAACCTCTCTCAGCCTCAGTTGACTTAAGTGTAAAGGAGAGATAATATCACCCACCTCACAGGATTGGGTGTGAGGATCAAATGAAAGAACTCAGGTTAAATAAGTGCTTTCCAAATCTTAGAAGGCTAATTAATGCTAGCTATTATCATGGAGGTATACTAGATGAACACTGACATCCTTCCAACTCTAGACCTATGATTATTATGTGTAATTAAGAATATACAACAATTGTGTAAGAATACACAGATTGTATGCATTTCCTGGCCCAACACTTTTCACATGACAGCCTTATGAAATGTCAAAGTCTTATTCCAATTTTAAAAAATTAACTAAGCACATAACTTATATTCACAAATACAGGTTGTAGGCAAAATACTTATTTATTTGCCTGGCATCAAAGAATTTATGACCCATTTATTTAAGCTAGTAAGGTCATATCCTTCATAACTGAACTACAAATATTATCCTAACTGATGAATTTGCTAACAGTTCTTCCTAGTTGGACAAAATAAAAGTTTGAGTTATTCGGACATCAATATATATACATATATATAGAGAGAGATTAGTGTGTATCTATGTCTATCTATATCCATATATGGCATTTTTACACATAATCTCAGGGTAGTCTATTTTGAAATGGTAACATGAAGAATGGGAAAAGTGGAGTCTTATCTTGTAATTAAACAATATATTCTGAGGGAAAGGAAGAGATGGGAAGGGAAGATTAATTACTCCTAAGCCAACAAAAGGAAAGCATTTCAGGAACTCAAAAACTTGAATCTACTACAATAAGTTAGAAAGTTCTCAAAATACTACTTACATATCTGCCTCCTTTTGTCTAGTCTTTTCAGTGACCTTATTTATAACAGAATCAGCAAGATTAAGTTTATCTAAAAGAAAAATGAGAGGTGAGCACACACGAAAAAGTTTTAATTTAGAAAAAAACAAGTGACTTTTCTATTTTGTCCCTGTGTCTGAAACTGGTCAAACAATCCAAGATATCTAGCCAATGATCATATCTGTATCTGAATCACTAGACTTCCATAAGTTAAACTAAAGCTGCTTCAAATCAGACTACAAACATAAATAAATCAATGTAATAGTCTGATTTCTAGAAAGAACTTCAACTTCCATTCAATGCTTAAACCAAAAGACTAGCCAAAGGAAGCTCTATTAATCTATTTCTGAGAGATGAGCAAGATCATATGGCATTTTTTAAAGATAGAAAACAATCTAAGAGTCCTAGTTAGCATCAGAGACAGTGAGAAGTTCAATAGGTAATTGCAATGTTTAATTAAATACTGCTAATCAGCCTAATGTTTGAGGAAAAACAGACATGAAAGATAATAAAAACTGAATTCTAACATTCTTTCATTTTCAATTCAGTTGCAAAAGGTTAAGCCCTTATTGTTACTCCATTAAATCAGACACTTTTATATGTACAGACTAACTACAATATGTGAAGCTTTATTATTTCAAAACTACATATGTTTCTATTATATCTGAGGAAACAGAAAAGGGTGGAAGTTCTTTCTGTCTGTCCTTAATTATAATGAGTCTTATTTCTGTGTAACCAGTTAGTGTCCTTTGAATTCATCTCTCAGGCATTTACAAACTCACCTAGGTTAATTTTATTCTCAAATTTTCTTAAGGCCTTGTCTGCTGGAGTTGACATTTTTGCTGAGTTGAAGTGACTGGGCTGTCGGTTAGCCTAGAAAAGATGTGGAAAACTTGCTCATAACACTAGTAGAGTGGAATATTTACTTATTAGGACTTATATCTGTACCTACATTTTGTGGCATATATATAGAAAGGGTAGTGAACCATCAGTGAAGAACAAGGAGGAGATTGAAACTAATGTCTGATGAGGATTTTAGATAATCAGAGGCTTTCAGCTATCCATGTCATAGTATGCCCCTACTACCATGAAGGAGTTGAATTCAATTTCAGCAAATTTTTCTTACTTGATGGGCTTATCTAGCTAAACTTTTAGAAAAGAGCATTTATCCCAAATGACAAAGATGGATCAGCTTAATTCATTAGACACAGAGCATCTGAGAAACACCATTTTGTAGAATGCCAGCTAGCTCAGGGCTACACCAAATGCTTCAACCTTCTCTCAGCACAAATTCTTTCTGAAATTCTCAAGTAAAACTGATTTTCTGCCATCTCATCTTTCCTGAAGGAAATTCCCTAAATAGAGCCCAGAACAGTAAATATTCAAATGCACCTATGAGCTCACCAATTCAGGAGCAAGTTTCATCAATGCAGATCACAACCTATTGATGACAACCTAGCCTGTGAAAGTCTTATCCATGTTGAACTAAAAGTTCACCACAGGGAACAGAATCTTACCATGCCAAGGGCACTTCTTGCTTTTTTTCAACATCACACTGAATATCAGTGTATCAGTGAAGTACTTTGGTTGTTTACCCATTTATCTCTTACTTCCATCTTGTGACCAACCCACCTCATTTTCTTACCATCCAAGTCCTCTGACACCCTCTACCCCCGTTCCTCTTTGAAGTTACTACTGGTCACGTAACAGCCTACCTGTCAGTATCCCATCACTTTGATACTCCTCTTTAGTTCTTTGGAGACAGTGGTGGTGTTCCCTAACTCACTGCTGCCATAAAGCAATGCCAATAAAATATGAGTATCAAAAAGGTGGGTCTTTGCTTTCTTATGAAGCTTGGGGTGACTAAAAAAGCTTGCAATTCCCTTGAAGTCATTCAATCCTCTCTTCCCCTCCTTTTCAAATCTGATTCCACCGTCTATCTGACTACATACATACTGCTGGGCAATTTCTATAGAGTTGCTGAAATTCTTTATTCTCAGCACTCTTCATTCACTCTTCAAAAAGACATTCTTCATCAACTTAGTCTTTCCTATGTATGGACAAGGCCAAACTCCTTCCACTGATTACAGATCTCTTTCAGGAGGCTTTGCAATACCCTCGGGGATGATGTGGTCAGCCCAATGCCATCTGCAAACAGGACCATCTGGGACACCTCACCATCAGAGATGGATGGACACTGCACTGTTATCTCTTCCCATCATTACAGTGGGGAATCTTTGGTAAGAATACATCTCACTGTTTTATGCTTCAACTGACATCTTCTCATTGAAAAGTTATTACTGTTATCACACAATTTCCAAGGAATTCTGAATCACAATGTATGACTAAGAGACATTTTTCTGTAGATGGTGCTTGTGTTCTACCAAATCAAGTGTTTTTTCAGTTAACAAACAGCACATTGGCTGATATATTCCTTACATTTCAGTTAACTATGAGATGGCAAAGATGTGGTCCAATGTTGATCATCACTTGAAAATGCCTGTTTTGTTTCCTAATAATACCTTCGTTAAAGAAGCTCTTAATTTGTGTGTGTACATATAGAGCTATGTATATGACTATATATTTATATAAAACTCTCAAAGATTTTCCACAGATGGGAGAGTAGGAATATAGGTCAGTACTTAACTGATGTTTTCTTGGTTACCTTTTCCAGTATTCCAGTATTAATATGATTCAAGGTTTATGTCTTTGGTACCATCGCTCCTTTCAGATACCTTCTATCTTCCCCCTCTTTTAGACACATCTCTTTGCATGTCAAATATACACATCTTATTTGCATGTCAAATATAAAAATCTCGATTTGGTTTCCAAAGCCATTCATTATCTGGTCCATTCAAACCTTCCTAGTCTCACACCTCACTCCCTTCCTCCTTGCTGCTCCTCACACAAGACATACCATATCCGAATTCAAAGTATTTTTTAACACTTATTTTCAGTTTTCTACATTCAGTTCCACAAGTTCTAAATTTTCTCCCCTTCACTCCCCAAGAAGGCATGCAATCCAATATGTGCTCTATACATACGTTCCTATTCATCAGTCACATTGCATACAATTATAACGAATGAGAGAAACCATGAGAAAGAAAACAAAAGAGAAAAGAGTCTGCTTCAATCTGCATTCTGACTCCACAGTTCTTTCTTTGGATGTGAATGGCATTTTCCATCATGAGTCCTTTGAAAAAGTTTTAGGTCCTTGAATTGCTGAGAAGGGATGTCTATCAAAATCAGTCCTTGACCAGTGTGGCTGTTATTGTGTACAATGTTCTCCTGGTTCTGCTCACTTCACTCAGAATCAGTTCACATAAGTCTTTCCAGGTTTTTCTGAAGTCTAACTTCACAACTTGTTCTACCATTCCCCAACTGATGGTCATCCCCTCAATTTCCAGTTATTGGCCACCACAAAAAGAGCTGCTATAAATATTTTTGTACATGTGGGACCTTTTCCCATTTTTATGATCTTTGGAATACAGCCCTATTAGTGCTCTTGCTGGGTCAAAGGGTAGGCACATTTTTATAGCCCTTTGGGGATAATTCCAAAATGCTCTCCAGAATGGCTGAATGAGTTCACGACTCTACCAACGACGCATTAGTGTTCTGATTTTCCCACATCTCCAACATTTATCATTTTCCTTTTTTGTCATGTTAGCCAATCTGATAAGTGTGATGTGGTACCTTGGAGTTGTTTTGATTTGCATTTCTTTAATCAATAGTGATTTAGAGCATTTTTTCATATGACTATAGACAGCTTTATCCTCTCTTTATCTTCCTCTGAAAACTGCCTCTTCGTATCCTTTACCTTTTATCAATTGGGGAATGACTTGTATCTTGTAAATTTGACTCAGTTTTCTATATATTTTAGAAATGAGGCCTTTATCAGAGATACTAGTTGTAAAAATTCTTTCCCAGTTTTCTGCTTCCCTCCTAACCTTGGTTGCATTGGCTTCGTTTATACAAAAACTTTTCAATTTAATGTAATCGAAATTATCCATTTTGCATTTTATAATGTTCTCTAACACTTGTTTGGTCACAAATTTCTCCATTCCCCATAAATCTGACAAACTATTCCTTGCTCCCCTGATCTGTTTATAACATCAGCCTTTATACCTAGATAGTTTACCTGTTTGGACTTTATTCCGGTATGCAGTGTCAGACGTTGGTCTATGCCCAGTTTCTGCCATACTATTTTCCAGTTTTCCCAGAAGTTTTTGTCAGTGAGTTCTTATCCCAGAAGCTGGAGTCTTTGGGTTAATCAAACAGTAGATTGCCGATTCAAAGTATTTTCACTGGCTATCCCCCCATGCCTAGGATTCTCTCCCTCCTCATCTCCACCACCTCCAGGCAGCCCTGGCTTCCTTCAAATTTTATCTATAGTCCAAACTTCCATAAGAAACTTTTCCCAGTCCTTCTGAAACTTAGTCCCTTCCCTCTGAGATTTTCTCCTATATTTCTCCTGTATTAATCTCTTATTTTTTTTCTTTTTTTTTAATATTTAATATATTTAGTTTTCAGCATTGATTTTCACAGGAGTTTGAATTACAAATTTTCTCTCCATTTCTACCCTCCCCCTCACTCCAAGATGGTGTATATTCTGGTTGCCCTGTTCTCCAGTCTGCCCTCCCTTCTGTCACCCCACTCCCCTCCCATCCCCTTTTCCCTTCCTTTCTTTAAGGCAAGATAAATTTCCACACCCGATTGGCTATCTTATTTTCTAGTTGCATGCAAAAACCTTTTTTTTTCAACATCTGTTTTTAAAACTTTGAGTTCCAAATTCTCTCCCCTCTTCCCTTCCCACCCACCCTCCCTTCCCTAAGAAGTCAAGCAATTCAAAATGGGCCACATGAGTATTATTATGTATAATCCTTCCACAATACTCATGTTGTGAAGACTAACTATATTTTGCTTCTT
>CM053622.1:153913262-153938656 GCA_028646595.1 Phalanger gymnotis | reverse complement strand
TCTAACTTGCTTTTCCAAATCCTTTTTGAGCTCTTCCATGGCCTGAGACCAGTTCATGTTTTTCTTGGAGGTTTTTGTTGTAGGCTCTATGACTTTGTTGACTTCTTCTGTCTGTATGTTTTGGTCTTCTTTGTCACCAAGGAAGGATTCCAGAGTCTGAGACTGAATCTGGGTGTGTTTTTGCTGCCTGGCCATGTTCCCAGCCAACTTACTTGACCCTTGAGTTTTTCAGCTGAGTATGACTGCTTGTAGACTAAAGAGTTCTATGTTCCACGTTTGGGCGGATCCGCTGCCTCACCAGCACTCCTCCTTCTCCAAGAACCCCCTACCCAGACTGGGCTTAGATCTTCAGCAGGCTCTTCACTCCTGCTCTGATCCACCACTTAATTCCTCCCACCAGGTGGGCCTGGGGCCAGAAGCAACTGCAGCTGTAGTTCTAAAGCTGCCCCACCTCCACTGCCCCAGGGGCGGTGGTGGAACCGCAAACTCAGTCCCAACAGCTTTTCCCACTAACCTTCTCTGTTGCCTTTGCTGTTTGTGGGTTGAGATGTCTGGAAACTGCTGCAGCTCACTGATTCAGGGCGCTAAGGCACACTCCGCCCGGCTCCGGGTCTTGTTGGTCTGGGCCGCCCATGCTGGGCTCTGTTCTGCTCAGCTCCGCTCCCCTCAGCTCCCAGCTCTGTGCGGGATAGACCTTACCCAGAGACCATCCAGGCTGTCCTGGGCTGGAGCCCTGCTTCCCTCTGCCACTTTGTGGGTTCTGCAGTTCTAGAATTGGTTCAGAGCCATTTTCTATAGGTTTTTGGAGGGACTTGGTGGGGAGCTCACGCCAGTCCCTGCTTTCCAGCTGCCATCTCAGGAGACATCCTCTTTTCCAGAATTTAGGCCCAGGAAGCAAGCTGTGCTCTGAGCTTGGCATAACAACAATCCTTTGTGCTCACCCTCTGGATGAACTCAGCCACAGCAAAATCCCAGAATTGTTTCATACCAGGACCAGGTGGTGTGTGAGCTCAGACAAGCACGTGGAATACCCATGTTCTAATTATGAAGTCCTGGTATGAGTCAAACTTGTCTGGTTGTTGCTGTCAGGGCTGCAGCTCACTGAGTAGCCATTAGTATGTGTATTGAGATTTATTCACACTAAAACTGGTCTCCAATAGAGGAGGCCCCCTCCCCCCCCAGCACATGGGTCTAATTTCTTTTTTTCAACAGCATAAAGAAAGCTTTTTGCTTGTAACCACTGTTATTTTGATTTTTAGAGTTAACTGTGGTTTTGATAACTTGTATGAGCTCTCTTTTTTTTTTTTTAGAGTTAATGGCAGTTGCAGAGCTGCTGTGGCTCTTTGGTCATTTGTCATCAAAGAGTTGACAGCTGGTGTCAGAAGTGGGATCAGAAAGGGTTAATTTCTCCTGCCCTACCCCCAGTTCTACCCATACAGTGCTTATAGGAGCCCTTTCAGCTCCACTTGATTTTCACTCAGAAGGTGGCAATGAGTTATTTTTCCTTCTTTGATTCCTGAGCTCCTGCCTGTTCCCTTGGAGGATTGAAACTCCGGTTGCCACAACTGAAGAGATGATTTGTCCAGTCTCTTCTTGGTGAAGTCTTTTGGTTTCTTGGATCAGGTACCTTTGCTTTTGTTTCTCTTTGGTTGTAATATGGAAAACCTGGTAATTAAGAGTGAACCATCAAGAAATACTATGGCTGTAGGGCATATGCATTTGGTTCATGGAACAGACAGTAATTGGCATCATTCGACATTGTTGGCCAACTTGGGGTTTCTATGATCCGGTTTTAACAAATGGCTACTGGAAACCACCAAATAAGATGCCTTTTGTAACTTAGATTCCCTTAAGAAAAGCTTAGATAGGATTATACTGTCTATATGTCTGTCTTACCATTTTGTGTTTGAGTCTTTGTAAAATGTAGGAAAATCTTTGTCTGTGTTCATATATTATGTTACCTTGAAAGATTTAAAATGTAGCCAAGCAGAAAAACTGCTAAGGGTGGTAGCCAAAGAATTTAGAACGCTGGGAAAGATTAGTGAACTTTCATACTTGTAGCAATTGTCCCAGTAAGTAACTCCCACTTTGAGGCTTTCTGAGGAAGATTAGGTTATGAAGGAAAAAAAAGAGACAAAGAAAAAAAGAAAAAAACCCTGCAAAACACTTTTTATGTCATTTCAACTTTGGCCTTGTTGGAATTACAGAAATACTTAATCAAAGTTTTTAGAATTGCTAAAAACATTTAAGCAGATTAAGGAGTTTAGAGATTAATCATTTTAAGATGGCTGGGGAGAACTCCTGGGATTTGGGGTAATTCTAGGAACTCACTGCCTTCTAAAATATCCTAGTAAGTTTTGGGGTACCACTCTGTAGAATTTAGGGAAAAATAAGAATTAAATTTTATGTTTTTAAAATAAAATGGCACTTAGATAATTCCCCCCCCCCCCATTAAGATGAACAGCCTCATTGTTATAATGTAATGAAGGAAGGCACTTAGTTTGGAAGTAATCCCAGAGGAAAGAAAAAAAAAATAGGTAAATGGTTTGCACTTTGTAGCAAACTCTTGTTAACCCTTCCTTGACCACAAAAAGAGAAAAGATTGCTTAAATGAAAGATCTCTTGTGACTCCCCCAGTTCAGAAACTCTTTCCCTTTCTTTGTTAATCCTTGTCATCTCAGATCAGGTTCCCAAATAAAAGTACTAAAATAAAAAAAATGTTCCACTTGTAGAAATTTACTAGCTGTGTAATCTTAAGCAAGTTATCTTATCTCTGTTTTCCCCAGTTTCCTGATCTGTAAAGAGAAAAATAATAACGTTACCCACTTTCCAGGGTTGTTGTGAGGATCAAAATAATATGAAGATTATAAAGTGCTTAACACAGTGACTAGCATGTTCTAAGCACTATATTTTTATTATTGAATGTAATTACTCTATAACAGAACTCTAAAGTGGGTTAAAAATGTCAAAGGTGATAAGATTAATGATTTTTATATGCGATAAATTAGAAACACAATTAATTGACACCATTTGAAGACTTGTTTCATATTTTAAATACATGATATTGTTTGTGACATTATTGTATTTCCAAATTCTCTTCTATTGTGAAATTTGAGAGACCAATGTAACAGAAATGCTGTTAAACAAAATAAAATTCCTTTTAATCTGGACATTGTTAGATTATGAATTGGGCTTTTAAAAGGATGTGATAAAAATTAGATATTAGAAAACCGTTAAATATTTAATAAGGCATATTTTGTTATAAAACATATTAATAATAATCTTAACTATAATAGTGAGGTTTTTTTGAAAATTCTTGGCTATTATGAAGGTGTATAGGGTCGTTTAAAGATGTAGCTTCAACATATTAATGATGAGTCAATTATTAGGTATTTGCTGCATGTCTGAAGCTCTAGGATGTGGGCAATTTTAATTTATAAGTAAAGGATGAATGAAATGTTAAATGTTAGGGAAACATCAGGAAAGATATTCAAGGCCTAAGTTGTAAATTTTGGTATTTATGGTAAAAATTCTTGGGACTGTAATTTACTATTGTTTTGAACTTTGATTAGTGGGATGACTGTCTGAATTGTCACGAAGCCAATGTAGAAATGGCATGTACTGCATGTGCTGCAGTCTGGAAACTGCTGGATGTCTGTGCCTGAGAAAAGTTTGGGGGATAAGAGTTCATTTGCAGTAATCAGAGTTTCAATCCCCCAAGGGAGCAGAGCTCGACCAAAAGAAGGTCATCCGCTGCATCTTGAACCATCACTAGTTGTCTTGATTCTGTCCTGCCAATGGACCATGATGACTTTGGAGGAGAGAGGGAGGCTGATGAAGCAGCAGTGAGATTTGGCAGCCTTTTAAGGTGTCTGAGCAGCCTTTTAAGGATCACACTGCTCACCTCCTGGTGTGAGGAAGGGGCTAGAAAAGGTGCCCTAAAAATTGTCTGCTTACCCAACCCTGGTCTGGTTACCGTGGCAGGCAGGGAATCCCACTCTGCAGTCGAAACACAAAAAAAAAAAAATGTACAAAAATGTCTGTGAAGATGATTCCACTTACTGTTGGCACATGGAATGTGTGTACATTTATAGACAAAACAAAACCCAGTAGACCTGAAAGACGAACAGCTCTTGTTGCAAGAGAACACAGCAGATATTGCATCCAAATAGCAGCCCTGAGTGAAACAAGGCTGGCAAATGAAGGCCAGCTTGCTGAATTTGGAGCTGGATACGTGTTTTTTCTGGAGTAGATGCAGTAAAGGGGAGCATTCATTAAACTGGTGTAGGTTTTGCAATCAAAACTAATCTAGTCAACAAGCTTGTATGCCTACCAAAAGGAGTGAATGACAGGCTGATGACAATGAGATTGCCACTTACAGAAAAACATATCACCATCATCAGTGCCTATGCTCCCACCATGTCGAACCCTGATGAGGCCAAAGTAAAATTTCATAAAGACCCGAGACCCTTATCCTCAATGTGCCAAAAGGAGACAAGCTTATAATTCTGGGTGACTTTAATGCCATGGTAGGCTCAGACTATCAGACTTGGCAGGGAGGAATGGAATTGGAAACAGCAACAGCAATGGTCACTTACAACTTAAGACTTGTGCATCTCATGACCCTCTCATTATGAACACTGTCTTCCATTTATGTGGATGCACTCTTGCTGCAAACATTGGCATTTAATAGACTATGTGATTGTAAGGAGAAGAAACAGGATGTGACAGTGATGAAGGCAAAGTGTGGTGAAGAGTACTGGACTGATCACAGACTTATCCTTTCCAAGTTAAATATTTGCATTCAACAAAAGTGGTAACCCCAAGGCAAAATGACTACCAGAAGGATCAATGTCAACAAATTAGAGCTCTTCTCTGAGTGAGAACAGTTTGTTGCCAACTTGGAGGGAAAGTTGAGCGAACACACAGCTGGCAACAGTGGCACAGAAACGGAATGGGCAGCTTTCAGAGATTTGGTTTATAACACTGCATTTGCTCCTCTGGGTCAGAACACTGGCAAACACCAAGACTGATTTGATGAAAATGATGGGGAAATTCAGCAGCTGCTAAATGAAAAAAAAAAAAAACAAAACGAGAACTCCACAGGGTTTACCAGCAGGATAGTTCATCCATCTCTAAGAAGGCACCATTTAATTCCATCAAAAGTAAAGTACAAGCAGAGCTTAGAGAGATGCAGGATTCTTGGCTCAGCGAAGGCAGAGGAAATTCAGTTTTATGCTGATAGTAACTATCGAAAGCACTTTTATGATGCCCTGAAGGCTATTCATGGGCCAAAGACTTATGGTGCACCTCAACTACTCAGTGCTGACAAAGCCACATTGATTAGTGATAAGGATATGATCCTAGAGAGATGGGCTGGACAATTCCATATTGTTCTCAACAGACCATCACTAATCAATGCTGAGGCCACTGACTGTTTACCTCAGGTTGAAGTCAATCCCTCCCTAGTTGAAGCTCCAACTGAAGAAGAGGTTTTGATTGCCAGCAGGCTCCTTTCATGTGGCAAAGTGCCTGATGCTGATTCTATTCCAGCTGAGATTTACAAGGTAAGGGGTCTGTTGCTCATATAAAAGCTGACTGAAATTTTCCAGATTATATGGCAAGAGGAAGTTATCCTCCAGGAGTTCAAGGATGTCTGCATTGTCCACATCTATAGAGGTAAAAGAAATAGATTGTCTTGTGACAATCACAGGGAGGTCTCTCGCTTAGTCACTGCTGGCAAGATTCTTGCCAGAGTTCTCCTTAATAGGCTGATCCTTCATCTGGAAGATAATCATCTACCTGAGAGCCAGTGTGGTTCAGAAAGGGCTGAGGAGCAGTCCATATGTCCTTTGCTGCCCGACAACTCCAGGAGAATGCCAGGAGCTGAACAGAGGTCTGTACATGACGTTTGTATATCTGACCAAAGCCTTTGATACTATTAGTTGAGGGCTTATGGAAAATTATATCAAAATTTGGTTGCCCAGAGAACTTGACCAACATTGTATGTCAATTTCATGACAGCATGTTTGCCCGGGTTCCAGATAATGGACAATGCTCTTGTGCCTTCCCAGTCACCAGTGGAATAAAACAAGGCTGTGTGCTTGCTTCCATGCTTTTTTGCTGATGTTTTTACCCATGTTGTCAAATGCTTTCAATGAGGATGAACATGGCATTGAGGTTACCTACTGCGCTGATGGTAAATTCTTCAACTTGTAAAGGCTACAAGCCAAGACCAAAGCGGAGGGAGTTTGGTGCATGACTGTTTACAGATGATTGTGCCCTCAACGCAGCCTCTGAAGGTGAGATGCAACAAAGTATGGATCACTTCTCTGCTGCTTGTGCTAATTTTGGCCTAACAATTAACACCAAGAAAACTCAGGTGCTCCATCAGCCACCACCACACCATCCATATGTGGAACCATCAGTTACAGTAAATGGAGAAGTTTTAAATACTGTGGATAAGTTTACTTACCTTGGTAGTGTACTTTGCAGGGATGTACACATTCATAATGAGGTTGGCACATACGTTATCAGAGCTAGCTCAGTGTTTAGGAGGGCACCAAAAGTATTTGAGAGAAGAGGTATTAGACCAACTACCGAACTGAAAGTCTACAGAACCGTGGTTCTGATCTCATTGTTCTATGCCTGTGACACCTGGCCAGTATACCAGCACCATTCTAGGAAACTGAATTGCTTCCATTTGAATTGTCTTAGGAAGATTCTGATGATCACCTGGCAGGATAAGGTACCAGCCATTGAGGTCCTTACTCGAACTAAACTGCCAAGCATTCAAATTCTGCTTCAGAGAGTGCAAATCCAATGGCCTGGCCACATTGTTAAAATGCAAAATATATGCTTGCTAAAAAGACTTTTGTGAAAAACTCACATAGGGCAAGTGTTCGTGTGATAGTCAGAAGAAGTGATACAAAGACACTCTCAAGGTCTCTCTTAAGAATTTTGGAATTGATTATGTAACATGGGAGACACTGGCACAGGACCACTCAGCATGGTATGCCTACATCAGAGAAAGTGCTGTGCTCTATGAGCAAAGCAAAACTGAAACAGCTGAAAGGAAATGCAGGATGTGCAAATTTAGAGAATCCACCGTTAATGTTCACATGGACTATTTGTGCCCAACCTGTGGTAGAGCATCCCAAGCTCTTGCTGGTCTGATCAGCCACAGTTGAACACACTGAAACTTGACTCTAGCATAATGATGTCATTTTGGTCCTTTTCAAGAACAAAGGACAGCAACCAACCAACTAACCAAGGATAGAAACAGCAAATGGCATATAAATTGAAATTCTCTGAAGTTTCAAAATTGGAGAACCAAATTTATGTGATTATATTAAATTATATTATGTCAGAATTATCTAGAAAACTCTAAATTTGGAACTGGAGAAGCAAATCCCCCTCCAGAGCTATCCTGAGAATAAAACCTACTCTCTAAGAAAAGATACCTAGGGACTAGATAACTACATGAGACATCTGGGACTCAAATGTGCTGATCAAACGGATACTGAGAATGGGTCACTAGGATACAAGAAGACTTGATGTTAGTTAATATTGGTGATAATTATTATATGCTTTGATCTTTTGTTTCATGATGTTTTTAAGTTTTCTTGGTTATCTTGGTGACACATGAATCTCTTCAAAACTAATCCATTGTGAGCTCTCTAAGTAGTTTGATCTGTAACCTGACAACGTAATTATGATTATGAATTTATGAAAAACCTTATAGATTTAACTTACAGTAGATTGAGGGGATTCGGACAGCAAGCGATTAATAGTGAGAACTGAGTAAACCACATTGGGAGAAAACTTTATTGCATTGTTTGAAACTAGCCCTGCACGGCTGGGAAACTGGACCATCTGTATGTGCTGTTTAGAGACCCTTAACCAAGGATCTATGTTACGCTGACCACAAACTCAGATCCAAAGGTTGAAACAAGGACTTATCTCACAGCTGTACATCTCAACCAACCCATATGTCTTATCTGAAAACTGGCCCCATACTGATCAATCAATCATTACTTCTAAGGAACCCTCTCTGGTCCTTCTGACTACTCCCACAGCTGCCAAACTTGTGGGCGCAAACTCCTGTTTCAACAATTCATCTAGCAGCTACTGTGACTGTGTAAAACCAACAACAACCAGCACACAGAATGCTGCAAGCCCAGATTCTTTTGATCTGCCTTACTAAGGAAAGCAACATTAAGGCGTTAACAATCTTACTTTAATCCAGCATGCAAATATCATTCATTTAGTTCAGGGGAAAAAGCCAGCACCTTGAACTTCAGAGCAAACACAGATTACAAACATCAACAGAGAGATCTTGTCTGATTCAAATCTTAATGTACAGTTACCAGTTTAACAAAGTCTGAACGCTGGGGTTTTCTTCAAAGTCAGGGAGCTCATAACAACGGCTTGCCTAGAGTCACGCACCACTACTGCTGTGGCTCAGAGCTCTGAAAAAAGAAAGCCAATCTCTGGTTATATATATCTTGTTCAGGGTCAAAGGTGAGTCACACATGTGATGCATCCACGTGACCTAAAACCAACACAAAAATGCAACTTAAACCCACGTGGCCTAAAAGCCTCTGATATCACAAACATGTCACTCAAACCCATGTAAACTAGGCTTTCTCTTGAGGCAAGGAGGTCATCAGAGACTTCTAATTTAATCAAGGAAACAGAGGCCAAACTCTTCAAGGGCACTTGGTTGAATAAGTGCTAAGAGCCCACCTTGATGGCCAATACAACTCTTAGGTCACCCGAAGAATGCCCCAGCTCCTTACTGGATGACAGAACCTCTGGAGACCTCAAGGCTCGTTTAGTATGGATCTAGAAGCAGCCAACACCCAGATGAGACAGCTGTCCCAAGAATCCACAGAAGGGCTGAGTATACTGTCCTAGTTTTTTCTCTTCCCTTTTGTTATGTGTCCAATCACCAAGGCCCTGACTTAAGTGTGTGTTGGCATTTTCTCTCTACATTTTTGGCCCTCCTCCTTGGGGCACACATCCCCAATAGATCCCCCTCAGGGAACTAAACTGAGATAAAAATGCCATTCCATCATTGCTAAGGGGAGGGGCTAACAAATGTTAGATTTGCCACGTTAACCCTTAAGCTCACCAACCTAAGCCTATAGCTGTCCCTCAACTCAACATCTCCTCCTGGCCCAACTGGCCTCTTGTGACATCTGGGCTTATACCTGCCTCTCCTTTATTGGCCAGAATGGGAGGGGTCCTTTCAGACCCCCTCCCTTTGGCCAAAAGGGGGAAATGTCAGGATCCCCATGCCAAGCCCACCCCTCTCTTCTTACTATTAGGAGACATCTGGTTTTCCAGAGCTAAGGCCCAGCGAGCAATCTGTGCCCTGCTTGGCATAACAACAATCCTTTGTGCTCACCCTCTGGATGAACTCAGCCACAGCGAAATCCCTGAGTTGTTTCACACCAGCACCAGGTGGTATCTGAACTCAGACAAGCACCTGGAGTACCCATGTTCTAATCATGAAGTCCTGCTATGAGTCAGACTTGTCTGGTTGTTGCTGTCAGGGCCGCAGCTCACTGAGTAGCCTCTAGTTTGTGTACTGAGATTTGTTCACACTAAAGCTGGTCTCCAATAGAGGGGGACCTCCGGCAATGTGTCTAATTTCTTTTTTTCAACAGCATAAAGAAAGCTTTTTGCTTATAACCATTGTCAGCTCTTTTATTTTATTTTTAGTTAGCTGTGGCTTTGATAACCTGTGTGAGCTCTCTTGATTTTTTTTTAGAGTTAATACCAGTTGCAGACCTACCTTGGCTCTTTGGTCATTTGTTATCAGGGCTGAAATCTTGAACTTCAAGCTAAGGGGCTTGTATTTTATAAGCAATCCTGTATCTTCAAGACAGTTTGCCCTCTTGGCACTCAAAATCCTCCCCAGCCTGGCACTGTTTTCTGTCTCCAGTCTTATCACAACTTTATGGTCACTGTACTCCATCCAAACTTGGCTACTGAGTACTCCTACCTCCTGAAATGCTAACTTCCTGCAGTCCTCACTTTGGCTGAAGCTACTCCCCACCTCTGCTTTCTCACTTCCCATTTGCATCCCCCAAGCACCCACAGTACTTAGTTGGCACTTCTCTTGGGCATTTAATTCATATGTAATATCCTATTAGTTATTTGTGTAGCTATCTTATTTAAATGTTTTACTGATGTTTGCTAGTTAGTGGGCTCCATGAGGCTGAAGCTTATCTCATTTAGTCTTTTCATCTATCCTAGCACATTGCATAAGTACTCTGATCAAATAAAATCAATCAGCAAACATTTATTATGCTTCTGTGACATGCTAAGCACTGTGCTAGACATAGGGATATAAAGACAAAAAAAGGAGAAACAACTTCTGTCTTCAAAAAGCTTACAATCTCCCAGAGATGACAATATGTACAAATATAAGTATACATTGAACATATACAGAGTAAACAAAAAATAAACACAAGTTGGTTAAATACAAGGTAGGTAGGCAGAGCAACAGAAGTTGGTGGGACAGCGGAATCAGCAAAAGCTTTGTGCAAAAGGTGGTGCTTGAGTTACATCTTGGTGGAAGTGAGGGATTCTACAAGGCAAAAGTAAGGGTGGAGTGCCAATGCAAAGAGAGAGATGAGATCTAGAGTACCATGTGTGATGGACAGACAGAAGGCCAGCTTAGCTGAACCTCAGAGGGCAGGAAGGGAAATAATAGATAAGAAATCTGGAAAAAGAGGTTGGATACAAGTTGTAAAAAGTATTCAAAGCCAGATAATTTTATATTTTACTCTAAAGGCAACAGAGAGCTTTTGGAGTTTATTGAGGAGGGCAACATGTTTAGAGCTTCACTTTAAAAAAAATCATTTTGGAAGTTGCACAGAAAATGGATTGGCCTAAAGAGAGACCCAAGGCAGGGAGACCAATCAAGACATCATTCCAAAGGTTCAGGCATATGGTGGAAAGCCTTAAATAAGGTGGTGTCTGTGTAAGAAGAAAGAAAGGGATGGATACAAAAGATATCATGGAGATAAAAATGGTAAGACTTGGCAAATGACTGATAGGTAGGATGAAACAGAGAAGTTGAGGATAACATCAACATTATAAACCTGTATGACTGGAAGAATGGCAGTAACTAGAACAGGCAAATTTAGTGGACCAATGAGTTCAAGGACAAAGATGATGAATTTTGTTTTGGACATGATGAAGATATTTAAAGGACTTTCCTTTGGAAATATCCAATAGGCAGTTGGTGATTGCAAACTAGTTCTCAGGGGGCAGCTAGGTGGCACAGTGAACAGAGCACTGGCCCTGGAGTCAAGAGGACCTGAGTTCAAATCTGGCTTCAGACATCTGACACACTTAATAGGTGTGTGGCCTGGGGCAAGTCACTTAACCCCCAATATCTTTCCTTCTCCCCTCCAAAAAAAAAAAAAGAACCCAAACAAAAAAGACTAAGCCTCAGGAAAAAACTAGGGCTTGATCTACAGATCTAGGAGTCAAACAATCAATCAACATTTATTAAGCCCCTACTATATGCCAGACACTGCTCAGTACTGGGCAAAAGGGAAAAAGATAGTCCCTATCCTCAAGGACTTACAATCTCAAGGGAGAGACATTTAAAAAATATGCAAAGCAAGTACAAAAGTAAAAAGCATATGCAGGTGTCAGGACCGCCAAGCCAACACCATTCCTCTTTTTTTTTTTTCAAATTTATTTTTAGTTTTCAACATTAATTTCCACAAGATTTTAAGTTACAAATTTTCTCCCCATCTCTACCCTACCCCCACCCCAAGGTGGCATGTATTCTGATTGCCCCTTTCCGCAGTCTGCCCTCCCTTCTATCACCCCACTCCTCCCCCCCTTATCCCTTTTCCCCTTACTTTCTTGTAGGGAAAGATAGATTCTAAACCCCATTGCCTGTATATCTTATTTCCCAGTTGCACGTACAATTTTTTTAAGATGTTTTATTTAAAACTCTTGAGTTCCAAATTCCCTCCCTTCCTCCCTCCCCACCAACCTTCCTTGAGAAGGCAAGCAATTCAATATAGGTTATACACATATCATTATGCAAAACACTTCCATAATAGTCATGCTGGGAAAGACTAACTGTATTTTCCTCCATCCTATCCTGTCCCCCTTTATTCAATTTTCTCCCTTGACCCTGTCCCTTTTCAAGTGTTTGCTTTTGACTACCTCCTTCCCCAATCTGCCCTCCCTTCTATCATCCCCCCTTCTTATCTCCTTCCCCTCTACTTTCCTGTAGGGTGAGATACCCTATTGAGTGTGTATGTTATTCCCTCCTTAAGGCAAATCTGAAGAGAGCAAGATTCACTCATTCCCTTTCACCTGTCCCCTCTTCTCTTCCATTATAACAGCTTTTTCTTCCATTATAACAACTTTTATGTGAGATAATTTACCCCATTCTATCTCTCCCTTTCTCTTCCAATATATTCTTCTCTCACCCCTTAATTTTATTTTTTTAGATATCATCCCTTCATATTCAACTCACTCTGGGCCCTCTGTCTATATATATGTATATTCCCTTCAATTACCCTAATATTGAGAAAGGTCTCATGAGTTACAAATGTAATTTTTTCCATGTAGGAATATGAACAAAACAGTTAAATATTAGTAAGTTCCTTATGATTTCTCTTTTCTGTTTACCTTTTCATGCTTCTCTTGATTCTTGTATTTGAAAGTCAAATGTTCTATTCAGCTCTGGTTTTTTCATCAAGAATGCTTGAAAGTCTTCTATTTCATTGAAAACCCATATTTTGCCTCGAAGTATTATACTCAGTTTTGCTGGGTAGGTGATTCTTGTTTTTAATCCTAGCTCCACTGACCTCCAGAATATCGTATTCCAAGCCCTTCGATCTCTTAATGTAGAAGCTGCTAGATCTTGGGTTATTCTGATTGTGTTTCCACAATACTCAAATTGTTTCTTTCTGGCTGCTTGCAGTATTTTCTCCTTGATCTGGGAGCTCTGGAATTCGGCGACAATATTCCTAGGAGATTTCTTTTTGGGATCTATTTGAAGAGGCCATCAGTGGTGATCAGCTGCTTAATTCCCCCCACCATCTGTGGGGATGGAACTTTGGAAGCAGCTGCTGCTGCTGCAGACACCTCCATGGTCCTAGGGCTGAGGCCAGATCTCTCACTTCTCTCACCCAGGTCCAACAGTTTTCCTAGTGACCTGCTCAGTTGTCTTTGGCGTTTGTGGGTTGAGAAGTCTAGAAACTGCCAGAGCTGCCAGTGATTCAGGGCCCTGAGGCCTGCTCCACCCATCTACTCTGCTTCTCTCTACACCCTTCCCAGTGACCATCCAGGCCGTCTTGGGCTGGAGACTTGTTTCACTCTGTCATTTCATGGGTTCTCTAGCTCTAGAATTTGTTTAGTCATTCTTTACCAGTGTTTGGAGGGATTTGGGATAGAGCTCAGGCAAGTCCCTGTTTTCACATTGCCATCCTGCCTCCGCCCTCCCTTTCTTACTATTAGGAGAGACCTTGTTTTCCAGATCTAAGGCCCAGCAAGCAATCTATGCCCTGAGTTTGGCACAACAAGAATCCTTTGTGTTTGTCCTCTGGATGAAATCTGTTGCAGCCAAATCACAGAACTGGATCAAAAAAGCCCCAGGTGGTCTCTGAGCTCAGACAACCACCTGCATGAACCACAGTCTGTTCACGAAGCCCTACTATGCATAGACTTCTTGCCACTAGGCAAACTTGCCTCACTGCTTAGGTTACACTTCACTGCCTGGTTCTCTGTCTAGCCGTAACTATACGTATCAAGATGGCTTAGCGTTGATCCCTTGGGTCTCCTCAATCTTAGAGGAGACCCTGGCATGCATGTTTAGTTTCCCTCCTCCAACTAAAGAAGGCTTTTTGCTTATAGCCTTTCTGAGCACTTTCAATAGTTGGTGTACAACCTCCATGAGCTCTTTGGCATTTTCAGAATTAACAGTTGGTTTGTAACCTTTGTGGCTCTTTGGTCATTTTCAGGTGCCACAGGATAAATAGGAAATAATTAACAGAGATGGGGGGAGGCACTGGAATCAAGATGAGTTGGGGAAGGTTTCTGGTAAGAGGTGTGATTCTAGTTGGGTTTTAAAGGAACTCAGGGAGGTCAGGAGTTGGAACAGAGGAGAGAGAGTGTTCCAGGAATGGGGAACAGTGAGAGAAATACCTGGAGCTGAAAGGTGGCGACAGGAGGTCAATGTCATTGGATCAAAGGGTACATGGTGGGGAATAAAGTGTAAGAAGACTGGAAGGTAGGAGGGGACTAGGTTAGGAATGGCTTTAAATGCCAAAAAGAACATTTGTTATTTGCTCTTGGAGGTAACAGGAAGGCACTGGAGTTTACTGAGTTGGTCAGTCAGATCTGCACTATAGGAAATTTACTTTGGTAGCTGAATGGAGAACGGATTGGAGCAGGGAGACACTTGAGGAAGGTAGACCCACCAGCAGGCTATTGCAATAATCAAGGCATGAGGTGATGAGAGCCCGTACCAGAGTGGCAGTGTCAGAGGAGAGAAGGGGGTATATTTGAAAGATGTTGTGAGAAGGCCTTGGCAACAACTTGGATGTGGAAGGTAAGAGATAGTGAGGAATCCAGGATAATCCCTAGTTTGTGTGTAGGGGCCTATAACCTTGTGTTCTTGAGTTTTTCTATTTTCCAGAGATTAAGGCCCCCTGAACTACCATAACAGTGATTTTTTGCAACTGGACTTTGTTAAGCTCTCAGTTGTGCCCTTGAAGCTGAGTCAGCTACAAACCTGGCTCCAATCAATCTAACCCAGACTGATAAACTGTTTGTGCAGCTTAGACCCTTTCAGATAAGCAGAATATCCTCTTTCCACGAGGAGAGGGGGAGGTTGAGCTTATGCCATTCTGCTCCCTTTTCCTACTGCCCCTTTCCCCTCCTATGTCACTATCTTTTGAGAGGGGATTGCCTTTCTCTCCTCCCATGAGACCTCCTCTTTCTGCTGTAACCCTTACATACCCAAAGCCTTACCTGCCTCCTTTGAACTCTGTACAAGAAGGGACCCAGCATGAGTGTTTCTGCTTTCCCTTGTAAAAAAAAAAAAGTTACAATTTGTCTTTTGGAGTTTTGACTATAGGTGAACAGTTGTGAGCCTGAGGCATTGTGAAGGTGTTGCCCTCTATAATAATAGAGAAGGTAGGAGGAAGGCAAGTAAGCAGCATAGTAGATGAGAGTAGATGAGTGCTGGGCCTGGAGTCAGGAAGATGAATCTTCCTGAATTCAATTCTGACCTCAGAAACTTACTAGCTGTGTGATCCTGGGCAAGTCACTTAACTCTGTTTGCCTCAGTTTCCTCATCTGTAAATGAGCTGGAGAAAGAAATGGCAAACCACCCCAATATCTCTGCCAAGAAAACTCCAAATGGGGTCACATAGAGCTGGACATGAATGAACAACCAAGGAGGGCAGAGTTTAGGGAGAAGAAAACGAATTCTGTTTTGGATACATTGAATTTAAAATCTCTACTGGAATCCAATTTTAGATGTCTGAAAGGCAGTTGGAAATGCAAGACTGGTGAAAATCAAAGAGATTTAGGAAAGATGGGTAAATCTGAGAATCATCAGCATAGGAACTGTAATTAAATCCACAGGAACTGATGAGCTCTCCAATAATTAAGCTCATGAGAGCTAATGATGTCACCAAGCAAGAAAAGAGAAAAAAGCCAAGCCCAAACATTATCATAATTAGGAGTATACCCACTTTTCAGAATTTGGACATAGCTGATGATCCAGCAAAGGAAATGGAGGTCAGGTGAGTAACGTGTAGGAGAACCGGGAGGAAGCAGTGCCTTGAAAACTAAGAAAGGAGAGAATATACAAGAATATAACAGGGTCAACACACTCAAATGCATCTGACAGGTCAAGAAGAATGGAGAGTGAGGGAACATCAGAAATAACATTGGCAACTTTGGAGAGAGCAGCTTTGACTGGGAGATAAGGCCCAAAACAAGACTGCGAAGGGTAAGATAATGTATGTGAAACACTCAGCGCTGGCCCCTTAAACCTGTATCAAGGTGAGTGTGGCATTCAAAGCTTGTTGAATTTTTTAGTGTTCTAGTCTAACAATTTTGCTTGAGGACCCAAATTTCTAGTTACCCTCAGCATCTGTCCACTCTTCACAGTGCAGCAAACCACACACACTCTTTCTCCCTCTCTCTTCCAACCTGATCAAAACTCTTAAAACAAACTATAGAGCCTGAGTTAGGCTTACTTCCCCTCCCTCTGCCCCATTTTTCCTTTTTATTTCCTGAGCTTCAATAACACACTTCTCCCAATCCTTTTTTTTTTTTTACCAGCTACATACCTGAATTCATTTACTTCAACACTCTTGTTTTAAAAATCCAAATGTTACACTAATGCTTCTTTAAGAAAATAAATGTGCATTCTCCGCGCCCCCCCACCTCTATCCCTCAATCAGTCCCTCGAGGTAAACAAAGTGCAGTTAATTTAAAAAACAAACAGACCCAACATAATTGGCCACGACGTATAACTTTGCAATAAACCGCATTCGGCACCGGTAGCACACCACCCCTTTCCGGAGAGGCGAAATCCATCCCTGCTCTTTTCTTAAGGTAGAGTTAAAGAGGTGGCTCCGCACTTACAGGAAAACGCTAGAAGATTCATCGCTTTCTTTAAGAGTATTGTTTTTCATTTTTCAAAGCTCTTTCACATTTCTCTTTTGTTGGTCACCAATGCCCCCCAACAGTTTTTAAAAATGCTCATGTGCTCACTTTTGGGCTCCATTGAGCGTTCCTGGGTCTGCAGCCCGGGTCTAGAGCTTCGTTCCTCCCGCACGGCCTCCCGTGTGGGGGAAGAGAGATGTGAGAGCTCTTACTCCCACGGATGGCTTTGTGAAACGAAGGCGGTTGGGAGCCGGGCCGAACGAACGTTCCATCGTTGTGACGTCTACCCGCGTTTAGCCAATCCCAGACGAGAGAACAAGCCTTAGGCGGTCTGTCTAGCCCCCGCCCCTCTCTCCGCGGGTCTCCCGAAGCCGAGGGCGTGGATTGGTTGCAGCTGTGAGGGAAGGGGGCGGAGCAAACGGCCAGGCTTGTCTACGTAGGGATGTTCCACACGTGCTACTTTATTTGCTCCTGCCGAGGTTACTTAAGTAGCTAACTTCCCATCTGCAAGGACTTGCCCCAGAGCTGGACGTAGTTAAAGGAATTGTCGTTTATCTTCGCTATCGTCAGCTCACCTGAGGCGTTTGGGGGGGGGCGGGGCTTACTGTTTGTCCCTTCCGGCTCACCGTACTTCGTGAGTTCCAGGCGTTCTGCTCTACGTGGGGAGGACGCGGCCTGCGTGAAAGAGTCGGGTGAGCCGGCAACCACGTGTTCTCGGGGTGTGGTGCCCGGGAGGAGTGGCTCGAGGACCCTCGGAACCTGGAGCAGCTGCAGCCTCCCGTCCCACCCCCATCCAGCCCCGGTGGGCGCGCACGTCCTGCTTCCACCATGAATTACCGGGAGCTGCTCATGAGCCGGGCCGTCCCGGGACAGTTCGATGATGCAGATTCCTCTGACAGGTAGGTAAGAGGACCCACGCGGCGTGCGTGTGGCTTGGGCCCCGTTCTCCCCGCGCTCCCGGGCTTCATCTCCCTTTCTCAAATCCCCCCCCCCCCCCCCCCCCCCCCCCCCCCCCCCCCCCCCCCCCCCGCTTCGTGCCTTCAGCGGCTGTGAGTATCTAGATGCTGCCTCGCTATCCACCCCCGCTTTGAGTTCTTTCACAGCCCGGGGTCCTGCCAACCTACCCTCTTAAGTACTTGGGATCTGGTAGTGTCTTTGTGATCAAAGCACATCATTTCAAGTGTTTTACCGAGTTAATTTATTTTAAATTTTTTCACGGAGCAGAAATCTATTTTTCACTGCGTCCCATCCTTCGGCCCCCGAACAAAATAAACACATCTGCATAGTCAAGCAAAACAGCTTCTGCATTGGCCTTGTCCAAAATAAATACAGGCTGTCCCAAAAGTCTTCGTGCAGTTTTAAAACTGTAGGAAGACTTTGGGATATCCTGTATATTCATTCATTTTGCACCCTAACTTCATTCCCTCTCTTTCAGGAGGTAAGTAGCATATTTCATCATGAGCCCTCTGACATTGTTTCATTTTCCTTTTTTTTTGCATGAACCTTGAGTGCTATATTCAAAGGCTACATTGGTATTTCATTGATGTGCCTAGGATTTCAATGTTGTCATAAGCACAATAGTGTGTATGTACGTTGATTCCACATGTCTCAAAATATGGCATATTGTGCCCTTTTTTAAACAACATTAAAGATTTCAGTTAACACTAAATATTTTTCTTTCACCTACCTCCCTTCCCTCATGGGGGAAAAAACCCCAGAACCTTTGTGCATAGTGAAACAAAATAAATCCCTTTCTTGGCCAGAAATATAAGTCTTAATCTGCACCCTGAGTTTCTTGTGTTTTTAAAGTTTAAGTTTAGTTGTTATTTTAAAAAATTAACTTTAAGTTTTTATTTCTTTGTATAAAATATCTCTTATTAAATGGAAGTACAAATGCCTTAAATTTCCTAATGACTTGAGATTCACACACCCGTGGCGTTTTTGTCATGTTACCTTAGATTATTACATGTAATGCTACCTGAAAAATTACTATTTTTAGTGGAAGTATGGCCAGCATGGAAACAAACCAAGAGGAAGAAGATGCATCTAAAAATTCTCACCAGACTTTGAATGAGGTTGACGAAGAAATTCAGGAAGATGATTATGAAGATTATGATGATGATGATGATGATGATGATTGGGACTGGGATGATGAAATTGGGAAAATTACTAAGAGCTCTTCTTCAACTGGAGGGAGTAACCCACAGGTATTTTACAAATGAGTTTTTGACACCTTTCTAGTATGTACCTATTTCCTCCTAATACCAGCTTTCGTATCTATTATATTGCTCTAAAACAAGATCAGTTAACCTTTTTTTTCTGTCATGGTCTGTTTTGGGAGTCAGGTGAAGTCTGTGGATCCCTTTTCAGAATAATATTTGGTTGCTTACAGTCATAATCAGAGGAAATGATAAAATTCAGTTAAAAGGTTAGTGAAAATAAAGATGTAATTTTCTTCCCATCCAAATTCACTGACCCTCTGAAATGTAGATTCTGCTCTAGAACTTAAAAAGGTTGTCTTAGAGTGGTCTTCTCTTCTTGCTAATTCATTTTTCTCCATATCTGTATTTTGTTTTTTAACATTCCATTCATTTCCAAATATAGCCTTCCCTTGAAACAAAGAAGAGAAGGGGAAAAAAAAAACCAGTTCAGCAAAGCCAACTTATTCACAGTGTGTGACAGAACATGCGGGCTTTCACACCCACAGCCCCCTGCCTTTCCCACATGGTGCGGTTCTCATTCTGGTTTTTGAAAGGTGAGGCATTACGTACCTCGGGTTATGGATCTAGAGCTGGAAGGAACCCGTCTGTTCAAGACGCCTTGTTTTACAAGAGGTAAAGGCTTGCTCGAGGTCAACCTAGATGATGATGATGGTGAACTTAGAGAGCCCAATCCAGTGTTCTTGCTACTGGACCGCACTACCTCCATTTATGGTGTGTAGTGGTGAAGGTCTAGAAAAATAAGGGATTCCATGGACTTAATTTGTGTAAATTAAAATCTAATGTTTATGGAGTTATAAAAGGAGAGCTTAATCTAAAACTATACCTTATTTGCAGAAGTAGGGAACTGTAATTGTGTGCTTTTCTTTTTTTCTTTTATTCTCTGTGACAAGAGATGGCTTTCTGGTAATTGGGGAGAAACATTTGGAAATCGAGACATATAAAAAAATCTGAAGGAAAATTAAAAGTAAGGTTTCTGTAACAGAATAGGAAAAAAAATAATCTTACCTATGCAGTATGGTGTAATAGAAAGAGGTCAGGACTTAGAATCTGGAGAGACTTGGGTTAGAATACTGCTTCTGTGGCCATGGGCAAAGTCCTTGACTCTGAGCCTCAGTTTTGTCAGCTGTGAAATGGAAATAATTCCTGTAGTGTATACCTTATAACATTGTTAAGACGATATGCACACACACTTAAAATAATCTTAAAAGTGCTTATGTAGATGTCAATTATAAAAGTAACTTGGCCTAAGCAGAGTTGAGTACTTAACCAGGATAATTTATTATTATGCACGTGGTTACAGTTGATAAGTTTGTGCTTATATTTGTTAATCGTAGAAGTTTCAGGCCCAAAACTCTCCTTTTTAACTATGTTCTCTGTTCGTTTGTGACATATGTGTTCCATGTAATGTTTTTCCTCTTCAGGAAATCATTTCATTCAATTTTTATTGGGTACTTAGTGCTTAGTTTGTAACCATTGAGGAAACAAAGGAAGGTGAAATGGTCCCTTTGCTCTAGGAGCTCACATTTCAGTGGCTGAGATATATCCCCACCAGTCTATGTAATACATACTGTTTTTGCTCTTTGGGGCATTGTTTCATTTTTATTGGATAGTAAGTAAGCTCTTATTATGTACTTTCTCTGTGCTGGGTACTGGGAGAAAACAAAGGAAGGAAAAACAGTCTCTGTGCTGTAGAAGTTCAAATTCTAATGACTAAGACAATATAAATAATTAGGTCCATACAACATATATCCAGAGTAGATAGGAGACAGTCTGACTAAGGAGGATGTTAGCATCTGGGAGAGATAAGGAAAGACCTCTTGCAGAAGGTGAGATTTGAGTTGAGTCTTGAAGGAAAAACCAGGGAAACTAAAACGTGAGGTGAGGTGGGATGGGGGCAGAGGCCAGTACAGTGGCACAGAGATGAAAGTGTAAGTATAAGTGGGCCATTGTTTGAGTCATTGAATATGTGAAGTGGGGTAAAGTATAGGAAAAAGGCAGCTTATGAAGGGCTGTAGATGCCGGAGGAGCTTGTGTATTGGATCCTGGAAGCAATAGGGAGCCATTGGAGC
The DNA here is from genome assembly GCA_028646595.1 of Phalanger gymnotis. Taxonomy (NCBI): domain Eukaryota; kingdom Metazoa; phylum Chordata; class Mammalia; order Diprotodontia; family Phalangeridae; genus Phalanger; species Phalanger gymnotis. Next base: position 153,917,694 of record CM053622.1, on the reverse strand, counting down.
TCATGGAGCAGGGGGATCAACATGATCACATCTATGCTTTAGAAGGATCACCTTGGCTGCTGAATGGAGAATGGATTGGGATAGGGAGAGACCTGAGGCAGGGAGACATTAAAAAAAATATTGCAGAGGTGAGAGAGAGGTGGTGAAGGCCTGAGCTAGGGTTATAATTGTGAGTGGGGAGAATGGGCTGTCTGAGAGATTTTGAAGGTAGAAGTAACCAGATTTGGCAATAGATTGTGTTCCAGAGGGATACAAAAGTAAAAAGTCAAAGATGAAGCCAAGGTTGTAATTGAGAGGATGGCAGTACCCTTAACAGTAACGGGGGAGTGTGGAAGGGGTATTTGGGGGGGGGGGGTGTCTCTTTTGACCGTGTTGACATTAAGTTAACTACAGGACATTAAGTTCTAAATGTCCAAGATGCAATTAGTGATGAGGGTCTGTAGCTTATGAGAGAGACTAGGGCTGAACATATATATATTGGGGAATCATCTGCATAGAAATAATTAAACATGTGAAAGCTGATAGGTCACCAAGGGTGGCATAGAGCAAAAAATAAAAAAAGACCAGTGATTGAGCCTTGGAACAGAGTTCATCCACAGTTAGTGGGCATGACCCAAAGAAACCAGCAGAGGAGCCAGATAATGAACTTATGGGAGAATCGTAAGAGAGCAGTGTCATAAGCATCTAGAAGGGAGAGAGAATCGAGGAGGTCATCAACAACATCAGATGCTACAAGAAGATGATGCAAGAAAAATGAAATTTGAGAAGATTTGGCCATTATGAGCTCAGTGGCAACTTTAAAGAGGGCAGCTTCAGTTGAATGATGACCAAACAGCTAGCATCTATATAGCTTTAAGGCTTGCAAAGTGCTTTCTATATATTACCTCATTTAATCATCACAATTACTCTGGTGAGTTAGGTTGTTGCTCTTATCACCATTTATAAAAGAGGAAACAGATGCCAGAAGAGGCTAAATGATTTGCCTAGGGGTGCACAACTGGTCAGTGCTTGAGGTCAGAAACCATATTGCATAGGGCCTAGAAGAGAATGAGAGAAGAGGAATGGGAAGTAAGATGGAGGACAATGGCTAGAGTGATGGTTGGAATAGCAATGCTTTTTTTTAAATGATGAGAGACAGGAGTATTTCTGTAGCTGGCTGGGAAGCAGCTAGTAGATCTGGGGGGAGGGGGAGGGGAGGGAGAGGAAGGATTAGCAGTGGGATCATTCTGCTGAAGAAGACAGGAGAGGTTGAGGTCAAGAGTGCCCAGAGAAGAGTTGGCCTTTTCAAGGAGCAAGCCCACAGTGAAGGGGAAAATAGTTAAAGGAAATGTTGAATGATGTTAGATGAGGAGGAGGAGAAAGGGATTCTAGGTAAGTGGACTCAATCTTTTGGTGGTGTGAGAGGGTTGAAGGGATGTGAGGTTTGGAATAGTTGTTGTGGAAAACGGGGTACTGAATGAATTAAGAAGAATGGAATTGTGTTTTGCTGCAGCCAAGGCCCAGTTGAGATTATATAATGGATTTGTAGCAAGCTCAGCCAACACGGATTTCATGATCTGCTCCACCTCTGTTTAGCAGCATGTGAATAGGAGGAAAGGAATGATGGAAGTGATCCAGTGGTGGAGTTTGGTAAGGCATGAATGGTAGAAGGAGAGCATGGAAGAAGCTGTGGGAAGCGAGAAGTATTCCCACTTTCAACGACCTGTTTAAGGAATTCAGAGTTAAATTGTTTGTCGGTCATATCTCTTTATTATTCGTTCCCAGTGCTTCTTCCCATCCCTCAACCCCTCATCCCAAATTCTAATTTTAGCTCTGAGTTAGTAGTCTGACTACACAGCAGATTCAATAATGATTCCCACATGAATAATTCACCTTTTCCGATGCTATTTTCGTAGGTGTCTGCTGCAAATACTTGATGGCCAAGTGTCTGATGAAAGTGTTTCTTGTATTTAGGTGTATGCTAAAATTTACTCCACCAGCTCCTTTCTTTGACTTGGCAAGGAATACCAATGATTCCTCCTTCTATTTAACTGCAACTTCTTTCTTTTGGTTTTGTTTGTAGCAGGAATATCAAAATTGATGTGATTCAGTTCCTCCAGAAAAAATATAACTTCTTGTTGATCATTGGATAAGGATATCACACTTTGTGAGGTTGAAGTTTGGTGATCCCCAAACTGTAATTCTTAGTACCCTCTTCTTGCTTCCTCTTACCACTGTACCACCATTACAGAATTAGAACAGGGCTAAATAGGACTGGGGACCATTTTTAATATTTCTTTGTCTGACAGACAACAGAAATGGTATAAACATCAGTTATAATAATTTCATCAAGGAATTTAATCAATGTAAATTAACACTGTAGTGAGACCAAGAGAGCCTCTGTCTGCAAGTCTCTGAGTTGTCAATTGGAGATAGATGGCTATGAAAGGCAGTATCAGGTTAGAATATAAACCCATTTTATAAATCCTTACAAAGAAGGATGACGGTTATGAGCAGTGTCATCTTAAAAAGCAGAGAGAAGCAACAGGTAACAACCATTTTAAAGAAAACTTGGCAAGATGTCCAATTAAGCAATCATCCCAAGGCCATTCAGGAAAGAAAATTAAAGGAGGACTACCAATAAAAATAAAATGCAAAAGATTTGCAGAAACAGTTTTAATGAAGTTCTCCATCGAGGAAAATGAAGCTACTGCATTTGGACCCCAATATCAATCCCTGAGGTGTTTGCAGAGGAGGTAGAGAGAGCACCAGAAGACAATAAAAGCACAAAAAGTATTTGGAATGGGTCAGATACATAAAGAGGCAATACAGTTGTGAGTTAGTCAAAAAGCTAAGTGCTGGGGATACAAAGAAAAGCAAAAAAAAAAAAGTGTGTGTGTATGTGTATCACACACATACTTGCTCATAAAAGAGCCCATAGTCTAATGGAGGAGACAGTATTTAAATAAATATGTTTAAATGAGATAAATAGGGGGGCGGAGCCAAGGTGGCAGCCGGAAAGCAAGGACTAGCATGAGCTCCCTGTCAAGTCCCTCCAAAAACCTATAAAAAATGGCTCTGAACCAATTCTAGAACTGCAAAACCACAAAACAGCAGAGGGAAGCAGGGCTCCAGCCCAGGACAGCCTGGGTGGTCTCTGGGTAAGGTCTATCCTGCATGGAGCTGGGAGCAGAGGGGAGCAGAGTAGAGCCCAGCGTGGGCGGCGTGGACCAACCAGACCAGGAGCTGAGCGGAGCGTTCCCTAGCGCCCTGAATCAGTGACCTGTGGCAGTTACCAGACTTCTCAACCCATAAACACCAAAGACAACAGAGAAGGTTAGTGGGAAAAGCAGCTGGGGACAGGGGGATAGAGTTTGCAGTTCAGCCACTACCCCAGGGCAGCAGAGGTGGGGCAGCTACAGCTGTACTTGCTTTCTACCCCTAGGCCCACCTGCTGGGAGGAATTAAGTGGCTGATCAGAGCAGGAGTGAAGAGCCTGCTGAAGATCTAAGGCCAGTCCTGGTTGGGGGTTCTTGGGGAAGGAGGAGTGCTGGTGTGGCAGAGCTGGCACATCCCCCTCATTCTTGGAACATAGAACTCTTTAGTGTATAAGCAGTCATAACCTGCTGAAAAACTCAAGGGTCAAGTAAGTTGGCTGGGAACATGGCCAGGCAGCGAAAATGTACCCAGATTCAGTCTCAGACTCTGGAATTTTTCTTTGGTGACAAAGAAGACCGAAACATACAGCCTGAAGAAATCAACAAAGTCAAAGAGCCTACAATAAAAGCCTCGAAGAAAAAACATGAACTGGTCTCAGGCCATGGAAGAGCTCAAAAAGGATTTGAAAAAGCAAGTTAGAGAAGTAGAGGAATATTGGGAAGAGAAATGAGAAGGATGCGAGAAAACCATGAAAAACAAGTCAATGACTTGCTAAAGGAGACCCCCAAAAAATACTGAAAAAGTATACTGAAGAAAACAACACCTTAAAAAACAGACTAACTCAAATGGCAAAAGAGCTCCAAAAAGCCAATGAGGAGAAGAATGCCTTGAAAGGCAGAATTAGCCAAATGGAAAAGGAGGTCCAAAAGACCACTGAAGAAAATACTACCTTAAAAATTAGATTAGAGCAAGTAGAAGCTAGTGACTCCATGAGAACTAAAGGTGATATAAAACAGAACCGAAGGAATGAAAAAATGGAAGACAATGTGAAATATCTCATTGGAAAAACCACTGAGCTGGAAAATATATCCAGGAGAGAGAATTTAAAAATTACTGGACTACCTGAAAGCCATGATCAAAAAAAGAGCCTAGATATCATCTTTCAAGAAATTATCAAGGAGAACTGTCCTGATATTCTAGAGCCACAGGGCAAAATAGAAAATGAAAGAATCCACAGATCGCCTCCTCAAATAGATCCCAAAAAGAAATCTCCTAGGAATATTGTAGCCAAATT
>CM053622.1:153853766-153912762 GCA_028646595.1 Phalanger gymnotis | reverse complement strand
CCTTTAGCAAGTCATTGACTTGTTTTTCATGGTTTTCTCTCATCCTTCTCATTTCTCTTCCCAATTTTTCCTCTACTTCTCTAACTTGCTTTTCCAAATCCTTTTTGAGCTCTTCCATGGCCTGAGACCAGTTCATATTTTTCTTGGAGGGTTTTGTTGTAGGCTCTATGACTTTGTTGACTTCTTCTGGATGTATGTTTTGGTCTTCTTTGTCACCAAAGAAAGATTCCAGAGTCTGAGACTGAATCTGGGTGTGTTTTTGCTGCCTGGCCATGTTCCCAGCCAACTTACTTGACCCTTGAGTTTTTCAGCTGAGTATGACTGCTTGTAGACTAAAGAGTACTATGTTCCATGCTTGGGCAGATGCGCTGCCACACCAGCACTCCTCCTTCCCCAAGAACCCCCTTCCCGGACTGGGCTTAGATCTTCAGCAGGCTCTTCACTCCTGCTCTGATCAGCCACTTAATTCCTCCCACCAGGTGGGCCTGGGGCCAAAAGCAACTGCAGCTGTAGTTCTGATTTCTCGGACCAAAATATCCTCCCTTGCTTTTTGCCCTTCTCCATGCATTAACTCTCCCATCAGGCTATCAACCCCTGAGGGCAGAGGGCTTCTGCCTTTGTATGTGAGTATCAATTATGTGTTCCTTCATTAGTTTATCAAGTGTCAGGCACTCTGCATCATCCACTGTCTTCAAGTATATGAAGGAAGGGCTGTATTCTGTTTAACTGTCAAGGGCAGAATCAAGAGCGGTGAGTGGGGGTAGTTTCAAAGAGAAAACTTTGGGTTTAATGACAGGAAAAACTAGAGGTGTTCAGGAGTAGAATGGGCTGCCTTGAGATAATGTCCTGCCCCCCTTCTTTGTGGTCTTCAAGCAAAGGTTAGATGACCACTTGTCAGATATATCACAATGAGTGGGGTGTTTGCTTTTTGGATAGAAAGCTGGACCTAGAGTCAGGTAGACTCTAGAGTTCAAATTTAGCCCCAGCCATTTACTAGCTGTGTGAACCTGAACAAATCATTTTATTTTTATCTGCCACAGTTTCTTCAACTATAAAACTGAAATAATAGGACCTACCTCCCAGGGTTATTGTGAGAATAAGATGGGGAAAGATTTGTAAAGAGCTTTGCAAAATGTGAAGTACCATATTAGTGCTTTTATTTATTAAAAGCCATTCTCATTTGTAGATTGGACTTGATGGCCACTGAGATACTTTACAACTTGGACTCTGACCAGTATAAAAGAGTATTAATTAACCTTTAAATTGTGTGGCACAGAGCATACACATTATAGAATTCCAGAGGCGGAAGACTTAAGGAAGAAGTAAATAGGCAGGAAAATCTTCATAAAGGAGAAAGAAATTGAAATAGGCTTCAAGGAATGGGTATATGAAAAAGAAGAGACTTTCCCAGGATATCCTATAACATGAGCTAAGAAAGTCCTGGAAGCAAGGATGACCAAGTCATATTCTATTAATAGAACACCAAGGAAGCTCTTTTGTAAAGAGCAGAGATACGTGTTGGAGCATAATGAGAAGTGAGCTGGCCAGTTAGGAGGGCTTAAAAACCAGGCCAGGGAGATATGTGGTGCCATGGTAGGAAATCAGAAGCTACTGTCAGTTTTTGAGTAGGGGATAATACCACCTGTTAAGTGGTATTTAAGTGTGATGGGGGTAAACTGGCCTATCCTGGTAGAAGTAACTTCCTAAAGTTCCTCAAGATAGGCTGGAAGTAGGCCAAGAATATCTGTTAATGCTCCAAGGACTTCCCCCATAGGACTAGTCTACCCCTCTTAGAATACAATGACAAGTGTGGAAATGGTGTGGGACAGGTTGGGATGGGAGGAAAACCTAAATTAAAGTACTCTGTTGCAGTAATTTGGGCATATGATGATTAGATTGTAGATTAAGGTGATGGAAGGGAGACTAAAGAGGCACAGTTGTATAAATAAAAGAACTATTTTAAAAGAATTGCTTTTTTTAAAGAATAGCTAACAGGAATTTGTGACTAAATAAATACATGCTAGGTGGTGCGGTGGATAGAGTGCCAGGCCTGGAGTTAGGAGTATTCATCTTCCAGAGTTCAAATTGGCCTCGGATACTTACTAGCTTAGTGACCCTGTTTACCTCAGTTTCTTCATCTGTAAAATGAGCTGGAGAAGGAAATGGCAAACCAGACTAATAGCTTTGCCAAGAAAACCTCAAATGGGGTCACAGAGAGTTGGACATGACTGAAACAAGTGAACAACAAAGAACAGATGTGTAATGGAAAAGTAGAATGAGTAAACTCTCTCTCTTAAGTTTTCAAGCCCAGGTAACTGGAAGAATGGTATTGCCATTGACAAAGATAGGGAAGTTGGGAGGGATAAGTGTTATTTTTAGGGGAGAAATGGGAAGTTGGTTTTGGACACACTGAGTTTGAGATGTCTAAATGGAAATAACCAGAATTGGTATTTTATGGAGCCTTAGGTATCTCTGATAAGATTCTGTAAATATCCTTTGTTGAAGTAGCAGAACAAATAGAGACCTCTACTATGTGACATCTGGTCTGGTCTTTTGGCTTGCCCTCAATTTCCAAGGCCCCCAAAACTTATAGAATCTATTTGACTAATTAATTGCTATGCCTGTAATCTTTTTTATTGAAGATTGTGTCCAAATTTTACCATCATATGTGATTACTATGCTGTATATACATATGTATGTAAAGAGAGAAATTGATTCTTTTAGAAATAGCACTTCACTTTGTCAGCTACTTTGTCTAAATGACATACCCAAAAAATGTGCCATTTGCTGCTTTCTTAATGTGTAGGAAAGATGCAGTGGTGGGATTCAAATGAATTAACAAGTAGTTCTCTACGGAACCCAGCCGAGGCACCACACTTGCTGCTGACGTAGTGAGCACAGGCCCTGCCACCTGCTAACAACTGGTTCGCAGAACTCAGCCTTAAAATTAGGTACCAGTTCTACCGAACCAGTGTGAAGCGGCTGAATCCCACCACTGGAAAGATGGGAAGATTAGCTTCTTTCTACTATATTTGGTATATGCTAATGCTAGTTGGCATTAAAATATTATATCATGTTACTTTAGGGACCTTCCATCATTCAACACTTAGAAATGATGACAATCGAAAATATTGGTCATTACCTACAGAGGCTGAATATTTTGAAGAGGATACTCCTAATGAGCAACTAGAAATCCCATCAGAAGCAGATGACACTAACATCCGCACTCTTTCTGAAGACTTAACCCACTCAGATTCTTATCTGCGTTTGGAAAGCAGTTCTATAACTTCAGACTTAACTCAGGTGTGCATCACTCATGAATTCTGGTGGATGCAAATTCATACTGAACTGTCAGCTGTTTTACATATGAAATCATCCTCAAAGACATAATAAAAGAAAAGAAAGGGAGTGCAGGGATAAGTCTGTGTCAGATGTGAATTGCTCATGTTCACACAGCTAGTTAGTGGCAGAAAAATGATTAGTGTAGGACTTTAAGGCTTACACACCATTTCACAAACATCTCATTTGCTCTTCACAATAATCTTGTGAAATAGGTACTACAGATAGTATTATCTGCATTTTACAGATGAGGGAGACTGAGAACCAGTGATCACACAGCTTTCTAAGTGTTAAGAGTCAAGATTCTCACCCAGTTGTATCCTGACTCTAATCTCAGCATTCTATCTCACTGCAGAATCATCATCAGTGTGTTCACTGATGAGTTCACCTTTCATTTAGAGTACAGCATCTTAAGAGATAAAAGCTAAATAAGTAATAAATTATCCAGTCTATACCATAATTAATATAGAAATTATTCCATTCTAATGCTAGAAGAATTCTGAGTGTAAATGATTCCATTTTTATCCTTCAGGAAATTCCTAGTTTCTAGTTTGAGTTTTCTCATTCAAAAAAATTTATGTTAATGTCAAAAGAGCTTCATGATTGTTATTCAGAACATGTTTGGTTGTCAAGCAGAAGTGTCAAGTTCAAAGGCACAGTGTACTAGGTTCAAATTTATAAAAGTCCTTTCCATCTAGAGGAGGTCTCCTGAACTTCATAATTCAGTCATTTTCCATTATGAGGAACTCATGCCCTGCTAGCTAAGCCTTGAAAATGTAGTGTCACCTCAACTAAGGTCCTCTCCAGTGTCTCCTACTAGTATGGAGGTTACTTTGAGTTTCCGAAGACTATTAACAGCTGACATTTATATAACCCTTTAAGATTATAAAGCACTTTGTCTACATTAGCTCATGTGAACCTTGCCAGCAGAATGCAAGCTTTTACAGACCCTACCTAGCTAGGTAGGCTTCTGGCCCATTAATAGATGTTATGTATGTCTTGTTGCCAGAGGACCAGGCTAGCTAAGATTGGAGACGCCCATCACAAAGTTGACTTTGGAGTGATCAATTTCTAGTCCGTAGGAACTCTCAAAAATGATCTACAAAATTGTGAAAATGTTGTAGTCTGCCTCGTTGGAGGGACACTTACACCAGCAAAATCAGGGATCCTTGAAGTATTTAAGAGTGATGAACTTGGTGGCCAAAAGAACAGAAATACAAATTTTAATTGAATGAAGAAAACCTTGAGAAACAGATTTCCAAACAATTTGTGTAAAACAGGCCTTTACAAGTCAATTCTGAACATCTATTATGTTTGCTATATTTTGTAAAATAAGACATGGCAAGATATTACTGACTTGGTCTTATTAGGAGGAACACTGTTTTAAATTAGTATGAGGCCTAAATTGTAGATCTTAAAAAATAAAATGTGGGTTTATAAAGTTAAGTAACTGCAGTTAACTAGCACTAGACTAAGACTATTGTTATTGTGTGGGGTAGCTAGGTGACATGGTAGATAGAGTCCTGGGCCTGGAGTCAAAAATAGTCATCTTCCTGAGTTCAAATCTGGCCTCAGATACTTATTAACCACATGACCCTGGGCAATTCACTTACCCCTGTTTGCCTCAATTTCCTCATAAAGTAAGCTGGAGAAGGAAATGGCAAAGCATTCCAGTATCCCTGCCAATAAAACCCTACAAGCAGTCATGAAGAGTTGGACGGGACTGAAAAATGAAAACAAAAACAGTTAACTAAAACTATTACCTACTACAAGCCCTTAGTAGACTAATGAACAAAGCTCTGATGCATAAGACCAGCACATCAATTTTAATAAATGAATTATTGTTTTTAAAATATATTAGGGTGCCCCAAAACAGCGTTCTCTCTTAAATACTTTATACATTTCTCTTTTAGTCTTACGTATGCTATTGATTTGCTTTCTTCAAAGAGAGTATAAAAAAGAGTCCAGTACTTATATTAATCATCACAAATTTCAATGTAGTAAAATCAGGTTTTACTCTAGAATAGTCTTTCTCACTTTCTCTCTCTCTCTCTCTCTCTCTCTCTTTCTCTCTCTCTCTTTCATTTATGTAGCACTTTAAGTTTTCATGGCGTTTTACTCATAGCAACCCTGTGAAGTGGTTATTACAATTGTTATTGTCCTCATTGATAAACCTCAGAAGAGAAAGCGGTCTTAATTAAGTGCCTTGCCCAAAGTCACATGCCTAATAAGTGGCAGAGGTGGAATTTGAACTCATGTCTTCTAGCTCCAAGTTCAGGGGAGTTTTTCCCCATGGCATCATGTAGCCTTTCACCTATTAAATTGCTGATGTTGGACAAAAACGGGCAATCATATCTGCTGTAGTGTATAAAGGCACCCTTATTGTTCATTGCTATATCTCTGTACTCATGGCCACGTAGTTTGACCCGCAGAACTAAATTAATAGTATTCCAAGGTCTTTGGCATTGGGTTTTCCTGTTTAATGTCACAACATACATAGAATTGGCTCTGTTAAAAGGGATTTAAAATGTCATCTTATGGCTATGGCCTGGATAACCCACTCTTCTGTAGGGATAACTCACTCTAATCTCCTACAGACTGAAAAACAGAAAAACTATAGGTATTTTTAGGGTGTGATGGTGATGACAGCGTTTTTTCGGTGGTTTTTTTTTTGGAAGAATCTTTATTAGTTCCTGTTTTTTTGTGCTTATAGGATGAAATAAACAAAGTACGCAGGGAAAAAGACCCCACGTATACAGTTTACAAAGATGATAACGCCACACTAGACAACTTAAAACATGGTAGGTATATCTTCAGTAATGATACAAAAAGCAGAAAAACTCTAATGTCCCTTACCCTGAGACAGCTCACAAACATGATGTTTTAAGTGTTTTAAAGGACATTAATAGATTTAATGAAACATTTCCTCTACCTACTTTTTTATATAGGCCAGTAGAATTATTCCATTTTTATTTTTCTTCACTATTTTATAATTTATAATTCTTTGGGTACTAGTCACATCATGATATATGTTGGCCATAATAATTATAATTCTTTATATTTGTGTAGGGCCTTATGGATTACATAATGTTTTCATGTGGTCTCATCCATAAACTTTCATTTCTTATAGCACATGTCAATGTTGAGATATAATAAAGGTTGTGGCTTGAGAGTCAAGACTTACATATGGATCTTCCCATGACAGATGACTGAACCAACCTGAAAAGGGGACATGCTAGAGTTAGAACTGTCTGTGTGTGTGCATGCATACACACACGCACACACGCGCACACACACACACACACATATACATGCCCATGTTTTTTTAGGGGTTTTGTTAGATATGAGGCAAAAGCCTAGGAGATGTTGGATAAAGCAACTTCAGGGATGAATATTGATCTAACCTCCACTTAATGTTGGAAGTCTTTAATATGCAAAGCTTATGTTTATAGAAATATGTTTAGTTAAATTGGGGCATGGGGGTCGGGGTTAGAAATAAAACAGAGAGAGCTCACAGAATCTCAGAGTTGGAAAGGACCTCAGAAGTCATCTAGCCTAACCCTCATATGATCAAAAATTCTCTCAATACCATCCTGTCCAGTTGTTATCAAACCCTTGCTGGGAGAACTCTTAATAAGGGGAACTTACCACCTTCCAGTGGCAGTCCATTATAATGTAGATAGCTCTAATTGTTGGAATTCTTTTTTGTATAAAATCTGGACCTCTACAATTTCTTTTCATCACTCTTAGCTCTTTCCTCTAGGTCCTAGACAAATAAGGCGGATCTCTTTTCCATGTGGTCACCTATTACATACTTGAAGGACACAATCCTTTGCACCTTGAATCTTTTCTTCTTGGTTCTGGGTTCCTTCTACCATGTTAGTACTACTCCTGTCAGTCTGTCAGTAAACATTTATTAAGTGCCTACTACATGCCAGGCACTTTTGCTAAGCATTGATACAAAGAAAGGCAAATGATAGTCCATGTTCTAAAGATAGAAGACAACACACAAAAGAAGCAGAAAAATGGAGGTGAAGGGTATGATGAAGGGCAAAATGATGTCCAGAGGAGTGGAAATGATGAGATGGTTGTCTAGGGCACCCTCCTTAAATGGAGGATCTGGGAGGAAGTCCTTACTTTCAACCCTCCATCCTCTCCAGTCAGAAGGAGGGAGGGGCCCTAGGGGCAAAGGAAACAGGAGTTTCAAAGATGTTGTCATTTGTAGGATGATAAGATTCTAGAATATGTGGCAAATCTAGGAGTGCAGGTGGGTTGGAAATGATGGCATGCTCTAGAGCAGAAGTGTCATGGAATGCAGGCGAATTGTAGTCTGCAACACTCTCAAGTGTTGGCTGCCTCAGCATTTGGAAATATTTAACAAAATAAATAAAACATAGATAATGTTAATATGTGGTTTTCTAAGTTAGTATGAGCCTGCAGAAATCCTTGCTTGTGGTTTAGTGGCCTCTGTTTCTGATTTTGATACCACTGCTCTATAGACCTCTCTCCATCCTGCTCACTCTACTCCGGATAGCTCATCATATGTGGCAACCATAATTTGAGACAGTTGATCCACATGTGATCTGAACAGGACAGAGTACAATGAGACCGTCACCTCCCTAGTTATGGATGCTTTGTATCTTAATGTAGGCTGTGTTCACATAAGCTTTTTTGGCCAGGCAGTCATTAGTCAATAAACATTTATTAAGCACTTAGTATGTGCGAGTCACTAGTGACTCATATTAAACTTGTAGTTCACTTAAAACCCCCAGGTCTTTTTCAGATGTCTTTGGTCAATCTATGCCTTTCCCTCCTTGTACTTGTGGGATCCAAGTGTAGAGCCTTATACTCTTCTCTATTAAAATGATCTTGTTAGATTTAGCCCTCTGTTCTTTCCTGTCCTGATCTTTTTAGATTATGATTCTTTGGAGTCCTCAAGCAATCATATCTACCAGTTCTTTCAATTATTCCCCGCTTCCTCTTGGGATGACTTGGGATGTGTAATTTGGGACCATTAGATCCTACCTCTCCTTTCTCTTAATCCTCTGAAATCTGTTTTCCTCATATCTGGGGTGCATGTCAGACCATGTCCAACTTCACTCTCCTCTTGACACAAATCCTAGAATGAAGCGGTCACTTTCTTCCACTCCCCCGACACCGTGCCCAAGATTTCCATCACTTCTACTAAAGCAGCTTTTCCTTGTTAGTTATAATCAGGTCCAAATTGTCAGTTCTTGTCACTTATCTCTTCTTTTTGGAGAATAAAATGATTATGGGAATTCAAAATGTATCGGCTGCTGTGCCATTGATGGAGAACTCCAAAAGATATCTGTATGATTGAAGTATCCCATTATTATCATGTGACATTTCAGTACCAGTCTTGTGACCTATTTCAAAACCCCTTACCTCTTTTCTTGTTCTATAATATACTCCTATAACCTATTTCCATCAATCTTTACCTGTGAGTCCTGGTTTTCCTCAACTGAGTATATCTTCATAATTTTCAATGTCGCTTTTCCCCCCACTTCATCTGTTCTGTTTTTTATATGGCATACTTCTCCTCAGCAATAGGCAGCGTATAAGGCACTGGACCTGCAGTCAGGAAGACTCATCTTCCTGAGTTCAAATCCACTCTCAGACACTTACTAACTGTGTGACCCTAGGTGACTCACGTCATCCTGTTTGCCTCAGTTTCCTCATCTATAAAATGAATTGGAGAAGGAAATGGCAAACCACTCCAGTATCTTTGCCAAGAAAATCCCAAAAGGGGGCAGCTAGGTGGCACAGTGAGTAGAGCACTGGCCCTGGAGTCAGAAGGTCCTGAGTTCAAATCTAGCCTCAGACACTTGACACTTACTAGCTGTGTGACCTTGGGCAAGTCACTTAACCCCAATTGCCCTGCCCTCCCCCTCCAAAAAAAAAAAAGCCCACAAGGGGTTATGAAGAGTTTGACACAGCTGAATGACTAAACGACAAATTCCACAGAAATAGTTCATTCTCCCTCACTTTGTACCCTATCAGTTGCTGAACCTTTTTGACTCCACCTCTACTCCTTCAGTCTGTCCCCTTCTCTTCACTATCGTCATAACCACCCTAGTTCAAGACCTCGTCACCTATCCTCTTGCTCAGGACTGTCCAACCTTAGGTTTTTATTGAAACAATAGACAGTATATTTTGATTTGCCATTTTGGTGAGAGCTCTGCGGTAGCTCAGCTTCATTTACTAAAGCATTGATATAAATTTCTATGCTTGTAGGCAGGCCGCATAAATCACACCGCAGCTACATTTTGGACAGCCCTGCTCTAGCGGAATACACTAGTCCCTGCATCCATTCTCTTTCTTCTCTAATCCATCTTCCACCCAGCTGCATGATTGATCATCCAAAAAAAGCCCAGGTCCCACGACATCACTACTACTCTGGGAGCCCCAGTGACTCCCAATTTCCCCCAGAATAAAACACAAATGCCTCTCTTTGGAATTTAAAGTTCTTTATAATTTGTCTCCAACTTACCTTTCCAGATTGGTTGCAAATCACTGTCCTTCACACACTCCACATTCCAACACAACTGGCTACTTGGCCATTTTCTCTACATTCCACTTCCTATTTCCATGCCTTTGCATGATCTCCCATCACATCCTGGGCCATCTCCAGTCATCCTGGTGAATATCGAGCCACTGGATCCAGATGGCTCTGGAGGAGAAAGTAAGGCTGGTGACCTTGCACAGCCCTTCCTCACTCAAATCAAAGTCAACTGCAAGTCATGTCATCATCTCCCTGACATCATGGTCCTCTTCAAGAACGAAGGACAAACACAACACAACAACCATGCCTTTGCATAAACTGTCCCCTGTGCCTGGAATATATTCCCTCCTCATCTTCATTTCTTAGAAGCCTGAGCTTCCTCTATGGTGCCACTCAAGCTAGGCCCATCCTCATTCCAGATTGTTCATGCCCTGCTCCTCACCTCCTGCCCAAAATTACTTTGTATTTACCTTGAATATATTTTGTACTCATTTATCTATGTTCATGTTTCCTTGAGGACAAGGACTATTTTGTTTTGGCTTTTTATCCCCAGCGTGGCACATGTGCTTAATAAATGCTTGAATTACATCCCACTAAGTCTCAATGATACTATGAAGTCAGATTGTCTCCTTGTCTAAGAAAATTTATTCCACTATTTATGTGTTGGTTGTTATTGTTGTTCAGCCATTTCCAACACTTCATGACCCCATTCTTGCCAAAGATACTGGAGTGGTTTGCCATTTCTTTCTCTAGTTCATTTTTACAGATGAGAAAACTGAGGCAAACAGGGTTAAGTGACTTGCCCATGGTCACACAGTAAGGCCAGATTTGAATGGAATCCAGGCCTGGCACTTTATCTACCTAACTACCTAGCTGCCCCATTTACACACCTTGTACATTTGCCTGGATATATTTAAGACCATAGATTTTTATTACCAGCTTTCTTCTTGGTTACTGTCTCCTGCAAATTAACGAGCCCTACTTCCATTCTTTCTATCAAGACTTTGATTGACTCTGATGACCTGGAGAATTAAAAGATCTTTTTTCGACTCTGCTGTTTCTTGGTACTGGCAGCTAATTCTCTGCAGATTAATGTAAAATTTCATTTATTCTCCGTATTTGCTGGAAACCTGATCTTTAGAATTCCTTAATTCTTACTGACAGCTCTGAGATCAACTCTCTCAGCTAATTACTGTGGAAAACTATCTGCCTTCATGGGAGCTCCAACTGGAGGGGTTCCTGGCTGGAGCCTTTTGTAGCTAACTTCCTTGCCTTTTCTTTTAAGATGATTTTGCCTACTGTCCTTGATTGGCAATTAGTAGTTTTCCACCTAAGTTCCACTGAAACAGAAGCTACCTACAACTTAGTAGGTGATACAGATGTTACTCTTAAATCTCTCATATGAGAAATTAACACGACCATTCCAGTGCAATTATTTATTTTGTTATCCAGTGTCTATAGCTGCCAATGCTACCTTCGATGTTTATAATTATGTTACAGTATTAGAACTGCAGAGATAAATCCAGACCATATTGAGGCTCACTCTTACTTTAAGAATTTTCTCTTACTTTCAGGAGACAGGAAGCAGTAAACACATCATATCTTTAAGCTACACACCTCAGGGGAATCTCAAAAGCCTGTGCCAGATCTAATGCTTGTAATCCCTGTTCTCCCTGGGCCACACTGACAGTGGCTGCTGCTCAAGTGAAGTAGTAAGTTCTCTGGAAGGAGAGAATAATCACTTGCACCTGGTCATCAACTATACAGTGAACTCTGAGACCTCTGGCAAATTAACTTTTCTATAGAATCTTTAGGTGGAAAATAACTGAGACCACTCAGACCTGAGGAAACTGCCTTTTAGCAGGTCAAGTAATCCTGATGAATTGTTATCCAGAGCAGAGGAATAGCATAACCACTGTGACTGTGTCTTACTAAATAGCCTGATTAATAGAAACAGTTATCTAGTGGAAGACAAGGCTTTGTTCTCTGCATACAGGAAGCAGAAGCTGGGAACCATACATGCTTTTCCCCTGCCCCAGTTTATCCCACCACCAAATTTCAACATCTTGGTACAGCAAGTAGGAATTCACTAGGGGCAGTCACTAGGGAGCACATTCTCAAATTCTTTGTCCTCCCTAATGTCTTTACTTAAAAGTTCAACAGTTAACATGGTTTACAAATTCATCATATTGTGAACCAGTTTGAGCCCTCCATCACCTGAAAAAGGCCAAAAACCTGGATTGACTAATCAGGAGAAAGACATTTTGGCCCACTCAGTTAACAATCCTTTGCATGCTCTCTGATTGAACCAAAATGCTCCTTGTTGTGTCAGCATCCATACGACCAGATGAAGCTGTCTGGCAGAATTCTTCTGTTTATGACTGGTAAGGACCAGGGACTTTGAATCAGACACTACCTTGGTTAGCTGCACGTTTCTTATCTTGATGATTTACGGACACTATCTTGTTATGACATTCTCTTCTTGTTATGACATTTCGTTGTTTATGAATGACAGACAGAACTGGGGCATCCTGTTATAACCTCTTGAAACTATAATTTTGGCTGACACAGGCACCCTGAATCACGAAGGGAGGAAGGGGGACACTTCCTTGCTCTAAGGGTATATAGTCTCCCTCAGCTGGCTTTGCTTTGAGTTCATCTTCTAATGAACTCCCATACATGTTATGCATACATGTTGCCTACTTTAAGAGAAATAAACATGCCACATATAGCCTAATTTTGTTTGTCTTGGAATGAACTCTGTAAGGTTGACAGTATCATAAGAAGATTTAGTAAGCCAAAGCCATTTGTCCACTTACTCAAGCAACTGAACTCCAAAATGACAAAAAGAACATGGATGATCCTTTTTTGTGGCTAATGGAATTTGACCTGTCCAATGTGGCCAGCTCTCCTGTGACATATCATTTAGCATTTTGAACTGCACTAAAAAAAAAAACTATCATGACACAAATTGACCATTAATTTAGCTAAAATAATACGTAGCTCTCAAACCCCCAACACATTTTATTCCTTGATTTGAGTTAACATAGGATAATCCTAGCTCTACTTAACTCAACAGGATTGTTGTGAGGAAAGCACTTGTAAACTGTGAAGCAGTACATGAACATGCATTACAACAATGACAACGAAGTGCTAATGTTACTTCTAACTCTAAAAGAAAATCTATTTCAATCAAATGGGATGATTCTGATTTTTCCCTCTTTTTCCCATTTCAATAAGGTAACAGTCTTGAAGACCATTTGCAGACTGTACTAATATCTCCAAACGATACCAAAACTATCACTCAAGGAGGATTTGAATCTGTTTGCAAATTCCATCGGACAGAAGCTCTAAATAATGAAAGTGAACCACTTCAAAATGATGGTGAACAGTTATCTTCTACAAGGCAACCAGCACTACAAAGCCAATGTTGTGGTTCTGCCAATCACAGCAGTGTAAAAAAGGAAAAAAATCCAGAGCAAAATGACACATTAATATTTTTTATCAAAAAAGATGTGTATACCAAAGAAACTCTGGTAAACTCTCCCAAAAGTCCACTTCTGAAAGTCTACGATGAATTTGCAGTGCCTCTCCCAATAACAGAAGAGTCATTGTTGGACAGCATTATTAAGGACACCTCCATAAACCTCAAGAAGACCTTGAGCTTCTTGTATGAGAAAAACGTGTGCACAGAGATTGGGGAATCACTTCTTAAAGAAGGGTTTGACCAGACTGCTATTCACAAAGCCAAGGTGATAAGATTAATGATGTAGAAAATAAAAGCAACAAATTACTAAAACATTTATTGTTCGTTTTAATGTATAGGTTTACAGTACAACAATACAAGTAGTATTATGTCATTATAATCACAGGAACAGTAAAAAAATAAATAAATGTCTTAAACACAGACTCAGCTACTCTCTTCCTCTATGGAACTTACTCTTCTAACAAATCCCAGATGTTCACCACCCCCTTCTTTGTCATAGTGATGACAGTGAATATCCCTACTGGTGTTATGGATCATATTTTCTGTTTTTATCAAGCTTATTTCTTGTCTATAGCTTCATTTGTTTCAGACTCAGTTTAGTTTCTTTTCAGCCTTAATTCTATGTTGCCATGCTAATTTACATAGTTGTATATGGTACCATGCAGTGGAAATTGGTACTTTGATTAAATTGGACCAAGTAAGCATTGGACACCTTAAGATATTAAAAAGAGGATAACTCTGGAGGGTAGGATACATTTGTGTAAAGTGAAATGGCCCTTCTGAAATCTTAGCATTTTAGAATGGATATCTTAACCTCCAACTGGATGCCATAATGCCACCAAAATCAAGATTCAATGTAGGGGCAACATTATCATTATTATTATTATTATTATTTAGTATTTGTTGATGTCTCAGGGTACCTGGAAAAGAAAAAGAAGAAGAAAAATCTATCTTCCTAGAGTTGACCCTGAAATTTATAAAATGTAGCACTTCACAGGGAGAAATTAACTTGCTTTAATAAAGCCAACATCTTTAAAGAAAAGAATAAGATTTATCTGTTACCTTTAGACCTTTACTACCTATGTGCCAGGCAAAATAGCTGTTTTATTGTGTGTTTTCTATGAAAGTTCCTAATCTGTCCATCCATCCCAACAGATTGATGCTGAGAAATGTGTTGAACACACAAAGAACTCAGGAGATAACAGCACTCTACAACTGCCATGCCCTCTGGACAAAACCAAAGACTTTGTTCAAGATCTGATGCAATCAAATAGATGTGACCAAAAAAACAGAATGAGTAACATTATTCATCATCAGTTAGATGGGGAAAATCACAGCTATCGCCTTCAAGTAAGAAGCGTAAGCAGTCTTTCATTTTCACCAATGGCAAGCCAAGGAAAGCTTTGATTTAACTTTTTTCCCCCAGTGGTGTATTTTTTAAGATGCTTTTTGTTGAATTCTGTAAGACAAAGCTTCTTACATGTGCCTGTTTGAACTGTTGTTAATCCCTTCAGAATTAACTGTCTCTTAATATCTCAGTCTCCCTATCTGTTACATGAAGGGCTTAGACCCACTAGACCCTATACAGTCATACAGCACTATTTTTCTTCATACATCTTTTACAAAGATCTCCAAGTTCTTTTTTAACTGCATCAGCCTATGCTGTTTTTATTTGAATATTTTATGTTATAGCTACAGTCTTTCAAGGTCTTCAAATCCTGTGACATTCTAATAATGATAAAATCAGAGTAGTAATATTATCTTGACATAGGGACCCAACAGTTTTAATTGGCAGTTTTTGAATGCTTCCACATTTAAAAGATAACTTTTTTAATGTTTTTTTATTTTTTATTAGTAGATTTATTGATTAGTAGATTAATTTATTTGAAGACAAGAAAAACAGCAGAGTCTGAAAGGCTGTATGTCCTGAGAAATTATGGGGATGTGAACAGTTAGCAGTGCTCCTGTAAAACAGATAATTTTACTCTTCAGGCAATGTTGATCTCCGGGATCTTAGAGATGAAGGTATAAGTGTTAAATGCACAGTGTCTCTCATATTAAATGGTAATGACAAACATCTGCATGCCAATGCATAAAACTAATGATCTTTCAGCTAAAATCTTTCCACTTGGAGTAGTAGGATATTAATGGAAATAGTGACTGTTTCACTTTTTCTCTCTTGCTTTCTCAATTAAAAATAGATTTTCGTTAATCCAAGGGAATCCCAGAATGCTAGGGAGGCTCCTGAGAAGGCAAACATTTGTCCGAAGGAAGTAAGGGCAGAGTCTCCAAACCGCTGTGAGAATTTCCTAACTTATTTCACCGACACCAGCACTTGGAGTGAGGCATCTACAGAAGACTTTAGTCCCCAAGATACAAAGCATGGTTTTGAAAGTCTGCAGC
Organism: Phalanger gymnotis; assembly: GCA_028646595.1. NCBI lineage: Eukaryota > Metazoa > Chordata > Mammalia > Diprotodontia > Phalangeridae > Phalanger > Phalanger gymnotis. Next base: position 153,897,010 of record CM053622.1, on the reverse strand, counting down.
CCCTAGAGGAGGAGCATATAGATTTGAATGATGTCATAAATACATTAAAACAAGATAACCATAAGCAGCAAAGTAAAATAACAGAACTAGAGTGTAATAACTTCTACTTAGAGAATAATGTCAAAGAGCTGCAAATGAAAATTTCTAAACAACAGTTATTTGTTGACATCATAAATAAACTGAAGAAGAATGTTGAAGAGCTTATTGAAGACAAGTACAGGGTTATCCTAGAAAAAAATGATATTGAAAACTCCTTGAGGAATTTGCAGAAGGTTTCAAATGAAATACAAAAACAGCTCGAGGAATCTGTGTTTGAAAAGAACACTCTAATATTAGAGCTTAGAAAGATGAAAAAAGATTATGTCGTTCTTCAGGAGAAGCATAAGAATGAATTAGAGCTAAAGAACAAATCCATGAATTATTGTTTGGAAATGGACAAAACCTTAAACAAGAAAGAAGAAGAAACTGGGAGGTTACAGAGTCTCAGAGGAGAACTGGACAAAGCAACTTCTACTAGGGAGTTACTCCAAATAGAATTCCAGAGACACAAGGAGGTCAAGATGCAGGAAAGGCAGGAATTGAAGTGCAGTCTTAGCAAATTGGTTGCTCAAATTAAAGTTTTGCAGTCAAGTTCTGAGAATGAAAGGGCTAAGAATGCCATGTTGCAGCAGCAGATCAATAAGGTAAAAAATAAGAATGCAAAACTTCAGCAGCAAATTGCAAGGAGTGAGGAGCAAAATTATAACTGGAAACTTGAGACCGCTCAGTGGAAGCAACAGCTGGAGGAAATAATGGAGTCAGACATTGCAAAGGTATTGGTCTAAATTCAAAATCCCTAATGCCAAACTTCATGAGTTTTCAACTGCTTATAGGTAATCAGAGCCTGTAGGAACATTATTGGTTATCATAAAATTGAAATAGGATTACTCATAGTTTGATGTCATTCATGCTTCAATCATATAAGATTTTATTTGTGTATAAAGGATTACATGTTATAGTTTTAATAGCAATATATCGGCCTCACTGTGATGTAGGCCTTACAGAATACTAGCTGATTATTCTTTAGATTTTGTCACGCATCTCCTTCATATGAGTAGTTGCATATAAATGGCTTCATAGTTCTTGGCTTTGAATTTTTAATTCCAGAATCAGTCCTACTCCTCCTCAGACCTACTTCAACCCTCTTTTGACCTTTAATTGTGACCTACAGAATGTCTATTCTTTTATAGGCAAAATACATCACAGTTTCAGCCTTTTCCAGAAATAGGATTTCTGTGTCTTAGCTTAATAAAATCCTGTATTTCTCCTGATAATGTCACCTTCCTTGTTATCCTCATTAGTAGAGGTTGTTTCAACTTCCACTCCCTGACCCAGATGAGAGAAGAATGGAAATCAGCATGTATCTTGTTACTTCCAGGTAGTTATTTGACATGTATTACTCAGTCACCTCATATTTTGTGAATTCTATATCCATACCACTGTTTCTTTAGTATTATTATTAGTTTGCCATTGTCTACCAACATTGATAGCTAGGTGGTGTAGTAGATAGAGCATCGGACTTGGAGCCAGGAAGATCTGAATTCCAATCTAGCCTCAGACATTTATTAGCTGTGTGACCCTAGGCAAGTCATTTAACCTCTATTTGCCTCAGTTCCTCATCTGTAAAATGGGGCACATTGGAGAGGGAAATAGCAAACCACTCCAGTATCTTTGCCAAGAAAACCCTATGGACGAAAGTCGGTGGAGTCACATAGAGTTGCACATGACTGAACAACCAAAACCAACAATGACAACATTCCCACCTCTCTCGGTGACTTTAGCATGTAGTTCACCGTTCTACTTTTCACCCCATTTCGATATGATTCTGCATCAACCTGGCCAATGTGCTAGCCTCAGTTTCTCAATCTTTAATTCTGCTGATCTTTGCTTTCGTTCCACTACAGCACTGTCATACCCTGCACCACATCATCACTTGGAACTATTGTTTTACTTCTGGAATTCTGAATTTCTTTTCTCTGCTACCAAGACCTCTACTTCTCCATTTAGACCACTCCCTGCTGAACTTGGTCTTTACTCTCCTTGTGATCTCCATTCCAGTCCATCATCCCTTTCCTTGCCTCATTTATCTTCTGACCTAGGCTGTATCCTTTGGTGGGCCATTTCATCTCAGAACTCTGTTCCTTTGATCCATTACTGTATCTGCTTTCCCCTAGCCCCAGCCTTACTTTCTCACCAATCCAGTAGCCTTTTGTCAGTCTTCCTCCTTGATTTTTCTGAGTTTTTTCAAATTCTTAACCTACTTGACATCTGACACCACTCTTTCCTGGGTCTCCTCCTCCTCTCTGTCTTCTTTTGTTCCTCATTCCCCTGCCACTCCCTAAAGGTCTCTACACTTTCTTCCTTGTCAACCAATGATGCTCCTCCAGCTTCAGCTATTACTTCATTATGGATAACTCCCAAATCCATAGCTCCAGCCCCAACCCCTCTCCTAAGCTTCAGATATGCACTTCTGATTACTTGATTAGCATCTCTACTTGTATGGTCTAGCAGCATCTCAAACTCAAGTTTGATATAGGTTAAACATGTGCAGTCTTACAAAAAAGTTAAACTTTTTGTCTGAAGTTAAACTTTTCCCCTAACTTCTTTCTGATTTACCTATTTCTATAAACGGAATCATTGTTCCCATATTCAAAAATTTAGAATCACATAGAAAAGGAAGAAGATTCTGCAAACTATAGGCCAATGAATTTGACTTTAATTCCTGGGAAAATTCTAGAACATATCAGTAATACCAAATTACATGAAACTAACAGATGCATTTGTTTGCAGAAAGAAGTATTAAAGAAAAAAGAAAGAGAATTAGAGTGGAAGATACACATGTTGGGGAGGTTTCTTCAGGTATGTGGGCACCTATGTTAAGAGAAGAGCCTTTTGTGATCCCAGGCTTATTTCCATAGATATTATATTTAACCCAAAGAAATTGGAATTTTCATGATTTATTCACCTCCAGTAACTTAGAGTGCTTTTGAGAAAGTTTGTTGTTGTATTTTAAACCAGTAGTTCTGTTTTTCATCCTCATCAAATTGACTTACAGAGTCTTTATTAAACATAGTGGGCAAGGCATACTGCTTTGGCCCTAGGATCACAAAGACAAAAAGGAAGCAATCCCCACTCTCATGGAACTTCTGTCCTGAGGTGGGAGGGATGGGGAGGAGCAGCATGTACACAAGACAACCACATTTTTATTTTTTGCAGGGGGGAAGGTAGGGCAATTGGGGTTAAGTGACTTGGCCAAGGTCACACAGCTAGTAAATGTGTCAAGTGTCTGAGGCTGGATTTGAACTCAGGTACTCCTGACTCCAGGGCCAGTGCTCTACTCACTGCGCCACCCAGCTGCCCTAACAACCACATTTTTTAACAATAAAATTAAGTGATGAAGTTGTTGGCAAGGCAAGATGAAATTAACACCCTGTATCAGTTTTTCAGAATTATTAGTACCATGAAATATTGCAAACCAAACTTAATTTTTAGAATTTTGGAGACAATTCATGGTATATTGTGTCTGAGTCTTCATGACCACAGAAGAATCAAACACTACCAAAAACTTTGCTAAGTCTGAATCATTGCAGCTCAATGGAAAGGACCCTAGTCTAGTGGATTAGAGGATTTCCTTGACCATTCTTGTTATATAGCTACCAAATAGATCATATTAGAGAGAGAATATAGTTAGAGGGTAATCCTTAAGGTCAGAAAGGGTTGGGTTCAAATTTTGCCTCTGATATATCTGTGTGATGGTGGGCAAGTTGCTTAATTTCTCAATGCCACTGGTGAGTCTATTAAAATATTATAAGTTAAAGACTACTTGTTTATCTGTATTGGAAAATTACAATTCTAACTCCCTAAATGGATATAGTTTAATGTGTGTGTATGTGACTTAATTACTTTTTAGTATCTGTAGTAGCTGGTATCAGTTCAACTTTTAATTTTTTAAAAATAGATTAATGTTTCACAAACTGTTCTGTGGAATCTCGGTGTTCCATGTAGTGTGAATAGGGGTTCTGTGAAAAAATGTTGATGCTAGCAATTTTCATCTCTAAAATGTTAAATAAGACTTAGCTATTCTCAGCAATACAATGACCCAAGATAATTCCAAAGGACTCATGATGAAAAGTGCTATCTACCTCCAGAGAAAGAACCAATGGAGTCTGAATGCAGATTGAAGCATACTATTTTTTACTTTATTTTTTGTGGGGAGTGTCTGTTTTCTTTCATAACATAATTAATGTGAAAATATGTCTTGCATGATTGCACATGTATAACCTATATCAAATTGCTTACTGTCTCAGGGAGGGAGTAGGGGAAAGAGAAAGGGAGAGAATTTGAAACTCAAATTTAAAAAAAAAACCAGATGTTAAAAATTGTTTTTACATGCAATTGGGAAAAATAAAATAAAAAAATAAAATGTTAAGAAATTTATATGTATGTATATAGATATATATGTAATATGCCATATATAATATCAAATACTTATTACTTGTGATATTTCAATATGAAAACAGACTTAAATTCCTCAATTTTGCTCCAAAATTTGTACCATAACCCCAGACCAGGCCAGCATTTATGAGTCTCAGTAATACTGTTGTTTTTAAGTTATTTTTCAGTCATATCTGACTCTCCATGACCTTGTTTGGGTTTGGGTTTTTTTTTTTTCTTGGCAAAGATACTAACTAGAGTGGTTTGCCATTTTCTTCTCTAGCTCATTTTACAGATGAGGAAACTAAGGCAAACTTAAGTTAAGTGATCAATTTTGAATGAATGAAGCTTTTTTCTATAGAAGTACACTATATAATTTTCTCTTTGGTTCTTTGTTTGTTTGTTTGTTTAGAGAAAACTAGAGCTTAATTCTGACCTCTGCTGGCTAACCAAAAATTTCATTGCCAAAGAGAAGCTGCTTTTAGTTTCTCTTTTTTAACCCTGCATTTTTAGGTGATGTGCTTTTTTAAAATTTAGGACTTTCATTAAAAAAAAAAAAGCAGGCTCTCAGCTTTTAACAAGATGAATTTGAATGTGTCCACCACAGGACATGAAGATAATGCATTCAAATGTGTTCCTGAACTGCCCACCTTTTGAAGAAGAAAGTTTGAATTCACCATATATGAAAAAAACTTCTCAGTTTGTATCGAAGATGCACGATTTAATGGCTCTGATGATGGGACTGCTTACCTGTGAGGTAAATAAAACATTCAGAAAGTTTGCAAAAACCAGGCATAGTAAGGCAGACAAAAAGACTGACAAAAATATAACCAGATGTAATGCCTAAAACTTACATTAAATATCTTCAGATTCCAGAATTACTTAAAGCTCTCCCACTGTCTAATGTTCCTTGGCCTTAGGTCATTACCCCCCTAATGACAACCGTCAATTTTTAATGGACTGATTAAGCAGGGTGTGTATTAACCTGGTCCCCTTTTCCTCTATTCCTTTACTTTCCTGCACATTTCCTTGTTCATTAACACCATCTATTGTAATTACAACAGACTGTTGTGAGCCACAACTCTTTGGTACCAATAAATTCATTTTGATCTGTCCCTAGGCTCTTGTGCTAGAACTTTATATTTATGAGGCCCAAAATGGTTGTGATGTATATAATAATGCAAGTAATTAGGAGAAGAGAATAGAGATGAACCTCTTGGTGTGGCCAGGCCCAAGTGCCCCACGCTGGATTTTGTTGTTAAGCCTTTAAATACCCTGGCATGCCTCTGCTACTGAAATAACAATTACAGAATAGATAGAGATGTCAAATTGTTCCTGCTTACAGTGTAACCAAATTCCTTTTTCCTTCTTTTTTAATTTGGTATGATTTTGTATAGCTACTTCAGTCATGTCCAACTCCATCTTGGAATAGATACTGGGGTGGTTTGCCATTTTCTTCTCCAGCTCATTTTACAGATGAGGAAACTGAGGCAACCAGGTTTAAGCGACTTGCCCAGGGTCACACAGCTAGTACGTGTCTGAGGCCAGATTTGAACTCAGAGAGATGAATTTTCTTGGCTCCAGGCCTGGCATTCTAGCCACTGTGCCACCTAGCCTTTCCATGTGACTAACCCATCCTCTCTTTTTTTTTAATCTTACATTCTTCATCATTCTTCAGTGACATCATTTACCCCACTTCTTGTTTGTAATGCATTGCATACTGTTTATGTCCACCATGTATATCTCCCTGTTGCATTTTGGGTGAGTCTCTACTTCCCTCCAAGGACTAGTTTATAAATATAAAGCCATACAAATTCCTTCCACACAACACTTTCTGAGATGCCTTAGGATAAGTGGCTGAAGTTGGTTTTTATTGAAAACTCTAGTTGGTCTAGCTTCTCCAATTTTAATCTTGTTATTTTTCTCAGGATACAGATAGTCCTGATATTGAACATTTGCAGGACAGTGGGAATGTTTATGAAAAAATGAAGTGTTTCAACTTTAAGAAAAAAAGTTTGGAAAAAGAGGTATGGTGACTTAAACTTTAGAAATAATAACCCTCTTGTTTAGTCAAAGAATAAGGCCATATATAAAGGCATAAAGAGATACTAATATTTGAATAATTTTTGTTCTCAAAGAAGTAATTCTTAGAATTCTAGAGCTTTCCTAGGCCCTTTACAAGAGTGTTTATTGATTCAAAAACCTCACCCATTTAAGTAATATTAAATCTACTTCTTATAAGTACAAGGTAACTTCATCTACCACAGCTTTCATCAATGTCTATGTTTTTGGTTTGACAGTCAAGGATTCTTCAGCTGACAAAAGCAGAGATTTGAGAGTAGAGTCAAGGGAATCACTATGTGAAATAGTGCCTTCTGCCTCCTGACAGAAGCGTATGTTCAAAATGAGCATTATAGAATCATAAGACTGGAGAGGTAGATCTGAGAGATGCATCATTTTGAATCTGAGGTACATACATGTAGTAGTAATTTAGATTTGAAGATCTTTCCCACTCATTAATAGACCATGTGACCTGCTTATGTCACAGGAAGCCTAAGTCATGTGTTGTAGGAGGAGCTTCCTGACAGGAAAAGGAAGTTATGTGACAGGAAATGGAGAGAGAGAGAGAGCAGTTATGGTTTCTAATGGCTACCGTTGTGACGGTTAAAACTGAATAGGCAGACTTAGCCGTACTGTGAGTTTGTCTTTGGTAAGACCCCAGCAGGGGGTTGGAGAGGTTTTGGGATGGCGAGGTTCCAGGTTGTGATATCGTGTTTTGGGTTCCTTGCTGTTATGATGAAGTGGGCTAACTGGCTGTGGGAGCTGAACATTTGGCTATGGGATATGGTTCTCTGGTATCCAAATAAATGTTATACTTCTTCTACCTTCTTTATGGAGAGTCTCTCATACTTTGTGATGCAGAACTACATAGGCATATTCACAATTACCAATGATATTGTGTTTATTGCCTTATTGATAAAATATATAGCAAGGAATGTGGGCCACAATGCCGCCTAGTTAAAGGAATATACTCAAGTTGGGTACTTAGACTCATGACATTTGGGCCCTTCACCAAAGGAAAACAAATGATCTGAATTGAGAAAAAAAGAAGACATATGCCTGGAATTCTGGGGCAGTTTTTTGTGTCTTTTAACTGAAATATAGAAAGAAAGGGCTTAGAGGAGAAATCATGGGATTTCAGAGAAATTGTCCTTCTCAGGTTGGTCTAAATGAAGAAAGAAGCCTAGTTCAGGCTAGTTCAGAAGCCTAGTTCGGGCTCACTAAGACTAGTGAGATAATAAAAGTAATTTTGCATATATCAATTTAATTTTGATAAAACTTTGTGCCATTAGAATTAATTGGGATTCCAAATATTGAAGGTAATATTTTGAATTAAGCCTGTTTTTATATTATATTCAGAGATCCCTATTGACCTCTCATGAATTTACTTTAAAAATATAATCTTATCTTTCATGGAGACACTTATGTTATCTTTAATCATAGATACTTTAAGATTCTTCCTGTGACATCCAGTAGTGTACAGTAAAGATAATAAGAACATAGAATAATTTTTATTTCTCTTCCTTTTATAATATAAATTGTCTCTAATTCTTCTTAGCTACTGAAACATAAGGAAAGAATCTCAACCTTTAGACAGTTAATCACTAATGAAAGAGTTTTTCAAGAGAAGTTTTCTGAGGTATGTCTAATACTTATGTTCTGTCTCGCACATTTTCAAAAATGACACCACTGATAAACCTTGTACGAATTGATTTCTATTCCCACCTTCTATCTCTGTACCCCAACATCTCCATCTATTTGAAGTTCCTCACTTTTTTATTCAAAGCCCAAAATATTGCATCCTCCTCCATGAAGTACTGGACAGCTTCATGTCTCACAAATAGGCAGTTTGCCCCCAAGAAAAAAAAACATTGAATATTTCCAGCATGAGGGTCTTTTTGTGATAAGGGTAGCTGGGCTCCTCTCCATAGGAAGTAGGTTCTTATATTTCACAGAATAAGGATGTGGATCCACAGGTACCACAATGTGATAAGTCCAATAACAGCCAGAAGAAAAAGAAGAAACATCAGTGTTTGATTATTACTTCCTGCTGAAGAGTATTTGTTCACCTGACATAGGTAACAGAGACATTTGCTCTCTTCTGCAAGAGCACCAGTGGTATTTTCATCAGTGTTTGTTATTAAAGATATAGGATTCCAAAGAGGAAAAAAGGCATATTTGGGAAATAAACAATGGATTTAAAATACGATGTTTGAGAACAGGATTTGGATTTCTAGACCACAGCTTAAAATATAGGGATGACAGATTCTTTAAAAGGGATCAAATATACCCAGACAAATGCTAGCAAAAATATTTTCCTGGTTTCTTGTAAATCTCTTCAAGAGAACTTTATATTAAAATTAATATTTAATTATTTAATTTAATTTTTATTATATTATTACATATTATATAATGTATATAATATATAATAAAATATATAAATATAAATAAATAAAATATATAAAAATATATAAATATATAAAAATATAATATATAATATATTATATTTTACAAAAAATTAATTATTTAACTTAATTTTTTTAATATTATTACATATTATATAATGTATATAATATATAATAAAATATATAAAAATATATAAATATATAATAAAATATATAAAAATATATAAATATAAATAAAATATATAAAAATATAATATATAATATATTATATTATACAAAAAATAATTATTTAATTTAATTATTAATAAAAATTAATATTTAATAATTAATAAAAATATTTATATTAAAAAGTAAGGAAGAGAGAGAAAACAGCCACATAGATCTGACAATCCGTGTGCAACAGAGGGGTAACAAAAAGGTATAGCATAAAAAGAAACATAATAAAGCAGAAGGCTAATAATTCAAAGAAGACACTCCAAGAAGCAATAAAAAATGGCTGCTCTTTACATGGTGGCAAAAAAATGGAAGACGAGGGCATGCCCATCAATTAGGGAATGGCTAAACATGTTGTAGTAGGGATATTAATGTGATAAAATACTATCATAAGATATACAATATACAAAATACTAACATAAGAAATGAAGAGGAATGGTTTCAGAGAAACCTGGAAAGACTTGTATGAACTTATGCAGAGTGAAGTGAACAGAACCAGGAGAACAATTTATAGAATAACACAAATGTTATAAAGATAACTTGGAAAGACTTAAGAACTTTGATCAACACAATGACCAACTACAGTTCCACAGGACTCGCAATGAAATTTGATACAGACCTCTAAATAGAGAGGTGATGGACTCAGTATACAGATTCACTCTACCACTGGGGCACTGGTGAGGAAGGAGGTTTGTTTTCTCAGCTGGAATGACGAAAGATGGAAGGGAGAGAATGTGAATCAGAAAATAAAATATTGAATTTTTTTTAAAAGGAACTATATATTGTATATTATTTCACTTTATTTTTAAATAATATTTTCCCCCAATTACATGTTAAAACCTTTTTTTTAAATTTGTTTTAAAGTTTCGAGTTCCGAAATCTATCCTTCCCTCCCTCTTTCCTCTCCCCACTTCCTGAGACAGTAAGCAATCCCATATAGGTTATACACGTGCAATCATTAAAACATTTCCTTATTAGTCATTTTGTACAAGACTTGAACCAGAAGAAAGAAAGGAAGGGAAGGAAGGAAGGAAAGAAAGAAAGAGAGGAAAAATAGCATGCTTCAGGCTATATTCAGCCAGTGTCAGTTTTTTTTCTCTGAAGGTAGATAGCATGTTTCCTCGTGAACCTTTTGGGACTGTCTTGGAGTATTGTATTCCCGAGAATAAGTCATTCACACTTCCTCATTATACAATATTGCTGTTATTGTGTACAATATTCTCCTGGTTCTGCTCAATTCACTTTGCATCAGCTCATGTAAGTCTAGGAACAGAATATATTAAGAAGAGGTAGAGGAATAACATTTTCTATTAAAAATTTTTACTCATCGGGGGCAGCTAGGTGGCACAGTGAGTAGAGCACTGGCCCTGGAGTCAGGAGGACCTGAGTTCAAATCCAGCCTCAGACACTTGACACACTTACTAGCTGTGTGACCTTGGTCAAGTCACTTAACCCCAATTGCCCTGCCAGAAAGCCAAAAAAAAAAATTTACTCATGTAAAGAAATCTAAGAACTTGAGGGGGAAAAACATGGTGGAGAGCCTTTGGATGAGAATCAGAAGACCTGGAAAAAGAAGCAGTATTATTGTTAGAAGTACACTGTAAACTATCAGGACAAAAAGGAGGAATTAGATGGAGAGTTCAGGAATCATCACAAACCTGCTATGGAAACACTGTAGTGTATGGGGGAGGGGCAGAATTATCTGGATATCTACTGCCACACACCCTCCTTCTGCCCAAATCATAGCATCTGGTCACCTTGTGACATACTTTAATGATGATTTCATCCTTCAAAAGGTGGAAGAATTTTTTAAAATTAACTGCTATTTTGGACTTGATTCTGGCCATATTGGGGAACCTATCCTACAAGTCTTGATATAGAAGAAAGGAAAACTGCATAATCTGATATGTCGCCTAGATTTGAGGAGAGCGTACATCAAAGGATTTGGAGGAGGTAGAGAAATCAAATGGCTTAATATTTTGAAGAGGCAGTTGACTGGAGGAATGGGAAGCCCTCAAGACATAAGCAGAAATAATTGGATGAGAAAGAAAAAAATTAACTACTTAAAGAGTCTATTATGTAGACACAGGGAACTCATGAACAAATCCACATTTCAAAAACTTCTATAAAGAACCTGGAGGATGAATACCAAAGAATATCCCAGTCCTGTAAGAATTGTGAATCCCAGAATGAGTGGAGGTGGTGCTGAACACTGTGAACAAAGAAAGGGATTTTTTTTTTACCTTTGTTGATTATAAAAAGATTAAAAAAAAAGAATGGGGCTAATGTTCAAGAGAGATATAATGACCAGACAATCGACGTACTTAACTCTTTATTTCATTTCTGTTTTCTCTCCTAAAGAGAGTGATCAGTGGAAAGATTAGAACAAAAATGGTAAGGAGGTAGTGGAAACGCAAGGTAAATGAGACAGGATCAGTGAGTTCAAGTTACCAGGCACAAAGTATATCCTAAGGAGTATTAACAAGTGTGATTGCTGAGCCACTCTTGGTAAACTTAGACATGTCTTGGAAAATGGGACAGCTATTACAAGACTAGAAATGGGTAAATATTGTCCCAACTTTTTTAGAAATGGGAAAGGGTAGATTCTACAAGCTTCATGGCTGAGGGAGTTTAACTTCCCTTCCTGGAAAAGTTCTAGAACACATTATTAAGGTAATGGTTTGTGAGTACCTAAGGAAGCAGTGATCTCAGAGTGGTAGCATGGATTCATCAAGGCCAAACTATGTCAGACTAACCTCATTTTTTATCAAGAAGTAATAAGAAGGTGGGAAAGGGGGTGGGGGTGGGGAGATGTTGTGTTCTATTTAAATTTCAGCAAAGCATTTGACAATGTTTCTTATTCTATGCCCATATATAAGTTGGAGAGATACAACTGGGCGATAGAGAGGTAGATCTGGGTTTGCGTTGAATGACACAGAATAGTTATTTATAGGTCAGTGTTAGCTTGGAAAACGGTCTCTATGGGTATGCTCCAGGGATCTGTATTTAGCCTTATGTTATTGAACCTTTTAATCAAAGACTTGGACGCAGACACAGATGGCATGTTTATTCAACTTACAGACAACATGAAGCATGAATGGATAGCTAATACGTTTGTAGGGTCTGGAATTCCCCTCACTGGGGAGCTCTCTTCCTTTCCAAGGGCCAGTGTCCCCCTGCACTGGGATGTTCTCAGCTTCTCCAATTAGAGGAGCTGATTTGGTACCAGAAAAAGAGGCCAAGGGCTCAATTATGATTAAATATAGAGTTTAATAAATGGTTTTAACAATCATAATGGATTGCTTACAATAGGGGCCAGTCTTGGGTGGCTGCCAAATGAAAACATTCTCAATAATGAATCAATTCCCTGCAAAGACCCCTAGAAAGCCCAGTGGTAGTTATAGAAATCATTTAAGGGGAGGTGGAGTTATAAAGCACATTGCTACTGATTAGTGGATATTTTGGGTTTCTGCTTATTAATGAGCTCATTTCCAAGGTTGGGCGTTAAGCCAATGTTATTGGGCAAATTCCCAAACACAGGTTTGTGTACTGGTCACATTTGCTGTTCATGAACTGGTCACTCTGTGTCCATGTTATGGTTATTGCCTGGTCACACTATCTAAGTTATGACCCAGGATCTGAATTATGATTTTTAACAAGTCACCATGTCTGGGCTTCCACTTTTCACAGAGTTTTAGCTTATGGCTTTCACTTCTTATTGTGTTTTATGGCCTTTTTCCCAATCGAGACCCCGTAACATTATATGAGAGTCTAGATCCAAAAAGATCTAGATAGACTGGAACAGAGATGTCCAACTCACTGCAGCCCACAAAACTCTTGAGTACACTAGAACCAGACTAAAATGTAATTGGGAGTTGTTTAACAAAATAAATACAAATACAGTTCAACATAGATAATGTTAATTTGTGGTTTTCTAAGTCACTGTACAGCCCACAGGGATTGATTTCTATTTGAGTCTGACATCACTGGACTAAAACACTGGGCTGAATTGAATAAAATTAAATTCAAGAGGCATAAAACATTATATTTACATTCAAAATACTGACTTCAAAAGCACAGGATGGTAGAAGACATAGCTAAACAATATTTTCTGTAAAAAAAAATTCATTCCTGTTGGGGTCAGGGGGAGAGTGAGGAAACCGGGGAAGGGAAAGGAATAAGCATTTATATGGCTCCTACTACGTGCCAGAAACTCTGCTAAGCTTTTTACAAATTATCTCATTTAATCCTCACAACAATCCTGCACGGGTGCTATCCTTATTTTATGGATGGAGAAAATGAGGCAAACAGAAGTTAAGTGACTTGCCCAGGATCACACAGCTACAAAATGTCTGAGGCGGACCTGAACTGAGGTCTCCCTAATTCCAAGCCCAGCACTTTATCCACTACCCTCCCCCACGCTGCCTCTTAATGGACTACAATCTCAGTATGAGTCAGTGTTAAGCCGCTGTAGCCAAAACCAAACACCTAGCGCTCTCCTAGGCTCTCGTAAGAGAGGTGTAATGGTTAGGAGGAGAGAAGTAATGCGGTCTTGCTGTACTCTGCCCTGGTCAGGCTGTACTTTGAGTTTGGGGTTCAGTTCTGAGAATCACCTTTTAGGAAAACCAGATAAGCTGGTGTGTGTCCTGCCTGAGGAGCATAGCTGGATACTTGGAGAGCATACCATTAGAGGGAGCAGTTGGATGTAAAAGAGAAGTGAGAGCTTGCCTGCAGGTGCTCACAGGGATGTCACAAAGCTAGAAGCAAGGTTAAAGGCTACAAGATGTATTATTAGGTTGTAAAGAAAGTGTTCTCCTCCCACTCCTTTTTATTAACATCTTTACAGTCTCATCATAGTAATGGGCTCATTGGGTCAAAAGGTATGAATAGCTCTATAGCTTTTATTCTTATGGGACAGCTTGGAGGTGCAGTGGTTGGACCACCAGGCCTGGAGTCAGGAAATTGTTTTTGTTGGATCCTTTTAGTCGTGTCTGACTCTTTGTGACCCCAATTGGGGTTTTCTTGGCAAAGATACTGAAGTGGTTTGCCATTTCCTTCTCAGCTTACTTTATAGATGAGGAAATTGAGGCAAACAGGGTTAAGTGACTTGCCCAGGGTCATTCAGCTAGTAAGTAACTGAGGCTAGATTTGAACTCAGGTCTTCCTAATTCTAATCCCAGTGCACTATCCACTGCATCACCTGTCACCTCAAATATTTGTTAGCTGTGTGACCCTGGGCAAGTCACTTAACCTATGTCTTCCTCAGTTTCCTTAACCTGTAAAATGAAGATAATAGTAGCACCTATCTCCCAGGGAGGCTTTGAGGATCAAATAAGATAATAATTGTAAAGCATTTAGCATAGGGCCTGACACATAGTGAGCATTATATAAATGTAAGCTGCTGTGATGATGATGATGATGATGGCACGTTACCTGCACCTTTCCTTTCCCCATATCGTACTCCCTTAGTCATTTGCCTTATTTCCTCATCTTTGATTACAAATTCTTTGAGAGCAGGGTCTAATTTTGTCTGTCTTTGCATATCCAGTACCATTACCTTTCACATAGTAGGTGATTATTGAATAGAGATCTCAGTCACAGACTGGCAAATATATAGCTGGGCAAAAATTCATGTAAAAGGGGTTTTTCAACTTTGTATCTCCAATGTCAAAAAATATTAATACTATGTATCATGTTGTAGGTAGAAGACTGCTAGAAATAATTTTATTTAGCTTATCATTATTCTAATTCCAAGCATGTCTAACTTAAAGAGTGAAATGTCCAAACTGGCTCTCTCTCTACCCTAAGACAGTTGGAGAGAACATTTTTAGAAATCTTGAAGAAAAAAGTCACAGTGTTAAAATATGTTTGGGGTTGAATTTAACATTCTAGAACAATATTAAGAATAGTCACTTAATCTTTGACTAGAACTGTTCCATTCCTCCTTGACTACTCCCCTCAAGTGTTCTCCTGGAGAAATCAAAGGGACTATCCTCTGATCAGTATGTAATCCTTTCTAAATGGAGAAAGGTGGATCATTACACTTCAGAGAAGGTACTGATAAAGCACCTTCATAAGAGGTATTTTTTTGTCCTGATTTTTGGTTACTACCCTTGATAGTTTCCACAGGAAAGACTCCTTTTTTCCTTGACCTACTAAAGGGATAAGTCTAGAAAGGTTTTTAGACGGTAGAAATATTTATTCCTATTTCTAGAGAAACCAAAAAGGAGTTTTTTAAAATATGCTTCCATACTAACACAGTACATACAATGGTTGTTTGACAAATATGTTTAAATTAAATAGAATTTGCTGAAAGAAATAAATATTGTGACTGAATATTAATATATTTATTTTTAGGACAGAGATACTGATTCAGAAGAACTCGAAAATTATACAAATGTTCCTGACTTACTAAGCACCAAACTAGATCAGTACCATAATCTAAATGGAGAGCTTAATTCCCTGGTAAGAAAAACTACATGTTACTATCAGTTACTTTTTCAACTTGGGATTGTTTTTTTTTCCTAACCTTCACTACTACTGTAAATAGTGTTGTTGGTTTTATATGGTGGCAACATATTGGTATGTCCCAGATAAATCTGATTTTGTTATTAAGCTGGAGGTTACCCTAATTCAAGTAAAAGTATATCTGTTATACATAGGCTTTGCTTCATTATATTTTTATCCAAATAGGTGTTGCTTTCAGTGATTTCATTTTAAAAAATTATTTATTTTTAATATTCTTTTCTTTTTAAATTTTCAGTTACATGACTTAGCTATTCTCAGCAATACAAAGATCCGTGACACTTCCAAAGGACTTAAGATGAAAAATACTATCTACCTTCAGAGAAAGAACTGAATGCAGATCAAAGCATACTGTTTTTAAATATTTTTACTGGGTTTTTTTGGGGGAGGGAGGCCTGTTTTCTTTCATAGCATGACTAATATGGAAATATGATTTGCATAACTGCACATGTATAACATATCATACTACTTGCTGTCTTAGGGAGGGGGCAAAGTTGGAAAGGAGAAAGAATTTGGAACTCAGAATCTTAAAAAATGAATGTTAAAATTGTTTTTACATGTAATTGGAAAAAATAAAATATTAAAAATATAGATAACATTTTTGAACCCACCCACTGAGAAGGCAAACTATATGATATCAGTTATACATGTGAAATCATGCAAAACATTTCCATATTAGCCATATTTTTTTAAAAAAGCAAGAAAAATAAAATGAGAAAATTATATTTCAATTTGCATTCAGAGTTCATCAGTTCTGTCTCTGGAGGCAGACACAATATTTTCATCATGAGTCCTTTGAAATTGTCTTGGATCATTGTATTGATCAGAGTAGCTATCTTTCACAGTTGATCACCATTATAACTTTGCTGTTACTATGCCCAGTGATCTTTGGTTCTTCTCACTTCCCTTTGTATCAGCTCCTATGTGTCTTGCCATGTTTTTCTGAAACCATTCCTCTCATCATTTCTTATAGCACAATAGTACTCTATCACAATCGTATGCCATAACTTGTTCAGCCATTTCCCAATTGGTGAGCAACTCTTCAATTTCCAATTCTTTGCCACCACAAAAAGAGCTACTATAAATATTTTCATAGATGTAGGTCCTTTTTCTTTTCCTTTGATCTCTTTGGGATACAGACCTAGTAGTGGTATTGCTAGGTCAAAGGGTATGCACAGTTTTATAACCCTTTGGGCATTGCTCCAAATTATTCTCCAGAATGGTTGGACCAGTTCACTGCTCCAGGAACATTTCGTTAGGGTACCTATTTTTCCCTCATCCTCTCCATCATTTGACATTTCTGACAGATGTGAGGTTGTTTTATTAAATTTGCATTTCTCTAATCAATAGTGATTTATAGCATTTTTTCATGTGACTATAGATAGCTTTAATTTCTTCTGAAAACTGCCTGTTTATATACTTTGATCATTTATAAGTTGGGAAATGGCTCTTATTTTTGTAAATTTGACTCAGTTCTGTACTCAGTATATATTTGAGAAATGAGGCCTTTACCAAAGTAACTTGCTATAAATTTTTTTGATACTACTTCATTGTCCATAGTACCTTTTAGCAAAATGTAGTTTCCCTGATTATCTCTTTTAATTAGGGCTGTTTTTGCTTTTGTTTTGTCAGATTGTGATTGTTACCCCTACCTTTTTTACTTCCACTGAAGCATATTAGATTCTGCTCTAGCCCTTTATTTTAACCCTGTGTGTATGTCTTCCTCTTTCAAGTGTGTTTCTTCTTAACCATATCTTGTTGGATTCTAGCTTCCAATGCATTCTGCTATATGCTTCCATTTTATGGGTGAGCTTATCCCATTCACAGTTATGATTACTGACTGTGTATTTCCCTCCATTATTTTCTGTTTCTTCTTTTCTCTCCCTCTCTTTTCATCCTGTCCCTTCTCAAAAGTCTATTTTGCTTCTAACCCCAGTGATTTAATTTTAATCAGTTCTAATTTTACCACAAAATCATTTCTATTTTGTAGAGTAGAAGTTTTCTAAAATTAATTTCTTCAAAGAGATTTGTATCATGCTCTTTGTTCTATTACAGGAAACTAACTTTTAAGAGTCATTCTTAATCTTTGGACTTAAAGGCAATAATTATTTGCTTTGTCCCTAAAGTAAATATTACCTTTTCCATAAATTAGGAAATCTTTTACTATTAGTTTTATTGGAGATTAGCTAACAGAAAAATTCTACTCTGGTGATAGAAAGGAGTTGTGTTGTCCTTAGAAACCACAAAGTCATCTAGAAAATGTTGAACAATCTGATATGAGAGATGGAAAACGAGACTTGACCAGATGTTTTTGTTTTTAATAAATCTACCATGTAAAGATAAGGTTAGAATTATATGTGTATATTTACATAGAGAGAGAATATATTTGTGTGAATGTGTGTACGTATGTGTAAACTGTACACTATTCAGCCATGCATATTAGTGAAATAACATGATGCCTTATTAAACAACAGTGGTCAATCTACAAATATTTCTTCAGTCTTTGCTATGAGCCTAGCTTTAAGAAATATCAAAGAAATTATTAAAAGCTATGTTCCTGCTCTCATTCTGACTCTCAGACATCCTGACTTCTTTGGATCATTTTTCCTTTCTAGGAATCTCATGTGGCTCTTTGTACCTCTTAAAAGCATTTTTACATTTGTACGTAAAATAATATACATGTAATGTGCATGCACGTAATAAATATTTGTGCATGAGGCTTATCTTCCCTACTAGGCTGTAAGTTCCTTAAGGAAAAAAAACTATCTTTTTCATTTTTGCATTGCCAACCCTTAGTACAGTGCTTTGCTCAGAGATGGGTAATGAGTATAATTTTTAGTAAAATTTATTAAGCCCTTTGTTTTTAGCTAAATGTTTTTAAAACAACATTGAACATCAATACAACCAAGTAAACTCAGTAACTTGGCAGCTATTTTTATCCCAACTAATTTCAACATATAACATATATCTATCCTTATCAAGATTCGTTGTCCATCTATTTTTCCTTCCATTTCCTCTTATATATACAGTGTGTACTCAGTTCTTTTTTCCTTAAACTTAAAGCCTTCTCTTTTTATTCATCTTTGTTCTTGATTATTACCTGGCAGTTGATTGAGGCTCTATCTCAGCATTCCAGAGAAATAAGGATTAACAGCATTTAATAAAGCTGTATCCCTTTCTCCCACAATGGTTAGGTACTGCTGCTTTGGGAACACCTATCCATCTGGTTATGGGAACGACATTGTTTTTGCTGTCTTGGCTTCATAATTACTTCGGAGTAGCCCCTACAAATAGGCACATATGTTAAAAATAGTTACACATAAAGATTTCTTTAGGAAGATGACTAAGTGTTAACAATTTAAAAAGGAGTTATGCTGTAGGGTTCCTATAATATTAGTTTGCTCCCTCCTCTTTGGGAATAAGTATATATACCTAATCATTGAGGAGGGGAGAGAGAGAGCACTGACAGTTGGAGTAGGGGGATAAGCACAAGATGCCTACAGGAAGTTAGTATAGGAGCAGAAGGGAAGCAGGGAATCTAAGAGGCAGAAGAAAGGACAGGAATAGAGGGCAGCTTGTGCAGAGAGATGAAGGGCAAAGATGGAATGTTGAGGTTAGCTTGACTGGAAGCAGCAGTACCTAACCATTGTGGGAGATGAGTCCAGAAATCCAAAAGAATGTGTATTTTATGTCTATATTACACGTGAATAATGCTTCCACTTTTACAACCTTCGTGTAATATGATTATATGCTATATAAACTAATGAATTGGTTAGAGATGAATCAGTTATGCACAGTCATGCATCTAACAAATGGAAGTTGTTAGTGTAGGGAAGAGCATGCAGATAGGTAAGTGATCTGTTTGATGGAAACACTAACACATATTCCCTAGACACAAAACCTAGAACTGCCCACTGCAGCGAGCTAAAGGGGAAATGGCTTTAACTGCCTGAGGTCCTGAAAGGGAGGAACACATAGAATGGCCAAAAACACCAAAAGAACCCCCACTGGTTATGTGGGCCACATTATATAAAACCTAATTTATCATCTTTCCCCCAAAACCTATACTTTCCCTTTATGTCTATCCTGACCCGATCTCTTTTACTCATTCTTTTTCATTACCCACTATATCAAATCATTTCCTAAATTCCATTGATTCTGGCTCCTCAATAGCTCTCAAATCCCATCTTCCACCACTACCAACTTTGTCCAGATTCTCGTCATTTGGTCTGATGGGGTTTTTTTTTCATGTTTATGGAATTTTTTTTGGTTTTGATCTAGATGTTCAACTCCTAAACTCTTGGTGTTTAGAAATTCCCTCCACCATTGCAGATCATTGGTAATTTAAAGTCTTGGAAGAGTTGCTTGGGGGCACTGAGAGACCAAGGGATTCGTTCTCGTTCAAGCTGATACATTTGTATAAAAAGCCAGGTAGAAACCAGGGCTTCTTGGCCACCCCTTTCTCTGCTACCTGATGCTTTCTCTGTTATGGAATAATTGACTTTTAAAAATCTCTCTGCAAAGTGATATCATGGTATGAACATCAATAAAAAGATGGAGGTGGAAGTAGTTATTTTTGAAGAGAAGAGAGTTTCTGCTTATTTATGCCTTAATACCAATAACTACTTGCTATCATCCAGGATGTCTTTGCCTAGCAATCACAGAATTTCCCAGAAAGAGGATCCCTTGTGGAAAAGGGCTTTTTGCACATGAGGATTTGTACTTAGTAGGTGCTTAAAAGCTATGTTAAATTGAATTGTTGGCTCGAGTGAGGACTAATTCACTAAATGATTCCACATAAATTTTAGAGAAATTTTTTTCCCCTGCTGTTTTCCACATTGTCAGCATATTTTGACGCTGAGCCTCAGTGAATTTCTGTTTTAGCCTCATTCATTTTGAACCATAAAAGGGGGTAAATAAAACCACACTCCATTAGTTTATTCAGCCAATTTCTTTATCTCCTAAATGAAGTAAAATAAAAGCATCTTTATCTTTTATTCCTGCTTTTTTTTAAAAAGCTTCTACTACTCTTTCAATAACTGGGTGATGTCATGGTCCTCTTCAAAAATGAAGGACAAACACAACCTGGGTGGTATATCTCAGTTTGTGAGACAGAATGATAAGCATTTTGCTGTTCTTATTTTTAATGATCACATATGGTTTTCAATTTAGAATTTCTACTGATGTTTCTTTAGATTAGCAAATTGGGAAATCTGTTGGAGTCCAAAGAGGACCAGTGCAACCAACTCATTGAAGAAAATGATGAGTATCAAAAACATTTAGGAAACCTGACAAATAAGGTATGGTCTTTTTTAGTATATAAAATCCTTAATCTCCTATAAATTATGCTATGTATTACATTGGCTTCTTTAATGTCACGACACGGAACACATTATCCCCAGGAAGTAACTTAGCAGGTAGATTTTTTAAAAGTCTGTTAATCTATGAACATAAAATGCTTCGTAGATTACCATGGAATCATTCATGATCTCACTTCAGACAATTAATAATAATAATACTAATAGCTAACATTTTTATAGTGCTTACTATGTGACACCAGGCACTGTGCTAAGCACTATAAAATTATTATCTCATTCAAGCTTCACAACAACCCTGGGAGGTAAGTGCTATTATTTCACAGATAAGGAAATTGAGGCAAAGAGAGGTTAAGTGACTTAGTCAGGGTCACACAGCCAGTAAGTGTCTGAAGTCGGATTTGAACAGGTCTTCCTGACTCCTGGCCTGGCACTCTATCTACTGCACCATCTAGCTGCCTTAACCTCCTAAGTTTTAGTAAGGAACATCTAAATCATCTACAATATGTCTGAAAACATATTTTATTAATGTATGGAGTCAGCATAGTTTTGAATGGCCACAGTGCACCAAATCAGTGGGGCTTTGCTGCTAGCAGATAGGCAATGCAAGAAAGGCTAGAATGTCAGCTAGGTGGGTGGAGAATCTGGCCTGTTTAGCTCGCTTTCTGTTCTGGCTCTTATCACTTGGCATGCTAACCCTAAGAAGAACTTGGGAGGTTTTGACTCTAAAGTAGAAAGCTTTCTATAACTGAAGACTTTCCATAAATCCAGGGTCAAGAAGGAGACTTAATGCTGGTCTGTGTCCTTCTGTTCTTATCAGGGAGAAGTTTTGGCCTCCACATCCCATTGCTTTAGCACTCTATTTTGGCCAGCTAGAAACCTTGCAGTCTCTGTTGTATATAATAAAAGGTCTGCATTTTGAGCAAGTGAAAGTAGTATTGCCTGATTAGGAGGAGGGGAGGGCTATTTTAAAGCTGGTCAAATAATCCTACTGTTCCAGACGACTTTTTAAAATAATTTATAACTAAATAACACTTTAGTGTCACTTAGATGACCAGTTGGAAAACACTGGACTCCTGTGCCCTGTCAAGTCAAGGTTCTCAAACGCTCTGCCAATGAAACACGAGACCTAGCAGGTCCTGCCAAACTGGAATGGCCTAAATATGGGGCTTAAGGTAGATGATATGCCTTTTGTCCAAGGACTAGCCTAGCTAAGTTCTGAGAATCCTGACCAGGTCAAATACAAGGTAGTGAGTTTTTGGGCCACAGTAGCTGGTCTGTGAGACTAGCTAATCGGGTGGTGATAGGGGATTCTGATGTGTATCAGCAGAATGAGTTCCCAAACTAATGGAATTACAGATGCTCCTTGTTTTGAAGCATTGTTTTTCACTAAATAAAATAATTTTCAGTTGACATGCTTGTCGCTTCATTTTAATATGAAAGTAGCATTGCCCCAAAACACATTCTTATTGAATACAAATGTTGGGATCTACTTAAAATACAAAGTATATGGATTTGTTTTTCTCATTTTCTTCTTTCTCTGAATGCTAATTAGTCAAATGTAATTGCCCTTTTATTCACTTATGACCCAGTAGAAGTATAAGAGGATTATCAGAGAGAGTTGGAAGTCAAAGAGCCTACAACTTGAGCAGAAATAAACAGAGGGCTGGGAAGTGTCAGATTTATTGTGCCATGTGTTTGTAGAATGCAGGGAATACAGGGGTGACTGAGGCATCAGACCAGAGCAAGAAGATAATGAGCGCAGGCAAGTACTGGAACCTGAATTTTTGCAACCAGGAGGGTAGCCTTGAGCAGACATAACTGAGCCAAGTGGAACAGAAGACAGGTTAGAATCACAGTGAGTTAGAACTATAAAAAAGTATCACTGCCAAGACT
Organism: Phalanger gymnotis; assembly: GCA_028646595.1. Lineage (NCBI taxonomy): Eukaryota > Metazoa > Chordata > Mammalia > Diprotodontia > Phalangeridae > Phalanger > Phalanger gymnotis. The sequence goes on along the minus strand of CM053622.1, from coordinate 153,874,122 downwards.
GTCGCGTCTTGTCAGGGCCAAGTGTTTTGTGGGCTGTTCTGGACAGGGCACACCTGTGTGGTAACTGTTCCCATTCTAGTTTCGTAAAGGACCACCTCCTTACCATCTTCTTAGGATGAGTCTCAGGGCCTCAAGCCTTTTAGCTTGTATTGAAGGTAGGGACCTTATCTCCTGGTTCCTATGTTTGGTCATCTGAGTCATATCCTTCCCAGGTGACTAATTACTAAGAGACATCCCTGTCCCCGTCCCCATCTGGTGCTGAGTCTAGAATGGCACAGACCATGAACACCTCTTTCCTAGTCATCAGGTTTGGTGGAAGTCAGAATGCACAGAGCAGAAGACTGACTGATAGAAGATGGATTGGATCTAGAGGGGAGGAATTAAGGTGGAAGGCCTCAGGGCTTCTCAACGGGGTTATCAAGAAGCCCCTTGTAGAAAGCATCTTCCTTATCCTGGAGGATTGTTTGGGGCTGTGCTTCCAGGTGAAGAGTTACATCTGGGATTCCTGGAGAGTCAAGATAGTCAATGAGTTGTTTGTGAACTGCTTTGGCTTTTCAGAGGACAAGCTGAAGGTCTCCTTGATGAACCTCCACTTAAGAGGCTGGACCTTCTTCATCTGAAGAGTGAAAGTCAGGAAGAACCAAGATTAAAAAGCATAATTTGCATTGAAGAAATAATTGTTGTAGAATAGTGGATGATACTGTTTAACAGAACTTAGCGGCCAGAAGTAAATTGATTCTGACTTTACAAAGTGCTGCCTGTCCTTCTGACCAAAGGTGGAAATTAAAGAAGTAGACTTTGACCTCTTTCATAGCAAATAAATATAATTTTCCAAACACGAGAAATTAATTGGCTGAAATAAGGTATGTGAACAGGCTTAGCTATATAAAGCCCTGAGAAACAAATGGCCTCCATGACATTGAACATTCCAGAGCAGGCTAGTAAATGACTTATTTTCTTGAGGCTATGTGTCATGATCTTGTGATGAAGAGACAAATCATGAAATAAGTAAGGGATATCATAGTCTATTCATTGGGACTTCTAAAGGTCCACAGGCTTCCCAAAAGGATCCCTTAGTCACAGGCCTCAAATATAATCACCTGTCAAATTCAGGGTCACCAGAAGTCTCGGGTAACAGCATATAGTGTCTTTAAGAATCTTATATGAGACAGAGAGGAGGGCAGACTGGGGAACGGGGCAACCAGAGTGTACGCCATCTTGGAGTGGGGGGGGTGGAAATGGGGAGAAAAATCTGTAATTCAAACGCATGTGAAAATTAATGCTGAAAACTAAAGATGTAAATAAAAAAAAAATTTAAAAAAAAAAAAAGAATCTTATATGACCTTATACTCAGAGTACTCCTGGAATGCTCAGAAATCAGAGACACAGATAAAGCAAGTCTTTTCCAGTCAGTGCTACCTTCAAAGGGAGGGTGAAGACCTTGTGAGTGGAGGATTCCTTTTGTAGGCAGATCCAAATGAAGAAAGATATTTAACTGGGGTTGAGTGTTCTCAGAATTCTTGGAACACACAAGGTAGGCCATATACTGAGAACACTGGTTTCTCCAACAGAATACTGGCCTGCTATCCTGCCATCTGTAAATGCAGGTGATGCAGGTGAATGCAGAGAGTGTAGGAGATGAATGAGAAGAAAGGTAGACCCAGCAAACCTGCATTGCTTTAGCTTACAAGCTGTATGCAAACTCTAGAGTTGAAAAGGATGAGAAAATTAAGGTCTGGAAAGGTACAGTAGTGTCCCCATGGGCCCACAAGTAGCAGGTAGCAGGTAGCAGAGCTGAGGACCAAACATTGGTTCTCTGTCTCCAATCCAGTGTTCTTTTTGACTGTAACTATCCATGTTCTGGGTTTCGGTGACATAGTTCTCATAGTTCTGCTTCCACAAAGTGTTTGACCCCCTCTATGTGGTGTCACTAGGTTTCAAATGTGGCCTGATGAGTAGGAGTTTTCCCAGGTTGAGTAGTTTTGTTCTGCTGGAGTTCTGGAGCACCAAGAAGGGAGAGAGTGGATAGACAGCTGAAATAATTCTAAGAGGATGGCGCATACTAACATATGAGAGGTATCCAACTCAACCAGAAGCTGCCAGAACTAGTTGGGGCAAGTCAGAGCTGGAATAAAAAGGAATTTGAGCCCCACCAATAATTCCTCAGCTTCCAGAGACCTTTAGAAACGGCACTATTTCTTTAGCAAGTCCATAAGGATGCTTGTCAAGTTGAAAAAGTGCTAAGACAAATCTGTAATATTATCCCCTAAATCCCAGGATTTGGGGCTTGTTGGGATCTTCTACTCAAAGGTTTGACCTGAGGATCTAGGTCTGCTTCCTGACACTTGACAATGTACTACAAAAGTCTCATCTCCTCCCAGTCAAACTGGCCTTTTTCTACATTTGCAAAGATATGATGGTGCTACAGATGAGCTAAATTGGTTTAGATGAAGTGAATTTCAAGATCTCCAAAGTATGTCATTGCAACAGATAACTTTGCCTTCTGACCAAAAATGGAAAATAAAGTAGGATCCATGGTCTGAACTGAGGTATGTGGACAGGCCCTATCAGGAAACATCCTTAAGGAACATACAGGTTATGAACTATGGCGTTCATGAAACACTGGAAGGCTGTGGGAGTGTTACACAGGCTAGAGAGGTATCATAGTACACTGAAATTGTGTTGGGTTTTTAACTGTTTTCCACCTGTACCCATGACTTATGTGAGTGGCAGATCAACAAAGTTCAGGTTTTGTGAAAACTTGTTACCTTATAAACAGTAAACGCGGGCTCAGAAGGAAATACCCAGTCTCGCACTCTGATGGTGATTAGTGCCCTGTAATCACGCTAGACTCTTAGTCCCCCATTTTTTTTTTAATAAACAGGACCAGGATTCCCCCAGAGAACAAGGATGGCCAGATGAACCCCCAGCACAGGTTAGTATTGAGAAGTTCCTGAAGGGCTCTATTCTTTCGTGGTTAGGGAGTAGTGCAGGCATTTGGTGGGAATCTGGGCACCCCAAACTTGCTCAATCACATAATTTTGCCAGCACTAGGAAGGCAGGGCCTGGGCTTCCAAGGAACTAAGACCATCTTAGATGTCCTAGTATTACCAGGGAGACCTAGACAGTCTTCAAGAGGAGCCTGGCTGTGAGTGACACCAGATTGAAGTAGTGCTGGGTGCATTATGAAGGTGAGAAGGCCAGTTCCTGGTGGTTTAATGCAATCCCAGAGCTATGGAATGCCAACTTACCAACACTAAACCCTAGGACAACCAAGGATAGAGGGGAGTGGATCATGTCCAAGGTGACTTGTTCATGGTGTGGTCTGATCAGATCTGGCAAAAAAAAAGAAATAGGTTGTATGTGTCACATCTCCTGTCTGTCAAAGATTCCCATCAATGTTTTGTATAACTATGGAGACAGCTTGGGGAGAAACAGGATTCAGTCTCCCTACACAAAGGTAATGTCCAGTGAAGTTTCAGGAAGCTTCAGAGAAAACAAGCATTTGAACTCAGTGGCCTAGGAGTTTCCAGATCCAAGGGAGCTGGTAATCACTGAAATATTAGTCCTATCCTCCATTCAGCTGCCAAAGTGATTTTCCCAAAGCATGGGTCTGACCGTGTCATTCTCAAACTCAATAAACTCCAATGTCTCCCTATTACCTTCACAACCAAATACAAAATCCTGTTCAGCATTCAAAGTCCTTTATAACCTACCATCATAACTCCCTCGCCCCAACCTAACCCTCCCCAACCCCCAACCACACACACTTCTTGCTCCAGTCTTCTTATACTGATAAAGAATTTCCCTTCCTAAAGCAGATTTGTGGTTTGTGGTCTGAGAAAGCTGCCTGTGGCATCAAAAGTTTAAGTGACCTTGCCCAGGGTCTCCTAGTAAGTATGTGTCAGAGGCTGGACAGTTATTCTCCTGTTTTCCATGATTATTCATAGACCACTGACAGTGGCTGAGGAATCATAGCTGCTGAATCTTTTAGAACCCTAGGATATAGTTAACTGAGCCTGGGGATTTGAACCTATCAAGGGCCTAATAGGTAATCTCTTACCATCTCCCAACTTATCTAAGATACCAGCTACCTTTTAGACATTTTTTGCCTTATCCTTTTTAAACCAAAAATCATTCTCCTTAACAAAGAAAATTAGTAAAATAGGAGACAAGTTCTACCTTTTTTCATTTCTTTGTTATCTTTGTCCCATCCACCCTGAGAAGGTACCCTATCCTTTCCTAGTTCCTCTTTCCCCAGAGGAATTTCCTCAGTTCATTCTCAGCTTTAGCACTCCTAACACTGTTCTTTTTTCAATTAGTTTTTTTAAATATAAAGCCTTTATTTTTTCCTCACTCCCTCTTCCCCTCCCCACACACAAACACATACTAGAAAAGAAAACCCTTGTAAGAAACAATTCAATCAAGTGAAACGAATTTACAGATTGATCATGACCTAACTCTGTTCTTACAGCACTAAACCATACTTTTGTTTTCATATAGTACCCCCTGACCTTGCTTTCATCTTCCTTTTAACAATCTAATCTACATCCACATGTCTTCCTTTTCACATATAACCTCGGGATTGGAAGAGACCGCAGAGGCCATTAATTCCAACCCATTCTTGAAGAAGACTCCCTTCCACAGAATACCTGGCAAGTGGTCCTCCAGCTCTTGTCTGAATGCCCCCATGAAGGGGTAGCTAGCTGCTCTTGAGAACAATCCATTCCACTTCGGGACAACTCTGATTGTTAGGAAGTTCTTCTGAATGTCAGCTAAATTTACGTCTTTGCCATTTCCACCCATTGCTCCTACTGTGGATGCTGGAGCAAAGCCAAACAAGTCTCAGTGCTCTTCTTAAAGTCTCCTCCTCCTCTACAGCCAACCAGACCTTTTCATAGTTTTATAGATTTAGAACTGGAGGGGTCTCAGAAGCATCTAGTCCCTCATTAAGTATAGGGAAAAAACCAAGTTCAGGGTAGTTAAGCTACTTGCCCAAGGCCTCATGGATGGCAGAGCTAGGACTTGGTGCGAGGCCTTCTGGCCCCAAACCTTGTTTTCTTTTTCACTCCACCATGCATTGGGGAATTGATGCTCTTTGTGTCTTCAGAATTTCATTTTGGAGCACTTCCCAGTCCTCCTGCATGGACTTCCTTTAGGCCATGGGATCCTCCCCATCTTGTCTTCAAACTTTTTGAAATCTACTCTCCTAAAAACTATGGTGCATATGAGACTGTGCTCAGCATTCCTTTCCTACTCTTTCACAAATGCTAAGATGAAGCAGTCACTAATCCCCAGAATTTCCATCGTTTCCACTCCAGCAGTCAAGTCCTCTTTTTTGGTGAGAATCATATCCGGAACAGACATCGCCCTTATTGGTTACTTCAACTTTTGAATGATCAAATTATCATTATGGAAAGCCAAGAATTTATAAGCTGCTCTGCTGAGGACAGAGCTCCAGCATGGTTTGGATAACTAAAGTACCCCATCATGCCTCTGAGTCAAGCTTGGAGTCTGTTTCCCAATGTCCTCATAGATTTCTTTTTCCTGCCCAGGAAATTCCTGTTGTGAATTCCAAAGTAATATTGCTTCTGCTTCTTTCTCCCTTGATTTTCACCCAAATGCTTGCCATCTTCCCCTTTCTGGTTCCTGGATTCCAGAACACAAGTGTCCCTTTTTAATACATAGCTCTAGAGAAGGGCATAGTGAAGCAATAACATGATGAATTTGGAGTCAAGACTTAGGTTCAAGTCCCACTACTGACATGATCTGCATGAACATGAGCATGGTAACTTCTCTGAGCCTTATACATATCTCTGCGACTCTTAAGTTATAAATGTATGTACATGCATGTATGCATGTACACATTATATACATATGCGCCCACACATACATACCTAAGCATACATGTCTACGTCTGTGTCTGTGTAATAGCCAATACTGACCAGCTTATTTTAAGCCAGTATTGACTAAGGATCTAAGACAAACTGACCTAGTCCAGCCATCGGTTTGGAGAGGTTTGTCAAAAGTTTACTAGAATTCCTCCAGGAATTCTCCAAAAAGGGTTCTGTCCTGGGGAGATATAATACACACACACACACACACATAAATGCATATACATCCATCCATCATTATATATCTACTGTCCTACCTTTTACCTATTCTGTTCCTTTTCAATAAGCCATACTCTTACAGTGCCATATTCCAGTCATGGGCCTTTTCTCTCCAAATGTTAGCAATACCTACGAAGTCAAGTGTGCCTTTAGAATATGGTTCACCTCGCTTGTTACTTATACTTTATGAAATTTCATACAGACATTTAAGGCTATGAGTTTTATTACAGCCTCCATTCTTAAATTTTGTCTCTAGTGGATGTCTGGTATAATGCTAGTCTTCCATGGTTGCTTCTTTGTGGTATCTTTGGGCTAACACCAATCATCCTGACCTATGTCTTGCCGCTAGACTCTGATGACTCTGGAGGAGAGACCAAGCAAGCCTGAAGACTTTGCACAGCTCTGCCTTACTTAAATCCAATTAACTTGCAAGTCAAGTTATCACCCTCCTGATGTCATTGGTCCTTTTTGAAAACAAAGGATAAACAACAACAATCTATGGTATCTACCTTGGTTGACATACATAGCCATTTTTCTTCCTCTCCTTCCCTTTTCAGTTTAAAATTTTTTTAAAACAAAATTGGCAAGACTTCAGGAAAACACATTCTAATAACCTTTGGTAGGTATGCTCTGTCCTTTCCAGAAGTTCTATCATTCCAAATTTTATTTTCAGACATTGTTTTCTCAACCAGCCATTCACTTCTGAATGCCTGGAGGCCTTCAGTCCATAGACATGCTGGATCAGCTTTGTCCAACTTATTCTACCTACTTGAGTTCATTCCAGAGTGAATCCAAGTGACCAAGCCTCCCACAAACTGAAAAAAAAAATGCCAGCATGTTCCAAGCCAGTATTGACGAAGTATCTAAGACAAGCTGGCCCTGTACACTTCCAAAAGCTTTCTGTTCCACCAGTTGCCATCTTTATTTTGGAGGAGTTTTGTCAAAAGTTTGCTAGAATTCCTCCAGGAGCTCTTCAAAACGGTCTCTCTTGGGGAGCTTACTGGTAATCTCCTGTGAGCTGGATTACCATCAGACTCTTTTGGAACTAGTATGATCGTAACTGGTTTGAAAAACTTCCCTAGGTTGAAGCTTTCCTAGTCATTCAAGTAATCCTGAGAAGTCCTGATCCCATCCCGCAAACTTGTTTGGAGGATCAGTGGATCAGGGATCAATCAAGCAAAGGGATAATCCTCTTGAAAATCATCTAGGAATCATAATAGACTAGAAGCTCAACATAAATCGACAATGCAACATATTCTGATACTCAAATGGGCTATTTGGGAGTTCCCTTCAATTATACAAATGATTCCATCCATGCCTGCCCATCCCAAGGCAATACTGCAGGAAACAAAGGGAATGTATTCTTAGGCTGCCTTAAGGGAGGCCAGATGTTCAGAACAAGGGAGGTGATAGTCTTACAGTACATCTAGAGTATTATGTTTAGTTCTAGGCACCACATTTTAGAAACAACACTGAAAAGTTAGAACACATCCTGAGGGAGGATGACCAGGGTGGTGAGTGGGATGGAGACGATTCCAATGAGGACTGATTAGAAGAACTGAGGATGTTTTAGCATGGAGAAGACAAGGGGTGGCCTGATGGCTGTTTTTAAATACTTCACAGCCTTTGCATCTCTAAGATTCTATGATTTGAAGTCTGGACACGAGAGATTAGACTCATTCTCCTTGAATCAGAGTACATAATTATCTTCCCCACCTCTTCTCCCAAACCTTCCTTTCTTCCTAACTTCTCTATTTCTGTTGAGGATACCACCATCCTTCCAATTGCCTTGGATTATCCTAGACTCTTTCCTCTCCCTTACCCTTCACAATCAATCAATTATAAACTCTATCTCCACAGTATATCTTATGTCTGTGCCCTTCCCTCTACTCACACAGTTACCCCCATAGTTCAGGTCTTCATCCTTTCTCTTCCAGATTCTTGCAATAATCTCTTCCTAATTGGTCTCGTTTCTAGTGCTCCCCATCCCTATTAGTGGAGACTTCATAAATACTAAAAGAATAGGATTCTTCAGGAGTCAGGCTCTCAAAGCTGTGAATCCTTTAAGATATGGCCACCGTGCAGGCATACCACGCCAAAAAAATATCCTGCAAATAATTTACCTCATAGCTTGAGAATTTATCTTGGTAGTGGCTCATCTAGTTCCATCAAATTTCACTATGACGCTATGACGCTATGATTATGACCAGGCTATTGTTTTTCAATTTGTCCCGTTCTGTCTCCCATCTCCAGTGCTTTTGCAATGCCTAGAATGCATTTGCTCCTCACCTCTCCCTCATAAATCTTTAGCTTTCTTCAGAGCCCAGCTTAAGTGTCCTCCCTCTCCCTACAAGAAAGCTACTTTGTATATTTTTATTTTCTACATACATGTTGTTTATCCAAATAGAATGGAAACTCTCTGAGGGCAAAGACAGTTTGGGATTTTTTTTTTTTTTTTTTTTTTTTTAATTTTGTCATTTTTATTTAATATTTTGGTTTTCAACATTGATTTCCACAAGATTTTGAGTTAACAAATTTTCTCCGCATTTCTACTCTCCCCCCAATTCCAAGATGGCATAGGGATTTTTTTTGTCTTTACCTCTCTAGCATCTGTCCAGCATCTTTGCCTCTCCAGCATCACGTGTCAAGTACTTAATAATTGTTTGTTGTGTGACTGGGTGAACTAATGACCATAAAAGGAATCTGCAGGAAAGGGACAGATTTCAGTTCACTGTAAGAACAAACTCCCTAGCAAGTAGAGCTGTCTCAAAACTGGACTGGACATACTGGGAAAGGAGTGGAGTGTCTATCACTGAAGGTCTTCAGAGTTTGATTACCTTTTGCCAGAGACAGAAGATTAGGTGATGTCCTCTGAAGTTTCTTCTCTCCCAAGAGTCTATGATTCCATGACCAAGGTGCCAGATCTGAGGAGGCACGCAATGGCTGTAAGCAGATACTAGAGTCCAAATCCTATAACTAGGAATGTGATATGGAGAAAAAAAAAAATAATGAGAGGGAGAGTGAGGAGGAGGTACGTATTCAAATCCCTTTGTTAACGCTTTTTCTGGAAATATTTACTAGGATCCAGCAAGAAACCCGTTAATTTATTTTTTAACCATCAACAAACATAATCAACTAAAATAAATAAAATCTTACAAAACATCCTTAGCATTCAACAAACTATAATAACCAAATTAACAATTATCAAACAACAAATGTGTTTGCTTTAGTTCTCTAAGTCTGCCTAAATTTCTACTACCTTTGGCTTGTTTTTTTTTTAATATTAAACTTTATTTTGTTAAAGGTAACATCGTATGAGGAGATCATAGAGTGTGCTGACCAAAGGCTTGGGATGTCTCACTTCCAGATTGCACAGTAAGTTGACAAAACAAATTTATTTAAGTTTTGCTGTTTTAAGTAGTCACTAATACCTTTAGCTCATTCAGTTGCTGATGAGTTAGTTTTCTTACACTCTTTAAAAGAGGAAATGCACCATATCTTAGAATAGGATTGTGGCCTGTCTAAGGTTCAGAAGAAACCAAACCATTGTAGGAAGATTAGATGGAATGTTTCAAAAAGTTGGAGCTTTTATTGTTGACAGATGAGGCAGAAATGGCAAGAAATGTGGAACAGCCAGTGGCTTTGCTTTTATCTTCTGTTCTTATCCCTAGATTCGTTTGTATATCAATCATGTGGGGGAGATTTTCATCACAGTCCCTTTATTGCTTCTGGGGTTGAGAGAGAGGGAAGGAGGTGGAGATTTTTGGGGTGGAGTCCCAAAATGGGTTTTGAGGATGCAGACTGGCAATAAGGGATTTAACAGTTGTTAAAGAAATTATCTAACCCTAAGTTAGATAATTGTCTAATATGGTACCAGTAGAAAAAAGATCAAAAGAATAGACTTCACTTTAGACTGGCATTTTTTCTAGTTCTTGCTGGGTGTGGTTACTCATAATCTTAAACCATGCATTTAACAAGTTGTAGTTGCCTCCTGGTGTGGGGAGAGGCTTATTAGCTACTGCAACCTTAGCAGATGATAGCAGAGAGTAACAGGTGGCCTGAATAGACTGAATAGCTGAAGCCCAACAGAGAATAACAGAGACAATACAAATGGGATTACTTTGTGCATGCATGGGGTATCTCTCCCACAAGTTACCTACCATAATTCCAGCGGGGCAGGGAACAGAGAATTCTTGTGACCAGGAAGCACTCCTGGAGGACAAGCATATGGGAATAATATGGCTAGGAAATATACCCAAGGGGACACATGCTAGGAACTCACGTGGCCAGGGCATATCTATGGAGTACAAACGGCCAGGCCAGCACACGCCAACTGTGCAGCGGGGCTGCCAGTATCCTCTGCTGAAAATTGGGTCAGGCAATGCATCTCTGCTCTCTTCTGGGTGTTGTATTGTTTCTGTTGGGTATTACTTCTCTACATACGCTCTGTCGTATCACGAGTGCTGGGCATCTGCACTGGTTTCATAGTTGTCATCTGAGTGCATTGCAAGAAACAATGAATAGGAGGAAACATGAGATGACTTGTAAGAATTGATGTAATGATGTTAGGTAGAACCAAGAGAACAATATTATGTAATGATTATGATAATGTCAATGAAAACACTAAAAGGAAGCTGAACTGAGTGGGCAGAGTCTAAATCTCATACCTGGGCTGGCAGAGTTGAAACTGCAACAGACTGGGCTGGGCCTTGTAGACAACGAAAAAGTCAATACAAAGTTCATAAAGTTGCCTTTGATATAACCTGATTTTACCTGTGTACTGTGGTTGGGGACCAGGCTACACAGCATGATGTGCCCCATCCTTCCATTTCATAGGCATATGTCAGGGTATAGCAATATGTGAATACCAAGGCCCTGAGACTTTTGGCACAGACCTGCCTGAAAGAAAAGGTCAGGGCTCAGAAAGTATTGTCAGGGACCTAGCATGGGGAGCTGTTAGCTTGTGCCACAGCAACATCACTGTCCAGCCCTCTTGTAGCCTGGACCATAGGTCCTCCTACAGCTCATAACGCTACTCACTTTCTTAGGAAACACAGCATAGTAAGGCGCATACAGACAGGCAATGACAACCAGATCACCACCCTGACTTCCTAGGCCTTCACTTTTCTGCTGCAGATTTTTACCCCAGTGTTCTCGCTCTCCTCCCTGTTAACATGATAGTTAAGGTCTAGTTTCAGAACCCCAGTCCAGAAGTCTTGCCCTGATTATGTTTTATAAACTGACCACAGATGGCGGCCTCAGAGGGAAGAGAGATGGAGGCCTCTGTCAGGATTATTGGCCACAATTGCTGCCTTCCTGACCCACAAGTCAACTGCCCTGCCCTGATGACTTCTCCTCTTAAGACCTCTCTTTTTTCCCCACCCCTCCAGCCCACTGGCTGCCGGATGACTCCACCTTGCAGTGTACCCCTGGTAGGCAGCTGCCAGGGCCTGGAAAGCTCTCTCTCACCTTGTTTCTCATACTGAGTAGGTAATGAGGAGAAGCCTTTTCCTGAGTCACTTGTCCTCTCTACGTAAAGGACTTCATGATCTGCCTTAGTGTGTTCTGTGGGTGTGAGGCATTCTCTGTCTTCTCTTTGATCAGGCATCTTTTTTGCCTCACACCAGAAGGGCTTCTGGGTGCTGATGCACTAAGTTTCAATGCCTTTCCACAAGCCGTCCCCCATGCCCAAATTGTATATACAAAGTAAAGTAAGCAGAACCAAGAGAACAATTTATACAATGACCACAACATTTCTCTTTGTATCATGCCAAGGAATGGCAGGAGAGAGGAACATTTTCCCTTTCATCATTACAAGACCATAGCTTGTACAGAAGGTGTCTTGGATGTGTCTGAAGATTTACTTCTGTGGGCCAGGTTCAGAGAAAACACACTAATCACAGGAACAACAGGGATTGTTTTCCCTGAACCACTACAGCCTGACCACCACACTTGACAAGGCCATACCCCACTCTACCTGCTAGGTCAGTAACATGGTTTCCTACCACACCAACCCTCTTTCCTCTGTGAGATCACATACTACTGCTTTGTTAAGCTGTAGGAAGTATAATTTCCTGAGGCCCCAGAATCAATCAAGGTTTATGCCAAAATAGTCTTATCAGCCAATCACCAAGCATTTATTAAGCAGTACTATGTCTCAGTAACTGTGCTAGATACACAGAATGCAAAGACAGTGAAATGGTCCCTGCCCTCAGGGAGTTTATATTCTTCCAAAGGGACACATGCCTATCTTAGGCTCTCTCTCCCTTTCTAAGGGTGCCCTTCTATAAGCTTGAAACCAGATCCAATAGTACCATTGGAACATATAGTTAGGGATATTTCACTGGAAGTAAACATGAGAGGGAACCTAGTACCACCATCCTTAGAGCACCATAATCTCTGACCAACCTCTAGCCAAATGGGTTTTTTTAAACTCTCTTGCTACGTCAAATGATTCAGTATCTTCTTATTTTAGTCAATTTTAGTGATAGCTTTTGTATTTATATCGATTACTTTTAGAGATCAGAATATAGCAGGGCTCCTCTCACATAGGCATGTACACAAAAATATCATATAAAACAGAATACCAAAGTACACAAGAGGTTGTTGATGCTGTTGTTCAGTCAAGCCCTTCTATCCTCCACTATCTCTTAGAGTCTAACTTCTGTGAGAAATGCGCTCAAAACAAAAACAATAATCGTTGTGAAGCCAGGAAAGTTCTCATTTTATTTTAACCAATTATTCTACATTCCTAGTGAATGAGAACCTCCCTAATGGAGGCTATGCTTGCTCAGACAAATGGCAATGCCTTTTATGTTGTTCCCAACTCGAATTTTCCTCCTGCCTCTCATTGGTAGGCACTTCAGGGTTCCTAAACCATCCCCTATCACATCTCATCTCCACATTTCAATTCCTCCCCTCCCTTCTCATCCTCATACACTTTATTCTTTATAAAAGGAAATGCCAAACCAAAATATTTTTAGTCTCCTCTCATTTGTCTGTATCAGATAGCATGAGAAAGGTTTCTCCTCAATTGCTAAGAGATTTGACTAAAATTGGTGAGTTTGTAATCAATAATAAAAGCCCCATTATCTAATACCACATCTAGTTTAATAGGCCTCATCCAGGATATCAATAATAAAAGCCCCATTATCTAATACCATGTGTGGTTTAATAGGCCTCATCCTTTGTGAATGAGACCTCTCTTTTGAGAGAGAAGAAAATGCCTGTTCAGAACAAAGAAAGGTAGTAGAGATGCTGATTTTCAGGCAGTCAACATCCTCTACTGTCCCCTAAAAGCAATTTTACCTCCTATGTTAGCCACCAGTACGGCTTCAAATCATATTTTCATATTTCTGTGGAAACAAAATTCAATCATACCTTACCATGTTCATGATTTCCATGACATTATCTATCTACTTCATCCTCTGCTGTCCCCTTTTCCTTTTGCCTTCAATCTTTCCCAATATCAAGGTCTTTTCTAATGAGTCCCGTCTTCTCATTATGTGGCCAAAGTATTTCAGCTTCAGTATTTGATCTTCCAGTGAATAGTCTGAATTAATTTCTTTAAGTATTGACTTATGGTCAATTAACTTATTTCTTTACTCAAGTATTTCCTTGCTGTCCAAGGGACTCTCAAAACTTTTCTCCAGCACCACAATTCAAAAGCATTTATTCTACAGCACTCAACTTTCCTTACAGTCCAACTCTCATAGCTGTACACTGCTACTAGAAAACCCATAGCTTTGACTATATAGACCTGTGTCAGCAAAGTGATATCTCTGCTTTTTAGTTTGCTATCTGGATTTGGCGTAGCTTTCCGAGGAGCAAGCATATTTTAATTTCATGGCTGCAGTCATCATCTGCAATGATCTTTGAGCCCAAGAATATAACATATGACATTGCTTCCATTTCTTCTCCCTCTAGTTGCCAGGAAGTGATGGGAACAGTTGCCAAGATCATAGTTTTTTTTTTTAATGCCTTGTTTCAAGCCAGCTTTTACACTCTCCTCTTTCACCCTCATCAAGAGGCTTCTTAATTCTTCACTTTCTGCCATCAGAATGGTATCATCTGCACATCTGATGTCGTTGATATTTCTCCCTGCAGCCTTCATTGCAGTTTTTGATTAATCCAGTCTGGCATTTCACATGATGTACTTTGTATGTAAGTTAAATAAATAAGGTGACACTATATAGCCTTGTCATATTCCTTTTCCAGTCTTAAACCAAAAAATTGTTCCATGTTCAGTTCTAACTGTTGCTTCTTGACCTGTATACAGGTTCCTCAGGAGACAGGTAAGATGATCTGGTACCTCCATCTCTTCAAGGCCTTGCCACATTTTGCTGTGATCCACACAGTCAAAAGCTTTAGTCACTGAAGTCAATGAAGAAGAAGTAAATGTTTTTCTGGAACTTCCTTGCTTTCTCCTCAATCCAGCAAAGGTTGACAATTTGGTCTCTGGTTCTTCCTCCTCTTCCAAAACCAGCCTGCTCTTCTGATAGTTCTCAGTTTACATATTGCTGAAGTCTCACTTGCAGAATCTTAAGCATAACCTTGCTGTTGTGTGAAATAAATGCAATTGTTCTGTAATTTGAACATTCCTTGACATTGTCCTTCTTTAGGACTGAGATATAAACCGATCTTCTCCAATCTAGTGGCCAACAGTGTTGAGTTTTCCAAATTTGTTGGGGGTACAGCACTTTAACAGCATCATCTTTTAGGATTTTAAATAGCTCAGTTGGAATTCCCTCACTTCCACCAGCCTTATTGTTAGCAGAGCTTCCTGAGACCCACTCAACTTCATTCTCCAAGATATCTGGCTGCAGACCAGTAGCCACACCATTGTGGTTATCAGTGATGTTGAGATCTTTCTTGTATAGTTTTGTGTATTCTTGCCACCTCTTCTTAATAATTTCTTCTGCTTCTGTTAAGTCCCTACCATTTTTCTCTTTTATCGTGCCCATTTTTGCATGAAAATAATCTTAAATTTCGAGATCTCTTGTCTTTCCCATTCTGTTGTTTTCTTCTGTTTCTTTGCCTTGCTCATTTAAGAAAAACTTCTTATCTTTCCTTGTTATTCTCTGTAATTCTGCATCCAGTTGGAAATATCTTTCCCATTCTCCTTTACCTTTCCTTCTTCCCTAAGCTATTTGTAAAGCCTCATCATATAGCCATTTTGCTTTCTTGTTCTTTTTCTTTAAGATGTTTTTTTGTAGTAGCCTCCTGCACAATATTTTGAAATTCTATCCGTAGTTCTTCAGTCACTTTATCTATCATGTGAGAGGTACAAAATGTAAAAGTACATAAATGTATACATAAATATAAATAAACAAAGGCTTATATAAATATATATTCATATGTATATAACATTTTTCACATGTTTCCTTTATGGGAAGAAGTGCCATATAAAAATATATTCATTATTTCTCTAACAAAACATTACATGGAAACACAATTTCACCAAACACAAGTTAATTTGTTTTTTAGTTTGGAAAAGAGGAACAGACAGCTGGAAGATTTCATTAAGAAGCCTAACGTGCAAACTTCAAATTTAAGGTAAGCTTTCCATTTGTGTCAAATAAAAAAAAGATAACCTTAACAATGGGAGATTGCAGAGATTATAAGCTAAATCTTTGTGTACAGAAAATAGATTAACAGACAGCAACATGTTTTGTGATAAAGTTTGGACATAAAAGGTTAAACCTCATTTTCTTAGGTACCTGGAGTTCCATAGCTTTAGAGATATTACACATCAACTAATCCAACCCTCTCATTTTGCAGTTGAAGAAATTTAGACCAAGAAAGGGTAAATAACTTGCCCAAAGTCAAGTAACTATTAAGTGATAGAGCTGAGACCTGAACCCAGGACCTGTTTCCAAATCTAATGCTCTTTTCACTGTATCAAGATAAAATAATTCTTGTTTTCCTCAGTTGATTTTTCCTGTTTGTTCCTATAAAGCTCAAAGGGGAAGAATGAGAAGAAAACCTGTCCCTCTGCATTGGCAAAGTTCATATAATCAGACTCCTAGAACTGAGTGGAACCTCATATTGTCATATACCAAATGTCCCAAAATGTACTTACAGGGGTCCCTTTTATACTCTCCAAAATATGTGTCGACTAGGATTTTTTTAAACTTTTTAATTCAACATAAGATAACTTATATAAGATAACTTGCTAGGGCAAGTTATATAATCTTTTGCTCTAGAAATTTTTAAAAGTGGAATAGACTTTCACATCTGGGCTGATTTGCAGAGATTTAATCCTGCCTAAAACATGAAAGAGTACTAAAGCACTGATTTGCAATGAGAAGACCCAGGTTCAAAATGCAATTCTGTCGCTACCTATGTGACCTTGGACAAGTTACTTATCATGGCCTGTTTCCTCACTTATCAAAGATGGGGTTGGACTAGATGACATCTAAAGTTCAAACTTTAAATCTATGGTCCTAAGACCTTTTAAAATACCTTACAATTCTATAAATCTATTCACAGTATAACTGGAAGAAATTGGTGGGGATATTCTGATCACTTGATTTCCTCCCCAGCCTAGTTGATGAAATCACTGAAAGGAGAGGCAAGAGACAAAGTGTTAACATGTTAAAGTATAAAAACATCATCTCTACCCCATTACCTGTTATGAAGTGTGAAAGGGCAGCTTGGCATAGCTGAATGAATACTGGCCACAAACTGAGTGGCCTTCAAATAGATATCCTGCAAGCTCTGGAGACAGTCAAACCAGAAGTGTGACCCCTAGGTGTCCCAAGGAGAGCCAGCTAAGGAGAAAGAACCTGGCTCTTGAGAGAGGCTCTCTTTGCTTTTCTGTCTCCTCCCTGTTTGACCCCAACGTTAACCACAGTGCTTTTCCACCACATATTTATGTTAGGGACCCAGTGATAATTATAAAATTTACAGCTTTTTGATATTTTTGTTTGATGTCAGAGTATAATGAAAAGACTCTAACATGGAGTTGCTTAGGCTAAATGGTTCTAATGCCTATAGCAGCATAGGGGCAAAATAGACAGTTTGTATTTTTCCACTGTTAATTCTGTTTTTGGCAGATAAAGCTTGCACCTTTTCGATTAGATGGGACTCGATCTATTGCAGGGGCCTTGAGTCATTCTTCTTTGACTGCCTGCCTTAGATAGTCTTCCTACCAGTTTATAGTCTCAATAAAGAAACTTCTCGGGGCAGCTAGGTAGCACACTGAGTAGAGCACCAGCCCTGGAGTCAGGAGGACCCGAGTTCAAATTCGGCCTCAGACACTTGACACGTACTAGCTGTGTGACCTTGGGCAAGTCACTTAACCCCAATTGCCCTGCCCAAAAAACAAACAAACAAAAAAAAAAAGAAAAAGAAACTTCTCCTCCCCAAGCTTCATCTAAGCCTGGTATCAATAAGGGACACTGAGAACTTTTCTGGATCTAATTAGAACTATCCCTCCTATATCTGGTACCAATTACCTGTTCTCAACCAAGCCCATTCTTAGAGTATATAATCTTGCCACCTGAACACCAGTTTTAAGCATGTTTCTTCCATGACATGTCTCCCACCCCTTCGCATTGGGTAAGTTTTTTGCTTCTATGGTAATAATGTGTCTATTTATATTTCCATATAAATAATGTGTGCGTTCTTTGTTTGCCTGTTTGCTGCACTGTGTAACAATATAAAGCTCATCATTGTATCATTTCCCTGAGTACTGACTTTTAGGGAAATTTTTCAAACTTGGGTATTTGCTTTAATCCAAGCCATGCAGCCAAATAAAGCAAACCCCTTTGACAATCTGGCAAAGCCTATAGGCCTCTTCTCCAAATAATGTTTTTAAATGCATAAAATACATGGGATTACAAAGAAAACAATTTATATTGAAATATAGTTATATTTTTACAAGGTTCTCAGACCCTAGGTTAAAAACCCCTCCATTAGAGCCACTTGCCCAGTAGAACAGCTTTCACCCAGCAGATAGAAGGAACAATCAGTGGAGATGCCTCCAGGGAATGAGACCTTTGGCAGTAGAGAAGAGAGCTAACCATGGATGCAAAAGAAAACTAGACCTGACAGTCAGGAATCAAGCTGTGGGGAACAAAAGACCCGGGGAATCCAGCTAAGTAATGTCCCTAGTAAATATGCTGTGCCCAAGGGAGGCATGAATTCATCATAAAAGAAAGGACATCGGGGTCCTGCAGTGCCAGAGGCAAGTTGCCTTATCAACATATATTCCCTACCATCAATGTACTCTTTAAGTATATGCCTACCCCTCCTACCACAGTTGAAGTATTCGAGTATGCCTCAATGCTTTGTTACTGTTGTTCTTATAATATCATCTTAGTAAGTGCCTTTGTTTTTAACTAATTGTGTCTACTGACTAACTGTTAAAAGGAAATAAGACCGATGGGGGCTTACGAACTATAGTTTTAGAAGTACAGACCCACAGAGTACCCGTAAACCTTGAGATAGTGGCCACCCTCAACCTTGGAGTATGAGTTTAGGGAGTAATTCATGAAGGGGACACCAAAATGATACTAAAGAGACAGTGCACAAGACTGGCTTCCCTCCTCAACAAAAAGAACAAAAAACCCAGAGAACATCTAATTTCCTTAAGAAAACAATATTTGTGATCAAGATTTCTGACTATACCTGGTTCATGAGTTGTAATATTTCAATAATACTGCTTCTGTGACCTGATCGTATAGATGGGACATAGATATTAAATGTGGGTAGCAGATGATAAAAGAAAGCTTAAACAGTCTTAGATTTTTAGCTTTTACTCATTTCTTAAGAAAAAAATCTACAGAAAGGTCTAAACTTGTGAAGATAATCTAATTTAATACTGGTACTTCACTTCAGTGATACCAGGTCACACATTATTCGGGGAAACTTCTTATCTTAGTCATTTAAAATTGTGTTTTTATAATAGGCTGTTGAATGTTTCCTTGAAACTGAGGGAAAAAAAGTTCAACAAATGAATCAATTCAATTCAACATCATTTAATAAGGACCTACTAGTGCAAGGCATTGTGATAGCCAAAATTTCCATTATATTCATTGTTACAAACCGTTTGTGATTTGCCTTTCTATCTCTTACAGAACAAAAGGCTTAGAAAAACAGCCAAAGTCCATGACTGCAGTAAGTCAACATGTTATTATTAATAATATTAATAAGTATTATACCTGACAGTACTTTAGTAATTTATTCAATACATTAATAAAATTAGTTGACATGTATATAGCACTGAGATTTACAAAGCAATTTTCATGAATTATTTTATCATTTAAAAGAATTCCACTAAATATCCATATAATGTCACAATCCCATGATTAAATCTGAGGTCCTACACTTAAGAAAGTCTGCATTTCAGTAAGTCAGCTCAGTTTTCTCTAAATCCCTCTCTCTCTGCATTATCCCCTCCCATTCTGCCCTCTGAACCAGATTTCTTCCAGTGACTGGTGGCTTCAGGTTGTTGCTCACTAAAACTTCTCTATACCAAAGCAACAGAGGAAATTTTGAGATTAGGACACCCAGCCATTGTTGCACGGAAGTTACAGAACCCATAGCTGGTTCTGCTCCAACTCTATTCCACACCATACACTAGACAGAAAAATGCACCTAAAAAAGACAGGAACATATGACTGTATAAATCATGTCATTCAAGTCCTGCACTAGTGTACTGGTAATTAAGGTGGGACTTTCTTACTGTTTTAGAATGCTAAATTAATTGTTTTTGATTGAGTCTTACTAGGTGCAAAGCCCCAGGCTGGTTAGCAAACTAGTTCACTAGTTTCAGAGAGGCGGGAAGCCCCCAGGGTCCTAAGGGGAATTGCTAAGACCAGAGCCAATAGTATGCGCCTAAGTTCTGGTCACTCAGATGACGTTTGATGATGCCTAAAGACTGAATAAAAAGAGAGAACAGAGTTGTTTGCTGGAGTCTCTGAGCCACTGGAGGAGTGGCCCGTGACTCTGGGTCAGCTGTTGTTAAGAGCTCCCTGGCTCGTGAACCCAGATGTTGATGCTTTTTGGTAACTATGGATCTGTTTATATTGTGTATGTTTGTAATTTGTTTGTATTTGCTCTGAAGTTCAGGTTGCTGGCTTTTCCTCCTGAACTGAGTTTATATGTATATGTTGGATTAAAGTAAGATTGTTAACGCCTTTACATTGCTTTCCTTAGTAAAGCAGATCAAAAGAATCTGTGCTGGCAGCATTCTTGCTGTTGGGCTTGTGTTGGTCTTTCATCCCCCCCCCCCCCCC
>CM053622.1:153817830-153853266 GCA_028646595.1 Phalanger gymnotis | reverse complement strand
ATATAATTAGTCTTTCACAACATGAGTATTGTGGAAGGGTTATACATAAGGATACACATGTGGCTTATGTGGAATTGCTTGACTTCCTAGGGAGGGTGGAGGGGAAGGGAAGAGGGGAGAGAATTTGGAACTCAAGGCTTTAGAAAAACAGATGTTCAAAAGTAAAAAAGTTTTTTTTTTTTTTCTCTCATGCAACTAGAAAATAAGATGCACAGGCAATGGGGCATAGAGATCTACCGTGCCCTACAAGAAAGTAAGGGAAAGGGGGATGTGAGGGCAAACTGGGGAACAGGGCAACCAGAGTGTACGCCATCTTGGAGTGGGGGGGGTGGAAATGGGGAGAAAATCTGTAATTCAAACGCATGTGAAAATCAATGCTGAAAACTAAACATATTAAAAATAAATTTAAAAAAAAAAAGGATCCAGCTGTGAATTATCCTACCTGATTCTTCATTATTTTCATTGGTCCTTAATATGCTCATTTATGCTGCATTTGTATGGTTTTTTAATTTAAAGTTTTGAGTTCTAATTCTATGCCTCTCTTCTCTACCCTCCCTCCTTCCTGAGACGGTAAGCAGTCAGATATAGGTTATACAAGTGCAATTATGTAAAACATTTCCATATTAGTCACTCAAATTTTAAAAAATAGTATGCTTCAGTCTGTATTCAGTCAATACCAGTTCTTTTGAGGTGAGTAGTATGCTTCATCATTAGCCCTTTGGGATCGTCTTGGATCATTGTAGTGCTGAGAATAGCTAAGTCATTCACAGTTCTTCATTGAACAGTATTGTTAACTGTACAACATTCTAGTTCTGTTCACTTCACCGTGCATCAGTTCGTGTGTTTTCCAGTTTTTCTGAAATCATCCTGCTTGTCATTTCTTACAGCACAGTAATATTTCGTTACATTCATGTACCACAGCTTGTTTAGCCATTCCCCAATTGATGTGAATCCCTTTGATTTCCAATTCTTAGGTACCCATTTGTATGTTTTTTAACACTCTTGTTTTACATTCCACCATCTAATTGCATAGGTTGTTTGTCTTAACTCAGTCCGTTTATTTCTGCATTGGTGCTGGTAACAAAAAGTATACCATTTTAAAAAATAATACCAATTTCAGGTGGGTAACTTGAGGTGAGAATAGAAGGGGAATCAATTATAGTAATTCACAAATGATACGTTGAAGTGTTCTTTTATGAAGATTTGGTTTCCTTTTTTTTCTTGAATAGAACAGGAGGCTGGACCCCGTGGTCGGTGATTGATTGCCTTTCTTGTTCAAGAGGATGGCCAACCCACTTTAACCACTCAAACTTTGAGATTTTTTCTCTCCTTCAACCCAAGAAATGTGTAGTTATCCTTTTTCCACATCATGAGGGTTAGAGACACAGCGCTCCCTCTATCTGGAAAATCCACATAAAATATGTAGGGATAGATCCTTCACCTTCATTTTCCATTAGGAAATCATATAAGGACTTAGCATTTCCCATATGATGCCAGTGTCTACTGGAATGCCATTTTTTATAACAATCGTGCATTTCTGAGTTTCTAAACTTTTTGTATGTCATCTGCAAAAATCCCTGTTTATGTCATCCCCAAAAATTGCCATTTAATTTCTTATGCCAATGATATATTGCAACCACAATGGGGAAAGTTGCAATGTGGAAAGGATAACTGTAGTCCTAAAATCATGCAGCATGGCATACAGAAGAGAGTAGGTGTTTTCTTTTTTAATAATAGTAATAATGTATGCACATGTACTTTAACTGTAAAACAATATATAAAGTAAGCTTATAATGCTCACATTGACGGTGGGGCTTTGAGTTCATCAGGATAGCTAATTTGTGAATTAATAGATAAATCTTAGGGATTTGCTTGAGGCGTGTAAAAATTAAGTAATCTGTATATAACCAGTAAGTGTTAGAGATGAGACTTCAAACCCAGTTCTTTTGGACTCCAAGCCAGCACTCTGTCTACTTTATAATACTTCTAATAACACTACTATTCTCCTAAGAGGCAATGGAAAGTAGAGGTTAGAGTGTTAAACTTGAAGTTAGGTAGACCTTTTGAATTCCTAGTCATCATTTAAAAGAAAAAAAACTCAATTACCGCCATCTATTATGTCTTCCCTGATCTTTCCATCTTCATTCCCAATCTGTGTCTTCCTCCCCATCAGATTTCCCAAAGTACTTTGATCATGTACTGTATCTCTTATATATTATTTTATATAAATTACCAGTGTGTGTATCATATATGATTATCGATTTAAAATTCGATGGACCTTACAAATTCTCAAGGCCAACTCACCTTTTAGGGATGAGGAAACAGATCTCATGAGGTTGAACGAGGCAGCATAACATAGTGAATAGTGGACTTCGAATTAGGAAAATTGGGTTCAAATTCCGCCTCAGGTACTTATTAGCTGTATGACCAGGATAAATCACTTCTCTGTCTCAGATTCCTTATCAAGAGTTTTATTGGTTTCCTCCTTTCAGTTTTATCTTTCACACACCTGCCAGATTGATATTCCTAAAACATGGGCTCAACAAGGTCGTTCCACTGCTCAAGAAGTTTCTGTGACTCCCTCTTGCCTTTAGGGTAAAATAGAAATTTAAAGACCTTCACAATATGGCTTTAACCCATCTGTCTAGGCTTACTTCGCAGTACTCTGCCTCACATTTTCTGTGTTCTAGCCAAGCTAGCCTATTTGTTATACACCTCTGTGCCTTTTCATAAACTGTCTTTCATATTTGGAGCACTCCTGTGTAACTTCGGCATCTTTTGAAATCTGTAGTTCTTTTTAAGTTACTGCAGTCATCTGTCACCAAGCATTTATTAAGTGTTTGCTATGTGCTGGACTAAACCCTGGGAATACAAATACAAGAAAAAAGACAATCCATGCCCTCGAGGAGTTGATATTTTAATGGGGAAAATAACACAAAAGGAAGCTGAAAATGGTGGGAGAGGGCAAGGAAGCCAATCTGATGTGCCTATTCACTGCCTTATTGTTCTGTGAGCAATTTAATAAAAGTCTGGTAGCCCCACTGCCAGTAGTAATGACTTTTTTCTTATATTAATATAGCCCTTTTTAATATTATTAGGCAGAAGAAAAAGAAGAAGATCTCTCTGGTGAACCTGAAGCCTCACCAAGTGCAGACACAACTATCTTATTTGTAAAAGGAGAAGGTAAAATAAATATTTTTTAGCACTACAAGTAAAAATATTCCTCAGTAATCACCATAAGCAGGGAACAGAGCTAGATGTAGGACCCTGGAGAAGGGGAAAAGGTTCTGGAATGGTACCTAAGTAAGTACTTGGCCCATATTCCTCTTCAAAACAATTATATCCTGGAATTGGCATAGTGGGTGTTTTCTTTACAAAACATATCTATTTAAAGAATGACATGTGGAACTTGAAAAGGAAAAATAAACTGGAGGACAAAACACAGAAAAATCTATTTGACCTAGGAATTAAATGCCATAGATTTAAAAAATGACATGTGGAACTTGAAAAGGAAAAATAAACTGGAGGACAAAACACAGAAAAATCTATTTGACCTAGGAATTAAATGCCATAGATCAGTGAGCATTTTCAAAGCTTCTAAAAAGCTTTTCAAATTTTCAAACTGTTGTACTTAAATATTGCATAATTTCTTTATGTCAAATATTGATGAAATATTAGTTTTGCAGTCAGCTGTCAATTGGATCACTGCTCCATGAATGAAAGTTGTAAAGGGTATCTTGAGATAAAAAGTTATTTGCTAAGTACTTGTTTCTCAGATTTCTGAAAGTTTCTCTTTCATGCTGGTGTACTTTTTGTTCTTCTAATTGTAAGAATTTTAATTTGAACAAAGGATTTGGTTTTCCCCTTTGTTTTGTAACTTTTTAGCTTTTTAACTTTGCATTTTTGGTTATTATAGCTCAGTATTCGTTCCCTACCCTTTTGTGTCATCTGTTTAACTGAGTTGTCATGGAAAGAACATAAGACTTAGAATAGCTGAGTTTGAATCCTGGCTTTGACACTTAACTGAATTTGGACAACTCATTAAACTACTTCAAGCCTTAGTTTTTCATTAACAAAATGAGGCTCTTTAGATTAACTTACAATAGAGTGGGGAAAAGTGCTTTGGAAACCTTAAAGTAGCATACGTAGGAATGAGGACAAGACTCATGATATCATCAGTGTAGGGAACTTTTCGGGAAGAAACTCCTACTAGTGGAGGTAGAGAGAGAGAGAGAGAGAGAGAGAGAGAGAGAGAGAGAGAGAGAGAGAGAGAGAGAGAGAGAGAGAGATGAGCTCTTAGTTAGATTCTCACAGCTGTCAGTGTGGTTCAGAATAATAACAAAACAATCTTCGTCACAAGTTATTTCCCAATAGAGGCAAAGTAATACATGACACTTGACTTATGAAGCATTTGAAACCAAGAGATTCCCAGCAAAATCAGGTCCAGTCTTTTAGATGTAATAACTGACATTTATATAATTCTAAAGTTTGCAAAATACTTTAGATACGTTATCTTGTATGATCCTTAGTACATGTGAGGTGATTAGTATAGGGAGTCTCCCCGTTTTGCAGATGAGAGAATTGTGTTTTAGAAAGGTTAATCTCATTGGATCGTCAGATCCTCACAACTCTGTGAGGAAAAGGAGCTCTTATTTCCATTTTACAGATGAAGAAGCTAAAGCTCAACAGGGTGAAGTGACTTCTCCCTTGTCATAGACCTAATGGCTTAGAGATGAAATTTGAGTGCAGGTTTCCTGACATCTAAAGTCCAGTGTTCTTTTCACCACCTTTATTATTCAATAAAGTTCTCTAACATCAGGGGATCTACTCTGAATAGGGGCAACATAATTTAATTTCTTTTGACTATGTTGACATTTTTAGCCAGGTTATTGCTAGTTTCTTCTAGCTATCAACTTTGGGTTCATAGGGTGCTTCAGGTGGACCATACAACTACTAAATGATAACTAGATGTTTACAAAAGCTTCCAGATCACATAACTCATAATCGAGATTTGAATTCTATAAATGTAGATAAGTGTAATTTTTAAGATTGGAATTGAGTACTTAGGTATCATTTTTATATCTTGTTGAAAGCTTTCTAACTTTCATATCTTAATTTTCTTTCTTAGATTTCCCAGCAAATAACATTGTGAAGTTCCTGGTAGGCTTTACAAACAAGGGTACAGAAGACTTTATTGTTGAATCTCTAGATGCCTCATTCCGCTATCCTCAGGATTACCAGTTTTATATCCAGAATTTCACAGCTCTTCCTCTGAACACTGTAGTGCCACCCCAGAGGCAGGCAACATTTGAGTACTCTTTCATCCCTGCAGAGCCCATGGGTGGGCGTCCATTTGGTCTAGTCATCAATTTGAACTACAAAGATTTAAACGTAAGGCCTGTTTATGCTTTTTTTTTCTATTTTAAGTTGCAACTCAATGGGAAGAAAATGACATTTTTCTTGATAAATAATCATACTGAATCATAGGACACTCATTGTTTAGGGACTTAACTATCAAATTTGTGAATTATCCATGACTCCCCCTTCTCTAGTTGCCTGCCCTTTGACTGTTCTACGATTACTGTGCCTTCTCCTTATCTCAGAGTTTATATTTTATGATTTCTAGTGTTCTAGAACAAATAGTCTTAGCAACAAAGTTTGTTTCATTTTAACATTGGGAAAAAAGAGGCTTAACATAAGTCTTGATGTCTTTTTGTTCACATTAGACGTATATTATATGTTAAGCAGAACTGATATCCTAGAATTCTAGTGTTCAAAGTTAACCTCCAGGATATGTTGGTCTTTTTTTTCTGCCTTCAAACAAAATATGGAACCATTAAATATAGACAGGTGTCCTATAATATTTAATGAAACATTTAGTTTCATGCCCCAATGGTGTTATCTTTTTACCTACCTATAAAGTTACAGAATAACATGATACCCAATCTGCTGATACAGTTTCTATCCAGTTTAAAGACCTTCAATACAGATAGTCACATAAAAATGTTTTCTTACCTCTGAGGCTTTTGTTGATTGGAAAATACTTTTATGTAGTAGTATAGGGGATTGTTGCAGATAATGTCAGATTAAAACCTTTAGGTACAATGTTTTAGTGACAGGTAAGCGTATTAAATCATCTTTGTTAATAGATTTTTAAAAGATCTATAAATTGCTTTTATGGTTCTGAGTTGGGTATGAGTTAAATACAAGGAAGTAGAAGTATACTGTCTATAAAGTTACCCCAACCAGCATCATTTTGCAGTAACATTAATAAAATGATGACTAAAATCCGACAGTGGTGTCATTTGCCCAGTTACCCAATAGGAAATCAGTAATCACATGGTTGGTGTTGACCTGAGCTAGTCCTACACCCATGAGTCCCCTACAACATTGTTTTGCCTGAATCAATTGTTTTAAACAAGATTTGATGGTCTGCTTGTTAGAATGGACAAACATTACCTTAGATGCATGATGACAGAACCAAGTTTCGCATATGGCTAATGTTATTTTCACTAAAGAAAGTTATTCTAATGATTTAAGTCAGTCCCATTTGTTTTAAAGTGATTGGTTTCTAATCTTGCTATTTAGAAGATAAATTTGGTTTTCCTTTCCACTTCTTAGAATTCTTAGAATGGTATGCTGCAACTAAACTTCTATTTTTCTCTCAACTTAAGAGGGAATGAAAGTGTTGTTCTGGCATAGGTTTTTGTTTTTTGTTTTTTTGTGCATCTCTCCTCTTTTTCACTAGTGGTCCCCTTCCCATTCCTTCATCCTCCCTTTACTTCGGTTCCCAAAAAGGCAATGTTAGCATTGGTATTATAAGTGATAGAGAGGAGAGACAACACCACATTGTAGTGGTGATTTGCAGTGGTGGTAAATTTTTTTTAAATTTATTTTTATGTTTTTTAATTATTTCGTATTTTATTTTTCCCCAATTACATGTAAAAACAATTTTTACATTTGTTTTTAAATTTTTGAGTTCCAGATTCTCTCCCCTCCCCCCCATTGAGAAAGCAAGCAATTTGATAGAGGTTATACATGTGTAGCATGCAAAACATTTATATATTATTCATGTTAGAATATATAAACACCTCAAAAGAATCCAAGAAGAATAAAGTTAAAAAAAAACGTATGCCTCCATCTGTATTCAGACTACATCATTTCTTTTTCTGGGGATGGATAGCTTTTTTCATAGCTATTCTTGGCAATACAATGATCCAAGACAATCATTCACAGTTTCCTTGTCTTACAGTATTGCTGTTCTGTGTTCTCTTGGTTCTACTCATTTCATTTTGTATCAGTTCATGTAAATCTTTTCAGATCTTTCTGAGAGCATCTTGCTCATCGTTTCTTGTAGCACAATAGTATTCCATCACAGCTTGTTCAAACATTTCCCAATTAATGGGCATCCCCTCAACTTCCAATTCTTTGCCAAGTGGTGGTAATTTTAAACCAATGATTTGTAGTTAAAATTTGTTTTCATCAGTCCTGCTGGCTACACATACTGACCTCATCAGTTGTGAGAATGCTGTATGGTCATCTGATGTGGGCTAACTGCATTTTAAAATCTCTTTGAAACTTTAATCATTTCAACACATTTCATATTTTTGTGTTTTTATAGGGCAACGTGTTCCAAGATGCTGTCTTCAATCAAACAGTTACAATTATTGAAAGAGAAGATGGGTTGGATGGAGAAACGTAAGAGAGTTGTGATAAAGTAGATCATAGGACCATAGATTTAAAGCTGGAAGGGACCTTGGAGGTCATCTAGCCCAACCTCATTATTTTACAGAAGAATAAAGTGAAGTGACTTGTCCAGTGTCACTCTAGTAGTAAATGAAGAGCCAGCGTGAATCCAGTAACCTTTCTGTTGCACCGTACATCCTCTCCTGATGGGCAGTTAGGGTAAAACTCTAAGATTTGTTGCTTCCTAAATATGTTTCTCAGGTGACCATGTCGTTCCTGAAATGGCAGAGGCAACATGTCATGTGTGCTTAGGGAAATTCACACTGCTCAGTTGAGTCCCTTAGATGACCAGTAAAAAATAGAGATAATATAATCTTTATAGTGAAGTAAAGCTTCAATTCAACTATATTTGTTATATTTGCTGCAAAAGACTTAGCTTATCAGGGAATTTATGATTTACTTTGAAACATGCTTAATATTTTAACATTACTGTGAATTGGGGATTCACATAGCTTAAAAAGCCACGTCTTAGGAAGAACAAGGAAGTTACCCAACTTGCTCCATTTTACCCCTCCTCTCCAAATTCTTGCCTAGTAGAGATAAACTGTCTCATCTCTCAGACTGGAGACAAAACACTGATTTTCTCTTGAGTTTTCTCCTTTTAATGTTACTATAGAAAAATCTTTTGAGACTTAAGCTCTAAGAATGTTATTTAGTGTTTCAGCAGAGAATGTATGTGGTGATTGGCAATTTCTACCACTCAGCTGTTCTACTATGAGTTTCTTTAATTTGTCATGTTTTGTGAGGTACTTTTCTTCACTTTATATTATACTTTTTATTCATTCATACCATCCTAAAGATGGTGTAAAATAATTTACCAAGCCCTCATAACGCCTTTTTTAAAATCAGACTTGTGATTTCATTGGTATAGATAACTCCCTTTATGAGAAAACTCTTTGTTTATGCAAATTGTAAACTCTTGCAATTTAGAGGTTTAGACAGTTGCCTGGGGCCACTGAGAGATTTGTCCAAGGTCACACAGCCAGTATGTGTTACGTAACTGGCTCCTAATTTAATTGAATCTTTTAAAATTTCAGATTATATGGAGGATTTATGGCATGTCTCAAAACTATAATAGCAATCATCTTCATTTATTCCTTGTGCTTTTTTTCTTTCCTTGAAATAAGGATCTTTATGTATATGTTCCTTGCTGGACTTGGGCTACTAGTCGTTGTTGGGCTCCATCAGCTTCTAGAGTCTAGAAAGGTAAGGAATTGCATATGCTGTCTTCTAGATAGTTATAGCCGTGAAAATCACTTAATATTGAGTTAATGATAACATGACCCCTTGTGACATCTTAATTACATGAAAATAATTTTTTGTATGGTCTGCTTTAAAATTGAAGATCATTAAGTATTTCTTAGGTTATTATAATAAAATAGAAACCTAACCTTTTAGCTATTGTTGGTTATGATAATTCTAATAAAATCTTACATGAGTACTGATATACCAGAAATTATTTTTGTGTTCTTTTAGAGAAAAAGACCAGCCCAGAAAGTGGAAATGGGTACATCAAACCAAAATGATGTTGATATGAGTTGGATTCCCCAAGAGACTTTGAATCAAATCAGTAAGTATGCATAAAAATTTTAGTGGGGGAAGTACTTGAGAAATCTGAGGCTGACATAAATATAAATGCCTTTGTGATTCTTTTCTAAAGAAAACGTAATAAAGAAATAAATGTCATTTAAAAGTCGTCTCCCATCTACAGTTCTCAGATGTCTTGTGTACAGTCTAGTATATTTTAAAGGTTGATTAAATGCTCTGCTTTCTCCACAAAAATGGTAAACAGTCACATCCCTTTTTATAACTCTCTTTCCACCAAAATAAACCCCATAATAGACACTGAGTGGCCAGGGGCTGTGGTTTTTCTAGATGAGGAAAGGAAAAATACTAACTCTTTTTACATAGTATAAGCTTTGTCTGAAAACTAAACATCTATTTTTACTTTTAGGTAAATTTTTTTTAAATCTGTCTTTAGTTTTATATTTAAGGTTGTATGTGAACTCTTTTTATATTCCTAATCTTTTCCTATCTCTTTTCTTTCCTGTTGCTTCAGTGCAGAGTAGAAGAGGTGAGGCAATTAAACTTTGTTGATGATGCTTGGTAGTAACGGGGAATTTTCTCGGATAGCAACACATCATTTGAGCTAGTTACGGAATACCAATTAATGATGATGTTCAGTTTTCAGTACTATATTTCTTAGAGAAATTTGATAAATGACCATAGTTTGATTTTTCAGGAGGAAGGAAGAAAATAATTGCAATCTGATCCTTTAGCTTCTTCCTACTCAACAAACTCCATTGGCTCCCTGTTGCTTGCAAAATCAAACATAAAATCCTCTATTTAACATTCAAAGCTTGTCATAATGTAGACCACCCTTCCTATACCATTCTAGTCTTCTTTTTCCACACACCCATACTCTTGATTCAGAGACACTGGCCTCTGTTGATCCTCAAATAAGACATTTAGAGTTTTCTCTGAATGGTCCCATGGGCATGGAACATTCTCTTTCTCCATATCTGCCTCCTGGCTTCCTTCAAGTCCCAACTAAAATCCTTCCTTCTACAGGAAGCCTTTCCCAAACCCCCTTAATTCTAGTACTTGACCTGTGTTGGTTTTTCCTATTTATCCTATATATAGCGTGTTTATAAATAGTTATTTACATGTTTTCTCTACAATTAGATTGTGAGCTCTTTGAGAGCAAGGACTGTCTTTTGCCTCTCTTTGTATCTCTGGTGCTTAGTACCTAGCTCTCTGGCACATAGTAGGTGCTTAATAAATGTTTATTTATTGATAAAGATATTAGTTACCTATACTTTTATATCTTTAACTTTTGTGAAGGTGAAAAGTTCTTTTCTCTAACAGTGAAATATAGATAGATACCAGGTAGCTTTTATTCAAAAATAACCTAGGATGTTTTTTTCATCACTTTATTTTTAAGCAGTTCAGTAACTTGAGCATGAGCTGTCACTTCTCGAGGTCTATTGATTGAGAAGGAAGATGAAAAGAAAAAAAAAATTGTTCTTTTAAATCTCATAAGGGTTAAGGTGATATGGAGGAGAGAACAAAAATGAGGTGGGTTTTTTTGGGGGGGAGATGTTTTCTACTGGAAATCTGAGTTCAGTATTTTAAAATATAATTACTGTTTTCAAATGTAGCCCCAGTCAATTTAACTGGACCCTCTAAAAAAAATTTTTTAAGAGCAACAGGATTTTATGTCCCCTTTAAACTCCCCAAATGCGGAAGTCCCTAGTGATCTTATCTGCTTCTGTGACTTCACATATCAGGGCAGCCATAATTTCTTACCTCAATTTCAGACATGCATTTCCAGGTGTCTGGGATTCCAATTTCACCTGGATGCCCTCCACTTCCAGTTTAGCATAACTCATTTGTTTTCTCTCACTCCTACCAGCTTCCCCTCTCTCTCAACTTTGGTATTTCTATTCATGGTACCATCATATTTCTAGTTTTCCAGGTTGTTAACCTGTGAGTTATCTATGGCTTTCCCTTTACCTCATCTTCTTATATCAAATCAAGTACCACCGCTGTTGATTCAACCCCTAAAATCATAAATGATCATTAGAGCTGTAAGAGACTTGAGATTATCTAGAGCAACATGCCTCCATCTCCTTTCCATTCGTGCTGCCACGCTAGTTCAGATCTTTATTTCCACTAGACTTCTATAGCTTTAAAATTGGTCTCCTTAATTCAGGGCTTCTCCATTCCCCAATCTATTAATCAGTCCACGCATGTGCCAGACAGTGTGCAGGAAATCACACATCTGGCAGGGTAATCTTCCCATATACAGATCTAATTATGCTCCTTAGAAACCTTCAGTCTGCTTCCCCATTACCAGTAGGCTAAAATACAAGTTAGCATTCAAAGCCTTCAACATTCTGTCTCCAGTCTTAACCTTTCTGGCCTTATCTCATACTACTCCCTTCTGGAGACTCAAACTAGACTAATTAGCTGTTACTCATTCTCATCCCTTTGTTTTCTGCCTTCGTGCACATATGTATTCCCTCCACCCCAAGCTTAGAATATGCTATTATTTTAAATTCTCTTCCTTTCACATGGCTTATAAATTTTTTACCATTGTGTAACTGAACAGGTCTCAGGAGGAATTGATGCAACAGTCTACCATATCAATGGTAGCAAACTCAGAAATGGGGACCATTATAATATCTGTTCGTTAGTATTTTTCAGGGCCAAATATTAACTTAGTTTTAAAATGTAATGTTATCTGCGTTTTACTGTATTTTTATTTATTTTGTCAAGTTTCCCAATTACATTTTAATCTGTTTCAGCTGCACTTGAGAGTGTGGTTGTGTGTTTGGTAACTCTGCACTAGAGGATTCCTTTCAGGTTAACATCATTCCATTTCTCAACATCTCAAAAAAGGCAAATGAAACTAGTTTGTCAAGAGTTGTTTTTAGTAAATCCATGCTGGCTCCTAGTGCTCATTGCTTCCATTTCTAAGTTGTTCAACCTTCTGTTTAATATATTCTAGAATTTTGTCCGGGTTCATAGTCAAGTTCATAAGACTCTAGTTTCTAGAAGTCACTTTTTCTCCCTTTTTGAAAAATAAAAAAATGTTCTCATCTTTGGGCTTCAGGAGCCTGTGAACCCATTTTCCATTTTCTTCATTGAGTATCTCTCTTGGTTGACTGATCAGAACTGGGAGTTTTTTTCAGTACTCTGGGATATGTCATCTGGGCCTAGAACAGGCCTATACAGGCTGTGGCCCATGGGGCCACTTCAGCCTGTGGGCACACCAAAGGATTTCTGGATGTTTTCCTCTATATTTTTCATGAGCTGCCCAAAATCCTTTGGCAGGCCACAGGTTGTGCAGGCCTCATCTAAAGACTTGAACTCATTTAAAGCAACTAGATACACTGCCTATTTTGAACTTCAGTTAATATTAGTCTTATACTTTGGGATTTTTCTCTTTAACAGAAGGAATAGCAATAGTACTATATGTTTATGGCTAAGAAGCTGGTTAAGCAACATATTTAAAGGAGTAATAAATTGTTTACTTACCATGATGATGGTTCATATTTATGATTTGCAAAGAGCTTTCTTCACAACTCCATATATAATCTGCTGGTTACAGTTATAAAAATTGGAGCTCAGAGCATTTTATTGGTTTGCCCTTAGTGGTACAACCTGGATCTTTCTGCCTCTCAGGCTAGTGTTACTTCCAGTATACTAACAATCTCTTATGATTAGGACATCTTTGGTAGCATAGAGAAAATTGAGGGGAGTACTATTCTGGACCTGTGTCTGAAAAGCAAGGAGGAGCTGATTCCTAAAGTAGAAATGATGGGAGCCTTAGGGGAAGTAAGCCCTTCATCTTAGAATTTTTTATACAGAAAAAGAAAACCAATCATGGTCTGGCATGCATTGGTATATATTTTGGAAGAACAGGATTCAGAGAATCCCATGAACTTAAAAATATAGTAGAGAAAAATGGGTCAAGCTTAAGAATAAAGACACAGAGAAGAAATTCTGATGAGGACTCAATCCAATATTTATTATTAAGTGCACATCAAATGCCAGATACTGTGCTAAGTTCTGAGAATACAAAGACCAAAAAGAAACAGTGCCATTAAAATGTTTACATTATTTCAGGAGACAAAATACACATATATAAGCATATACAGAAATATCTACACATCTGTTTGTTCCCTAAGACCTTGGGCCTTCTTCCCTTTTTCCTCTCTATTGCATCAGTTCCCATGGATTCAGTTATCTTCTCTATGCAGATGATTCTCCGATCTGTTTGTCCAGCCCTAACCTCTCTCCTGAACTCCAGAGTCCTATCTCCAGCTGTTTATTAGATATCGAATTGGATGTCCTGTAAACATGCCTAACTTCCTTATTATTTTCAAGAGTACCACTATTCTAGTCAACCAAACTCACAATATAGGTGTCATCCTTGACTCCTCACTCATTTAACCTCTCAAATCTAATCTATTGCCAAGTTTTGTCAATCCTTCCATCTTAATATGTTTTATCTACACCTCTTTCTTTTCCCTGGCATTGCCACCAACCTGGTATAGGCCTTCATCACCTCACACCTGTACTACTGCAGTAGCCTGCTGGCTGTTCTCCCTGCCTCAAATCTCTTACCACTCCAGTCCATCCTCCATTTAATTGTCATATTGATCTTCCTAAAGTGTCAGATGGGATACTTGAGCTGAGTTTTGAGGAATGCTTAAGGGACCCAAGAGGAGAAGGAATTACATTCAGGAATAGGTGAAGGCACAGAGGTAGGAGATGCGCTGCCATGTGGGGAACGGCAAGAAACCCATTTTGCCTGGATTTTAGAGAGCACGAAGGGAAGTGATACATAAAAAAGCTGGAAATGTAGGTTGAAACTAGGTTGTGAAGGCAGGAGAGTTTGTATTTAGCCCTAGAAGTTATAAGTTGCCTCTGGAGTTTATTGAATGGTGGAGTTAAATGGTAAAAGCCATGCTTTAGGGAAGTCCAATTGAAGTAGAGAGACCCTTGAAGTAGACCTATTAGAAGAAGGCCATTGCAGTAATGCAGATAAGAGGGAAAGAGGACCTGAATTAGTCTGGCTGCTGTGTGAGTAGTAATATGTACAAATAGATACTGTTTTATTAAGCACGTCATGCATACAAGGCTCTTATACTAGGTACATAGAGAAGTCGTCTCACTTCACAGACTCAGAGTTGGAATGAACCTCTGAAAGCATCAGGTCGTGACTCTACCTGAACACACCTTATAGAAATAAAACCAAGAGCCGCCAAATTCTTGCATTGACCATTTCCCAAAAATATATGTCCACTCTGCTCCAAGTTTTCCATTTTGTCAAGAGGTAGGTTCTTCCTCATTCCTCAGCAGTCATGTTATTGCATTTGTCAGAGTTCTTAAGTGTTTCAGAGTGATTTGTCTACATGTGAGCAATTTAACTTTTAAAAAGACCTGTTCAGAAGATAGAAACAAGAGCAGGTAATGGAAGATGGATACAAACACATGGTATAGTAGTCCTCTAAGAAACAGTGACAGAGTATTTGTCAGAGTGCAGAAAGATCTCAGCAGGCTAGAAAAAGTTGGGCCAAGTGTAACGGGGATGAATGTAAAATCTTATGCTTGGATTCATAAACCTCACAAAAAATCTGGGGAAAATAGTGGGTTGTAAGCTTAATATGAGTAAACAGAATGATGTGACAACCATAGAAGCTAATATTATTTTAGGTGGTATTATGAGAAGTTTTCGGAAGAAAAAGGTGATACACTGTACAGTGAAGTCCAGACCACTTGTGAAGTATTTGTGTTCACTTCTAGGTGCCACTTTTTAGGAAGGGTAATGGTAAATTGGAGAGCATTTGGTGGAGGATAGCCAGGATTGATGAAAGGTCTCAAGATCATATTATTACAAGTTCATTTGATGAAAGGAATATGTGTATTATTTTTATTTTTTTTTTACATTGCTTTCATTTCTGTAAATGTCCCTCTCCCCATCCCTACCCATTGAACCATACCTCATAACAAAAAGGAAAAAACAGCACCAAGCTAGATAATATATGAAATGTTTCCCACCCACCTTAATCTTTTCCAAAAAATGGACAGAGGAATACATTTTCTTACCCCTTCTTGGGGGAAAAGCTTGGTCTTTGTAATTAGTATTGTTTTCATTTGGTAGGAGAACTGGGTCCCTAAACAAAAAAAAATTGAGTGCAGAGGTGGGGAGGGCAGGAAACATGATAATTTTCTTGAACTATTTAAGGAACTATCATGAGGAAGAGTGATTAGATTTTGGCTCCAAGAGCACAAATTTAGGAGTAAAGATTTGGGAAAGTCATAAAGTAGATGTTTGTTCAGGTAGGGTATTGCCATGATGTTTTCTGAGGTCCGTTCCGACTCTGTGATTCTGTGACTTGAGACTGCTTTGTCTATGACTTAGTACAGAGCCGTGTACGTAGTCGGTGCTTAATAAATAATTTTAACTAAATGGTCATATTTTTGGCTATTCTTAACTCTCAGTATAGGTATTGTGGTTGTATTCTTTTTTTTTTTTGTCTTGGTGCAGTTCTTTTTCCACAAGTCTTTGCCCATTCTGAACTTTTACCTTCCCTGACCCTATTTTTCTGGTTTTACACTACTTTTTAATATACATCTATTTGAGGGCCCTTTCATCTATTGCTTGTATGTATTCCTTTTAAATCTAAGTTCCATGGAGAGCCTCCTGTTCATTTACTTTGTTTTATTTACATACATTCTCCTCTTGCTCCTTTTTTTCTTGTTGGAATTATTTGTGATTCTGTTGTCTGTCAGGATTCAGTTTAGAGAGCCTCCTGTTTCCCTTTTGAACTGTAGAATCTTTGACCTTCTGCTCCTACCTGTCTTTTCCTTGAACTTAAAAAAAAAATCTACCTTTCTAATCTATAACCATAAAAAATAACATGCTGAATTTATTACATATGTTTTTTAAATAGCTAATGTTAGGTAATATTCATGGTTTCTCATCTCCTTCTGTTCTTTGTATATGGAAATTTTCTCTCTTTTAAGGGCGGGGGGTGTTAAATCTAGATTTTTATGACAAATAAAATCTGCTTTTCTAAAGTCTGTGGTACATATCTAACACTACCCATTGTATTTCCTAGGCCAGAATGATTTATCTAGCATATGACCAGGTATTTGAAGGTTTCATCTTAACCATTCTACCAGTTTTGTGTCCGTAGTTGACTGTGTTCTTAATTTGACTGTATGATCTTTAGTAATGTACCACGAATATTCTTGTGTTTCTCACTTTATTCTGTTCTAAATGCTTTCTACCACATCTTGGTCCTCATATTTTTGGGGTTTAGGTTTTAACATAGCTTTATATATTCTTGACTTAGGGTGTTGCCCGTTTGTCAAATTTTTCTTTTTTAACAGACCTTTGTACCTTGTGCCTATGAAAGGCAGAAGGAAAGAAGGTGTGGGAATGATTGAAGATGGTCTTAGAGAGAGAGTTCAATGTGCATGCAAGCAAACTTTCTTAAGAATTGCAAAGGGATGGAATCTAGGGTACAGGTAGAATGGTTAACCTTAGGGGAGAGGGTTTCTCTTGGTCTAGAAGGGAGAATTAGAGAGGATGGTTAGAGTAACCTGTGCTTGATGGGGATGAGATCATCTAATGAAAATGAAAGTGATAGTTCAGGCAACTTTGGGGAAATTGCCTGATTATCTACCAAGCAAATGCTTCGTGTCCCAGTAGAATGTTTCAGCTTTAGTGGAGTTAGCTTAAAAGCTTTTAAACTTACGTCTCCAAGTAAATTGCCCCAATTTTGTTAGTTGTTTGTAACAATGAGTAGTATGATGTCTGCTTAAGGCCCGCTGCCATAGACATATACAATAAATTGTCATTAAGTAAACTTCTCAGGGATGGGGGGGTTCTCATTAACTGGGGTTTCTGAAAGATTCACATTCAAACCTTTGGAAAATCTTTCTAAAATCTGTCCCTTTGCCGACATAGTAATTTTCATATCATCATAGATGTAGGTGGAGAGGTTGCGTGGCATAATGTCCAAAGAGCTGGATTCAAGTGCTACCTCTGATGCATGCTAGCTATTTGACACTGGGCAAGTCACTTAAAGTCTCAGTGCTCTCTCTAGGTAGCTACATGAATGGAGGCACAAGATGCAGAACAGTTTCCTATCTGTATTGTATTGGCTAAGGGAGTTTTCTCATCAAGAATTTCCTAAATTCAAGAGTTACAGTTTTGTACCTCAAAAAAGGATATTAGTTTTTTTTTTCCCCTAAACACTTACTGTTAGTTGCATTTTTGGGGGGGCGGGGTGATCTGGATTTTCTTTAAAGGTTCCATTTAATCCCTGTTTTAAACTCTTGATAGAATGCTTTCCAACACGTATTCTATATTTCCTTGCCCCTTTAAACAAAGGATGCTGAATTTTTGTGATGCAGAGATGTTCTTGGGTTTTTGAAGGGTTCAGAACGCAAACAGCTGTATTCATCTAGAGTTTCTTTTCAAATTTCTTCTGCCCTCCTCAGTCTCTTTTATACTTGATCAGTGGTGACATCTTGCTGCTATGGGTCTGCCTCTAGCTAAATCATTTCTCCATATGTACAATATCTTCTAATTTTTTTCTTTTATAGGCTGGAAAACTAGATAACCAATTATTACATTTGTGTGTAAGATAAGAAAACTGTAAATAAAAGTAATTGACATTATAGTTTCTTTTTTGATCCTTACACCAATCCCTATGATAGGGCAGGTGATATTTGTTGTATAGATTAGGAAACCGAGGTTCAAGGTTAAGTGACTATTGCAGATCATACAAGTAGCTAGGGAATGGTAGGAGCCAGCCCTTGTGTCCTAGGTCCAGGTAAGTAGGAATATACAGTGTAATAAGATAATAAATGTGTTATCATTATGTGCAGGCAACACATAATCTAAAATTCAGTAGAAGTTGATTTGTTAACACTCTAACAATTGGAAATTTTATTTTAACCAGCTTTGTCATATATCTATAATATATTGATATTATATTTATATTCCTTATAATGACTCTGTGATAGTACTGGATTCCGAAAAGCCTTCTCAAAGATGCAGTCAGGTTTTTTATAGTTTTTGTGTGGTTGTTGCTAAGTGTATTTTGTTATTTTCTAATTCTTTTGAAAATTCATCATTGATGTTTGGCATACATTATACGCATCAAATGTGGCTATAAGTGAGGTGTTTTCATGTGTATAATTTATAAACGCGAATTCCTTCATAGTCTATCCATATAGATCTCCATCAAGGTATTTGATCAACTGGCAGCTCATTCTGTGTCCATGCTATATTACAGAATTTATTTTGTACAATAAAGAATATCGATGCTTGTATCTAATACTTTGTTTTCCTTTTCATGACTTAATTACTTAATATTAACCAGTGTATGTTAATCAAATGCCTGTTTAACTTGGGTATTTTTAGATACATGTGTACTGATTCTTGACTGAAAGCAGAATGAAATTTTTAAAGCACTCTGAGTAACCTGACTATTGTCAGATAGATTCCATGATAAATAAAATTGCCAAAAGTTGAAAAATAGGAGAGAAAGGGAAAAAATGATTATATGTAATGAAGTAGAGGAGAGATTGGAGCCTTTGATTTCATTGGTATTATGGGGAACATCTGGTTTGGAAACTCCTTCTACTCATGCTGGTGAGCAACTAGTCCATAATTTCTGATCAGAGAGTTGCTTGGGTAACTGGGAATTTAAGTGATTATGCCTGTACTCATATATAGATAGTGTTAGCAGTAGGACTTAAATCCAGGTTTTGCTCATTTCAAAGTCAGGGCCTTTTTCACTAAACCTATGGCTTCTCTAATTCAGTTCTAATTCAATTCATTTTGAATTCTTTTAGTTCTTATTGGGATAGGGATTGGACTTGTAATTTCATTGGCATGGGAAGCCTCCTAGCTAGAAAACTTTCTCTAACAATGGAATAGCAGCTTCTCAGAAACTTAAAGGTTAGAGAGTTGCCTAGAGGTAATTGAGATGCTTAGCTGCTTTCCTAGGTTCACACAACTAGTATGTGTCAGAGGCAGAACTTAAACCAGGGGTGGGGAACCTGCAGCCTTCTAGGTCCTTGGGTGCAGCTTTTTGACTAAGCCCAAGTTTTACAGAACACATCCTTTTATTAAGGGCATTCGTGCTGTGAAGTTTGGGTTCAGTCAGAGGGCTGCACTTGAGGGCCACGTGGCCTCGAGGCCGCAGGTTCCCCACCCCTGAACCCATGTCTTCGTGGCTCCCAAGTTGGTTCTTATACCATGATGCCTCTTTCAGTTCTTACAATGTTAATTAATCCATTTCCTTTACTCTGCCTATTGTTTCCAACTACATGTTAAAGAAAAGGCATGCTTTGGATAAATTGTTATTCAATCTTGTCCAGTTCTTCATGATCCTGTGGACTGTAGTATGCCAGTACTGTCCATAGGGTTTTCTTGGCAAAAATACTGGAGTTATTTGTCATTTCCTTCTTCAGCAGATTAAGGCAGACAGATTAAGTGACTTGCCCAGGATCACACAGCTATTAAGTGTCTGAGGCCAAATTTGAACTCGGGTCTCCCTCTCTCCAGGCCTAGCCACTCTGAGCGCACTGAGCCACCTAGCTGCCTCCCGTTAGGAGGTAAATTAGGAAATTTTAATTTGTTTAAAGTGATATAAATTTGAAATCTTTCTTAAGGAGCAAAGTCATTCCATTTTTAACAATGTAT
The DNA here is from genome assembly GCA_028646595.1 of Phalanger gymnotis. NCBI lineage: Eukaryota > Metazoa > Chordata > Mammalia > Diprotodontia > Phalangeridae > Phalanger > Phalanger gymnotis. The sequence goes on along the minus strand of CM053622.1, from coordinate 153,833,279 downwards.
GTTGATTTTATTTACTTGCATTTGCATTAAAATGTGGCTGATAGTGTTTAAGAATGTTAATATATTTTCAACCATTATGGTAACCAAGAGTGAATTTTTTTACCCTATTAAAATGATTTTGGGGGGGGTTTAGATTTTTTTCTCTCCGTATTAGAAAAGTAGCAGCAATTTCATTTAATTAAAATTTAAACATCTATCTTTCATTATTTTATGCCATATTCATTGTTTTGGGAAATTAATAGCAATCATTTCCTGTTGAAGAAAAAATACTTTTTGAATTTGATGCAGTTTTGACTGTGGGTTAAAGTGACCTTTATACTTGTTGTCTTCCAGATAAGGCTTCTCCAAGGAGGTTGCCCCGGAAACGGGCACAGAAGAGATCAGTGGGATCTGATGAGTAAATGTTCATTTGTGCAACAATTCAGTCTTTACTAAACCTGCCCTAACATATTTTGGCCTGATGGGAATTAGTGCAGAGAAGCCATATCAACATATGAGGAAACTACTACTTCTGTTTGGACTGAGTAATCAGAGCTGTGGCGATAATATTGCTGAAAATGCACTGCATATGTTTTTTCTAAAGTAACAAATTTGGGTTTTTTAAACCATTAAAAACTGTGTGTGTGCGTGTGTGTGTGCGTGTATGTGTGTAAGCAGTTGGTCTTACCAGAATCATTGTTGTACTACCTGAAATGTGCCTTTAGAGTGCTAAATGTAATGCTGGCATGTCTGTATCCCACTGAAAATTTGTGGTGTTTTTTTTTTCCAGAAAACATAGTGAATAATTGCCTAATCTTATTGTATAAGGAGTTTCTCATTTTTACTATCATGCCTTGAACTGTACAGCAGAAGAATAATTTAGCTACTCTGTTCCTCGGAATAGCTACTAATTCAGCAGTGATGGCACAGATTCTCTGCGTTTTTTTTTATATCTGCAACTAGTATTCTAAAGGCACAAGCAGGAGTAGCTGCTTTTAGCAATATAATATTTTGTTTTGGTATTTTGCTGCTGTTTACTACAATACGCACATTGGGAGAACTTCCTTGTACTGATCAAAGAACCCAGATGAATTTATATCAATCTGAGATCTAGCAGCAAAATTGTGAAGCATGAGAATATGTGCTGAACTTGATACATAAATTCCAACCCTCCATACCCTTCCTCATTTTTTAACAAAAAGAAAATAGCACACTCGTGTGAGCTGATTTATTGTGTTGTGTGTCATTGTTCTGTTGTGTCTAATCCAAAAGGTGGCTTTGGAATGATTTTAGATCTGTTCAATATTTATGAATCAATGATTTTTCTTCCCTTCCCCTTAATGGAAACTACCATGGCTAGAAATTCCCTTTTTCTATGATTTTTGAATAGAAGTGAACCTCCAGGCTCTATGTAAAGTGGGGACTCCAACTGTAGGGCACAGATAAAAAAGTGTGTTCCAAATTTTAATTTCTGCAGACTCATAAAACAGAGCTGAAAAAGACCTTCTACGGCATCTAGGCCATCCTTCTCATTTTATCGATGAGAAAACTGAGGCCCAGACAAAGTAATTAATCTGTGTGAATACCAATGAATAAGTTGAATTATATATATAGACATATATATTCATGTTATATATTCCATAGGTAGACATAGTTCAGTGGTTGATTTATTTTTTTCTCTAAATCGTTGGTTAATTTTTCCCTAACCTTGTAAGTAGTTTTTGTGAGTATTTTTGAAGTTTGCATGTGATTTTCTTTTTTAGTAAATCTTTTTTAGATAGTAGAAATTGAAATATTTAAGAATTGAACTTCCTAAAATTTTCTTTGAACTTTTCCTACATCATTCAGCTTCCCCCCCCGCCTTGTTTTGCTGTAGTCTTCTATACCTATCAGGCATCATAGGTTTTGTATGTTTAAGAGTCTTGGTTTGAAGATAATTGATATTTAGAAAGTTGTCATTAAGGCCTGTAATGAAATTGATATTTTTGTTAGACTCGAGTAAAGGACAAACTTTTAAAAGGCTTTTTTCCATGCCATGAAGCCATTTTCTCTTACATGTCTTTGAAAAATGGAAGGTGAGGTTTTAGCAGCTAAAGTTTGCTTCAGCTTTTTGCCTTTACCTTTCTTTCTTCCCCCCCCCCCCCCCCCCACCTCTTTTGAAATCTGCGTTTAACCTGCCAAGAATGAACATCTGAGCCAATGACATTTGAATAATACCTATAGCAGGTTAAAGCAGGGACTAATGTTACTAAATACCTGTTTTGGTGGTATTGTACTATAAACATCCCATTCCTAAAATTCAGTGTTTGGGCTGTTATCTTGGTGTGGAAGACCAATAGTTTATTTTAAAACTATGATACTATAAAAAAAAATAGACATAGCTTGGTTTTTGACAAGCAATATCAGTGAGTACTTAGCAGGAACTAACTGTACAATAAATGGAATTAAATTCCACACATGGTATATTCAAGCACACTTAATAACAAGTAGCCTATTTTTAAAATAACTTTTAAAAATGTAAATATCTGGATGGGTTTTGTTTTTGGTGTATCTACTTAATTTGCAGACCATGGTTTGAGACCCAAGCGTTGAATGTTTGGTTTTATGATTAATGATAGCTTTTGAAAATCTGGGGTTCACGCATCCATAAAATGGGATTAAGAAGTTGCCCGTTTCCTATCCCCTAGGGATGTGAGGATTAGTGTGTCTGTAAAGCACAGATTCTCCTTGGAATATTTAAGTTTGTCATGTTATATATATTCTTATACAATAAGTGATATTCTAAGGCGTTTGACTACAATATGTTGTCCCAAGGGAGAGAAAGAAAGTAGGTTTTCAGAGAACTGAAGCCTCCAGAAGAATAACGAGTAGGAATAAAAGCCACTATAGCAGAAGGAATAAGAGACTTAGCTTGAGTGAGAGTTAAATTCAGAAGTTAGAAATTTCAAAATTATTGGCTTTGAGACATAAAGGAGAAGCATATTTCAACATTAAGGGGAACACGTTTGGGAACCATGCCTAAAAATATTTCAGATGTTAAATGGGAAAGCCTTCGTAATGATCTTATACAATGACTTTACTGGCACAAAGAGGATTTACACTTACCCTTATTGCCAGGTTTAAATAGTAGACTTCACGTGTTCACAAATAGGTAATGTGTAACTCCCCCAGCACCTAACAAGTGCCTTGCACATAGTAGATATTTAATATTTGTTTAACTGAATTGCAATAGCCATCATCAACACCACATTTGATACTGCATCTTCTTACTCGTACACATGTTGAGAGAACTAAATTGATTCCTGTGTTTAAAATAGTTTGAAATAAGACGTCCTTCCCTGAAATCTCCCTCAAAGATAAATTCTACAGGTAGTGTCAGTATACATATAAAAACACATAATTTTATAGATTAATACATTTCATATAACACATTTTTTATTCAGCTTATTCATTTAGTTCTAAAACAAGATGTTTGCTAAATTTTAACACCTGCGGTTCTACTTAAGGTGTTCCCCCTATTTGGGTAGATGAGAGATGAGCTTCTGTAGCAAAATTAACTGCTTGGTACAGCTTTGGCCTAGGGGTATTAAAACGACAACAAAAACTTTGCCATCAGCATGAATTAAAAGCATTAGCTTTTATTTGCTAGATTGACTCCCCTATCAGATTTGTGGTATTAGATTTTTAAAAATTTGAGGCTTGAGCTGAGAGTGTAATGAAAGGCAAGATGTTTTGAATTTTAAAGCTGAATCCAGCTCAACATGTTACTTGATGTCAAAAAATTATCCTGCTTTATGATCACTGTTAACTTTGTTAGATAACATTTGTATAGTTTTTTAAAATTACTTTTTACTGCTTAGAATAATCTGTGGCCTGTTAGCCTAATTGTATTTGAAGTTATATTTTTTAGGATTGTTTAACAATGTAGTACTAATACTGCAATAATACTTGCACCACCTACCTCATAGTGGTGTCAGAAGGAAAGCACTTTGTAATCTTAAGGCAGTATATAAATGTGAGTTACTATTACTATCACCTTTCTAGGCTTCAGTTTATTGTCTAGTACAGTATTTGGAGCCACTCTCTTTAAGATGTTATTGTAATAATAGATGAGCATTCTACAGTTGCTGAGCTTTTAAGTTGGAAGCAGCTTAGGAATACTTTGACATTAACTCAGAATCAAACCTTTGAGTAGCTTACTGGTACAAAACTTGTTTCCCAGGAATCTGAGCAGCCAGAACAAAATTTCAGCCAGATTTTTTGGTGTGCAATACATACTGATAACTTAGTGCTGCCCCTGAAATACTACAGGATCCTAAAAAGTGTTCAGAGTGGAAACCACAAAATGTTCAGCGTAGTTTTAGTGCTGTTTGTCTTCAAATTCTTTAAAAATTGGCATTGCATGTATGACAGATATAGCAACACAGTCGAGATATTCATTTCCCCTGCCATTATGGAAAAATAGTACTTAACCAAGCATTAAAAACCTGTTCCCAGAGATACTCCTTTTTGCCGTCACCACCCCTAAAATGGTCTTCAAATACCATTTGTCTGCAAGATACAGAATCCTTATATGTTAGCTCTAACTAACCTTAGAGCAGTGAGGTCAAACTTAATAGAAATAAGGGGCAACCAAACCATACACAAAAATCCCTGTATGCTATATATTAATTTAGAAAACTACACATGTTTCTTTTTTTTATTAATACAGTGCCACATTACAACCAGATAAGAACTACATTTTAAAATGGTTCAGGCTGCACTTGAGATTGTGTGGACCACGTGTTTGCCACCTCTGTCTTAGAGGATATATAGGCCATATTACAAGTGAGTAAAACAGAGAGACGACCCATCCAATGTCAACCCAGTTTCCTAATCCATGCCATATCGTAGACCACAGAGTATCAGCTCCCTTCGTTTCTAAGTTTTTGCTTGCTTTTTTTAAAAAATATTACGCAACTTGCATACATTCTCAGATACTCAGCATGTATTTGTTAAGGGCATACTTCATTAAGCAGATACAGCAAAGTTACAAAGGAAAATATCTGAATGGCGTGAAAACATTTTAAAGGGCCATCTATTTAGTCTTTTTCAGTTCATTTGGTTGTTTTTGTTCCCTTTAATTCTAGTCAAGGATAGCCAAGCAAGCAGAATAGTATAGGCAGTATGCGCTAAATAGAAACTTGATACTGAAATTTCCATAAAGATGAAGGTCTGTGGCAGATTATTTGATCTAGAATTAAGATCCAGGCCACTCATCAAATGCTGCCTATTATTCTCTAAGATGTCCCTTTCAGACCAAATTGAGGCAGGCATGGTCTTTCAGCACCCCTTTCCAGGCAGCTTTTTTAGCTGGGAAAAAATCCGATCATGATCACTTGCAAAACTAGCACCGTTTAGGATTGAATCCTTTGAACTACTAGCGTACCAAATAATTTTTCACTTTTGAATCAGTGAGAACTTGGGCATTTTTGCATGGAGAAAAGTCTGACATAAAATCAATAGTGTGGTAACAAATTCACTAACATGAGGAGAATGTTTTTAAAAGGATGCTTACTTGAGATTTAGGAAGCCTAGGTTCTAGTCCTAACTCATACTTACTAGCTGTGTAATGTTGGGCAAGTCTGGATATTCAGTTTCCTTATCTGTAAAATGAAAGGGCTTGATGAGTTGATTAACTCTAAAATTATAATAACTACAAACCCTTAATTTGATAACAAACAACGTTTGAAGGTATATGTCTTTTAGTAACTATTGGAAAGAACAGTGCTTATTTGGACACCTTTAGTTCTAGACTGTTTCCTTTAAAAGCAGTCATAATTCAGTGCAACGTTCATCGAGCAGCTACAGTGTGTAAAGTACTTTGCTGGTAATGTTTTACATTTGTGTGGCACTTTTCAAATGCTTTCTTATAAATTACTCATGCTATTCTAGTCTAAAGTGGAGGTACAGTTGTATATGCAGACTCCACAAAGCCCTTATTGTGGCTCTCTGGTTTGCTATTATCCACAATGGAAAACTTCAAGCAGGTGGTCTCCATACATAAGAGAACAGGCTTTATTCCACTTGAATTGCTCTCATGTGCACTTTATTATTAGAATTGTATGTAATACAAGGCTTTGCATTTCACGTCTCATTCTATTTATAATTAAGTGACCTTGTTATGACTGAAAGAACCTGGGCCTGCTTTTTATCCTGTTCTGCAACCCTGTGGTGCTTATTGCCTCCATTAAGTAGAGAAGAGCAAGCTATCATACCATTAGCATTCTGCCAAATGAAGCCAACTACAAATGAAATGGGGGGTAGAGGAGGCACAGCTTAAGGATATTAAATGGATATTAAATGAGTTGGAGTATTTTACTGAAGACCACTTACGTGATTCAGCTTCCCAGCATGTACCCTATTTGTACCCAAACTCCATGCTCATAATTCTTCTTTGTTTAGGACTGATCATCAAGGTCTTGTGTTCTACTTGCAATTAAAATAAACTAAATCTAATTTCAAAAGACATAGCAAAATTATTTCCATAGCCTAAAGAAATAGCACTTCTTAAAGCTGGCTCAATGAACAATCCTGGATGGTTCAGATGCTTTTTTTGTTCTTTGCATATGAGGCACAGTCTCTGATTGTTTCCATCATCCTATTTATCTCCTTCATTTCACTGTTAAACTTCTTGAACATTTATTTATACCTGCTGCTCCACCATCTGTCTACTTCTTAGAAACCTTGTAAGCTAGCAGTCTCTCACCAGTCTACTGAAGCTGCTCTGAGAGGTCTCTACCCCTTCCCAAATCCAGTTATCTTTTCTCAGTCCTTATCCCCCTTTACATCTTTGATGTATTTGACCGCTCTTCTTCCCTCGAAACTCCTTTTTGACACTGTTCTACTTTTACCACTCATTTCTTTTGCTTACTATTCTCTTGTTCCCTAAGTCTTCGGAAGTTTAACTGTTCTTGTTGTTTAGTCATATCTGACTCTGCGGGACCCTGCAGGACCATACTATCCAAAGTGTTTTCTTGGCAAAGATTCTAGAGTGGTTGGCCGAAACTTTTCCACCTCATTTGACTGATGAGGAAATTGACGCAGACAGGGTTAAGTGACTTGCCTGGGGTCACACAGCTAGTGTCTGAGACTAGATTTGAACGTCAGGTCTTCTGACTCCAGGACCAGCACTCTGCTGCAGCTAGACAATGTAAACCATTACTAGCCATTTTCTTAAACACCACTTTGAACTTGCTATTCCTGTATTCGAGAATCTTGACTTCTTGTCTATCACATCTAAACTCGTCTTGATTTTTCAAGACCCTTACTATGTTTTCTGTTCTTATCCAACCTTATTTCTCCAAGATTTGTCCTCTAAAACTAACTAGCTCAAGGCCTACTTTCTTCCAATCTATTTAAGGCACACTTTCTCCCGTTTACGTTTGTACGTTTTTGAAATTATTTACAGGATATGAAGTGCCTTATTTAAGTAGCCCTGTAAGATAAGTAATAAAAGCATCAGTCCCACTTCCTTCCATCTGTCCAAATTGTATATCTATATTCATCCTTTAATAAATCCTAATACTACCTCTCTGGAACTTTCCCTGATTATTCTAGCCCACAGTAACCTATGTTTTTGAACTCCTATCCTACTTTTATTCTGTTTCTCAGAATTTAATACTTGATTATATACTGTCAGAAGTCATCAGATATATAATGTGTTAAGGCTAACAAAACACTTTCTTCACAATTACCTTAAGTAGGTATTGCAAATATTACTAACATCATTTTGCAGATGAGGAAACTGAAGCTCAGAGAAGTCAAGTGATTTTCCAAAAGTCACACAGCTAGTAATTATGAGAACCTGCATTTAAGACCAGGTCTCTTCTGATTCCCAGCTCCAATATCCTTCCTGTTAAACCATGATTATCCCTTTATGTCTTGTCCATAACTATATTCTGGTGCCAATAAATGGAAGAGGCAGACTTTATCTCATTATAGAGAAGAACTTACCCAGAAAGGGCTCCCTCATTAACTTGGAGATATTTTAGGCAGAAACTGGATAACCATTTTCTCAGGGATGTTGTAAAGGGTATTTGAACTAAATAGTCTATAAGGCCCCTTTCAGCTAAAGGCTTATGTAATCCTGGAGGTCAGGGGTTTTTATGTCTTATATTACCACCACCACCCCAACTCCTGAACTATTGTTCAGTAAATACATATCGACAGCATGATATCAGAAGCCCTTCGGATCCTTTCACACCCGCTCCTTACCTCAAGCATCTAGCTAAACAAAAGCCCTTCTGAATTCAAAAGTGCTCACCCAAACAATATATAAAATTAGCCAGGAAACTAGACCAAGGTAAAAACCGAATATCATGTGCGTGACGGGCACCACCTCAGTTCTGGTCTTCAAAAACAGACTAGTTGACCACTAGCCATGCATATTGTAAGGTTTCATGGTGAAGTATGAGTTGTACTAGATGGCCTCTGAGATTCCTTCCAACTCTGATTCTGGGGATTGAAAACATTTCACTTCCTAATTCACTCAGGTTAGATATCTGCATTTGTGGTTTTTTTCTTTTAAATCTGGATCCTACGATCTAGGATTGTTAATTTCAAGAAATGTATGCTAAGATCCCATTACAACAAAATAATTTGGCCCTCTTTTAGAATGTATTTGTCTTGCTAAACTTCACCTGTAGCAGTCTGTGAATGTGGAAGCCTTTTGTTGTTGGGTTTCACTGGAGAAAAAAAAAATTAGGTTAATGAGTGTTAATAAAATTCTTGTGCTCAAAAAAAGCACCAGAGGCCAAGGTCTATGAAGCAGTAGAAAGAGCTTGCTTTTTCTTGGTGAAGCATCAGTTTCCCCTGTCGCTTTTTATTCAAATTATGTATTACTATCAGCCAACTGCTATCCTCTCACTTGTATTTTTAAAAACAAATAGGTACAACTTATAGCTGTGCCTGAGAATGTTCACATGTAGTGTGAAACTTGCCCTTAAATGACAATGCCAAACTAATGATGGGTTTTGGAGCTGAGGAGGAGAGAGACAAATCATGATTCAAATGCACTCATGCAACAGATTCAATATTTAATTTTCCCCTTCGCTTTATGAGGAAACTCTTAATTTTCTGGAAGCAAATGTAAATCTAGACATTTTAAATTATAAGGTAGTGTTATAAAGAAAAGGAAAAATAAAAGTACTTTTTAAAAACCAAGTCCAAATGTTCTTTTTGGGTTTTAGTTATGATTCTTTACAAATAATGACCACAAAACCCGGCTTGAATACTGTGTAATCTATTATTTCTTAAGTCTTTCCTATCTATATCCTATTATACACCTACTACTTTATTATTAATAACTGTAAGCTTAACAGCATACATTTTTTTTTCAAGGGACCAAAACCAGATTTTTAATTCCTCAGCTTATGACCCTAATGAACTGGTAGTAATAACTATTCGTAACAAAACTAAACTCTAGAGCAGTGTTCTCCAAAATTGAGACTGTGGCATGATCCCTAGGCTGTGGAATCAGTCAGTCAAGGTGGAGTGGGAAGATGGATTCAGTCTCACCCTCCTCATGATAGCCAATCCTAGGTCTGTCTCCAACACAGCTACACCATTCCCTTCTCTCATTATCTCTCACACTGCCTCCATCCTGCCCTGTCCCACTATACCAGGCAGCCCACAGCCACTGCAGAGGAAAAACTCCCACCCCCTGATGTGGTACCTGCTGTTGCAGGAATCTGAAGTCTGACTTTCTGGAACTGTTCTCATGGCACATTTTTGGCAAAACTGAGTGAGCAGGCATGGATGGATTGCCATCAGCAATGCAAGTCTTCACATTCCATCCTCAAATTTACCCTTCCAAGCTTCCTCATTACTGTGAAGGGCAATACCACTATTCTTCCAATTGCCTGGATTCACAAGTGCAGTGTGATCATTGACTCCACTCTCATACACATATCCAGTCAGATGCCAAATGTTAATTTCTACCTCCTGGGTATCTCTCACAAGACACCACTGTGGTCCACACAGCCACACCCTCATAGTTCAGGCACTCAGCATCTCTCACCTAGACTATTAAGATAGTGTCTCTATTGGTCTCCCTGCCTTGAGTCTCTCTTTTCCATCCACCACGCAGCTGCCAAAATCATGTTCCTCAAGTGCAGTTCTATCCATGTCACTCCCTTTTAAGCTCCAGTGACTCTATTAGGGCAGCTAGGTGACCTGGAGTCAGGAAAACTCACTTCTGATTTCAAATCTGGCCTCAGACACATATGGGCTGTGTGAAGCTGGGCAGGTCTCTTACACCTCTTTGCTTCATCTGTAAAATGAGCTGGAGAAGAAAATGGTAAACCACTCCAGTGTCTTTGCCAAGAAAACTGCCAGTGGGGTCATGAAGAATTGGGCACAACTGAACAACAACAGAAACCTTATTGACTCTAGGATCAAATATTATTTCACTCTTTTTAATTTACATTTTTGTATAAGTTATATAATGTACACAAATAGTACAGTAGTAGCTGTACATAATTTATAAGTAAACATACATATATTGGGATATATGCTCAAAACTTTTTACTGATGGAGTGAATGATGAAAACAGTTTGGAGACCACCCACTGCTCTACAGTTTCAAATGAGAGTGGGAAACTTTCAGATTTGTGTTACGGATTTTTAATAAAAAATTTTTTTGAAGAATAGTCTTTTGAAAACTTGAAGATTTTAATTTCTAACAATGAAATATGCTTTAGCCTGACTACTAAATTTTAATCACTAACAGAACAAGTAATATTTAAAGTAGATCAGTGGATCATTTGGGTTTTGTAGTCAGGATTCATAATTTTCTGGTCTGTATAATGTAAGAATAATCTACAATAAATAGTTATTACTATAGTTGCAGGTAGTTTTTCTTTGGTACTAAAAGCATCTTGAACCCATAGACTACATCTGGAACATTCCTGATATGCTTGGAGGAAACTAGCATCCATTTAAGTTTGGAGTTGGGTAGCTTTTCATCTCAGTACTGAAAATAATAATCATTAGTGGAATAATTTTACTTCATGGTAATAAAAGTCGCTATGAGTAACTAAATACGAGATGGCTTTTTATAGATTTCCTATGCCATAATAGTCTTATAAGCAGTCATCTTGACTACTAAATACATTATACAATAAGAAAATTAATCCACTGACATAAAATCATTCCATAGCAAATAATGTATCTGCTATATCATTTGGGGATCTAGATAAGTAGCTCCTTCTGTGCTGAGCTGAAATTCTAAGTATTTCTTGCCATACTGGTGACCTTTTCAGAAAAACAAAATTAAAGTTATGCAAAATAAAATAATGCTTTAAATAAATGAAATTTTTTTTTAAAAACTACATGGTAGTAATTTTTTTTAAAGTAGTTGGCTTCATTCTTTGATAAACAACTGAAGTTTTCTAAGGCTCTAGCGTTTTCCCACATTTGGAGGATGCAAAAGGAACATGAAGGACACAGATATATCCATTGAATTTAAATTGCACCTGGGCCCTGTCCAGCAAGGAAACATCTCACAGAAATGCTAAAGCCAAATTGCTCCACAACTCAGTACTAAATACTGTGGAGGACCAGTGCTTGATAGCACTCTTGTTTTCTGGCCATAATGATATTACTTAAGCCTCAAAATTAAAAAAAAAAAATAACACAGGCTTCCATGCAGTCTCAGTGAAAGAATGAACAAACATTTGGGGTGTTTTTTTTTAAAGAATTTTTGAAAATTTATTTTTGGTTTTCAACATTTACTTCCATAAGATTTTGAGTTCCAAATTTTCTCCTCATCTCTCCTCTCCTCCCACTCCAAGATGACGTACATTCTAATTACCCCCTCCCCCAATCTGCCCTCCCTTCACAAATACTGTTTTTTAACATTTACAGTATCTTACCTTCTGTACATGATGGCTTAATTTGTAAAACTATCCACCAAATTGAAGCAACTAAATGAGTCATCAAATGGCACACAGTGGTGTCCTTCAAACAATATTGGGTACTCACTATCCAGAGCATGAATAAGATGAGATGAAAGGGCCACCAATGAAAGCATTCAGATGTAGCAGTTCATCTCTAAGCATTGCTTGGGAACTAAGAAAAATGTGCTTACTCTCTGATTCTGCAGCCTATACAAAAGATATATCACCACCTAAGAGTTCCACATCTAGCTCGAGAACCATTTGCCTAGATTCATCTTTTCTGTTTCAACCACCAGTATTGGTCCATCTCTGCACAAATTCTCCAAATAGTCCAAATTCAGGTTTTAAGAATCTTAGAGCAACCAGAATGTACGCCGGGGGGGGGGGTAGAAATGGGGAGAAAACTTGTAATTCAAACTCCTGTGAAAAATCAATGCTGAAAACTAAACATATTACATTTTTAAAAAATTTTTTTAAAAAAAGAATCTTTGAGCAGAACTAGTGTTGCTCCAAATCATGGGGACCCAAAGTTGTAGTGGGCATGTTGTGCTCTCTGGTGTACTGTGCAACACTGGTTAATAAGAGCTGACATTTATAGATGATTTTAAAATTTATCAAGTGCTTTACACACATCTCGTTTGATCCTCACTACATCCCTATGAGGTAGGTGTCCTGTCATTATCCTGAGTTAACAGATAAGGAAACAGGCTCAATGAGGTTGTGACTTGCATAGAGTCACACAACTAGTAAGTATCTGAGGTGGGATTTGAACCCAATTCTTCCTCCAAGTCCAGTGTTCTATCCACTACGCCACCTTTATGCTTTCTTATTTCACAGAATGAACAAAACGTCCCCAGGGCCGCCTCTCCGAGTTGCCAAAAACAGGAAAAGCAAAACAAAACTGGTGACCTCAGAAGATAAGAATGACTCCAGGAACCATCCTGTTCTATAGCAAAGGTAACTAAGAAAACAATTCCCTCCTCTAAATTCTCTCTACCAAACCATAGGCTCCATACTCCAGTTAATTCTTGTTTGCCCCAGCAAAATGCGAACACACAAAATGTGACCAGAATTCATGGAAAGGATGCTCTTGATAAGACGATCTCGAATCTCATGCAGTACAAGTAAATTATTTTTGTTTCCTCAGCCTAGCATCAGGGTTAGTGTGACAGCCATAAAACCAGCTATAACTGTGGGATTAAGTCTCATTTCAGATGCAGACTGGCTGTGTGACTCTGGGCAAGTCACTTAACCTCTCATTGCCCCAGGCAATTCTCTAAGAGTATAAATTGCAGAGTAGTAGCTGATCTGCCTTGGTAGAAGGAGGAGTTTCCTCAACAAGAGCTCAAAATCAATTAACTTGACAGATCCAGTACAAAAATAAACTATTCATACCAGAAGCTAAAGTAGAAATGTTAATGCTATAAGAAATGCAGTTTTTGAAACAATCTGGACTCTAGTAGGCCACTTGTTAAAAACCTCTTTTACTCACCTAGTTCAGTTTAAATTATCCCACCCATCAAATCAACCTTTCTCCAGATAACGTGACCCAAATATTAATATATAAATATATAGATATATGAATACACAAAAGATGTATAACTTAAGAATTGTAAAGCCTCAGTTTTTTTTTTCCTTACTAGACTTAAGCTCATAGAATTGGAAGGAACCTTAGAGATCATCTAGTTCAACCTCCCACTCAATGAAGGAATACATTTGACAGCATTCCTTAAAGCCTCTCTTTGAATAGGTCATTATCCCATGAGTCATCCCATTTAATTTTTGGACAGCTCAAATCATTAAACATTTCATCCTTATACTTAACTTAGATTGGCCTCCCTGTAAATTTTTTCTATGGGTCCTAATTCTGTTCATTGGAAACACTTAGAATAAGTCCACTCTTCCACATGACAGCTTTTCAAATACATTTGAAGACAAAGATATGCACTCCCACCCCCGTCATCTTTTTTTTCTAGATACAGTGGCAAGGATAGAGTGGGAGGGGGTAGTGGAAAGACCCAATTGTAACTGTACCTATGTACCAAAATTAATACCAAAGGGTAGTTTTTCTCAAGTGAAAATACGTTTGATGAGATGGTCCTTTTCCATGCATTCAAAACTTTCAAGAATGATGGAAGCCAAGGATGAATCTACTATTATCTTTTTTTCTCTTTCTCATATTCAACAAGTACCATATTGGTTTGTTAGGTTTTTTTTTAAATAGCTTCCCCCACCACCACCACCTTAATATGAGATCTCTTTCAAAGGAAATATATGTAGAAATATTTTAATACGTGTACCAAAATATGTATAAGCATACACTGAAAAGTACATTAAATAACCGTATAAAATGTATTTACTGTGGATTTTTATTACATTTTTAAAATGCAAATAAAGATGTTTTATTCATCTTTATCATTGCTGCTTGTCTCTGTCACTTGTCGTTATTCTCTTCTTCCCAATCTTTCTACAATATGTCGTCTTCACCACCATTGCCATTTTTAAGCAATGGATCACAAATTAGGAGTTATTATTTCCTGTGTAGTTAAAATCTACTTTTATAGGATGTCTGCCCATGACTTTTTAATTTTTTCACTAATTGTCAAGATGCGACATCCCTCCAACAAAAGCTCTTATGAAGTCTGCCTTTGGAGGTTGTCTTTGAAGGGCACATAGCTGTGATACCATTCCATGTAGACAACAATTTGATCTGATTATGATGATTCAAGTGTTTTTAACTGAGGGGTTTGCATTTCCTTTAAATAAACCTCAGATCTAGCACTGCTCTTTTTTAAAGAAGAGCTTAGGGCCTTAGGGCCTATGACTGATAACCAGTTGGCCATTCAGTCTCATTGTCCAACTTCTTTTTGGGTATCTCATAATCACTCTTTTGGGGAATGTTTCTCTTAGAAGCATTCTTTTTTACACCTCATTGGCAGCTTTCAGCCATCAGCCAGTACATTTCTGTAAGGTACTTTTTTTTTTCCATTTTCAATGGTTGTGTTTTCATAAGAAGGACTTCCACATCTCTTTCATAGTTGTGTTGCCCAGGATATTGAAAAGCAAGGATGTTTCAACACAATTTCTGATTTGGTTAAGATGATGGGGCTAGGGGGGAGGAGGAGAGGGAGGAAGAGTTGGTCTGGATCTGTGATTCCCTAAGTGTAGGGAACAAATACTAAAACCCCTTCCCCTATTGCAAATCAGCAATTTATCTGCAACTTCTAGTCTGAGAGTTGCCTTGAGACACTGAGAGTAACTTATCCATGGCCACGTAGCTGGTAGACATTATAGGCAGAACTTGAAGTCACCTAGGTCTTCAAAGTCTGGCACTCTATCCATTATGCCAGGCTGCCTCTCTAATGTTGAAGTGATACTTGTATATTTTCTATATATACATAAACACACACACATATATATACATACATGCATATTCCCTTCAGCTACCCTAATACTGAGGTCTCATGAATCATACACATCATCTTTCTATGTAGGAATATAAACAAAACAGTTCAACTTTAGTAAGTCCCTT
>CM053622.1:153799430-153817330 GCA_028646595.1 Phalanger gymnotis | reverse complement strand
TAGTCTCTTTGACTTTGTTGACTTCTTCTGACTGTATGTTTTGGTCTTCTTTGTCACGAAAGAAGGATTCCAAAGTCTGAGACTGAATCTGGGTGTGTTTTCGCTGCCTGGCCATGTTCCCAGCCAACTTACTTGATCTTTGAGTTTTTCAGCAGGGTATGACTGCTTGTAGACTAAAGAGTTCTATGTTCCACGCTTGGGGGGGGATGCGCCAGCTCTGCCTCACCAGCACTCCTCCTTCCCCAAGAATCCCTAACCAGGACTGGACTTAGATCTTCAGCAGGCTCTTCACTCCTGCTCTGATCAGCCACTTAATTCCTCCCACCAGGTGGGCCTGGAGCCAGAAGTAACCGCAGCTGTAGTTCTGTTGCTGCCCCACCTGCTCTGCCCTAGGGGCAGTGGCCGAACCACAAACTCCCTGTCCCCAGCTGCTTTTCCCACTAACCTACTCTGTTGTCTTTGGTGTTTGTGGGTTGAGAAGTCTGGTAACTGCTGCAGCTCACTGATTCAGGGTGCTAGGGCACACTCCGCCCGGCTCCTGGTCTCATTGGTCCGTGCCGCCCATGCTGGGCTCTGTTCTGCTCAGCTCCGCTCCCCTCAGCTCCCAGCTCCGTGCGGGATAGACCTTACCCAGAGACTATCCAGGCTCTCTTGGGCTAGAGCCCTGCTTCCCTCTGCTACCCTGTGGGTTCTGCAGTTCTAGAATTGGTTCAAAGCCATTTTTTATAGGTTTTTGGAGGGACATAGCGGGGAGCTCATGCTAGTACTTGCTTTCCAGCCGCCATCTTGGCTTCGCCCCCTACTTGTATATTTTCTAATGGCTAAGGAGTTGGTAGTCTACAATCTTCTCCTTAGAACTGGGTGGTAATTGATAATTCCTGCACCTAAATGTAGGACTTCTTTGCAAATCTCTGGCACCATGCAATGCATTCAGTCACTTTCAGCTGGATTTTGTAGTTCTTAAGGCTGTCAATTGATTGGCTACAGGCTGACCACCATTCCATTTTGTCTTGGTTGTTTTACAACAAAAAATACATGCTTATTAACCTTAGAAATGACATTTTGAATTTATTTTCTTCTCATGTATCCAGTGACATTCATTCTTTTCATTAATACTTTCTTCTTCCCTGCTGTTGGCAGTTAAAGTATAATTGATAACTGCTTTTAAAATTTCATATTCATAATTGCATCTTAACACACTAATCCTCCTTCCAGACAGATTCCCCCTTCCCCAGATATGGTTACCTCTAACCTCACAATAACTCACAGAGCAAGCAGCAACACTGGTCCAGAGAGCTAAAGGTTCTTTTATGAAGACTACCAGACCTTCCAAGTTCCTTCTGGTTTTTGAGATTTCATTTGAAATCACAGCGTTTCTACCTGTGCCACAAAGAATGTGGTGCTACACTGCTCTCCGGTTTTATACAAGCCAAATTCGAGAAAAATGCATGGCATCTCTATGGACCAATGTGATAATTGAGCTCCTGTCATGTGCTAGGCACCGTGTATGTGTGGATTAGGACCAAGTATGGAAAACAAAAGAAATATTTAATTGAGTTCAGAAAGTGTTTTATTTAGCCCTTAACACATGCAAGACACTGAACTAAGCACTGAGGGTACAAAGATAAAAATGAAAAATAGCCCCTACCCGTAAGGAGTGTATGTTCTACTAGGGACATAAACAGATAAGTAAATCTGGAAAATTTATGAAGGGAGAAAGCACTAATAACTGGGAACTCAGGAAAAGTGGGGGCATCTAAGTTGAACCTTGAAGGAACTTGAGGACCTGAGTAGAGGTAAGGAGGGAATGCATTCCAGGCATGGCAACTGATAGTAAGTCAGTTTGGGTAAATAGAGGTCAAATGAAGGGAAATCTGGAAAGGTAGATGGATTGCCTGTTACAGAAGGTTCTAAACGTTACGCTGAGCTGTTAGAAGTTTATTTTAGAGACAGTAGGGATGCGTTGGAGATTTTCCTGCAGGACAGTTCATAGTCAGACCTGCCTTTTAAGAATATCAAATTGGCAGCTGTGTGAAAGGTAGAGGATGAAGAGACAAGAAACATGGTCATCCAGGTAAGAGGGGCCAGAGAATAGAAGGGATGCAAAGGATTTGGAGTTAAAATTTGATAAGATTTGGCCACTGAATTGATGGCTGAGGGAAGAAGAAAAATCAAGGCTGCCTCCAAGATTGTGAACCTGGGAAAATGGAAAGATGATGATGTTCTCAACCAAAGTGAAGTTTAGAAAAAGAATGGCTTTATGAGGGATGATGTGTTCCATTTTATGTCGTGTTGAATTTGAGCAGCTAACAAGACACCCAGGCGGAGAGGTGGTTGTTGTTGTTCATTCAGTCATGTCTTTCTCTTCGTGACCCTCTTTGGGGTTTTCTTGGCAAAGATACTGGAGTATTGGCCATTTCCTTCTCCAGCTCATTTTATAAATGACAAAACTGAGGGAAACAGGTTAAGTGACTTGCCCAGGGTTAACTAGCTATTGTCTGAGGCCACATTTGAACTTGGGTCTTCCTGACTCCAGGTCTGGCACTCTACCATGCCTCCTAGCTGAGAATAGCAACTGGCATTTATATGGTGCTTTTTAAGGATTGCAGAGTTTTTACATGTCTTATCTCATTGGGCCCTCACAAAAACTACGTGAAGTAAGTACTAGTTACTATAGATGAAGAAACTGAGGCTGAAAGCTGTTATGTAACTCATGCATTGTCATCCATCTTGTAGATTTCTGAGACTGGAATTGAAAGGGAGCCTTTCCTACCCCAAGCCCAGCACCTGGGTCCACTATGCTGTGCTGTTTCTCCAGGAGGCAGATGGCCATAGATGACTAATGTTCAGGAGAGAGGTTAGAGTTAGATATATAGATTTCAGAATCATCTGCAAAAAATGATGAAAACCTACTAGCACGGAAATATTTGAGGCATGAGAACCAGTCCTGTCCCAAAGAGAAAGGGGCAATAAATTGATATCATGCTTTTGTTTAAATAAATAAATAAACAAACAAACAAATAAATAAATGAAAGAATCATCTGCAAAGAGGTAACAGAACCTCTGGGAGCTGATCAAGCCACTAAGGGAGTAAGGAGGCTCTGGCACAGCTTTGGGAGACACTCATGCTGAGTGAACAGAAAATGGATAATGATCCAGCAGAGACTGAGCAGTCAAACAGGAAGGAAGA
Source organism: Phalanger gymnotis (assembly GCA_028646595.1). NCBI lineage: Eukaryota > Metazoa > Chordata > Mammalia > Diprotodontia > Phalangeridae > Phalanger > Phalanger gymnotis. The sequence goes on along the minus strand of CM053622.1, from coordinate 153,814,140 downwards.
GAATCAGAAAAGATTATGCAACAGGAGTGGATGGCAAACTGTCAAAAGCAGCAGATTAATGAAGTGGATGGGCACTGAAAAAAGACCTTGGGATTTAGCAGCTTGCTAGACATTGCTAACCCAGGTGACAGCAGTTTCAGTTAAATGGAAAGATCAGAGGCCACAGTGCAAAGGGGTTGAGAAGTTTAAGTGAGGAAATGAAGCAGCAAGCTTAGACACCTCTGTCTAGAAGTGTGGCTGAGAAGGGGAAAGCTTGAGGGAATGGTAGGGTCCAGTGCTTTTTAAGGAGGAGAAAAGACCTGGGCATGATTATAGACAGCAAGCAAGGAGTCAGCGCATAAGAAGAGATTAAAGATGAGGATGGAGGAATACTCCAAGGGAACAGATAGGAAGGTCAGCCTTGACAAAGAGAAGGACCACCTCTTCTTCAAATCATTAATTTGGAAGGGACCCTAAGGGTCATCTAATCAGAGGTGTCAAACTCTCCAGCACTACCCTAACCAGATTAAATGTAATTGGGAAATATTTAACAAAAGAAATAAAAGTACAGTACAATCCCTTATCTAATGTTAATTTATAGCTTTCTAAGTCAATATGCTATATCTTCTCTCTTTGAATTTGACACCAGTGATTTATCTAACCCCTGTATTTAATAGACAAGGAAACTGAGTCCCATAGAGGTTAAATAACTGATCTAATGTCACCCAGAAGTAAGTGGCAGAGGCAGATTCTGGTCCTCGGTCCTCTTATTGCCAACCCAGCACTACATCATGAAAGAATGAGAGATGCTGATGGGATTTCATGTATGGAAAAGGGAACAGAGAGCACTCAAATAGAATACCTCTTTTCTCAGGAAAGTAGGGATCAAAGCCTACCACTTGAAAAAGGGACCAGGAAGAAAGGGTGATTTAAGTGCCATGAAGAGAAAAACTATTTGGAAGATTGTCGAGAGTAAATCAGGGAAGAATGATAGGATGGATTCATTGCAGTGACTGCACAGTTGAGATTAGATAAATTTGTAGCACCCCCACTACATCACTAGAATAGGATTAGAAAGGCAGGCAGATAGTGGAAGGACAACCAGGATGGGTGTTTAGCAAGATGTGAGCAGGAATAGGACTGTTATTCAAGAGATTCTAGGGAATAAGATAGGATCAAGCCAGTGAAGAGAGGAAAGTGAAGCCAGAGCAGCAGTGATTGACTGGAAGAAGAGAATGGATGGGATGAAAGATCTGGAGCTAGCGGTGAGGAAGAGAAATAGGCCTAGGAGTGAGGCAGAGTGAGAGACAAAAGGCTTGGAATTTCACAGAGAAAGATATTTAAGTGGTCAAGATCACAGAGACATCCATGTTCTTCATGAGTGAGATCTAAAATGTGACCATCTCTAGGTGTGGCTGAGATGGAGTGAAGGCACAGGTCTCAGGTGTTAGAAAGTTGATGAGCTGGGAGGCCAGGGTGTTGAAGTAGATCTCTGGGCCTGGATAATGACAGGGAGTGGAGAAGACAAAGACTCTGAGCCAGGTATTGAACTCTTTGAGAAAAGTAGGTGGATGACCTGAAAAGCTATAGTTGCCTGCATCAATCTGGACAGGCAACATAGACTGATGGAGTGACCCTCAGAGGAGAAGAGGTTGCTGAGGGATGACTACAGAGGGATGACTTGGAAGTTTCAATGAGGAAAACGAAGGGAAAGATAGAAAGAAACAAGGGAGGGGAAATGGGCTAAACTGTAAGTAACAGGTTGTAGGAAATTTGCATAGAAATGACCTCATATTAATCTGTACTGGATTGTTGAAGAGTCCTAAAATTTAACATATTCCTGGAATGTAGTAGGTATTTATTAAACGTTCTTTGGTTGATTGATTGATTTAGAAACTTCTCAGGATTAGTTGCCAAAGGTGCCGCTGCACCTAGCATCTGAATTTGTCTCTACCTAAGTAATGAGACTCTCCATATTAACATATTTCACTTTTTTTGCTCTTGTATTATTTATACAGATTAATTTTTAAATGTTTCATTAAACTCCACATTTTTTAGAATCAGACAAATTTAAGAGTAAAATGAATGGTTTGGGCCCCAAGTCCCAGAAATACTGAGTAAAAAAAATCTTACTTGGTTTAAATTCAATATTTATTATATTCAAGGCCTTGTGCTAGACACAGAAATACAAAGTTGAATACACAACAGTTACTGTCATCATGGAGTTTACAGTCAAGTAGGGGAGATTAGAAAAATACACAAACATACTATGAAATAGGATGTACATAGAAGACACTCAACATGCTAAAAGAGACCTAAAGACAGAGAACATTTGGCTGGAGCAATCAAGCAGGGAAAGCCACATAGAAGAAGCTGGCATTAGAACTGAGACTTAAAGAATGAGTACAATTTTCAACAGACAGAGATGGAAAGCAGTACATTTTCCAGGGATGAGGGAAAGAGTAATTGAATGTCTGGAGGAAGAAAAGAACAGATCTAGTACCAGAGAAGGAAAAGTAGTTCTGTTTAATAGTATTGTAGACTGTATCTTCTATGATACTAGGTGTGAGATGACCTAATCACGTCACCACCTCCACTCCCAGCTCCCTACTCAATAAACTCCTGCGGCTTCCTGTTAACTCCAGGATTAGATACAAAATATTCTGTTTGGCATTCAAAGCCCTTCATAACCTAGCCCCCTCTTATCTTTTCAGTCTTTCTATATTTTACTTCCTGACACATATTCTTCGATCTAGTGAAACTGGCCACCTGGCTGTTCAATGGATAAGACACTTCATCTCTCAGCACTGGGCATTTTCTCTGACTGTCGCTCATGCCTGGAACACTCACTGTTCATCTCTGCCTCTTGCATTTCTTAGCTTCCTTAAAGTCTCAGCTAAGATCCTATCTTTTACAGGAAGCCTTTCCCAGCCCCTTTTAATTGTAATACCTTCCTTCTCTTACTTCCTGTTTATCCTGTATATAGCTTGCTTTGTATATATTTCTTTGTATGTTGTCTCCTTTATTATAGAGTGGGCCCCTCAAGGGCAAGGACTGTCTTTTGCCACTTTTCGTATCCCTAGTTCCTAGCACAGTGCCTGGCACATAGTAGTCGTTTAATAAATACTTTTTGATTGATTGAAATGACTTTTAAGATGTTGCTTATAAAATTTTGGATATGAAAATAAATAGATCACCTAAAATTCAACATTTCTTTCCCTCATCTCTACCACAGGCAAGGGCATCTGGGTGGTGCAGTGGATAGAGCTCTAGGCCTAGAGTGAGGAAGACCCACATTCAAATTTGGCTTCAGACACTTACTAGCTATGTAATTCTGGGCAAATCCCTTCAGTTTTTTCACCTGTAAAATGAAGATGATAATAGCATCTTACATCCCAGTGTTATTGAGGATCAAATGAGAGAATATATGTAAAGCACCCGGAACAGTGCCTGGCACATAGACGATTAACAAATGCTTGTCTCCTCTCTCCCCTTACACTGAATTATTTAAAAGCGTGACTTAAAAACACACAGTCACTATGTAATATTTAGTTACCTTTTGTATCTCTTAGTCTTAGATGCATTTTGGCTATTCTGCTTGTTGGTTATCCTTCAAGAAGCATTTCTTAAATGCCTGCTATGTGCCAGGCACTGTGCCAACCACTGGGGATTTAAAAAAAAAAGCAAAAACAATCTCTTCTCTCAAGGAATGTATATTCCAGTGGGGGAAACAACATAGATAAATCAGAACATAAAAGATAAATACAGAAGGGAGGAAAAGGAATCTTAGAAGGGAAGAGAATAAACATTTATATGGTGCCTATCCTATGCCAGGCATTGTGCTAAACCCTTTACAAATAATATCTCATTTGAGCATCACAACAACCTCACAAGGTAGGTATCCCCTTTAGTATCTCCATTTTTACAATAGAGGAAACTGAGGCAGGCAGTGATTTGCCCAGGGTCACACAGCTGGTAAGTGAGGCTGGATTTGAACTTGGGTTTTCCTAACTCCAAGCCCAGAACTCAATCCATTGTGCCACCTAGCTGCCCCAAGACGTGATGGTGCGAGCATCTGGGGGGAAGGCTAGGAAAGGCCTTTTGGGGGTTGTGTCTCTTAAGATGAGTCTTAAAGGAAGCAAGAGATTCTAACAGTTGGAGGTTGGAAGGGAGAACATCCCATGCATGGGGAACTATTGTAAAGACAGGAGATAAAACTTGTACCAGGCAAAAACCACCTTGCAGCTAAAAGTTCTGGTAATTGATCCTTTTGGAGGAGAGAAAGCAATTGATGCCAATAGGTAAAATGAAGTTGAGGTTATCCATAGTAAACTCTGCCTTTCATTGATCTTCAGAGCGCTTCAGAACATCACATACTAAGATGAAATATTTCAGGTAGTCCTGTCATTTTTCTGCATAGGACGTTTATATGGGCACTGTTTTATGTGAAATGTTTTATTTTTAAAACCTTCATAAATGAATTACATACACCAAGCCTCTAAGTCTGATTTTACCTTTTCCTACCAGCATGTATTGCACATACTGGCAGGAAAGTGATTTATTTTTTCATGGTTTCTTTAAGGCTTTTGATACAGCACTCTTTCCCTTTGTTTTTTCAGACTCAGGAGGAGGAGATGCACTGATGTAATCAGACCTCTCTTGCAACTGTACCACCTTAAGGGATCCAGGTGTAAGGGCAATTCTTTCCAGGTGAACTTGCTACAAGTAGAGATAGAGAACAGTGGTTGGGGTGACCAGAGGACAGAAAATGCTTTTCTCCTCTGTTATGCTATTCCATGAACTTACTACAGTGGTACCAACATGCTGAACTGGATCACCATCTAGGATGATCATCCCTAGGGTATTCCTCTGTAATTCACAGTCTGGGGTTTATGAAGAACAAGCATCATACCTTGTTTACAGATGGAGATGTCTTAAGGACACACTTCACATTGTCAGCCAGCAAGCAGGGTGGTGGTTACTGTCAGATGTTACTTTATGGTTTGTGTAATATAACTTGTAGGTTCCCTAAGTCCTTTTGTTTCTTAACTCAGTTACGGCCCTCAGGGAGACAAATGGCCCCTTACCAAGTATGCTGGCCCATTCATATTGGTGGTTGCAACATGAACCTTAGCAAGAAACCAGTTCCATCCTGGGAAATATTCAAGAACTTATGTCTTAGGAGGTTAGTCAATTTAATCAGTAACTTACGTGGAGAAAGACTGTAAGACCTAAGTTGAGTAATGTTTCATGCAATGCACACTATGACATGCTGTCAAAATAACAGTAGGCAGCTCAGGATTAGGTTTTTACCTTATGACTCTTCTCCTGAGACCCAGTGTTGGTGTGCTACCACTCTGAAAGGGCTCTTTGCTGTTCTCTCCGGCTAAGACTGATGCACGTATAGATAGAGAACAGTGAATGGGAGCACCAGGTGACAGAAGCCATTTCTCCTCTGATCTGCTGTAAAATGAATACCCTCAGTAGCATCCAGCCACCCTAAGGAAAACACCAAACACAGGTTGTCCTTAGATCCTAAGGGACAAACAGGATTTAGATTTGACTAATCCTTGTCCGCCTCCTCCAAGCTCTCCAGTGACGCAGATCACAGTCCATCCGTGTCTGCCCATCCTATGCAACGCCTCTCCACATCCCACGGAAAACGTGCTACAAGCAAGTCCGCCTGCCGTGCTAGGAGTTTTCCTTAAATTCTTGTCCCTAGGAGGATATTAGTCAAGTATGTGGGCTGTCCAGAGGTTATCCTCTGCTCTCTTTACATGGCCAGCCTGTCTTCTTTGTAAATAACTCTCTGATAATGTTCTCTATGCCCCTTCCCCTCCACATCCAGACTGTTTCAAAGTGCCCTGTGCAGAGCGAAGGCGGGTATTCAATGTTTATCTGCCCCCGATCTGAAGGGGGAAATTCCTGGTGAGTCTCTACCATTCTAGCAGAATTCATTTACACGGGCTAAAATTTCCACCAAAGCAAGCTAGTAGAATACTGTGACTATGGGCCATTTGTTGTCATTCTTAGTGACAATGAGCTACTGCTATTGGTCCTCTTGAGCAAAAGAAGAAAAAAAGAAAAGAAAAAACAACAGGTTTTCCCACAGGCCATCTGGTAAAATGCCACATTCTCGTGAGATCAGTACAATCATGCCAGCATCTTAGGCACAATCACTACCTACATCTGAAAGGTTAAAAGACTGCAGGATTGAATAACATTAATTTTATACCTTCATAAACCTTGTTTCTTTTAAATGGGAGAAAATGAGCTGTATTTCTGGTCAAAAGCTTTTATTTCACAGCTATATTGTACACATTAAATGTTGCCCATTGCTACTTTATCTTCTAAATCTTTTTTTTCCCATTGCAACAATATCTAAAAAAGAAAAAAGCTGATCTTTTTGTTATACTGTCTCCCATTGCCCATACCACCTTAGTACTGTCCCACATGTTAAAGATCTTCATCCTCAGAAATCACTTCAAAATAAAGTTGACATTCTCACTTTTTGACCATTATGTGGCTACTCTAAAGAGTAATTTAATTTCTGTGAAGGCTAGTTCGTATGCCATGTACTGTATTTACAAACCCGGTCTTTCATTATCATCTTTTTTTTTTTGGATCCATAATTTCATCTGTAGGGGAGCGCTTCTGCCAGTGCAGATCAGTAATGCCTCTGAAATTTAATAATCTTAGTTGCTAGAACACTTAGAAGCAGCTAGGTGGCTCAGTGGATAGGGTGCTAGAGTCAGTCAGGAATATCTGAGTTCAAATCTGGTCCCAGACACTTATTAGCTGCGTGACCCTGGGCAAGTCACTTCTGTCTCAGTTTCCTCATCTGTAAGATGGGGACTGTAATAAGGTTGTTGTGAGGATCAAATGAGATAATATTTGTAAAGCACTTAGCACAGTGCTTGCAACATAGTGTTTGTTCCCTTCCCCAAGTGACTTGCCCATGGTCATTCGGCCAGTATGTATAGAGGCAGGATTTGAACCCAGCCCTTCCAGACTCCAAGACAAGTCCAGTCCTCTGCTTACTTTGCCACATTATGTCTCACAGTATCCTGTGCAGTATGAAAATAAGGGTCTACTTGAACATTACAAAGTGTACTACCAAGGACTGCTTTGTTCTCAAGTAACCAAGAAGCTTCCAAGGAGGTCAAAGCATTTGGCAGTCACCTTCTTTCACCTCCTTCAAATACATAGCAGTAGGATAGTGAAGTCTAATTTTACAGATGGAGAAAGGAGGCCCAAAGTTGAAAAGACTTGCATAAGGTTATCACACGAATCAATGTTACAATCAAAAAGAGAAGCCAGGGCACAGAGCTGGGGGAATAGTCATCTTTTAAGAAGTAGGCAGGAACCTTGAGTGTAAGCTAGTGACAACAGTTCTAGCAAGAAGGCTCCTGTCGTGAGCACACCAGACAGCTGGCTACCAAACGATGATTTTCTTGGTCACAGCGACTTATAACAGCAGGTTGCTCAGTCATTGTCATCTGCATCAATACCAACACTATTGAAAAAATGCATCCTTCAAATACTGAAATATATGTTTTACAGATATTATTCCTTTACTTATTGGCATCTTCGCCAATGAACAAAAGCCCATTTTCTCTCCCCTACCCCACCAAAAAAAAAAAAAAACAAAAACCAAACCTCTGTAACAAACAGGCATTTTCAAACAAAACAAATTCCTGAATCAGCTATATGCCAAAATATGTGTGTCTCAGCCTGCACTGCACTCTGAGTCTGTCATGTCTCTGTGAAGAGATGGGTGGCCTTCTTCATCATGAGTCCTCCAGCATATTTTTATTCCTCACAATAACCCTGTGAGGTACAATAGTGAAAGTATTATTAATTATCTCAGTTTTTCAGGCTCAGAGAGTTTCAGTGACTTACCCACAGTCACACAGGAGAAAACACAACCAGGACTTCAGCCCAGATCTCCTAAACGAAAAACTAGTCCACTTTCTATCACAAGTCGGTGGTGGTCAAAAACAATAACTCCTGTTTAGAAGTACTCTGTAAACCTCAAAGTACTCTCCTCACACCGATCTTTGGTCACAGGCAAGAGTATAAACATTCCCACTCATAGACAGGCTCACAGAGCCTAAGCGATGCACCCAAGATAAATCTGCTATTAAGTGCCCCCCAAACAATGGGTGATGACAGTGGCTGCCACTGAGGACTGTGAAGAGAGACAGATCTACTTGAATACTAGTCAGGAGGTGTGAAGATGTTTGGGGAAAGGACTGTTGTGTACCAAGAAAAAGAGAAGCGAGCAGAAGACCTATTGCTATCTCCCATAAAGATGAAGCTAGAATCACAGTGAAAAGCACTGAGACATTCTGCCTGTCAAAATTAATTTTGATTCCATAAGAAAGGCTTAATGAATAATTGTGAAAAGGGCAGAGTTTCAGAAGTAACACTTGGGCCTTTTCAAATACCATGTTTTACAAAACAGGATAGGGATTTCCTGTGCTTCCATTGGTATAAAGGACTCTCAAGTAAGGAAACTGCTACCAATGCAAGGTGGCACCCCTTCTGATGGCCTTAGAGAGTCGCTAGGAATTGGGAGGTTGAGTGGTTTGTACAGCATCACCCCATCAGTATGTGTCAGAGACAGACTATGGTTCCACATTTTCTAGTCCTCAAGACAACATCTAGCTGCTATTCCACACTGCCTCTTCAGGCTTTGAAATAATAGCTACTTAATGCAAAAAAGAATTTGTCGACTCGATTAATTTGTGACCTGATATGACCGAGCCTGTCCTCAATTTTGAGATCCCGATCTGCCATTCACTATCTTCTCCCCTTCTTCTAGCGGCAGCATTTGGTTCTCAACTGATGTCCCCTGTGTTGTTTACCCAGAAAGTCAGATGAGTGCTCTGGGCGCAGGAAGTATCGATGCCTGTTCAGGTGCTTGGATTAAATCATCTAAGAGAAGAAGCTTAATGTCCCGGATTCAGGGGTCCCTCCTTGAGGCAAAGGATAACAGATCACATTTACATAGCGCTCTAAGGTGCTACTGCTGCTGCTGCTGTTCTCTCCTATAAACACGACCGTAGATTTATAGCTAGAAGGGACTTTAGAGGCCACTCCAACTTCCCCATTTTACAAGTGAGGAAACCAAGGCACGGAGAGGTAAGGCGATTTGTCCAATGTCACACAGTATCCTCAGGTACTCAGTGACAGTGGCAGGATTTGAACTCAGATATTGTGGCCCTAAGTTCAACATGCTTTTCCATAAACTGTGATGCCTTTGATCCTCACAATAATCCTATGGGAGTAGGTACCATAGGTGGTATTATCTCCATTTTATAGATGAGGAAAATAATGGTCAGAGAGTATAATTCTCCCATAGCCACAAGGCTGCTGTTGGAGGTATACTCCAAGTCAACGACTCTTTCCAATAGACCACGTGTCATCCTTACAAGAAAGGCTGAAAATCCGTCATATCCCCCTGGATTTCATGTTAATAAAACCCTCTCAGCAAATTGGAACCTCCAAAAATCTATTTGTGATTCCTTAGCAGGGCTTTCTTCTCACTGCCTTAAGATCTTAGGTCTATCCTTGAACTTCTCTCTGGTGTCAGTGAAGACTCGACACATGAAGATTTCTCAGGCCAGCATTCTCCCGTCTCTTGCCCGAGTGAGTGTCTGTGCTTTCCTACAAACAAAGCTCCTCCTCACAGCAGATCACGCCAAGTGTTTGACTCCCCTCTGCTACAGATTGAACAGAAGCAAGTTGTGTCTATCTTTGGAAAATCTTCACCAAGTACTCACTGAACGTCAGGACTGGCTTGATTATTAATGTCTGTTCTGACATACAGTTCTCATTGCAAAGGGCAAAGGGAAGGTGAAGAGGGAGCAGCACCAAATATAGAGACAGAAAAAGTCAGGTGTGTCTGTCACAGTAAATGCAAGCAACCCCTGAACCCTTCTAAGGTTACTCCGGGAGGCAATACCAAAAATCAGCAAAAGAGGGAGTCAGCTGCAAGTCTGAATGAACACACCAGCCACACCTCCCTACCCGCCTGCTGCCTTCCTCTTTCCCCAAAATTCTCTACAAAATCACACATGGCTTTCTCTGCTTTACTCTCTGAAAACAAATAGAGCACTTACCCTGGTGATCTTAATCTCGCATTTGCATAACAATATCCAGACGCATTTTGGATCCAGATTAACGAATGGCATAAAAGTACTCGGGACTTAGGCTATAAAGTTGTGCATTTAACCCCAGAGAACTTCCTTGTCCTCTCAGGGCCTCAGCCACCTTCTCGGAAGAATTGACCATCTCTAAGGTGCAGTGCAGGTCTAAATCCTACAAGTGATTCTGAATCGATGAATCTGAATGGCATGTTGTTGTATTCTCTCCCTCCTAACTACTTTCCCAGTCATGTTAGTTTACTTCCCTTCATTCCTTTCTAGTCCAAATGACCTGTTACTTGTTTTTTCCCTATGTGACAGTCTATCTTCCAGGTCCCACCTTTGCAATAAGTGGTTGTCTCCATCTGGAGTACACTCCTTCCTTAGCCTTATAAAAGGCCTGACTTTCTTCAAAGCCAAAATCAGGTTTCCCCTGGGACACCTGCCATTACTAATCTTGCTCCCCCCACACAGTCCCTAACACACTCTTGAAAGCACCTTGTATATATGCAAGGGTGTGTTGGAGCAAGCCCTAAACTCCTTTCGAGAGATGACTGTTAAATTTTCAGTGTGAGCAGTTATACCTCAGAGATCAGCAATTTACAAAATCAATTCAAATCTTGATTTACTATTGTGTTGGTTGTTTAAACTTAATAAAGCGTTAATAATACAGATTAAACACTTCCTCCCCCCTAGATCCTGGTTCTTTAACATTTGCTCTATTGATCTGTATCCCAAAGAGATCATAAAAAAATGGAAGAGGACTCACATGTACAAAAATATTTAGAGCAGCTCTTTTTGTGGTGGCAAAGAATTGGAAATTGAAGGGATGCCCATCAATTGGGGAATGGCTGAACAAGTTGTGGTATATGACTGTAATGGAATACTATTGTGCTATAAGAAATGAGGAGCAGGTGGACCTCAGAAAAACCTGGACTCACAGGAACTGATGCTGAGTGAAGTGAGCAGAACCAGGAGAACATTGTACACAGTAACAGCCACATTATGAGATGACTGACTTTGATAGACTTAGCTCTTCTCAGCAATGCAATGATCTAAGACAACTCCAAAAAACTCAGGATGGAAACTGCTTGTCCACATCCAGAGAAAGAACTATGGAGTCGGAATGAAAACCGAAGCAGACTATTTTCTCCATTTTTTGTTCGTTTTTTCTTTCTCATGTTTTTTTACCTTCTGTTCAGATTTTTCTTTTACAACATGACTAATGTGGAAATGTGTTTAATATGATTGTACATGTTTAGCTTCTATCAGATTGTTTGCTGCCTTGTGGAGGGGGGAGGAAAAGGAGGAGATTTGGAACTTAAAATCTTATAAAAGTGAATGTTGAAAACTGTCTTTACAAGTAATTGGAAAAAAAATAAAATACTATTAATTGGGGAGGGGGGGGCAGGGAGAAACCATACGCTCTATTCACTGAGCTTAGCAAGAGTGTAGCAGAAGGTTCAGAGAATTAAGTATTCACCAGACTAAAGCCTGGTGACTGGAGGCTAATGATAATGATGAGTGCCATTTATATATATGTATACATATATATATATATGTATAGTCCTTTAAGATTTCAAAAGCACTTTAAACACATTATATCATTTGAGCCTCACAATATCCCTGTATATATGTGTATCTACTTATCTTTTTATAAGCAAGCAATCTGATAGAGGCAAGACATGAACCTGTTGCTTCTCCCCAGTAGTAGGCAAACTTCTTGAGGGCAGAGACTGTTTAATTTTTGTCTTTCAGTCCAGCACTAGCACACAGAACCTTGCATAGAGTAGGCATTTATAAAATGTTAAATTAAATCATACATGAAATCTGAAACTCAAATGAGTTCCCAGCTTTGCAAGTCACCGTAGATAGCATTAGCTGACATTTATCTTCCATTCTCTCATGAACAAAAAAAAAAAAAAAACAACCCTGATACCCTGGCATCACCAAGAACAGCCAAATAAGCACTTAGATGAAAAATCCTCAGGAAAGAAAAACATTATTTATAATGAAAGTGGGATGCTCATTGTGCTGAAGGTAATTTGAAATCTTTACTTGAATATTTGCAATGCTAATTTGGTCTTTATGAAAGTGGAAAGAAGCAGCAGTTGGACCCCTAGAGGAAGAGCAAATCACTGTGCCACCTCTGTCCACATAGGATCAGAGGATTTTTACATGGTAATGATCTTAGGGATCAAGGAATCTACCCTTCCCACTTTACAGAGAAGAAAATTGAGGCCCAGAGAAACAATGTGACTTGCCAAGTCATCTGTCAATGTTAAATGAATAATTACGTTAAGTGAACAAAACTTGTACCCCTGCTTGGGGAATCCTTAAGTCCAAGATGACCTTGCAGCTTTATTAATCAACCTCCAAACATTTATCAAGAGTTTATTATTTGCTACATGTTGTGCAGCACACCAAGAAATGTTCCCAGCCTTCTTGGAATTTATAATCTAATTAGAGAGGCAAGACATAAGCATATAAAAATATAAAACTAAACTTCTACCCCAGAAACTTATCACAGAATTGATCCAACCCTGGGCTCATAAAGGGTGTATCAACAGAGCACCAAGCTGGAAAGGTTTCACATATGAATTTGGTGTCCCTCTGTGTGGGCCTGGGATCACTTGCACCTGTGTACACCACCAAGAGTTAGGCTAAGGTGAAAAGACTGATCACCAGAAAGTTAGGCACCGACAATAAATTTTGTAAGCCATGGCAACTAAAAAATAAAAAAAACCTACTAAAATGTGAAGAGGCAGGTTTGTGTGGGTAGAATATAGATTCTTAAAGTACATGTAACTAAATACTGAATGATGGATATAGATAATCCATGCTAAAAGAATGTAGAGGGTCATAGAATTAGGAAGCTGGAGCCAAAGGAATTTGGAAATCACCTGGTCCTATCTCCCCTCATTTTACAGATGAAGAAACTGAGGCCCTGAGAAGGAAAGAACGAGGTGATCTAAAAAGGTTGAGAGGCTTCATGGGATAGAGACCCGAGTTGTGTTGAGACAGATGAGACAGATAGGCAAGGAAGAAGTCTAAGAGCATTCCCAGGAGAGGGGAACCGTACATGCAAAGATTCAGAGACAGGGGCACACATGAAAAGTTCTCAAGTCTAGCTGGAGTAAACCATTCACGTAGTGGAGTTAAAATGGTAAAATGGGATTAAAGAATTTGAATTTTATGCAAAGAAAGCCATTGAAGGTATTTGAACAAGGGAGAGAAACAATGAAAGTTGTATTTTAGGAAGCTCATTCAGGTGGTAGTATATAGGATGAAATTAGAGCTTAATATGATTGTGGCCAAAGCTGGGATCGATCTCTGGACATACTATTTGGACTGCAAAGTGCTAGTTTAGGTGTAAACATCCATACATATATATCTAGTTCAAAAAAAAAAAACAAAGCTGAACATCTCAATCACTATATAGAGTATGAGAAACTGTGCAGTGACTTACACCAAGCATGCAATGTTTTAATTTTGCTACAGGTGAGTGAGTGTTATCTGTGTTCCAAGTGTAGGCTGATCTTCCTGGAGAAGATAGAGGGAACTCAAAGAATGCCTTGCCACACCCCAAGTTGTTAATGGAAGCAACAGTGAAGTTTCTATGGAGGGGAGCAGAAAGGGATCTTAGATGAGAGAGGGGAGACTTGACCCTTGTCAAAAAGTTGGAAGAGATGTTACACAGAAGAGAAAAGGAGGGGGAAAGGACAGCAGCACAATTAAGGCTTGGAAATAGATTCAAGGATCCTTTTTCTTTTTTAAATTTTAAAATATGTTTTCTAATTATATGTAAAAATTTTTAACATTTTTTTTAAATTTTGAGTTCCAAATTCTGAGAAGGCAAGCAATTTGATATAGACTATACATGTGCAGTCATGCAAAACATATTCTCACATTAGACATATGTGTTGGTAAGCAAAATGACCTTCATTTTCTTTGAGTAATTTTGTGTATTTCATTGAGCCTTCCTAGGTGCTAAGCCCCAGGCTCAAACCCCTATTAGGTGTGGAACCTATGTGGGTATGGATTAGTGACTGGGGTGGGGCCCAAGGTGGGGCTGGCTTGAGAGGAGGTGCTAACTCCAGAGCCATGCCTTACTAAGTGCTAAGCCCCAGGCACTAACTTCTATTAGGTGTTAACCTAATCTATGTGGACGTGAACCTCCCAGGGTGTAGTAGGATGGCCGAATTTATGATCTCAAAGAGAATCATACGTATGTCTGAATGGTTCGGAATCGTTAGATATAAGAAATTCTCTAAGTAGAAGGCAGAAGGATTAAAATATTTATTTAGGCTCCACAGTAACAGACCCACTAACCAGCCTCCCCATTTTGATATTTTGATCAAAAGCTTCCAGGCCCAATAAGTCCGCATCACAAGAGTAACCAGGAGGCCACAGAAAAACATGATGGTATTAAACCAAATCATATTCATGCTTCCCCTCTCTGGTAAGAAGATTATCCACTACCCTCAAGTCCTTGCTCAGCACTCCTTGGTCCACACACAGGTCAGGTCTGCTTTGGCTTTATCTTCAGCTTTAGCTGTAGCTATCTCTGGCTCCAACAG
>CM053622.1:153751444-153799330 GCA_028646595.1 Phalanger gymnotis | reverse complement strand
CCCACCTCAGTCATCAATCCACATCCACATAGGTTCCACACTTAATAGGGCTTTGGGCCTGGGGCTTAGCATCTAGTAAGGCTTAATGAAATATACTGAGTTACTCAAAGAAAACAAAGGCCATTTTGATTACCAACACACAGGGTCCTAAGGGGAGGGGCCAACCCAAGAACCAATCACCAGAGCCTAAGCTCTGGTCATTCAGACAACGCTTGATGATGTCAAAAACTCTATAAGAAGAGAAGAACACAGCTTGGAGATTGAGACTTGTTGGAGCCAGAGAAATCTACAGCCAAAGCTGAAGATAAAGCCGAAGCCAAAAGGAGCTGAAGACTAAGACGCAGGAGCTGCTGGTAGCAGGGCTGACCCACGTGTGGACCAAGGAGTGCTGAGCAAGGGCTTGAGGCCAGTGGGTAATCTTACTGGAGGGGGGAAGCATGACTACGCTTTGGTTTAATGCCATCATGCTTTCTGTGGCCTCCTGGTTACTCTTGTGAGGCGGACTTATTGGGCCCAGAAGCTTTTGACCAGAATATCAAAATGGGGACGCTGGTTCGTGGGTCTGCTACTTTGGAGCTTGAATAAATGCTTTAATTCTTCTGCCTTCTACTTAGGGAATTCCTTATATCCTGCGGTTCTGAACCATTCAGACATGTGTATGATTCTCTTTGAAATCATAAATTCTGCCTTCATACTACACCATATTACATGTGAAAGAAAACACAGACAAAAACAAACCAACCCAATAATAAAATATGAAGAAAAATTTTAAAAGTAAAAAAATTGTGCTTTGATCTTCATTTATATTCAATCAATTCTTTCTCTAGAGGTGGATAACATTTTTGATCATAAGTCCTTCAGAGTTGTTTTGGATCATTGTATTGCTGAGAATATCTAAGTCATTTACAATTGATTATTGTACAATAGTGTTGTTATTATGTTCAAGGCTCTCCTAGTTCTGCTCACTTCACTTTGCATCAATTCATATAAGACTTCCCAGGTTTTTCTGAAACCCTCTTGCTCATTACTTCTCAAAACATAAGAGTATTCCATTATAATAACATACCACAACTTGTTCAGCCATTCCCCAACAGATGGGCATCCCTTCAATTTACAACTCTTTGCTACCACAAAGAGAGCTGCTATAAATATCTTTGTACATATAGGTCCTTTTCCTTTTTTAAAAAAAAAATCTCTGGGATTTGTACTTAGTACTGTATACCATTAAGGCAGAATTCATGACTTCAAAGATAACCATGAATATGCCTGAATGGTCCAGAATCACAGGATATAAGGAATTCTCTAAGTAGAAGACAGAGGAGTTAAAGCATTTATTGAAACTCAAAAGTAGCAGACCCATGGACCAGTGTCCTCAATTAGACATCCTGGCAAGAACCTTCCAAAACCAGTATGCCCATCTCACAATAGTGACCAGGAGGCCACAGAAAAACATTATGGCAGCAAGCCAAGCCATACTGGTGCTTCCCCCACCCCAATGCCAGGGCCCTCCAGCAAGAAGACCACCCACTGGCCTCAAGCCCCTGCTCAGCACTCTCTGGTCTCCAGGAGGGTCAGTCCTGCTTTTTTGTAGTGCCTGCCGCCATTGGCTGCCGCTTCCACCGCAATCTCTAAGCTGTGTTCCAGCTAGCTGACTGCTTCCTCTCTCCTTCAGCTCTTAACTGCTCTCACCAACTGCTTCTTAGCTCTGCTCCAACTATTCAGCAAGCTCCTCCCACCACAGGCTTCATGTCATCATGTGGACCAGAACTCAGGCACCTACCATTGGCTCCAGTCCTAGCCACTCCCCCCAGGACACTGAAAGCCCCGCCCCCCCCAAGCCCACTCAAATGGGCGGGGAAGATCTTCCCATTCACTGACTGCCTTTACATACTGGTATTGCTGAGTCAAAGAGTACCCTACAGTTATAGTTGCAAACTGCTCCCCAGAATGGTTGGATACTCCACCAACAGTACATTAGTGTCCCAATTTTTCCACACCCGGAGGTTTTTCTTGAGGACAGAGTTAGATGCTCTATGGAGGAAGAAAGTCCTTTTTCTCCAAAGAATCATATAGTGGAACCATATAATCTCCCAGGTGATCCTCCAGGAGGGGTCAGGGAAAGAAGAAAAGTAAGAGCTCATGATTCCCTGCCCAGAGATACCGAGGCAGCTATTTGTCAAACAAATAACAATAACAGAGAAGTCTTGTCTTCCAAGAGTATATATCCAAGACATAACAGGGTACTTCCCAAGACTTATCAATGGATGATGACTACACACTTCTGATTCATGTGGCCACAAATGAGACTGCTAAAAGAACCCTAAGAAATACTGGCAACCATAATTAAATCTGGGGTGAGAAATTGAAGACCAAAGGGGCATAAGTTGTGTTTTTCTTAAGGCAAATGATGCAGAAGAGAAAATATAATTTGGAAAGTGAACAGCTAGTTAAGAAGGTGCTGCCTTAGAATAAGTTTCGAACTATGGCTTAAAATATAGGGATGACATATTCTTGGCCAGAATGGGGTACACTTAATAGAAGTTGGTAATAATGTATTTGCCTGAGGTCTTACAAACGTAATCAAAATAACTTTAAACTAAAAAGGATAGGGTAGTGAGAAGATTGCCTCTCTATATCCTCAAAATTAGATACCATAGAGAGTGACTACAAAGAAGAAGAAAGGGAATAGTAGTTGTTCTTTGGAGAAAGCAACTGGTAGTAAAAACCCATAGTAACAGATGTCTATACTCAAATGCACAAAATTTAGTCAACAAACACGAAAAACTCAAAGTTGAAATGGAAGGTCGTAGGTATCACTGAAACGTAGTGGGATTAAACACATGACTAGACCATAACTCTGGAGGGGTATATCTATTTCCAAAGAAAAAGAGTAGGGAAAAGGGGAGGGGGAGCATTGTATATAAAGGTGTACTTGTGTGAGGCAATCCAGGAACCAGAGGTGGGAATACAACAGAGTATTTGGGTGAAGGTCGATGGAGGAAGACACTGAAGTAATTTTGTTTCTGGAGTATACCATAGACCACCTCACCAGAAAGAGGAAACAGAAGAAAGTTTGGGAGACAGATCACAAATATGACACAGAGAAATACTACAGTAATGATGTGGGGACTTCAGTTATCTGGAAATATGTTGGAGCTTTCTGCCAAAAGCAAAGAAGCCAATGACCTTCTGAGTTGCCATCATGATAATTTCAGCCTTGAAAAGGTGAAAAATCCTACTTGTGGAAATTCTTTGATCTGATTCTCATGAATTCAGAGGAACTGGTTACTTGGGTGGAACTAATGAGAATATAGGGAAGTGAACACTCCCTCCAAGGCATGGTCTGGCATGCACCCTAGATTTTGGGAAAAAAAAACATTTCCAAGGGTTCAAAGGAAGATATGTAGGAACCCATGGGTGAAAAAAATGTTTAAGGGGAAGTTAACCCAAGAAGTATGGGAAGTACTCAAGAATAAAATTCTAAAGACAGAGGAAAACGAGGAAAAATGGGATTTGTCAGAAGAGACCAATGTGGATGTACTAGGAATGCAACAATTACCTTAGATATTAAAAAGAAGTGTATAGAATAAGGAATGAAGCAGATACGGGGCCCAGTGGATAGAACATGAGGCCTGGAGGTCAAATCCATACACAGACAGTAGCTGTGTGACCCTGGGCAAGTCACTTAACCCTATTGGCCTCAGTTTTGTCATCTGTAAAATGAACTAGAGAAGGAAAAGGCAAACCACTCCAGTATCTTTGCCAAGCAGACCTCAAATAGGGTTGTGGCGAGTGAGAGGTTTGAGTTTACAGGATTAGGGAGGTGATTGTCCCTCTGTATCCTGCCTTCATCAGATCTCCTTTGAAGTATGTGTTCAGTTCTGGGGACCTCAGTTTAAGGGCACTGATAAACTGGAGAATATCCAGTGTAGGGTCACCAGGATGATGCAGGGTCTTGAATACATGTCATATGACATTAAACCACAACTGGCTCTCTTCTCTGCTGCTAGGGGGTCATGGCTCCAACTGGTTAGAAAAATGGGCTTGTTTAGCGTAGAGAAAAGAAGACTCAGGGGAATAGGATAGCTGATGGCTTTGTGGAAGAGGGAACTGGCTTGTTTTGTTTAGCCCCACAAGGAAGAATCAGGAACACTGAATGGAAGTGACCAAGAGTTCAGTTTAGGCTAGGCGTCTACACCTTTGAGAGGTGGGGGGAGGGAGGGCTTCCTTTCCTTGGAGATCTTCTAGCAGAGGATGGACGACCACTTGTCAATTGTGTCATAGTAGGGATTTTTTTCTGTGTAAGGGCTGGACTGTTTCACTGCTAAGTTCCCTTCCAAAATCTAATTCTGTAATAACAATAAATGGCATTTACGTAGCACTTTAAAATTTACGAAACACTATACGCATGTAGGGCCCCCTCTAGTGGTAGCCCCCCTACACTTAGAATCTGTAGTTTGTCCCCCTAGGGTGGGGTCCTGGGGTTTTACCCCCAGGTTGAAGGGTCCTTTGTAGGTCCACACTCCAAAAATTGTAGCTCTCAAGCCTCTACCAGGGTGTGTACTTTTAATAACCAATAGATACAATCAGCTCAAAGCAATATCATTACCAAGACAGTCTAATAAAAGTAGTAGCTACACAACATTCCCCAGATAAACTTGGGACCCACCCTCCCACAAATAGCCAGCATCAGTGGAAAGAGTGGGCACATATACAGAATACACACTGGTCTTGAGAGGATCACTTGGGCAAGGCAGCTTATACCTCTGACACTGCTGGGACTTCAGATTCTTTCCCTTGTTCTAATGTCTTTATGCTACCTCCTGGGTACAGCATCTTGACAGGGCAGGTCTCTTAACTGGGCTCTCTAGGCCTGGTCCTCACTGCAGTTTGACTCCCAGCTGCTAAATCTCTCATTAATCCAGAGTTGGCTCTCTTCTCTGCTGCCGGGAGGCCATACTCCTACAGCCACGTCCACGGATTCTTTGTCTTTTGGCCAGTTCTCTGCTGGATATGGTCTTTCCTGCTGGGCAAATGGTTCTACTGCCATATGCTTTGGCAGATGAAGGTAGGGAGAGCAGAGAGAGAACTCTTCTCCTTTCTCAAGAGGTGAAGAACAGAGTAAACTCTCTCCCAGGTGCTGGGTTCTTCTTCCATAGTTCTCTTGTAAACTGTTAGGGGTCATACTCCTTAAAGCTGCTTCTTGCCCTGGTTGTCTCCAGAGCTGGCTTTTTCTGGAGTATGGGCTCCATCTTCTATCAGCCAATGGCAAGCTGTTCTCTAACAGCGTGAAAGAGAATTTCATGCTTAGTGAGTTGGTAACAAAGTGAAACACTTCATTTTAACACATTAATACCTTAATGTTTCTGTATCCTGCCCTTCCAAATCAACTGGTCTGATCAAGTCCACCCCCAACCCCACCCCTGCCATACAAAAATATATTTATTATTTCATTTGAGCCTCACAATAAACATCCTTGTGAGATATTCGAGGTACTTTTTTTTAAGACTGGGTCTCTCCATTTCATCGGGGCTGGAAGTACAGAGGCTACCCATAGGCCAATCCCAGTACTGATCAACCCAGAAGTTTTAAACCTGCACCATTTCTGACTGGTTTGCCTCTCCTTAGGCAACGTCGTGGCTCCTTCTGCTCACATGAATGCCAAACTTAATATGGATGATCCACTTTAGCTCAATGCAGCTCAGAACTCCAGAGCTCAAGAGATCAATCACCCTTAGTCAGCCTCCCTAGCAGGGATGGCACATCCCTGTGTGCACATGTGCACAAAGTGGCACATGCCACTTTGTTTTCATATCACCAAGTTTCCCGATGTATCTTTTCTCTCGACTCCTCCCAGATAGCAATTCCTCATTCCTCACCCATGGTCCCTTACCTTTCCAAAGGAGGGGAGATTAAGGGAGAAAGAGGGAAGGCAGCTAAGTGGTTCGGTGCATAGAGCACTGGTTCTGGAGTCAGGAAGACCTGAGTTCAAATCTCAGACACCTTCTGGTTGTGTGACCCTGGGCAAGTCATTCAATTTCTGTCTACTTCAGTTTCTTCAACTATAAAAATGGGAATAATAACAGCACCTGCCTCCCAGGGTTGCTGTGGGAATCAAATGAGAGAATACTTGTAAAGTGCTTGGCACTGTGCTTAATAGCAGGCATTTAATACGCTTGTTTCCTTTCTTCCTTCTCATAAATCTTTGGAGCCCATCTTGGTCACTACGACTTCACAGTATTCAGTATCAATTCTTTTGTGGTTGGGTTGTTATTGTTTTTTTCCATGTTGTGACCATTGTGTGTGTGTGTGTATGTGTGTGTGTGTGTGTGTGTGTGTATATACATATAAATACAATATATATATATATTAAATTCTGCTTTCTTCACTTTGTATCACTTTAAGTCTTCCCAGGCTTTTCCATACTTATCATATTCATTGGTTCTTATGGCACAACAATCAGTATTGTTCAGTCGTTTTCAGTCATGTCCAACTCTGTGTTCCCATTTGGGGTTTTCTTGGCAAAGATATGAGAGTGGTTCGCCATTTCCTTCTGCAGCTCATTTTACAGATGAGGAAACTGAGGCAAACAGGATTAAATGACTTCCCCAGGGTCACACAATAAGTATCTGAGACTGGATTTGAACTCATGAAGATGAGTCTTCCTGATTCCAAGCCCACTGCACCACCTAGCTGCCCAACAATTATTGGCACAATTATTGCCATTCAATTCGAATACCACCATTTGCATAGCCATTCCTGAGAGTCAGAGACATGAGTAAGCATTGGATGCAGGATTCAAAGACAGGTATGACTCCTGGGCCAGTACTTGGCATACCAACCCTAAGAGTACAGTAAAGCACTGTACTTCTGGATTGTCCAATAAATTGCCTTTCTTCAGCTTGAGTCTGCCCTCAGGTAATACCCATGCAAATAAAGAAGCCTCTCTGACCCTTAGAAATTATAGCTTTCAGTATGGCAGAGTAGGGGTCAATTCCTTGGCCATAGATTTAAGAATATGGCAGGAGTCAGGGGAAGCCAAGTGGCACAGTGAGTACAGCACTGGCCCTGGAGTCAGGGGGACCTGAGTTCAAATCTGTCCTCAGACACTTGACACACTTACTAGCTGTGTGACCTTGGGCAAGTCACTTTACCCCAATTGCCCTGCCTTCCCCTCTCCAAAAAAAAAAAAGAGTATGGCAGGAGTAATTAAATATATAAGAATCTTACCTAAAGCATTTGCTTCCTTTTTTCAAGCCCAGCTTAACAGCTATTATACCATGAGCCCACAGCAAAAAGAACAGACATTCGTTTATTGGTCCTGCCAACGGTTTTTATCTTGAGGGCCACCTGTAAAATCTATTGCAATGACCAGGGACAAAGAGCACAGTGATGAAAAATATGCAAAAGAGGAATGAAGAAGAGTTCTCGATTCAATTTGACTGATCTCACTGCCCCTAGGAGTCCTGTGGAGGTGGGTGAGAGAAAGCCTCTGCTTAAGAGAGCCGTTTACAAAACTACTTTTCCTGTCTCCTACACAGGCCTCTGGATGAAGTCACCATCTTTTAACACAGAAAGATGGATCTGAGCTGAGCCACACTGCTTTGGGTTGGTTACAGAGAAAGAATTTTTGTAGTATCTCTGCCTCAGGGGGAAGCCAACTATAGCCACATCATCCCAGCTTCCTCCACTTTATGGGAACAGAATACACAGATCCAATGGTGCCTACACCCAACAGCTCACTACTCAGGACAACCAAATCCACTGTTTTCCTCAAAGTAACACAACTCTTGCCGGGTCCCGTGGGGGTTCCTCCCTCATTCTTCTGACCACATTTTCTTCTAAGCAAGGCATTCTTACAGCTTTTTGGTGTAAGACAGACAGCTTTAACAATCTGATGAAGCCTATGGACCCCTTCTCAAAATAATGTATATGGCCTACATCCATGACTGAAAGAATGCCAAATCTCAGTTAGAAATTAGTGGGGGGAAAAATAATTTTTTTCCTAATCCAAGATCATGAAATATATCAAATTAAGAACCCCTATTTTAAACTATTCCATACTCTTAAAATTTCCTTGTTCCCATCAACCTTACCATACCCCACTCCTCTTTCAAAAATAATCACAAAGCGTACTTCCTCAGAAAAAAAAAACAACTCCAAAAACATGAGTAACACTTTCTTAATCCTTTGGTTCAATTAAGTTATTCCCCCCCACCCCACAACTTTTCTTAAAAAAAAAATGCCTAGGTAGGTAAGCCTAGTAGTGCTCACTCATTATCCCTACTACTGGGGGAAGCTGAGGCTAATGGATCACTTGAGCTCAGGAGTTCTAAGCTACAGTGAGCTAAAGTAACTGGGGATCTACGTAAAGTATGGCACCAAGGTGGTAAGGCCCTTGGATGGGGGTGGGGTTTGGGGGACCAAGTTGCCTAAGGAGGACAAATTGACTTGGGTCAGAAACACAGGAAGCCAAAGCTTCCATGCTGATCAGCTACTGGATCAAGCCCATGAGTAGCTACTGTACTTCCAGCTTGAGTGAGACTGGGAGACCCAGTCTTTTTTTTTTTTTTTTTTGCAGGGGGAAAGGTAGGGCAATTGGGGTTAAGTGACTTGCCCAAGGTCACACAGCTAGCAAGTGTGTCAAGTGTTTGAGGTCGGATTTGAACTCAGGTCCTCCTGACTCCAGGGCCGGTGCTCTACTCACTGCACCACCTGGCTGTCCCCAGAGACCCAGTCTTAATAAAGTGGAATTAGGCTCTAGGCTTATCTCTTCCCACATCTCTAAATTTTGGTCTACCATTTTGGTAATTTCAAATCACAGATGTCTGACCCCAGCAGATTGAACAGAGTGAAAAGGTAGAAATTCTGTAATCCTTCAGACTAGTACAAAGTATAGGCAATCTAGTTCAATCAATTGATAAACATTTATTAAGCATCTACTATGTGCCAGGCACTGCAATAATCACCATGGATACAAAAAGAGGCAAACAACAGTCCCTGCCCACAAGAAGCTTACAATCTAATGAATGATATGCTGTGAACTTTCCTCTATGTCCCTTCTCAGAATTCCCCATCCTCTGAAATGAAGGCACAACTATGCTTTCCATCTGTCGAAATTCTAATCTGAATCTCCTGACTCCATACCTATGTTTTCTGTAACACCACACTGTAATAGCTAGAAATAACTCCTTCATCGCTCCTGCCACTTTGACTTCTGGGATATCATATTCCAAGCCCTCTGTTCCTTTACCATGGAAGCTGCTAAATCCTGACCATATCTGAATGGTTTCATTCTGACTGCTTGCAATATTTTCTCCTTTACCTGAGAGCTCCGGAGTTTGGCTATAATATTCCTGGGAGTTTTCATTTTTGGAGCTGTTTCAGGAAGTGATTGGTGGCTTCTTTCAATTTCTATTTGACCTTCTGTTTCTAGGATGAGGGCAGTTTTCCCTGATAATTTTTTTGATTTGTTATTTTTAGGGTCTCTTTTAAATCATAATTTTCAAGTAGTCCAATAATTCTTAAAACTATCTCTCCTTAATCTATTTTCAAGGTCAGTTGTTTTTTCCAATGAGATATTTCACATTTTCTTCTGTTTTTTTTTCATTCTTTTGACTTTATCTTGTTTCTTGATGTCTCATGGAGTCATTAACTTGCCCAAGTCTAATTTTTAAAGAATTATTTTCTCTAGTAAGTTTTTGTACCTGTTTTTCCATCTGGCCAATTTTTTAAGGAGTTAGTTTTTTTTTTTCAATAAATTTTGTACCTTTTTTTCCATTTGGCCAATTCTGTTTTTTAAGGTGTTATTTTCTTCAGTATTTCTGTGCCTTTTACCAAGCTGTTGATTCTCTTTTCATAATTTTCTTGTATCACTCTCATTTCTTTTCCCAATTTTCCTCTACTTCTCTTACTCAGTTTTTAAAATCCTTTTTAAGGACTTCCAGAAATTCTTTTGGGGCTTGAGATCAATTCGCATTTTTCTTTGAGGCCTTGTGTGTAGCTGTTTTGACACTGTTGTCATCTGAGTTTGTGTCTTGATCTTCCCTGTCACACATAGTGACAATCCCTGACACCATAGTGACAAAAATCAAAAATATGATTTTTATGCTCAGGTTCCTTTTTTTGTTATTTCCTCATTTTTTCAGACTATTTCTTGACTTTTAACTTTCTGCTCCAGGGGGTAAGGCACACTGTCTCAAGTTTCAGGTTTTTTGTAAAGCTGCTGTTTTCAGAGCTAGTTCTGGGGGTCTGTAAGTTTTCAGCGTTTCCAAGGTGATGATCCAAGGAGAGGTATGGTTCCTGCTCTCCTGGCTTGTACTCTGGTCTTTACCCAGGAAAGGCCCCTGATCTCCTATAGCAGTGAGTGCTAGCACTTCCCTTGACCCTGAAACTTTGACCAGATCCCCCATTCTCCTGTAGCTGCAAGCGCTAATACTCCTCTCTGCCTTGGGACTGCAGCCAGATGCCCTGCTTCCCTGAAGCCACAAGCACTAGCCTTCTTCACCCTGGAACTGTGACCTGGAATTGCATAAAAGCAATGCAACAGGTTCCTGTGCCCAGTGCCAGCTCAGGGTCCCTTGTAATCTCTTTCTGATCAGTTGCCCTACTCTCTTATCATCTGTGGGCTGAGAGCTCCTGACACTCCCAACAGCCCTTCCTCCAGTGTCCAACTTCCGAACTTGTCCTAGGCTGGAAAAATGTCTCACCCTAAACTTTTGTAGGTTCTGCTATTCCAGAACTCTATCTAAAGCATTATTTAAAGTTATTTGGAGAGGAATGTTGGAAGAGTTCAGCTGGGTTGCTGCTTCTACTCTGCCATCTTGGCTCCACACCTGTTTCTGCTAGATACTCTCTTTTGGAACTACAGGCTACAAGGTGATCCCCACTTGTTCTTCCTTGCCCCCATACACACATTCAGTGTTCCAGAGCTAACATCATTAAGTCCAACTCCGAGGGCATTTTCCTTGTGGCTTATGATGGAAATGTGCTTACACACTTGGACAAACCCATGATTATTAGTGAAATTAAATGCTTACATGAAGCCGGTATACTCTACATGACCACTTTCTAGGTAGAAAGGATGCAGGATGGAGGAAAAGGGCCTACCATATTTAGAAATACAGGATTGGGCAGGGTTCAATGATACCTGGCCAACACTGACCTGTCTCTTTCTTAATTTTTTTTCTTTCTTTTTCCCCTTCCTTCCTTCCTTCCTCACTCTACCCTCTCCTTTCTTCTCTTCCTTCCTTCCTTTCTTTTTTTCCTCCCACCCTCCCCCTTCTTTCTTTCTTCCCTCCCCTTCTTCTCTTTCTGCCTTTCTCTCTTTCTTCCATCCACCTTCCCTTCTTTCTTCCTTCCTTCCCTCCCACCCTCCCTTTCTTTCTTTTTTAAGAAACTTTTTAATGTTTCATTAAGGCTTTACCCTTTTTTTTTAACACGTCATTGTCTCTTCCTAATTACTCGCCCATCCCCTTATAGAACTTCCCATAATTAATCATAATAATAGCACCTAGCGTTTATACAGGGCTTTAAGGACTGCAGAATGCTTTACACATATTATCTTATTTGATCTTCGTAACAATCCTAAGAGGTAAGTGCTCCTGTCTCCAATTTTACAAATGAGGAAACTGTCACTAAGAAAAGTCACTTGTGCAGACTTACAGAGCTAGTGTCAAAAGGAGGATTTGAACCTATGTCTTCCTGACTCTGAGTCCAGCCCTATCTATTGTGTCACCTGGCTGCCTTTTAATAAGAGAATAATTATTTGTACAGCACCTCCTCTGCACCAGGCACTGTGCTAGGCACTTTTTACAAAAATCCTGTTTGATCTTCACAAAAACTGTACCAGGTTTTAATAGGTAGGTGCTATTTACCGTATTTCCCCATGTATAAGATGCACCGTTTTTCGAAAAATTTGGGGTCTAAAAATTGGGTGTGTCTTGTGCAGTGGTTGTAGGTATTTTTACTTGCATTTCTCATTTTTTTGCACTTGTCGTCTTTGCCCTCATTGTTTTGCATTTGTTACCAGTATATTAGGTTACATTTTGCCATGTTCTGCTCAGAAATGGCTCAGAAAAGATTTTCGTACAGTGCTGAATTCAAGTTAAAAGGACCAGTTTGCAAAAGTTAATGGAAATTGTGCTGCTAAATGTAAGTTTGGTCCTCCTCCAACTGAGAAAACAATCTGAGACTGGCTAAGGGAAGAAGAAACCCTACTGAAAACACGAAGGCAGAAGAAGGCCATGAGAGGCCAGTCAGCAAAATGGCCTGATTTAGAGAGACAATTGAAGATATGGATTGAAGAGCAAAGGGCAATTAGAATTCCTGTGTCCAGAAAAATGGTTCAGCCTGAGGCAAGAAGAATTGCTGATGAAAAAGAAGTTACTGATTTCAAAGGAGGACACAATTGGTGCTTCAGGTTCATGAAACAGAGTAGACTAAGCATGCATACACATACCAGACTTGCCCAAAAGATGCCTGAAAGCTACGAGCAGATGAATAAAACTTGAGTTCAATAACTTGATATAATACATTTTTTTTTTAAATTTTGGGCCCCAAAATTAAGGGGTGTCTTATACACAAGAAAATACGGTATTTTAATAAATCCGTGGTTATGCAAACCAAACACAGTGGTGATATCTGAAAGCATACATCTCATTCTGCACCTATATCGCACTGCTTTTCTGCCAAGAGGCGAGAGGCATGCTTCACCAGCTGTCCCCTGAAGTCACCATGGCTCCCTCATCCCAGCCTGCATGCACGTTGTCTAAAGGAGGAATCAGGGAACGAGTTGTTCCCTTACAAGTGGCCCTAGGCAGGAGCACAAAAGCTCTACTACTGTTGACAACAGGCCCAGTTCTCAGACTAAATACAAAGGAAAGAACCTCAATGATTTCAACTTGCCTAGGGCTCATTGTAATAACATCCCATCAGCTAATGTTTACCCTTTAAAGCAGTGCTCATCCACATCCGGGACGTGTGTGCCATTTATGGTTATTAGTCCTACTTCCAATGAGGCCACTAATTGGCTGAGAGACTTTGGACAGGCCATTTAAACCTTCTTTGTACTATGTCATCACCAGTTCCCTTTCTCCATCTGACAGCAACTTAAGGAGCAAAAGTAAAATAAGGGACTTAATACAAGGTACTTAAAAAGACAAACTGAACAACGAAGGAAAACAAATAAAGTGGGCCTATCTCTAATGCTTGATAGTGTAAAAAAGAGGAAGCCTCTTTGCTCAAGGTAAGGCAGGTTAATACTGGCAAAAGGAGCAATCGCTGTAGCCTTTGAACAGAGGAAGACACCTAGGAAACCAATCATCCATTCCCATAAATGTTAAGCAGCAGCTGGCATCCAGTGAGCAGCAAAGGCATGGGATGTGCCTTCTGACACTGGGCTATTGTTTCCATATTTGCCACAGCAAAAGGGGAAAGGAGTGTCCCTTTCGTTTAGGACAAATATTGGCCTTGGTGGCCTAGACATTCTAGGTATTTTGAACTTGTATAATTGCAACCTCTCACCTAAAGTTTAAGATGAATTCAATCTCATCTCAGTGGTTTCTCTTCCTTCCTTGAACAAGTTGAGATAAATGAATGTAACGGGATATTATTGTACTGTAAGGAATGATAAAGGGGACATTTTCAGAGAGACCTAGGAATACCTGTGCGAACTGATGTGGAGTTAAATGAGCAGAATCAGAGAACAATTTACACAATAACAATAACATTTTAAAGAAAAACAGTAACAGACTTAAGAACTGTGTCCAGTGAAATAAACAACCATAATTCCAGCATGCAGAATGAGCTATACGTTTTTGGATATGGCCAATATGGGAAATTTGTTTTACTTGACTATGCATATTTGTTACAAAGGGTTTTGTTTATCTTTTTTTTTCTCCAATGGGCATGAATAATTATGAGGGAAATGGGGGTTAGCAAAAGAAGGAAGGAAGGAAGGAAGGAAGGAAGGAAGGAAGGAAGGAAGGAAGGAAGGAAGGAAGGAAGGAAGGAAGGAAGGAAGGAAGGAAGGAAGGGGAAAAATAGGCAAGAGAGAAAGAAAAAGAGAGAAAAAGGAAGGAAGCAATTGAAACATTTTTTTAGAAGTACAGAAGAAAATACCAGAAGGAAACACAGGAAAGTAGGAAAGCTTTGAAAGTTACATTTTGAATTTATTATATATTTAAAAAGAGAAGTAAGTTGTATATAAAAAGGACTCCCAGCTCCATGTACAGTCCTCTCTGTTGTGCTTTGTATATGGAAATACTCATTTTATTTGGTGTTAAATTTAGAATTAAAAAAATAAAGAACACTAGCTCTTCAGTCAGAGGTCCTGGGTTCAAATCCTACCTCTGGTGATCTCCCGAGCCTCATCTGTAAAATGAAAAGATTGAACT
Organism: Phalanger gymnotis; assembly: GCA_028646595.1. Taxonomy (NCBI): domain Eukaryota; kingdom Metazoa; phylum Chordata; class Mammalia; order Diprotodontia; family Phalangeridae; genus Phalanger; species Phalanger gymnotis. Next base: position 153,784,934 of record CM053622.1, on the reverse strand, counting down.
AAATGACCTTTGAGGTCTCTTCTAGATCAAGGTCTCTGATCCTTTGATCTTATTACTTGTAGACTGTACAGCGCTCTTGGTGACACTGTCCACATCTCCCTAAATTGGAATTCTTGTACCTGGGACAAAGTGGGTACGGAACCTGGGGAGAGACCTCAAGACTAACCACAAGAAGAGACCAAGGCAGGGCCAAGCCTGGGAAGAACTTGCCCCCTGTATTGGGATTCAGGCATTGGGTTTCACCTCCACCTTTGTTGCCCATGAGTGACCTTCTTGTGAACCGCTTGTGGTTGACTACAGTCATGTAGTAGGAGGACAACTCATTCCTTTGTGGAGGCTTGCCTATTGCTATGACTCTTCCCAACTACAAGATGAAACCATAGAGGAAACATGGTAGTCAGTTCCTTTGACTCTGGGATATAGCAAGCACAGGCAGACATCGTGGGCAGAAGGGAATTAGGGCAGTGTACCCTACACAACTGGTTACCCAACAAATTCTGTTCCCGTATCCCTAGTATCTCTCACATTTGTCATAAAATTACAGGTTTAGAGCTTGAAGGAATCTTAGAGGCCATCTAGTCCTATCTCTTAATTTTATAAATGAGGAACTGAGCGCTGAGAGGTTAAGTGAGGTACCCAAAGTCACATCAATGTAAGTGGCAGAGCCGGGATGCCTACTCAGGCCATCTGATTACAAATGCATTGCTCTATCTACTTTCATCGCGCCACCCTGGTTCAAGTCTTCATTTCTCCCCTAGAGCATCTCAATATCTTCATCACTATTTCTCAGGTTTCCTGTTGTCTTTCCTCTAATCCATAGGTTCTTAACCTGGGGTCCACAGATGGGTCTGTGAATTGGAATAGGGGGAAAAATTACATATTTATTTTCACTAACTTCCAACTGAATTTAGCGATTCTTTGTTTCAACTTAAAACGTAACTTTAAAAAACATAAACAAAAAAAACCCCAACACAGTATTTTTTCTGAGAAGCGGTATATATACTCTCCCAGACTGGAAAAGGGGTCCATCACATAGACACACACACACAATGCTTAAGGACCCCTGTTCTAATCAGTCCTATATATGAATACCAGGTTACTCTATCACCTGGTAACCCTCATTAAGTTAATAGCCTGCTCAAAATTCTTCAATGGCTCCCCATTAACTAAAGAATTAAATTTCCTTTGCTTGGCATACAGTGGACTCCATGGGTTGGCCTCAACTACTTTAAAGCCTGTTCCTGTTAGTTGACCATTCCTATACCCCTACATCCCAAACAAACTCAAAGATCCCCAAACACAAGTCATGCTTCTATCTCTCCACCACTTTGCTTACATATGGAATGCCAGTTCTTCTTTTTTTTTTTTTAATAATTCTGTATTATTTTCTTTTTTGGAGGGGGGAAGGCAGGGCCATTGGGGTTAAGTGGCTTGCCCAAGGTCACACAGCTAGTAAAGTGTGTCAAGTCTGAGGCCAGATTTGAACTCAGGTCGTTCTGCCTCCAAGGCCAGTGCTCTACCCACTGTGCCACCTAGCTGCCCCAAATGCCAGTTCTTTACTCTAGTCCCCTCATTTCTATCTTCCCCTCATAGCTATTACCTAGACATTAAAGAGATTTGCAAAAATATATGAAACAATGTCACTCTTCTCACTAAATTTTGTTTTGGGAAAATCGTTATTTTTCATGAAAATATGTTATTTATGTAATGGTAACTTCCTGACCAGTTCCTACTTTTCTTAAAGGTCCAGTAGCTAAAAGTAATCTTTCCTTCTCCTCTTTTGAACTTTTGTTATGCTTTTGGCCTGCCCTGAGGCTGCTAGGCAGAGCAGAAAGGGAACTTGGCTCAGAATCCAAAGACCTGGCTTTGAGACTTAGCTCTACTATGTATTAGTTGACTAACCTTAAGTGAGTCATAACTTCTTCACCTGTAAATTTCTTCACCTGTAAAACAGCAAAAGTACTTATGCTATTTACCTCATGGTAGCATGAGGTCAAATGAGAATATATGTGGAACATTTTGTAGCTTTTAAAATAAAACAGTACATAAGTGCAAGTTGTCTTTATTATAGTTTATCTGTATCATATGTTATATATTACATGATATGTCTATATTATAGTTTGTATACCTTTCTCTTCATATATCTTAGACTAGCAATTTTCAGAGTATTCTGCAAACCTATGGGGGTCCCAAGACCTTTTTTGGGGTCCATGAAGTAAAAATGATTTTCATGATAATACTAAGATGTTATTTTCCTACAAATCTACCCTGCTCTTTTCCAAATACGTTAGAAACAACGTATCACAACACATTGAATGTAAAAGAAGGAGGCGAGAATCTAGTTATCTTCTAGACCAGCGCTTCTTAAACTATGGGGCATGACACCCATGGGGTCATGAAAAATTTAGCAACAGTGAAAGGTTTCTGAATGCTAAACGACTAAAAAATTAATTAAAAATAAAATGCATAATGAATCTGAGGTGTTTCTGGCAGTGCTTGCCCATGTCGTATAGCATAACTTCACTGACACAAAGCATGTGCACTTTGCACTGTGCATGCCCTCAGGCCATGCAATGCCAACTAACTTGAAAAGAAGTCCCATGTGGAAAAAGCTTAAGAAGTCTATTCTAGACATTATAGAGATTTGCAAAAATATGTAAAACAATGCCTCTCTTTTGGCCAAATTTTCTTTTGGAAAAAGTTATTTTTATTAAAATTTCATTTATGTTAATATATAATAATTTTATTATTTTAAATTAATACATATTTTAAAAAATTATTCATCTTAATTTCTAATAGAGTAAGTACTGATAAATATAACCCCACATGAACAAAAGCACTTTGGGGTCCTCAATCATTTTTAAAGTATGTAAAAGGATCCTGAGACCACAAAGTTTGAGAACTGCTGCTTTAAACTGGAGTTTATGAAGCTCCATAAGGGTAGGGAATATATTTAATATATTGTATTATATATAGAATATATTAATAGAATAATAGAATATATTTACATTCTACACAGGGCCTAGCATTTAAACATTTATTAAATAAAGCCATTTAATAAATATTTGTTAAGCAAATGAATGAATCTGAGAAGAGCTACAAGGCTGAGAAGGAGGACCCTGTAGCTTCAGAGGGCCATTAGTGTAGGCAGCTTGAATTAGCAGCACAAATCCGGACATAATAGGTGAAAGGTTAAATGATTGCCCATTGTGTTCCATAGGCACACATATGTATGGAGACAAAACCTAGCTTTGCTGTCTTCAGATATGTATAATAGAAGGTAGGAGTATGGCCTAGGTGGGTAGAGAACAGTGGTCTTAGTTCCTTAGCTAAGCTTTTGTTCGGACACAAGTTCCCTGGCATGCTAAATCAGACATCCTGGAAATATCTAATGCTAAAGTGAGGGGATTGTGGGTGAGTTATCAAAAGGAAATATAAACATTCAAGGATCATCAGTTTGGCAGTTTATTACCCCCAGACAAGCAAACACTCAGCTTGGTAGGCCTCCAGTCCCACAGGCAAGTCCTGGAGATGGTTCAGGCAACTAGGTGGGGATACATCCACCAATTGAAAGCTCAGAACCCTGCCTCTCTGCCCTTGTATCTGACTGAATGCTATTACTGGGTAGATTCACAGGGACTGAGAGGGAAGGGGACCTTAGAAGAAGTCAATCAGCAAGTGGTAGACTTCAGACCAACCTCCCCCTGCCCCCCAAAAATATTACTTATTGACCACAAGGGCATTGCTAATTAAGAAAGTTTACTAACCTGTTTATGATCAGGAGAGCCTAGCATATTTTGCATACCTTGATGGATGAAGTTTACTAAATGGATTATGATTAGAAGAGCCTTGAAGACCTTGCCTAAATGAAGTTGACTTAAACAAGCTACTGGGTACAAAGAAACTTCCCCATGGCAAGAAATTCCCATTGGTGGGTCAATCCGTCATCAGACATGGACTCACTAATGAGCCGACCCTCATGCTCAAGTTAGATAGTTATCTCTAACAGATGACATTGATCCACCCAACATAGGAATAAAAAGAGGAAAGACAATTTCAGCCTGGGGATGCTCACCTTAATGTCTGTGGTGGCTCTGACTGCCTGCCCTTATAAGGGAGAGATTCTAGTCACTCTAACCTGGCCAACTGGAGCTAAGATGGCCAGAGGGTGGCCCTGAAGCAGTGGTATGGAATAAGTAGGGAGCAGCCCATTGAGAGCAGTTCAGTGAAAACCACAGAAGACATCGGTGGCCTTGAGATGTTGGAGGCATGAGCTGGTCCTCCATACATGTCCTGGCTACGTGCTCCTTATGCATGTATCCCACAGATGTGATCCCGATTCACTTCCACTCAGCCCACTTATGTCTATTTGTGGGATTGTGTGCCCTAGAGTCCCTAGAGGTGGAGTAGACTGTTCTCTTAGCATTTTTCATGCTTTGTTTTTTCATTAAATGCTTTTGCATTAAAATGTCTAGCTGACTAGGGAAAACAAGTAAACATATTAATGTAGGCGCATGTTTTTTGTTTGCTTTTTTCTGATCGTGCAAGGCACAAAGAGGTACCTTAGGGTAGCTATTCTAGAGGCCTCATGTGGTACATATACTTTAGAACTTAAAGGGTCCTGAAGCACTTATTCCAATTCCATCATTTTAAAGATGAGTAAACTGTGAAGTGACTTACCAGGGCCAAACAACAAGTAAGGAACTGAATAGGTCTGAACCCAGGTTCAAGGAAAGTCTAGCCTTCTTTTCCAAGATACCATATCCAAAACAGAACTTATTACCTTTCCCCATATTCTACTCCTCTTCTAAATTCCCCTGTTCCTTTCAAGGGCCCCACCATCCTTCTAATCACCTGATTCAAAGCTTGAAGTCTTTTGACTTTTCCTTTTCTCTCACCTCAATATTTCCAGTCATTGCAAGACAGAATGCTGGGCCTGGAGTCAGGAAGACTCCTCTTCCTGAGTTCAAATCTGGCCTCAAACACTTGCTAGCTGTGTGACCCTGGGCAAGTCACTTAACCCAGTTTGTCTCAGTTTCCTCATCTGTAAAAATGAGCTGGAGAAGGAAATGGCAAGCCACTCTAGCATCTTTGCCACTAAAACCCCAAATGGGGTCACCAAGAGTTGTACACAAATGAACAACAACTGATTTCATCCTTCACATCTCTCGCATCTGACAATCCTCTCTACTTATACCACAACTACCCTAGTTCAGGTCCTCATCACCTCTCACCTGTACTGGGACAATATCTTCCTAGTTAGTCTCCCTCTCTCCAGCGTTACCCCCTTCCAATCCATTTTCCACACAAGCTCACAGATCTGACCTCGTCACACCCTGCTCAATTAACTCCAATGACTTCCTGTTATTTTCTACAATCAAATACAGACTTCTATTTGACATTAGAGCCCTCCAAAACCTACTTTTTCAGATATTATACTTTTCTATCCTTCCCACGCTTTGCTGTCCTGCCAAGCCAGCCTGGCTCTTCTTCACCCATGCCTTTGCATCTCACAAAGCTGTGTCTTACACAGGCTGTCTCCACGTCTGCAATGCTTCAAATTATCTTTTGCTTATTTTTATATTAATTATGGAACTTTAATAATAGAATTAATTAAATTTACATGTTATTTTAAAATTTTAGTGTATGTTAAGTTTAAATGTGTATTTAAGCTTTTAAATGTTGTTTTTAAGCTTACTACTACACCGAGCCATCTGGGATATCCTGTATGTTATATATTCTTAAACATATCAATGTTGTCCCTCCTGATAGAATTAAAACTTTGTTGGGGCAGGGATTTTTTATTTTTCTCTTTGTATCTCCAGAGCTTACCACAGTGTCTAGCATATATATAGTATATTGTACTTTCCTGAAGGCTGACCAGCTTTCCTGGAGATAGCAAATAGCCACACACTCTCTAGTCTCCAATTTAAACTTCTAGACAGGAGACAGGCGTGTCTGATCCAGAGAGAAATAACTAATCAATCTGGAACCAGAAGGGACTCCAGAAGCTATCTCATCTAATCCCTTCACTTTGCTGAAATAGAAACTGAGGCTTAGGGAAATTAACTAAGACAGCTAGGTAGCACAGTGGATAGAGTTCTGGACCTTGAATTAGGAAGTCCTGAGCTCGAATCCAACCTCAGACACTTACTAACTGTGTGACCCATCTGTTTACCTCAGTTTCCTCAACTGTAAAAAGGGAATAAGAGTGAAGAGTTTTTGTGAGAAACAAATATTTGTAAAACACTTAGCATAGCGCCTGGCACATAAAGCACTGTATAAATCTTAGGAATTCTTAGCGTTGTTGCTGAACCGTCAAGGATCAGAGACAGTGTCCTATCCGTAGCGCCACACTGCCTGGGACCAAAGGTGGCAGACTCTCTCACTTCCCCGTGCTGGCTGTACTTGAAAGATTCTGTCCGGGCTCAGGCTACACATCTTGAGCTTCTTCTGAGTTCTGCTGTGTGACTGCACACACACATTCCTTTTGGGGAAGACTCCAGCCGTGCTTCTCCTCATTCTTGCTTTGACTCTCTTCTCTTGGTCAGAATTGTTCCCTTGCCTCTCCTTGATGTGTCTTAAGGTCCCTAAGGGGAGGGACTGTCTCACTCGCTTGTTTTTCTTCTCTCAATTCTTACTTATCACAGTGTCTGGCACATATAGGAAGGGGTTGGTAAATGCTCTCATTTTCTCTTGGATCCCCGAGATCCAGCGGCCACAAGGCCGGCCACTCCCCTAGATGGAGCCATCAGTCCCTAATGTGGAACAGTTCCAAGGGTATTATGGCTCACGTTCCATCACCAGAGTCCATCACTTGCAATGTAAAGGAGCCCTGGTCAGAATCAAAACCCGCTGGACTAGGTAACCCATTTGGCTGTTAGCCAAACTGATATTCTGGGTAGGTTTTAGCTCAGCAGACTTATGTCAGCCCAATAGACAGTTAAGGGGGATGTTTTTGCTGTTGTTCATTTCTTTCAGATATGTCCCATTCCTTGTGACCCTGCTTGGGGTTTTCTTGGCAGAGATACTGGAGTGGTCTGCCATTTCCTTCTCTAGCTCATTTTACAGATGAGGAAACTGAGGCAAACAGGGTGAAGCGACTTGCCCAGGGTCACACAGCCAGTGTCTGTGGCCAGGTTCTAACTCAGGAAGATGAGTCCTCCAGCACTCTATCCACTTCACCACCGTGCTGCCCTTGTTTAGTGAAATAGGCAGCAAGAAAGGCACACTGTGATTAGGGATAGGAGGAAGGGAAGAGAAAGAAAGACTCAGTTCGAGTTTCTCCCTGGGAGTCTTCTGAGTGCTTTAATAGGGTAGGGGACAGATTTGGAGGAGAGGAGAACTGAGCTTTGAATCCTGACTTATTACATGTGACGGAGTGAGCCACTTACTCCTAGTCTCACCAGAAAAATGGGTTCCATACCAGCGCTTACCTTCTGTTACGCAGATCCAATGAGACATCGATGTGAAGCGCCATTGTAAATCCGTCTCAGTGTTAGCTATGAATCCTTCAACAACCTCGGTCTCATCTGTCTCCTCTCCACTCCCACTATTACCACCTGAGCTCATGCCCTCAAGACCTCTTCTTGGAATTATCCCAACAGCCTCTTAAAACATTCTTCTGGCCTCCAGTTTGAAATATCCCCTTCATAAGGATACCGACATAATCTTCCTATCTGCACAGCTCTGACACTTCTTTCAGTATGAAAACCCCTAGTGCCTTTAATAATAATAACTAACATTCACATAGCACTATTGCTATTTATATAGCAACCACCCTGGGTCACAGGTTTCCTCACCCATAAAATGATAATTGCACACATTTGCATAGTGTTTTAAGGATTGCAGAGCACTTAAATATAATCTCATTTTGCCCTCACAACAATCCTAGGAATTAGGTGCTATTATTACTTCCATTTTGCAGATGAGGAAACTGAGGCAGAGTTTATGATTTACCCAAGTCAGATCCACTGTGCCACTGACTGCCTACATGAAGCTTTCTGCGTCTAAGTTGTCTTTCCAGCCTTATTTTACATCACTCCCCTTCTCCCACTCTAGGTTCTGCTCAAATTGAACTGTTTTTTATTTTTTGCCAGTCTCATCCTGAGCTCATCTGCTCTCTTATCCCTGAGGGAAGGTGGCAAGCAACCTAGCCAGGCAACACCCGTGTGTCCCAAAGTAACTTCCTCCTGTACTGGGAGTCTATGACCCCCTCCTACACTGCCTAATGTCTAGCTTCAGGTGAGAAGAGAAGCCGGACATTGCTCTGACCAAGTACCCTCCTTCTTGGGCTTCCTGTGTCCCCTGAGGGAAGGCAGCAAGGGGCAGGGCCAGGCCAACCACGAGGAAACTTGCACCGTGCAACCTTACCTTTGACCTCAAGCTATCCATCTCCTTCGGCTCCTGTCCTTTGAGGAAAAAGGAAGAGGAAAGTCAGTGAGGAATGGGCCTTCCTTTTGCTGTGCAGGTTTGACTCTCATCTCCCTCTATGCCCTTTACTGCCTAATTTTCAGCCTTCTGAGGGAAGAATAGTGAATTGGGGTCTCCCGTTTGGTCTTGTACCTTCCATCTCATGCCACACTGGTCACCAGCCTCTTTTGGGAAGAGTGACACCTTCTGCTTAGTGATGGACATTCTCATACCTGGTCGTACTTTACACATCCCGATGACTCTGAACTCCAGGAGTTGTCATCCGAAGCCCACTTCCCAAATCCCACCACTGTATTCCTTATTCTCATTCCCTTCAACCTTCCCAGTACAAAGTTCCAACCAAACACTACCCTCCCCCTTCCACTGTGCCTTCTGGAATGCCTGTTCTATAGGCAACAAACTTTCCTTCGTCCTAAATCTTTTCTCTTCCCACTCCTTCCTTCCTCCCTCTAGCTATTATCAAACCTAGCACCCCCTGAGAAAACAGCCTCCCTGGCTACCCTTTCCAGTATCAGCTTCACTGTCACCCATCCCCTTCAGCTCACAGGTTGAGGCAGTGGAGTTGGACTACTCCTTGCTCCCCATTCCATCTTCACTCTTTCCCCCTAACTCTTCCACCTTTTAACCTCTGTTTCTGCAGAGGGCACTATCTGGGTGGATGGCTTGCCAAGATCTTTTCAGGGCTGTTGATCCATCTTTGACAGCTCTCACCTGTAGCTCCAAGAAACTGTAGCCCGGGCAGCGGCCACACCCCAGTAAACCATCTTGGCAGACAGGCTAAAACCAGGTTGAGGGTAACTGACAGGCCTCAAAGCCCTCATTGAGTTAGGGGATATCTACCCCAAGCATGTGAAGACTTCCCCTGACAGAATGGGTAGGGGAGAACAATGTATTCCAAAAGCCATGAAGGCCGCTGAAGCAGGTACTGTGAAATGTTTAGAGCTTGGTCACATATTGAAGGTGCCAGTCATCCGCCACATCCTGGGCCATCACCAGTTGTCTCGACTTTTGTCCTGGCACTGGACTTTGATGACTCTGGAAGAGAGAGTGAGGCTGACAATTTTGTGCAACTCTGCCTCACTTAAATCCAATTTATGCACAAATCAAGACATTATATCCCATGATGTCATTGGTTCTGTTCAAGAAGAAAGGGCCCTAGAATCCTTGCAATCTCTCAGGTTCTCAATCTACATGTCATCTCCAACTTGTCACTGTCTCTCACCCGATTCCCTACCACATACCCAGACATATCCAACCTTTTGCCAAGGACTGCCGATGTTACTTTCGCAACTTCTCTTGAATGTGCTCTATTCCAGTGCTTCTTAAACTCGACCCAGTTTAAGCAGCACTGCAGCGGTCTCGAGTGGAAAGTTTAAGAAGCCCTGCATTGTCTCCTGACAATCACCTCATCCCTGAACTACTTGAATAACCTGCTCGTGAGTCTGCCAACCTCACAATCTCCCCCCCCCACTCCAATCCATCCACCATTTAGCCACCAGCTATTTTCCCAAAGCCTATGTGGGATCATGTCATACTCACCACGATACACACTAAGCTCTAATGGCTCCCTGTTGTCTCCAAGATCAAACAGAAAATGCTGTTTGGCATTCAAAGCCCTGGAAAGGTATGAACCTTTCCAGTCTTCTTACACCTTACTATTCACCACATACTCTTGGATCCAGTGACACCGATCTCCTTTCTGTCTCAAATACTGCTAGCATTTCCACTAGCTATGCCCCATGCTCGGAATGTTCTCCCTCATCTCTATTAAATTCCCTGGCTTCAAGTCCTAACTAAAATCCCATCTTCTTACAAGAAGCCTTTCCCAACCCCTCTTAATTCTAGTGCCATCCCTGTTATTTATTTCCTATTCATCCTATATATAGCTTGTTTTGTACATATTTTTTCGCTTGTTGTCTCCCCCACTGATTTTGAGACAGCCTTTTGCCTCTTTTTGCATTCTCAGCACTCAACATAGTGTCTGGCACACAGCGGGTGCTTAATAAATGTTTAGTGACCGACAGACACATCCTGTCTTCATATATACTTGCTGAAGTCCCCTTCTTCAGGTGCTACTGCATCTGGGAAGATTTCTATGACCTCAGCTATGCATCAGTAACTCTGACATACCAGGTAAGAAAGCGAACTAGGAACCAAACACCTCTAGCAATGGCAATGGATATAATTTATGAGGAATTCCAAGGTCAAACCTGTAGTTGAAAGAATGCAAGCCAGCAGTGGGAGAACCACTAAGGAATTCCAGAACCAAGCATTCCTGAATAACACAAGTTCCTGGAGCAAGAATGAAGTGGAAAAGATTTTCAATCAACCAACAAGCATTTATTAAGGGTTATTATGTGTCAGGCACTAGAGACACAAAGACATAAACGAGCGTCCTGGGCCTCAAGATTACCTTCTATCAGGGAAGACAGCACGTACATATGAAGCCCACATAAAATAAATACTAGGTAGCCTTCAGGGGTAGGAAAGCCCTCACATTGAAGGTGGTGCTTAAGCAGTTTTTAAACAATAGATTCTAAGAGGCCAAGGGGAGGGGCAATGCATGTTTTATATGGGGGATAAAATGTGTAAAGACACAAAGGTATAGAAGAAGGCCCCTCTAGATGAACTTAGGAGTGCAAGGAGAGTCAACAAAAGGTTAGAAAGCAAAGTTGGGCCAAGGGTGTCTATGAATTTAAAAGTCAAAGAGTTTATATTTGATCCTAAAGGCATTGGAGCTTATTAAGTAAAGACATAGTCAAAGAAGAGCCTTAGGAATTGCTTTAACAGCTGTGAGGATGGATTAGAATGAGGAAGGATGAAACATAGGTGAGATAACTAAGGTAGTGACTGAGTGGAGAAAAGGGGAAAGGATACAGAGAAGGCAAAAACACCCACTGGGAATGTAGCTGGTGAAGGACAGCGGATGGGATGATGACCTAGGAAAGGAGAATGAGGAGGCAAGGGGAGGGACCAGGGAGAACAGCATCCCGAGATTAAGACACTGTAGCCAACAGCGCCAAATGTAGCACTTAGGTCTGGAAAAATCAGAACTGAGCAAAGTATGACAAATTAAAAGGTCACCTGTAACACTGGAGAAGCAAGATGACAGCTGCAAAGTGGAAGAAAGGGGCACAGGCAACCTGTGTTTGTCTGTGAAAGAAATGTCGGACATGAGCTAGAGGAAATAGAGGGTGCAATGAGTGTTCTTTGAATCACCCAAGCAAATGTCCCAAAGGCTGAAGACTCAAGCTCGAAGAATAAAAGCCTCTCTCTTCATAAAGGGCTTATGTTCCAACGGGGAACAAAAGTACCTACATAAAAATACACAGCATAGTTAATCCAAATATATACAAAATAATTAAGTACATGGTTAGGGAGGGAAGGCACTAGCAGAGAAAGATAGGCTTAGGATCAGGATGTGTAAGGCCTTACAAATTAGAGTTTACCAATTAGGAAGAGGCGCAGTTCTGAGTGGATAGAATGGGTTAAATTAGAAATAGCTAGATTACAGCATGAGAGGGAGGAGTCTAGGGAAATACTTGGAATACTGGAAGGATGGTGGTACCTTTGACAGAAATATAGAAGTCTAAAGAAGGAGGACTTAGGGGGAAAGAGAATGAGTTGTTCTGAAAGGCAACTGAACCGTGTGGTACTGAAAATCAAGGGAGAGACTAGGGCTGGATACATAAATCTGGGAGTCAAGTGCTTAGAGATATCGATAGCTAAACTTATTTCCCTGTACTAAGACAGAGAAACTAGGATGAGTCATGAAAACCCAGAGAGATTATCTAGAAGAATTGGGTCAAGTGACAGATGTATGATACACGTCAAGAAGGATGAAGAATAAGAAAGAACATCAGGTTTGCCAATTAAAAAACCATTGGTAACTTTGGAGAGTAATTTCAGTTGATTGATAAGGCTAAAAGCCAGACGACAAAGGACCGATGATAGGAAAGTAGAGGTAGTAAGTAGAAGCAGTAAGGATAAATAGCTTGGTTAATAGTTTGAGACAGGGCAGAGAGATATTGAATGGTGGCTTTAAGGGATGATAAACTGTGAGTTGTGTGATCTCATATGGGGTTGGGATAAAATTGGTGACAGTGAAAGGTTTCTGAATGCCAACAACCAAAAATTAAAAATCAAATGCGTAATGAATCCGAGGTGTTTCTGGCTGCGTTTGCCCGTGTTGCATCTCTCAACTTCACTGCGGCCTTGGTTCTGAACACAAAGCATGCGCATTTTGCATTCGGCATACCATCACTCCACTCAACACTAACTAAGGCTGCTGAAATGTGAAAAGGGGTTGTGAGAAGAAAAAGTTTAAGAAGTCCCGCCCTAAAGGATGGAGACTTGGGCATGTTTGAAGGCGGGGGTAGTTGATAAGAACCAATGAAGATTCTTTAAAATGGGAAGTGATCTAAGATGCTATCTGCTGGAGGAGAGATGGAGGCAAGTGCACTCGCAATAATGATCTCGGCCAGTTCTGGGGACAAAGAGAAGAGTGGTAGATGTCAAGAGGTTTTGAGATGAAGAAAACAGGAGCAGCTCACAGCAAATGGATGGGGAAGACTTGGGAATGCCAGTAGCCTGCAGGAATCAATAGCAAGCTATTAAAGAAATGCAAAAGGTTAGATGACTGTGGAGAAGTCTGCGAAGGATGGGATGAAGTTGTACCCACGGAGAGGGGCTGGTCTTGGCAAAAAGGGCCAGTTTCATTGGATGTAAAAGAGGAGAGAATTAACTGCTTATAGCCAACATCTCTTTACTCAGTGAAGTTTGAACTATGGGAAGCAAGGAACAGAGCGGCTTCGGAATTATCTTGGGAGGAGTAACATTTCCTTGTCAAGTTGAGCTAAGACAATGTATTTGCAGCAGAATGTGCTATTTTATGATTTCATTGAGCCCAACTCCATTCAGCTGAATGAGGAGCACCAGAAGTGGGCGAAGCTAATTCAAGGTTGGCCCAGTGTGACCATTGAGAGGATCAGCAGACAAAGGATTGGATAATAGAGGATGGTATGAAGTTCAACTGGTTACCTATAGGACAAGATACGGATGATGTCTTGGGAGTTTACTAATGAGCAAAAAGAGATAAGCATGCTATAAAAGTCTGGCCCACACCCTTTCCTGCTCTCTCTCAAAGACGTAGACTGTGCAGACCCAGGCAAGCCAACTCCAGTGGCTCTGCATCATTTCCTGTATGGGAGAATCTGGTCCAGAGGGTACTATGAAAACCCTGAACTGACAGTATAGGCTGTTGGAGGTGAGGGGAGATGGCAGAGGGGTTGACACCAGTGAAGAAAGGCCTAAGGATTTAGGTTTATGTTTTTTTAATTTTCCCTTGGGTGAAATTAAACTTGTTCTTTGATAGTCCAAAAGCTTGTAGGAGAGCAGAGGGCCTTTTACATTTTCTATAAAGATACATAGTCAAACCTTGATGTTCTCAAAGCAAACAACAGATGAGGATGTATAAGAGTCATTGTCACTATGTGAAAGGCTTCTGATATCGAACTGGTCACCGTAATCCCCGAGCTGCAGTTCTGGGTCACAAGTTACTTATTAATGTAATTTTATTTTCTTGATACCTCCAAGTTCTTTGAGGGTAGAGATTGTAGTTCATTTTATTCTCAGTGCATACGGGACTCAGGGTTTCATTTCATTGTTTCAACTGTTACGACAACATACAACAATTCCATAGAGAAGCTTTAAAGGCTCTAGCCAAGAATCTTCTAAGAGACCACCTCCAATGGAAGCAATTTGTGCAAAAGCCAGATATTCCTACCTAAGACACTATACCACAAACTTGGGTAGAGCAACTTTTGTGCTCCAACTTAAGAACGGGGCCCTGCAGGTAAAAAACCCTTGGACGTGGGTAACGGCTACACACGTCTCTCACAGTGCCTCTATTTCAGTTCTCCACTGGAGGCTAAGACCCTAAAAGAGCAGGTGGCCTGATTAGGGAAACTTTCAAGAAGAGTCTCATGAATCTGGTAACCTGTAATTTTTAAATATAACATTTTATTGCTTAGATGGTTCAATACAGAACAGCTTAACTTTCATTCTGAATTTGGAAGTACTGTACAACTAAATAAAAAGAGGAATAAAAAGTACCAAAACAAAACTTGTGATTCTCTGTTCATGTGGCATAGACCAGTTTTGTACACAACTTGTAGCAGCAGTTTTAAGTTCCCTTTAGAAAAATATGAATTCTACACATTTATTATTGTTTCCTGTTTAATGCATGGGCTGAAATCACTAAGATTAACTTCCTTCTTGAAGAAAGAGAGGGAAAGAGGATACAGACAAACAAGGGTCAGAGAATACAATGAATCTTTCTGAAACTGGCATTCGACTGTCATGTAGCTCCCCAAAGCTATTAGAAGAAATAGCCCCACAGAGTTTTCTCTGCTTTGCTTCACAGTCAAGTGTTTAATGTAGTGATTGAATTATCTCAGCATTAAGTCCATTAATCAAAAAACAAAACAAAACAAAAAAAACTTGCACCTCAGACACAAAAAAAATTTCAGAAGATCCATTTTTTTTTTTTTGTAAAAGCCCTGAGAGGAAAAAAAAAGAATCAAACAAAATGTAGAGAGACAAATTAGCTGAACATGCAAACTAAGTCTAAGATTCACCCATAGTTTAAACACATTATAAACTTCACAGTTTAATATTGGGAGCGGGAAGGGGCAAAGGGAGGGAGACCAACAAACAGCAACAAGTCTTTGAATTCAACTAATAAAAATGTCAAAAAAAAAAAATGTGGCAAGACTTTATCATCTACTAGAATATAAAGACTAAGTAAAGCTTTAGATCAATAGTGATTATTGCTAGCTGTCGTCCCGGCGGCACTGCTGGGAGCTGGTGGACTGCTACATCTCACTGCAGCACAGAGATTAGTGATGGCTTTCCCCCCACAATATTGCGTAGTTTAGTGTGGAGAGTCGCAAAAGAAATAAACAAACCGACCAAAAAAAAAAAAACCCACCAAAACACAAAACCCCAAACAATAACATAACAAGTAAAGTCAAATGAAGGGAAGATTATGAATTGGATTTTGATTCTACAGTTTAAGTTGGAAAGGTAATCACTGGTTCTGATTTTTCTCTGGAGTAAGAACTTGTTTTTAAACTGGTTCAGACATCCCCAATATATTTTTTTTTTTAAAAAAAAATCACACATCTTAACCTTTTTTCTTTTCATATTACTTTTCATTATCTGAAGAACATCTATGCATCTTCCTTTGTGAAGCCTGGGCAGTTGAGTTTCCACCTCCAGGAACTGGTGAAGAATTAGAGGACAAAAAATTTAAAAAAAAAAAAAAAAGGATGTATACTTATGTGTCTACATATATACAAACACAGGGAAAGAGGGAGGGTGGTTTAAGGCCAAAAAGAGGAAGAAATCTTAGAAAGGAAATGAATGAAGAGGTGGGAAAGGCTGCAGCTGTCGTTGCAGTGGGAGAGGGGGAAGAGGGTTCAAGTGGAGGAACGGCACAGGGCATCCCTGGCAATACTATTGGCTCTATGTCCTAGAGGTCACAACTGAAGGACAAAAAAAGGTGCTGAGCATGAGCTCAGCTACAGTAGGATACATTTTTTTTTCTACCCCTCGATGTTGGTGACTGCAGTGAATTCCACTGCCTACATGGGTGATACCTCTAAGAAATTCTTCCTCTCTGCATCTAGGGGTTCAGATTCTCGAGAGGGAATCAGAAATGACATGTTCATCTTCAAGCATCAGCCTAAACTGTACTTGGAGCTTTATTACCAGTAGTAGTATTTCCTTGCTTTGCAAACAGGACAGTAGCAAAAGTGGGTTAAGGCTTGCATTTCATTGAGCTGGAAGACTGAATACCTTATTTGTGAGTAACAGATTTCATCACTGCCTTTCTTTCCACAAATATTCTTTGCAGTGCTTTCCTGATGCACTTGGAGGTCCCTCTCATCCCATTACCTCTAACACCTCCCCATGGGAGTGCATTTGTTTGCATGCATTTCTCTCTCTCTCACTCACTGCTGAGATGTTCCCCTGTACATTGGTGGTGATTACTGGTTGGCCTCCACTTTATTTCTCCAGTCACTAAGGAAGGAAGGGTTCATTTAGGTTCAGTAGAAGAACTGCAATGTGAGGGCTAGTGAACTAGTGAAAGCTGTAATCAAACATTTACACAGGGATCCAAAGCTGCATCATAGATCTCCGCGGACAAATATTGCCCATTGGTTTCTGCTGACTGCAGAGACTAGCAACTGATGAATTTTAAAATAATAATAATAATAATAATAATAACAATAATAATAATACATATATTGAAGCAAAAAAAAAAAAAAGAAAAATCAAACATATGACAGCTGTGCATAATTTCCATAGGTTAAGTTGCTAAGGTAACTCTTCTCTGTATGTTCAGTCCAAAAAGAAAAAAAGTCTTAAAACATTGAACAATAACACCATTTCTAATGCCGAAAAGAGTGGAAACAAGTACGAGGTTGAAGCTAGCATCTTTCCTGGTTTTGGCTTGAACCAATTTTGAATACCTTCATCAACCACTTGTCTTAATACCTGGAACCAGATTAGAGCTCTACCATGTAGTAAGTACAAAAATGTCTCTGAGAAATTAACATCTCATCCAAGTGTTCCTCTGGTACGTGAAATTCACATCATTTTCTTCCAGTTATTAGCTGTGGTGTCCAAGGGCATTGGTTTCTTTTCCCCATTTCCGGCTCACAGAACAAAACACGGCAACTATCAAAGTTCCACGCGAACAGGCTCACGCACACCAATACAAAAAGGTAACATTAATGCTTAAATGAAAAAGGTCCTCTCCAAATAATTCATTAAAATATTTTTTTTTAAAAATCATTTTGGAAAAAAAAAGTCAATGATACCAAAAGATTTAATAAAGTAGTAAGGCACTCGGAATCAGTATATCCTGTAGTCTCTTGCATCGTTATACTGAAAGGGCTATGGCACTGGAGTCAGTCTGCCATACTTCTTTTCTTCCTTTCCCTCTCTCCATCTCTCTCTTTCACTCCCCGACAACTGGAGTCACTGAGGAAATCCAGTGTGCTACAGATTTGGGGTACTTTTGCTCTGCTGGCTTTAGTCTATGTGCTGGGGACAGACGGGTGACTGGGTCACTTCCCCTGAGTCATTCCATTCCCACAAGTTGGGGCGTACTATCTGAAGAGGCAAGAATGTGGTTCGCAGGAGGCCTCTTGCTGTGCATGTCCAACAGATCCTGAATGAAACCTGATGGGCTCTCACAATCTGCGCTACCCTGAGACTCCTGCTCCTTTGTGCTGGCCCCTGTAGCCAGCTTCTGGGCGTTTCTGCTGGACTCAGCTAGACAAACACCAGTCGTCCTTCCACCCGATTTCTCCTCCTGACGACCTGAATCCTTGGCTGCATTGGCCAAGCTCTCTCTCCGGCTTCGAGTAATGGTGGAATGGCTGTTAAGATTTGGAGTGGAGTCTCCCTCGTTTTCTGAGAGTGGATTGTTGCCACTGTGGATGGACTCATTCTCACTGTCATCTTCACCCCGATCTTCCTTGTCACTTTCCTTCCCATGGTGCCTTGTGTTTTTTACTTTCTGATGGATACGCTGATGACGAACCAGGCTGTGTTTCAAGGTGAAGGTCCGCTCACAGGTCTGACATTTATAAGGTCTTTCCCCTGTAGTAATAGAAGAAAAGAAATTAATTTCCGCACACACTAGTCTTGCTCTAAGAACAGCGAATTCATGCTATATTACAAAGCATCTGTCAATGTAAAAGGCTGGACAGCTAAACTGATAAGAAACAAAATTCATTTAAACTTCAGAGAGAATCTCCTTCTTTGCCTTAGGAAGGGAGATGTAGGAAACAGGAAGGAATGGGGAGATGTTTTATCACTTTGAGTTTCCTGATTCCACTTCTTACTGATACAGGCCCACAATCTTAATTTAGGCTTCTTGAATAATATCCTACTGAGAATAAATACTGAATGGCTCCCTGTAGCTCTCTGAGAAGCCTATGGGAATATATGCCCCTTCTCCTCCCCAGGGCTGGCACTAATGTTATAGGCTCAAGGAGAATGCACAGAAACTGTAAGTAATATTTAATAAATAAGGTACTTCCTGGGAAACACTCTATGGGCTCATAATGGAACAGCTGCATTTCTTAGCCTCTACTGAGCAGCTGAGGACACCACCTGCTCAGAAACCTAAGAATATCTGTTCTGAAGAGGTTCACATTCCATAGTCCTTTAAAACCCCTCATGTACAAGCAGGAACACTAGGGTTCAGGTCACCACGCATGAACTTAATGTAATTGTGTATAGAAGAGAGGGAGAAAAAGCAACAGGCAGCAAAGATGAACTAGTCTAATTCTATGAAACTGAATCCTGTATCTTTGGCCCTTAAAATAAGCATCAAGGATTCATTCTATTTGTCAAAAGAACTAATTTGCTAGATCTGACTATGATTTATTTGAGGATTATGGTATAACTTCCAGAGATAATGAGAACCAAGAGGAATGAAGTCACAAACTTATACAAACACCCCCATGTAGACTTATGTTCTGCTGCAGACTTCCTGAAAACCCTGCTGGGGTGCAAACGC
This sequence comes from Phalanger gymnotis, assembly GCA_028646595.1. Classification (NCBI taxonomy): domain Eukaryota; kingdom Metazoa; phylum Chordata; class Mammalia; order Diprotodontia; family Phalangeridae; genus Phalanger; species Phalanger gymnotis. Next base: position 153,765,901 of record CM053622.1, on the reverse strand, counting down.
AACAGTACATCACATCAAGAAAGATTAGCCACTTCAGCGTTCAAGAAAGCAAAGAACCTAGAAGTGAACAGTGGCAGAAACTTCCCAGTGAATTTTCCCAGCTCCTTACAAGAGATTGCTGGTACTGCCACATCAAAATCCCACAACTATCTGTTTGCAGCACATAAACTATGGGAATATGCAGGAGGGGAAAGGTGTTCACCTCCCACACACACTAAGCCAAATTCTGCACTGGACCACCAACATTGGCCTGGGGTGGGGGGAGATAGTAATGCTAAAGTGAAAAGCAAATAATGCTCCTGGAAAAGAATAATGATAAGCTAGCATTTAAATACTGTGCTCCATCATAGCCAAATCACTTTTATATACATGATTTCAGCTGATCCCCTAAACAATCCGTATTTATCCCCTTATGCTGGGGTCAGGTAGAAATCTTATTGCTGTAGATTACGGACTCTTATCAGAGTCCCTGCATAATTAAACTCATTTCACTATTGAGAAATCGAAGAAGTGATTTAAACTGAAAATGACGTGTAAAATGTTAATATATGACACCCAAAGATCTGGACACATTTGTGCCACAGACAGCTTCCCTCTTGAAGCCTGGCAGCACCACTGCTCACTTAATGACTGAACTGATTCCAAACGAAGGGACAAGAATCATCTTGTTTCTGTAGCATCGAACACAACTTCTACATGCTGGGTAGGCCAGTCCTTCCTAAAGAATCAGCTACTTGTCCAAGGAGGCAATATAAACTCCACCAGGGTTCCAAAAAAACATGGTGAAAGGGAATTTATCAAAAGTACCCTGGAAGAGGGTAAGCGGAGTCCTCCTTCTCAGGTAGGGCCCTATTCTGTTTATATTTTACATTTTCAGAGATCAGAATTCATTTCCTGCTATCCTTCAGATTTAGTATCTTTACCTGTATGGGACCTCATGTGTCTCGTCAGGTCTTGCAGGGACCAGAATCTCTTATTACACACTGTGCAGACTTTCTTTCTCTTGTCAGCCTTGGTGATGATACTCTTTGTCCCATTTGTCTTTGGTTTCTTGTCATCGTCACTCTTCTCAGAGGACTTCCTCTCTGAGGCACCCTCCCCTTCAGAGACGCTCTCACTCTCCTCATTTTCCCTCCCACCAGGGACTTCGCCGCCAGATGGGGATTCTACCACCTTTAAGTCCACTGGGCTTTCATCCTGGTCAAGGGCTGGCTCTGCAGCAGGGGGGCTGGCGGCCTCCTCAGCACCACCGCTCTTGGCCTCTTCCTCACTGGCTTTCTCCTCCTTCTGCTCTTCTTGAGTGTGGGCTTTCTTGTGGCGCGTTAAGGTTCCAGGGAACTTGAAGCTCTTCCCGCAGACGTCACAGGCATGCTTCTTATCTTGCTCAGAAGGGCTTCCGCCACCAGGCACTCCAGGGTCGCTCTCAGTCAGTTTGAAGTCCATCAGCTTGCTTGCAAAGTTGAGATCCAGACTCTTGTTGCTAACAGAATCCTCCTCTAGGCCTTCTGTATCCTCCTGTTTTTCTTCCACACTCTCCTCCTCTTCTTCCCGTTGATCCTCTGCTCCCTCTTCTCCTCCCTCAGGTGAGGCTATCTTCTCCTTTGCCTCTTCTGTGGGATGCCCTTTTGTTTCCTGGCTGTCTTCAGGAGCGCCCTCTGACTGTTGCTGATCTTTGTCCCTTGAGGTGAGGTCAAGCACTTCATTGCCTGTAACTGGGATCTCTGGGTCTGACTGGCTATCTGTACAGAAAAACACAGAAAGAAGAGTTTCAATGAAAACGTGTGCCAAGATCCCTGATCCCCTTTGCAAGGGCCCTGGGGGCCATAGCTGGCATTCACCAACCAACCCACTGCCCCAGTAAAGCTATTTTCCTTCCTCAGCCCTAGTCCACCTCTGCTGGTCCATTGAAGGCCAAAGCATGTAAATTCTCCAAGGCCAGGTAAGCTTCATTTTCAGAGTTAGTCTGACAAGGAAGGCAAATTAGTCAGTACTTCTACACAAACTGTCCTGTTTCCTCAGGATGACTGTTGTTTCTTGACTCCTGGTGCTCACAGCTCCCAAGATTGCTTCCCATAGGAAGCCTGGCTCCCAAAGGTAGAAAAACAAGGAAGGTGTGAGTAACTCAATGAAGACAGAGATAGTGGTTCTGTAAGAAAGGAGAGCTTTGTGCATTCAAGATAGTCACAGCTTTGGGGTTACTTAGTAAGTGTAGTTTAAGTTGCTTAACTAAGCAGCATTCAGATGCCTCAAGCATGCATGCACAAAAACATACACAAATCCTCTTCTCCCATCCTCCAAAATGCTCAAATACACATTTGCATACGAATATTACAAAAATGAACGCCCAACATGTATTCTGAAAGCCTAGTGAAATAACGTATCTACTACAAGGCACCCTAAAAGACAAAATCCCACTGAGAAATATTTCAGAGGTAAAAGTAGACAACAGTACCTTCAAAAAATATTTCTCATTGTTTCTAGAAACACATTTAGACAAAGTGTGCCATAAGCCACACAAGAATAAAAATATTGGAATTACTTTGGAGGTAATAATATGTTGTGATAATCATTCTGTTGTGTAAAAGTGAGGGAAGACTTGACTGGAGGGGTAAGGAAGCACAGAATGCTGGAAGAGTGGTTTTGTGAAGCACACAGTAAAATAAAGATACTGAAAATTTTATGAGGGTAGAGAACTACTGGCTGGGGCCGCTACACAATTTTTAGAGTCCATGTTTTTGTGTCTATTTCTAATTAGATACATAACACGAACCAGACATCACTGGATGTCAACCATATTTGTAAATGGCCTTGATGAAAGAAGTTTAATACATTTTATTCTAGGGCAGCTGGGTGGCACAGTGGTCAGAGCACTGGGCCTGGAGTCAGAAGACTAGAGTTCAAAACTCACCACAAAAACTGACTAGCTATGTGATCCTGGGCAAGTCATTTAATTTGTTTACCTTAGCTTCCTCAGCTGCAAAATAAGGAGAAAAACACCTGCCTCCTAGAGCTGTTGTGAGAACAACTGTGGCACTCACTATATGTAAAGTGCTTGGCACAGGGCCTGGCATACAGTTGGTGCTATGTAAATGCTAGCTGCCATCATCACTGCTGCTGTTTTCCTTCACTAAAGACGTGATAAGTAACAGCAAAGAAACAGCACCACCTCCCACGGTGAACGTGTGCTTTTATCATCAAATTACTCATTCCAGCATCTATAACACAGAAGCAAAAGCACTGAAACTGCCATGCGTAATATAGAAAGATTTGCTATTTAGCTAAGTTGATAATAGCTCAGTTAAAGCACCGTCAGATTTTACAAACTGCTGAGATAAAGGCTTAGATAAATTCTCTGCCGTCAAATAAACATTAGGTTATGGTCTCTTAAAATAACTAAACATCTTATAGGTTTGCCTTCATCAAGATGAGGGTTTAACAGTTCTAAATGGGGTTACAATGCAAAAACATCAAAATGCCAGGAACTGTAATTATACATTTTGGTTCTAAATTGTGCTTTCTTCCTCAGAGCTCTCTGCAGCTGAGTAACACAAATCCCAAGGCATTATCACAGGATTGGCCAATTATGTTTTAAAATTGAGACTTTTTACATGAGTAGATTATGAAAGGATGCTGTGAAAATTACAATTAAACTCATAGTTATCATTCTTTTATATTTCATATCCTGTATTGTTTATCGCTCAGTCTGCTGTGATGAGAATGCATTGATTTTCATATATCTAGAGAAACACAATTACTAATTCTACAAATATGTATCAAGGGCTTACTATGTTCAACACATTTAATGGGCTTCCACTTAGCCTTAGAATCCAGGTAGCTTAAAGTCAGTTGTCAGATGGACTTCCGATCTCCTACATGGACTTGGGAAAATCCAAGTGTGACTTTCTGAAAATTTTATCTAAATTAAATAGGACTGGCTTTCCATTTTATTCTATTTTTATTTGGCTAGGCTTTATGGGAATCTCCGTTTCGGGGGAGAATTCTGAATGTCTTCTATTGGCAATGTGCTGGTATATGTATAATATTTTGAGAATGATTTTTAAAAAAAGAATTATCATTCTAATGTATGAATACTCTGGCCCAGGTTAGTGTTTTCATCTGTGCACATAAATCAATGTAAGCCATATTGATTGATCAAAGAAGTTCCTCTATATTTAAACCATACTAGGAAAGGAAACATTTTAAATTTTGTAATTTAATATCCTCCCCCCTGCCCCAATCCCTCTATATTCAACTCTCACGTTTATCTTGTCTACAGGTTATAAGATCGTGACTTTGTAAACATTATTTCTAAGCTCAGGTTGCTTGTCTTCTATCACTTATAATATGCCTAGGCTCTCATTTCCTATTGTCACTGATGCTTTCTTCAAATTAATTCTTTCATGCCATTCTATCATCATGGATGATAGTTAGCTCTAAATATTCTAAAACTCCAGATAATACTCACTAAAGTAAAACTTATACTAAGTAGGAAAGTTTTAAAGCATAGTAGCTAAACTAATCCTCTTAAAGTCATTCGGTGAGTCTATGCAACCAAAATTATTTTAACAAGTTATTCATCTGATTATATTTAATATCCTCTATGCTCCAAATATCTAGCCTTCTCCTATTTAGCAATCAAATTCTGCTACAATGTTTCACTTAAGGTCACAAAACAAAGAAATCACCAGTTAAAGGTTAATATATTTTATAACTTTACTTAGTTGTCATCTTCCCTATTAGATTAAGTTTCTTGAGTTTTTAGCTCTAGCCCTTAGCATAGGACCATGGTACATTATACGCATTATATTTTATTTAACTGAAAAGTTGCTTTAAAATCAATTCCCCGTCTTCTCTAACAGTATTTCTTAAAAACATTTTTTCTCCAAAATCATTTTAGCTTGGTAACTCATGTGAGGATAAGTCTACAGTTACTCATAAAGTGAAGCAAAGGAGGCTTTTGGAGCCACTTCAATTTTTTCTAAATTTCTGCTGCTTTATTGTAAACAAGGTATTCACTTAACACCAGGACAACCTACTATTCTATACAGCTTGTCTTCTCAGGCAGTGAAACTTATAATAAGAAAGTTCTTTGTGTCTGTACTTCACCAAATTCACAACTTCTTAAAAAAAGAACAACAACAACAAAAAAACAAAAAACAAAACACATTTCCTGCGAGAGAATGCTAAACTTACCTCAGGGAAACAGTCAGGGAATCAGTCTACCAGTGAAGGAAAACAAGCTTCCCGTTCACAGGGCTCACTGACTAGCAGAGTATGCCCCTGAATGTTGTCAACCACTCATATTCTCTAGTACTGACACAGACTGGTACTATCAGTATGTCAGAGAAAGACCACTGATTATTCAGAGAAAACTTCAACCCAAGTTTCTGTTTAACTCTGACTTAGCCACCTTTCCCAAAGTTTCATTATTGCTGTCATTTCCACTTTGACTAAAGTGGAGATGGGAGGCAGAAGTGGGAGATGACTTGGACATTAACTTTTTTTAAACATCTGCTTACTTCTCTTACATTACAGCAAGGTTCAAACTCAGCTATAAAATGCGTATTTTGTAAATTCAGAAAAACAATTTGCTAGTGTAGACAATAGCTAGTATAGAAATCCTTAAGCCTTTTCTACCAAAACATCTACAGCTTCTTTTTTGTAGAGTTCCACTTGATAGAAATCCAGAGAGAGAATTTGTCTCTTCCACTGCCATCACCTTGCTCTTAATATCCTGTGCAGAACTCTGAATACTATTTCTCTGACCTCCTTTCCTTCTCCTAACCTTAAATCCCAGTTATCTTTCATACTATAGATGATCACCACTATTAAAGCAGATACATACTTTCTCTTTACTGGCTTCCCCATGTCCATCTCAAGTTTTCAAGGGGTGTTGTCAGATAAAAGAACAAACATATTTTGGGTGCAAAAATTTAGAAACATAAAACTTGCATATATCCAACTTTTAAAAAAACCTTAAAATTTGCTAATTAAACTTTAGATCAACTTTTTAAAAATTACGTCAGGCAGCTACAAGTTGCTTCTATCATTAGAAGGTGAAAAGTGTCCTCACTGCGTATTAAGGTGTTTAATAAGAAATATATCTTAAAAACCAAGGGCTTTCTTTACCATGCCACATAACAGCTGAATTATCTACTTGGAACTACTGTATGTGAATGACTTCAGAGGATTCATAAGCCATGAAATATGGAATTTGCATTATGGCCAAAAGTTAAACATTAACACTTGCAGCATCGTCATGGATTTCCTGGAGGCTGCAGAACAGATCAGGCCATGAGATTGCTTTCATTTTGGCTCGTAAGAAATCCAAGAATGAGCCGACCTGAATCTGCTTTTACTATGCATTCACTGAAAGCTAGCTAGCTTTCCAATATAAAATGCAATTAAGCAGGATTAAGAGGGGGGATAAAGACAAAACATAAAAATATTTATAACATTGTTATATGAAATATAAAATGTAAGTGGGAGTAAGGATAGGCTAAAAGGCATAGTGTTATGCCTATATAACATTTAATTAGGAAGTCTAAATCTAAACTATTTTACTCATACAGTAAAATTCACTCAGGCTAGGGCAGTGGGAACTATGCATACAGAGCCCCAGGGTCTACTTGCTTTTCCTTAATTATTCATTCTTGCATTATATGCAAAGAATAAGGAAAAAAGAGTTATTTTTGACCCAATCATCTCAGTAGCATCTCCCAAAAAAAATGGAAAACGGTACTGATTGAGAAATGAGGCCCTTCCTCTCTTCCTCCTGCCAACTGATTAAGACTGTTAGCAGTTTCTAGGAAGGACCAGCTTGGTCTGGCCTGCTGTACATCCTGTGAGCATTGAATGTGAATGCTGCGCTTCCAACCCCAATCAACATTCAAACCTTCCTGCCCTGTCAGAGCAAGAAAAATCAAGGACTGTCAGAGTCCCAAGGCTGAAAATCAATAAATTTTATGGGAAAGTTGAGAACCCCCCAGATTTCTTCCCAGGCCCTCAAAAGGTCAAACATCAAGGACTGCAGTACTAAAATAGTCGGAAGACTTGCACCCAGTTCTTGCAATACAAAATAACTGCAATGCTGTTACTAAACAACAACCAGCCATATTCACTGAGCAAATTTTTATCGACTCTTGGTGGGAGGTGAGGAGCAGAGAGGAGGAAAGTCTATGTGTGGTGAACCAGGGACATGAGCAAACGCAGAAGACTATGGGACGAGCAAGCTAAAGGGCTAGAAACTGCAGCAGCCAGTAATTGCTCAGGGAAGGGCTGGAGGAACCAAGCACATGTCAGCATCAGACACCTTGTTCAGGTGGAGCAGAAATGGGATTAAGGAAGAAAGGACATGCAGAGGGCTCTAAAATAACTATGCAGTTTTGCATTAGGAAGAGAGTTGGTGGGAAGAGGGGGGGTACAAACTCCCCCCCACCCAATCCCCACTTGGCCAAGGAGCTAAAGCATCCCTCAGTTTACAGGTTCTGAGCACAATATTGACCCTTCCAGTACAAGGTCATCTTATTTATCCTAAAGATGTGGAACATCGATGAGCTGGAAAGCAAGGCCCTGAAGTTAAAGAACAAAAGCCACCTAGGCCAGAGTAAAACATCTCTATTTTTGTCTACAATGGGCAAAAAAAAACAAAAAAATAGAAACAAATACTTTACACCTTCTTGTGGGAGCTGTATAAAATCTCCCTTCAAATGGCTCGTACCACTGCTGTTAGCAAGGGCATTGAAAAAATAATTAAAAAAACCTGGAGAAATCATTTCCAAATGTGTCCTGGCTACCAGGCCACTTGTTAAGGACGGCTCTGGCTCTGTCCGTCTCAGTAGCTTATACTTTCCTGACCTGGTCTCTCTTAGGCCCCTGACAACTAGCCCCAGTATAATGTGGACTGGGTGGTGGCTTTTTCTTAACCAAAAGCACATGAATGGTCTTTTTTTCCTTTCTTTCTTTATTCTGAATAACCTGAAAGAACTACCTGTGCTATCATGAGATCCAAGATCACTTTCTTTTGACTGGGGGATAAGCCCGTTTCTTCTCAGGGAGCAGTCGGCAACTCCGTGTTTGCGCAATTGGTGCCGTTCACAGTTAGATTTGGTAGAAAAGAAGGCGTCGCATTTTTGACAAGGGTAGGGCTTCTGACCTGAAGCAGGAAAAAAGATAGATTTATCTGCCTTTCTAATGAAAAGTAAGAGCTACTTTATTTCGCTGGGCAATACTGGTAGTTGTCCCCCCATCCCTTTTACTTTGGTTGAATGTCAGTCAGCTTTTAAAAAAGACAATGAAACATCTAATATGTCTCAAAAACAGAGCAAAGCATGCTTTTATTCTTCATAATATTGAATGAAATACTATTGCACAATTAAAATATTTTAGTTTTGTCTTGTTATGAGGGATCTCCCCGTGTGGAACCTAATTCTACCACAGTTTACAAATACCTGCTACAAGGGTCACACAGTCAAGGTATGCCAGAGATAGGAGGGGATTGAACCCAGAACTGCTGGACTCCAAAAGCTACGTGACTCCACAATACCGTGCTACCACACAGAAAACCTACTTGGAAATGATCATGTAACTGTAGGAAATTAACATTTAACTAGCAAAACAATAGAATGTTACTTCAAATGATAAAGAGCAAATGCAACTGAATTAAATACTATAGAGAATTTTAAAATCAGGCAAAAAAAGGTTCTTTCTCTTTCCACAGGATAAATGGACTATGAAGACATTTTTCCACAATTAGAGAATGAAAATATAGGAGAAAAGGAGAATGAACAGTCACTTATAATCATATATCACAAAAATATGATGAGCCCCTAAGACGCCAAGGATTCTCTGGCCCCAGAGATACCTCTGGTAGCTAACTCAGAAGACCAAACAGGAAGTAGACAAACCACCTTGTTCCATGCCCTTGACACCCAGGCTCATGCACAACAGGCCTTCAAGAGGAAGTGAAGACATGGAGCAAAGATACTCTGCCTTTTCAAGTGAATTAGAGGACTTGCTCTCAAAAGGTTAAGTAATAATATCTGCTGGATTTGCATTGTGAGAGTATGACATTTTCACTATTTAATGTACTTGTGTTTCCAAAAGAATGGCCCCTAGGAGGGACCCCCTCAGCCTATTGGGGAAAATTCCTGGTAAATCCTATTTCAATTCAAGTCCTGCCTTTTCTTAGCCAATTTTCTGTTTTGTTTTAAATCCCCAAAACATGTTGATAAGAGAAATAGGTCATTCACACCAGTCCTTTATGTCATTTGCTTAAAATGTTCAAGTTACCACACCTTCTCTTCTTATTTGGATTTTTTTAAATATTGTAAATACCGTCTATCAAAGTCCAATTCAAGGTCCCTATGACATAACTGTCCATGTGCGAATACTTGTCTGTGTATGGGGCTGGGAGGGGAATAAAGAAAATGAACTGGAGTGGGAAAGCCAAGGTGGGCTTTTGGTGTTAGTGGTGACCAATTTCTAAGGTCACAGCCCCCAATCTGCCCAGAGTGAAAAGTTTCATCTAAGTATCTTGGTAACAAATGTGAAGACTTTAACAGCTGGAGCCCCAGGGCCTTTTATCCCATAGCCTTGGCATTGTTGGAACCAATGGACAACTCAAGCACAAAAGTCTTCATGCATTGCTTTTCTTGACATAAAAAACACACAGGACCTTTGTCTTTACCCATAGTTTGGATTAAGACGTGATACTCCTCCTTTAACAAGCAGAAGCTTGGACTCTGCAGGATCTCCTGGAAATGCCCAGTTTGCACAGTTCATAGAGCCAGAGCTGGTGACAGAGTCCCACGTATCCAAGTCAGAGGTCAATCACCCAGATAAGGGGCAGGTACAGCTGAAGCCAATAACCTTTTTTCTTTTTTAAGAACTATTTTATTAATTTGCTATATCCCAATTACGTGTAAGACATTTTTAATAATCATTTTTCAAAAGTTTGAGTCCTAAATTCTTTTCTTCCTTCTGCCCCTCATTCCTTAGAAGGCAAGCAATTCGATTACAATTATACATGTTAAGTCATGCAAAACATATTTCCATATTAGCCAAGCTGCAAAAGAAAACACACACACACACACACACACACACACACACACACACACACAAAGTAAAAGTAGTACGCTTCAATCTGTGCTCAGAGTTCATCAGTTCTCTCTCTAAATGTGGATAGCATTTTTCATGATGGGTCCTTTGTTGTTATTGTGAATTTTCCTGGATCATTATCTTGATCAGAGTCGCTAGGTCTTTCACGGCTGATCATCCGTGCAATATTGGTATCACTGGATACGATATTCTCCTGGTTCTGTTCACTTCACTTTGCATGAGTCTTATCAGGTTTTTCTGAAACCAGCTGACTCATTCTCTCCCTCTCCTTCCCTCTACCTAGCCAATGGTGGGGGGGGGAGAGAGAAGGAAAAGACTAGTACTACCTGAATTCTTATTAAAATCATCAGACCCCCAGCAGCTCCTAAATGAACAAGCCAGAATACTGCAAAGTTTTCTTAAGTTCAATAGGTGTTTTATGATGTTTTTCTGCAAAACACTAATATTTGCTATCCATATTCAATCAAATAAATCTAGGTTTTCAGTTCCTGAAGATTGTCATAGGAGAAGAATTACCAGTGACCAAGAACTTGTTAAGACAAAAAGCAAAAAATGACAAATGACATCAAGTAGAAAATGACATCACAAAGCCAAACAGAGATATCAGTAAAAACAACTGCTTTCACAAAAATACAGAACCGTCTACCAGTCACTGCTGTTTTTATATTTTTCTTCTCTTAAAATACTTTCCTTCCCTTCCCCCTTCATTCCTTTGCCATTATGGGAAGAAACTGTCACTATGCCTTTTAACAACATACCACTGAAAGATAAGGGCCCAAATGATACTTTCTGTATTTTAGAGCACAGCCACTGCTTTTAAGTTTAAAAACCTAGGCAGATCAAATAATCAAAGCTGAAAAGCAGTAACAAACTTACTTAACTGCATAAACATTATTTTCAGAGGTAGTGTGGCTCAGCAGTTAAAAGGGCTTGACCGGCAGCCAGAAGTCCTGGCTTTCAATGCCACCTTCTGGGTATGACCGTGAATAAGTCCTTTCACCTACTGAGTTTATTTCCTCATCTGTAAAGTGGAGTTAATATCTATAGAAACCACCTCCAAGGGCTGATGTGCAGCTCAAGTGAAATAATGTATATTAAAATGCTCTGTAAAATTTGCAGCATTACACAAAAGTTATTCTTATACACGTGAGTGAGCATACCTTAATTTTTGCCAGCCCTTTCATTACTACCTGTACACCGAACACTTCAAGTTTGTCTGAAGAAGAAAAAATGAACAGAAAGGGGCCAATCTGGCAAACTTTCCTTCAAATTTCAGCTATTGGAGTAAATAAATGGTAGCTTCAAATGAGAGGCCTTATTTTTAATACAGTCCCCAAATAAACAGTGATATCTTTGTATCAAAGACCTGCGATATGGTTTCTCCCAATGTAAGATAAAAATAAATGGATGTTAGGTTTTGACTTTCTCAGAAAAGCGACTAGGCTAAGAAATACTTTGATGCCTGCTGTCAAGGGCTGGGTTTCACCAGACATGTTATCACCTAGACATAGCTCTGTGTTTTCCAGGCCTTTGGGTCACCGCTTCCATAACTCCCTGGAATGCCTTCTTCACTTTTTTTAGGCTTCCTCCCTTCCTTAAAAGCCTAAGTCCAAAGAGATATCTACCACAGAGACCTCTCTCTCACACCTTTCAGAGGATTTTTTATGCAATATGTGTATTATAGTTATCCTTGTGTTTGAACCCCTTTAGAGAAAGGGACTATTTCAATCCCAGAGTCCAACACAGTCCTCTGTACACAGTAGCAACTTACTAAATGTGAAAAAGCCTATTTGTTGAAAATTCTAATTCCACAGGTTTTTTTTCCCTCGCAAACTCCAGTGTTCCTGAATGAGTGCTCAATGTGAAAAATCCTATTTGCCCACAAATGTTTCTTCCATAAAACCTAACACTGATAGAGAACTAAGTCTCCCAAGGTAAGTAGATAATCTCAACTATTAGTTTATTAAACTATACAAACTAGACCAAGTATTTTTGTTTCTGTAGTTTTTAAAGACCCAAGAGTTAAGGGGCTCATGAATTAATTCCTAACTGTGGCCTTTTTAAAACACAGGCTATTTCTTAAAAAATGTAAACATCCAGTCACTACTGCTCCTTTCTCTGTGTATTCTTCAGGTTAGTCACACTACTTTCTCCTACGTCCCTATGTAGATATACTTATCTCCTATACCTGGAAAAGGTCAGGAAGGAATGATTTATTAAGTACCCATTATGTGTCGGGCATTGTACACATAATATACTTAACCCATACCAACTCATTTGATCCTCACAACAACTCTGGGAGTCGTGAGGTAGGAGCTATTATTATCCCATTTTACTGATGAGGAAACTGAGGCAAAGGGTTAACGTGATTTGGCACAATGGCTAGGAAGATGTCTGAGGCTGGATATGTTTCAGGTTTCAAGTTTCTCTTTTATGGATCAATTTAGAAACCACTTCTTTTCTAGGAAGCTTCCCTGGATCCCACCAGTTGGGGATGAAACATCCTTCTGTTTTGCTGCGCATGCACATGCACGCACACGCACACACATGTACACATACATACATACATACACACACACATACGCTCTCACTCACTAGTCCCCCAGGGCCTATGATAAATATATACTTAAAAAGTGCTTGGACTGGGCTGAAAATTTCTTGTAATATAAAGTGGAACAGAGTGGTACAAAATTATCTTGGAGTATAACTCTGAATTCTGTCATTTCTGTCAGGATTCCTAGTGAATAATCTCCCTCCACCTCCCAGGCAGACAATATTTCTTAAAAAGTCGCTTGGGGCGCTGAAATACTAAGTGACTTGGTCACCTAGTTACTGTGTGTTAAAGGTAGGGATTGAACTCAGACCTCTTTGATTTTCTCTCTACTAGGAGTGGCCTATATAAAAAAACTGTTGAGGTGGAGCCAAGATGGCGGCTGGAAAGCAGAGACTAGCGTGAGCTCCCCGCCAAGTCCCTCCAAAAACCTATAAAAATGGCTCTGAATCAATTCTAGAACTGCAGAACCCACAAAATAGGAGAGGGAAGCAGGGCTCCAGCCCAGGACAGCCTGGATGGTTGCTGGGTGAAGTCTATCCCACGTGGAGCTGGGAGCGGAGTGGAGCAGAGCAGAGCCCAGTCCAGTGTGGGCGGTGCGGATCAACCAGACCAGGAGCCGGGTGCAGCATGCCCTAGAGCCCTGAATCAGTGAGCTGTGGCAGTTACCAGACCTCTCAACCCACAAACACCAAAGACAACAGAGAAGGCTAGTGAGAAAAGCTGCTGGGGACAGGGAGTTTGCCCTTGGGCCACCACCCCGGGGGCAGCACAGGTGGGGCAGCTACAGAACTACAGCTACAGTTGCTTCTGGCCTCAGGCCCACCTGGTGGGAGGAATTAAGTGGCTGATCAGAGCAGGAGTGAAGAGCCTGCTGAAGATCTAAGTCCAGTCCAGGCTGGGGGTTCTTGGGGAAGGAGGAGTGCTGGTGTGGCAGGGCTGGCACATCGCCCCAGGCTTGGAACATAGAACTCTTTAGTCTACAAGCAGTCATAACCTGCTGAAAAACTCAAGGGTCAAGTAAGTTGGCTGGGAACATGGCCAGGCAGCGAAAATACACCCAGATTCAACCTCAGACTCTGGAAACCTTCTTTGCTGACAAAGAAGACCAAAACATACACACAGAAGAAGTCAACAAAGTCAAAGGGCCTACAACAAAAGCCTCCAAGAAAAACATGAACTGGTCTCACTCAGGCCACGGAAGAGCTCAAAAAGGATTTGGAAAAGCAAGTTAGAGAAGTAGAGGAAAAATTGGGAAGAGAAATGAGAAGGATGCAAGAAAACCATGAAAAACAAGTCAACGACTTGCTAAAGGAAACCCAAAAATATACTGAAAAATACACCGAAGAAAACAACACCTTAAAAAACAGACTAACTCAAATGGCAAAAGAGTTCCAAAAAGCCAATGAGGAGAAGAATGCCTTGAAAGGCAGAATTAGCCAAATGGAAAAGGAGGTCCAAAAGACCACTGAAGAAAATACTACCTTCGAAATTGGATTGGAGCAAGTGGAAGCTAGTGACTTGATGAGAAATCAAGATATTATCAAACAGAACCAAAGGAATGAAAAAGTGGAAGACAATGTGAAACACCTCATTAGAAAAACCACTGAGCTGGAAAATAGATCCAGGAGAGAGAATTTAAAAATTATTGGACTACCTGAAAGCCATGATCAAATAAAGAGCCTAGATATCATCTTTCAAGAAATTATCAAGGAGAACTGCCCTGGTATTCTAGAGCCACAGGGCAAAATAGAAATTGAAAGGATCCACCAATCGCCTCCTCAAAT
>CM053622.1:153644454-153750944 GCA_028646595.1 Phalanger gymnotis | reverse complement strand
GGAGGTAATCAAAACCAAACACTTTCAAAAAGGGACACGGTCAAGGGAGAAAATTCAATAAAGGGAGTTAGGTTAGGAAGAAGCAAAATATAGTTAGTCTTTCACAACATGAGTGTTGTGGAAGGGTTATACATAATAATACGCATGTGGCCCATGTTGAATTGCTTGACTTCTTAGGGAGGGTGGGTGGGAAGGGCAGAGGGGAGAGAATTTGGAACTCAAAGTTTTAAAAAATAGATGTTCAAAAACAAAAACAAAAATGTTTTTGCATGCAACTAGAAAATAAGATACATAGGCAATGGGGCATAGAAATTTATCTTGCCCTACAAGAAAGAAAGGGAAAAGGGGATGGGAGGGGAGCAGGGTGACAGAAGGGAGGGCTGACTGGGAACAGGACAACAAGAATATATGCCATCTTGGAGTGGGGGGGATGGGGGCGGTAGAAATGGGGAGAAAATTTGTAATTCAAACTCCTGTGAAAATCAACACTGAAAACTAAATATATTAAATAATAAAAAAAATTAAAATGAAATAGCACTCCAGGGAAAAACCTCAAGAGCTCAAAAAAAAAACTCAAATAAAAGAAAAAGAATGAATGAAAGAAAGCAAAAACAAAAAACAAAAAAAAACAAAAACCAAAAACTATCTGTTGCTAAAACACTGCAATTCTTCTGCTTCGAAAACACTTCTACTTGTATTCAGGCCCTACTATGGAATAAATTAGGATGTAAGAGCAGAAGAAAAGATGCAAAAGACAGCCTTGTAACCATCATGAATGGTAAATAATTGTTGAACTGGATGAGTGAAAGAAGAAACAGGCTGGTTATGGAAAGCCTGGTATGTAAGTATTTAAGAAAAAAAAAAAGGCAAATAAGCCAAGTTACCTGCTTACTGATTTAAAGGAGGCACTGGTTCCTGGTCCTTAGGCTATGGAAACACCATGCTTTCCTTGCCATGAACATCACAAGGACAGGGAGAAGAGTAGATACCATGTATTTGCATTAAGGGGCCAGGAGAAGGCAAATAGCTTTTCTCAAGAGAGGTACTGTCAATGTAATGTAATAATCTGCCAAAACTTGGCTGTTAGTTTGATTGAAAAATTTTTTAAACTCTTTTATTTATAAAACCCTTTGTGTTTTTTTAAAATATATTTTAGAAAATAATGTTAATTTCTATACCCTCAAAGGCAGTTGGATAGCGTGGATATAACCAGTCTTTGGAATCAACTCCTACATCTGAAAGTACCAATGACAGGACCCTAGACAAGCCTTTCAATGCTCTTGGCAACTTCTAAGACCAAGTTACAGAACAGTTGCTGATCTCTATGCAAAGGGAGCATTCTAACTGATATTACAGATTGGAGCCCATACATAGATGAATACACACCCACACACACACACTCTTTCTCTCTCTCTCCAGCCCACTTCTTTCATGGCTAGCATAGGGATTGAAGCATATATAGAGGTTGATCTTTAAATGTTGAAGGATAGAATTTCCCCCATCAAGACATGATATTCTAAATACAATGATAAATAAAGCTAGAAGCTTAAAAATTGAGATAATAAAATGTCAAGTACATTGCAAGTTATAAAAACAATAATTAAATATCATTATTGTAATTGTGTAATATATACTAAAAATTATTAAATAAAAGATTATGAGAAGCAGTTTCTAAAGAACCTTGGATCCTAGTTCTTCTACATAAGAAAATGAGGGCATTGGATAATAAAGCCTCTATAGTTCCTTCCAGCTTCATTTCCTACGAGTCCATGCTGATCCTTTGGCTTGGTGCTAAAATTCTATTTGGAACTATATTCAAATAAAAAACCAATCTCAGCAAAGCTCCCACCATATGAGCTTAAATTCTAACGCAACTGAGCATATACATGAGTACTTCATGAAGGCTATGATGATTCATATTGTTCTGCTCTTAAACCATAGATTCTAACTAAAGCCCTTTGAAATGTAAGAGATTTTAGAGAATACTTTGATAAGCATATAACCTGTGTATATTCATACAGAGCATAGTAAGCTATACATCTTGATGAGAGTAATTCATTTGGGGGACTAGGAAATTAGGTTGTCACCATTTGTGATCCCTCCCCAAAACATCGACTAGATCATCACTGGAGACTTCTGCCTAAGGAGAGCATTATCAACCATGAATGCTCAGAGTTTATATCACAAGAAAAGTTGTGAGGATGTTGTGAGGAACCTTTATTAAGTTGTCTATGCCAAAGACAACTCCAAAGGACTCACGATGGAGAATGCTATCTACATCCAGAGAAAGAACTATGAAGTATGAATGCAGATTGAGGCACACTTCATGCTCACCCCCCCCCCTTTTTTCTCTCTTTGGGTTTTTTTTTTGGATTCTGTTTTTTCTTTCTCATGATTCATTCCATTGGTCATAACTCATCTCCACAATTTGACTAGTGTGTAAATCAACTCAATGCGAAGTTATACGGGATTCCATGATGTCTTGGGGAGGAAGGTGGGGAGGGAGAGAAGAAAATCTGGAACTCAAAATTATGTAGAACCAAGTCATGTAAACTAAAAATAAAAATAAATTTTTAAAAAAGTTGTCTATGCCAGTAGCGTCAAACTCAAACGGAAATGGATCCCTATAGGCCACACACAATCTGGAGCCAGCAGGGAGTTTGACACCTCTGATCAACAATGTACAAGTCACATATGAAATCATGAAAACACATACTAAGCTTGTCCTTAAGTAAAACTTGTAAAGAATGTCAAAGATGCATATACAAGTACAATATAACTGAGAATGAAAAAGGTATGAAAGATTGAAGAGGGAAAAATATCTTCCACTAGGGGACAGAAGGGAATGTGTGTGGACGGACATCAGGGAAGACACCACAGAAAAGGAAGCCCCTGAGGAAGGAAAAGATTTCCATAGGCAGCAATATGGAGGGAGTCAGAGATCTGCAAAAAGTCTATGTAAATGCACCAAGTACACAGAGAAGCGTGAGATCCAGCTGGTAGGTAGGGTATATGAGGAGAAGTAGAGTGAAATAAGGCTGCCAAGGTTTTCCAGAAAAGACTTGAGAAAGGAATATGTGTTTTTTCCCTTTAGGTACCAGGAAACCAGTGGAAGTTTCTAATCAGTGTGGTCATAACACACCTATTAAAACTTTAGTAGCCGTGTGAAGGATGGATTTGAAAGGAGAGAGACGAGAGACAGTTACAACAGGCTACAGGAATTTAAGTACATACACACACATATACATATACATATTGTATATATCAAGAAAAGAAAATCACAAATAAGAAGTTTCCGTTAACCTATGTGTGCCTCAGTTTCCTCATCTCTAAAAGGAGGAGACTGGATCTGATGGCCTTTAAGCTCCCATCCAGTATTAAACTGGTGATCCTATGTCTTTCTGTGTAATCACTGACTCATTTTAAGCCAAGGTGACATTTTGGCATCTAGAGCCAAACAATCGAAACCAACCTTGATTCACACCTTTATAGGCAAGTAAGGACAGGTAACTTGCACCTGCAAAGACATAAGCAAAACTCCTGAAAGGAGATACTGGCTGCCGTAGTACCTCCGGATAACATCAGTTTGCCTACAGAAGAACGGCCAAAGGTAAAGTAACTTGCAGAAGGAAATGTTTTTTAATACTTACACTGAGCAAAAGATTCTTAGCTGGAGACAGACACACAAGAAGCCTATCAGATGGGGTGGTATTTGATTTTGACAGTGGGGGAGAGGGGAGAGAAAGATGAAGAAGGACAAACACCCATCCAGAACCTGAGTTAAATATTTAGACCAGCACAGCAATCTGCCTCATAAAACGTGGAAACTAGCTTCTCAAGAAACTGTACAAGGGAAAAGACGACTGTCATTCAAAACTGCTGCAGAGTGAGAGTGCAGTGCGGATCACATGGCATTTAATACTCCTCACCTTATCCCTCCTAAGCTGCACTCTTTGATGGAACTCTTATTTTACTTTGTCAGACCAACTCCTTCAGATGGAAAGTTAAAAACAACCCAAATTCAGCAGTAACCTTCATAATGAACCTGGATACTTTTAAGTACCACACATTCCCACCAGAGAGCGCTATATTGACAGATTCTCCCAATGTTTCATTGCTTGTTGCCCAGATCTGAGGCTCTTCCACCCAACCAAGGGACAAAAATGCCAATGAACGGTTGGTATAAATTGTAAGAACAGAAAATGATTAGACGAAAAATATTTCCTTTCAGATGGCAATGGGGCCATTGTCCACAGCACTGCATAGTTTGTTTTACTCCCGGTCCCCCCTTCCCCCAACCTCCTCTATCTCTTAACCCCTATTTTGTCTGTCTTGAACATCCCAGCAAAGCTCTATTCCTCCTCATGGTGCTTCAGTTACTTGGATCCATTACCTGAAAGAGTCCTGTGAGGTAGCAGTTGGTATATACCAGCTCCTTTTTTATGGGTAAGGAAAAGTGAGGTTTGAGAGGACTGAATAACTTGTAGAAGGTAACACACAGGGCAACAAGTACATTTGGTGAAACTGAGACTAAAACCTAGCCTTACTGTGCCCTTTCTGCAACACCCTACCGCCATCATACACACCCATCATGATGCCATTCTACTCCACTCCCAAATTACTGCCTTTTCTACTTGGCCCCTCTGCTCCATCTGAATTCACCTCTCCCTCTTTCCTGATATCAACCAAGGACTCTTTTTTTTTTTGGACTCTTTCCATTCTTAAGGGAGTTGTCCATCATTTTCATACTACTATCTTTTATCATCATTCTCCACTGAATTTGCTTCTCCCCTTCAAAGACAAAAACCTCCTGAATAAGCCTTTTTCTCAATAGCAACAAGGGTGTGGACTTACCTCTAACACCCAGCCATTGCTGTTTCCCCATATGTTCTGCAATCACTCATTCTATCATAGGACTCCTGAGACTGTGAATTTTCTCAAAGTTGGGGTCAACAATTCAGAGCTAAACTATGGATTCCAGATGCACCTAAAGTACCTAACGTTTACTTTATTTTAAAGGTCTTCCAAGAAGAACTAAAGTGACAATAACAAGAACAACCTGAAACATACTTCTAAAAGTTCTTTCAAATACTATTGGGAAATGAATTTTCCTTTTACTCCATTCTGTAAGAAACTGTTTCAGTATTAGTCCCCTGTTTTCTTTCTTTCAGTGACACTTTTCATGGATTAAGAAGCTTCACTCTTTCTTGGAAGATTAACCAGTAGGATTTTCTCATTAATAACAAGCTATGACACACAAATGTAAAACAATATTTCTGAGTCATTATGAAAATGATGGATAAAAAAAATTCAGGAGCATGTGAAGATTTGAAGGGAGAGAGAAAAGGAGAGAAATGATGATGGCAAGGATCTGAATAAAGTCAACATGGAGAGACAAGATGGGTAAAATACAACAGTCTCCAATTCATATCATGCTGTCAAAGTTAAAGATCACAAGTCTCCTTTCTGTTAATAATAATCACATTCTTTCCTTGGGAGAAATCTGTGGTGTCAAAACAAAACCTAGCAATACATTTACAAGACAACTAAAGGGTAGGGTGGTAAAAAAGAAAGCTTAACTCGCTGCTCGAAACCAAAAGGCTTCCTGGTAAAGGACACTCCGATACAATGTCTCATATCAATGCACAGAGTTAAGCATGCTTCGATACCTTACTACAAAGTCTCCTTTCAACCTGATTCTCCTTGTTTAATTCAAGCCATTACATCAATAAATTCTCAAGCAAGGAATTCAGGCACACCAGAAAGGAGATACTGCAGATTACTGCACCATTACTTTCACCTTCCAATACTTTGATAAGAATTCAGCATATCACATCTGCAAGAACAGAACTGGAAGGGGTTAGACCTAAGGGAAGAAACTGTCACAGCCCGGAAAACCATCCCGTGGAAAACAGGATGAATTGTCAGGCAAATGCCTGGCTCTTTAGAATACAGAAGAGTAAAGAAGTGAGAAGAGATAGTCATAGGGTCATGCTCCAATATTGCTGAAAGCTCCCCTTATAGGGAAGGAGAGGTATTTATGGAGAATGTTTGCCTCGGCTCCTCATAAAATGTTAAGATACTATCCTTTGGTGGCCCAGGGTTGGGCTGAGGAAGACAGATGGACAGGTAGATAGAACGCTCTTACCAGTGTGTGTAAGCATGTGTCGCTGGAGGGAACTGGCCCATGGAAACACTCGGGGACAGTAGGGACAGCTGATCTTTTGCAGGCAGGTAGAGTATGAATTCCGCTTCCCCTTCAGGAGCTTGTCTTCAGGACCATCCTGCTCATCATCACTAGGCCCATTCTGGTCAGCGGGCATGGGTTCCTCTTTGACATCATCTTCAGCAGACTGGAGGAATGGACTAAACTTGTTGGTATCGGTGGTGGCCAACATCTTCTCAATGCTGGCAAACTCCCCACTGGACTCTAAATCCACACTGCCGCTGTTTGTCTTGGGCCGGTTCTTGGTCCCCCTCTTTCGACCCCTCTTCTTGGACAGACCAGATGACCCCTGCTCCATGGAAGAAGTAGCACCAGGACTGCTGGCCTGGAGAGACGGGTCACTGGGCTCCTTGGGGCTGCCTGTGGTGGTGATGGCTGCAGTCTTCTGCTTTGTGCCACCTAGCTTCTCAGGGACCACGGCATTGTTGGTGGTCTTGGGTGTGGGGTCTGACACCTCAGTTTTCAACAAGGCAGGGGCTGATGACACGGATGAGATTATCTGGGCAATGGAAGCCAGAGGTGGCAGCTCCTTTGTCACAGGGGGCTTTGGCAAGAGTGGGGGTGGTTTGGGCCGAAGAGGGCGCAGCAGGGCTGAATTGCTCAGGAGGGCTGGGGAGATGATTGGGACAGCAAGGTGGAGTGGGGCCTGAAGGGGCTGGGCAGGATGTGGAAGATTGGTGGTGGCAGTGGTGGTCGCTGCTGTTGTCACAGCTGGCTTCTCCAAATTCCCATTGGCTCCAAAAGTCACAGGCAGGGTAGGGCAAGGTGGTGGACAGGCATAGAGCTGGTTGCTACAGCTGGGTCCTGGCTCTTGCTTTTTGGCTTCATCTGGCACTGTTGTATCCTTATCCCGCCGAAGGCTCTTGGGGATGGATAGATCAATGGGTTCCATGGAACAGTCATAAGGAGAGGAACCAAGGAAAGAGGAGTTCTCTTGCTTCACTTGGACTAAGGCCAAGCCTTTCCCTTTCTGTGAGAAGTCAAGGGGCTCATTGAAGTCCATCGAGAAGTTGCTTGTAGGTTCCAGCTTGATGGAGATGTGGGGAGGCAGGGGCTGCTGAGTAGCCCCTCGAAGGAATCCATTCTGGGGTTCCAGGAAGGCAGCAAGGGGCTTTCGATCCCCATAGGCACCACAGCCACCATCCTCGAGTAGCATGGAGGTCTCTGGGGCCTGGGCTTCCCGAGGACCCCCACCACAGTCCACTGCAAGGACGTAGTTCTCGATCTCTCGCTCCTGCACATGAAGATGCTGTTTGAGGATATGGTGAACGCAGTTTCGCTTGGTGGAGAAGGCGGTGCCACACTCCTTGCACTCAAAGGGCTTCCGCCCCTTGTGGCAGCCTGCGGCGCCTCCACTGTGGGTCCTCATATGGATGCGCAGGGCCCGGTAGTGCTTCAGGTCCTCACCACAGAGGCGGCACACCGTGTCCGGGGAGCAGAAGGCATCGACCATCTCGGCAGCATTGCTGGAAACGTACTCGATGTTCTTCTCGATCTCCTTCCGGGTGGCTTTGAGGTGCTTCTTCCTCAGGTGCCGCTCACAGTTGGCCTTCACGGTGAAGGGGTAATGGCAGATCTTGCAGATGTAAGGCCTCTCGCCGCTGTGTGTGCGCAGGTGCCGGATGAGGGCAGCTTTGTCAGCAGCGATGTAGTCACAGATGTTACACTGATAAGGGGAGATGCCCAGGTGGGAGCGGACATGAGCACGTAGGACGCCCGAGAAGGCAAACACTTGGTCGCAGAAGCGGCAGGGGTAAAGGACCTTACGCATGGCTTGTGCCTTCTTGCTGGCTGCTCCAGCAATGATGGCCTTGAGTTCCCCTTCAGTCACTTCTTGCTTGATTTTGGCCTCCATGTTCAAGGGCAGCAGGGCCTCAATGATGCTATCCTGCTCTAGCTGAGTCTTCATCTCTGGCTGACCCGATGCCTCTCCCCGAGGCTGTAGGAAGAGCTGTGACGATGGACTCAGCTTGGCCCCAGACTTGGACTGCAGCAGGTGGGAGTTGGAGGCCGCTTCCACAGAATTTTTGATCAGCCTCAATGGCGGAGGGGGTAGGCTAGGGCTGATACAGCCTGGTGAGGCCTGTTGGGCGCTGATCAGGGGTGGGGGAGTAGAGGTGGCAACAACTGTCCGAGGAGTGACCAGGGGCTTTGGCTTCAGCGGGGGCATGTGTTTGAAAATAGACTGCATGGGGGCAGCAGGGGCCTTAGAGAGTGGTGGAAGACTAATCTGGGGAGGAACTGATGATGCCATCTTCAGGATTTGCTGAATGTCTGCTAGCTCAATGGCGGACTCACTGGAAATGGGTTTGACAACAATACTACTGTCAGGTTGGATGACAAATCCCTTCTGGAAGGGTTGAAGGGATAGATGCTTCATGTTTTCCTTGTTTGGAGGGAGGACCGTGAGGGAACCCCCCAGGGAAGCTGCACCAAGAGGGGACAAAGTGAGCAAGCCGGTGCTGCCGGGCTCCTGAGGTAGGCCGCTCTTCAGGGTTTCAAGCTGTATTGCTTGGTTGTCATCCAGCACGGGATCCTCCTGGGGGGTAGGCTGGAGGTCTTTGGTGGACTGGAGGCCCAAGGCTGCCATGAAGGCTTTCTGGTCAGGGCTTTCATCAGTCGAGGATTTTGACTGTAATTTGTGCTTTTCGCTCCCCTGATCCCCTACCATATGGGTCTGTGTGTGTAGTTTGAGTGCATTAAGCATGGGGAAGGCCTTATTGCAGGTCTCACAAATAAAACGATGAAATTCACTGATGCATCTTCGCAAATTTGTTTCACACCAGACCTGCAAGAAGCATGGAAAAATAAGTCATAGTTGGGAGCACAAAAGTATGGAGAATCAAAACTCAAGTAGGCCAAGAAAGAGAAGAGGGAAGGATGAGTTTTAGCTCCAATCTAGATGTATTTTTAAAGGATGCACATATTTAGACTTTAGAAAGCTTCTTAATCCCAGCCACCATGACATGTATAGTAAGAGAAATTGGCCTAAGATCCTGGCTGGTGCTTAGTACTACCTGTGACTGTGGCCAACCTCTGGGCTTCAACTTCCTCTTCTATTAAATAAAGAGGGTGAACCCGATGATCTTTAAGATTCCTTTTTAGCTCTGAATTTATGATTCTCCTAATAAGGAGAGACCTTTTCTATTCTTACTCTCTGCACTGAACTTTCTGATATACTGAGAATGGGCTGAGGACTCCAGTCCAGGACATATGATCCACCCACCGGCAAAGCTTGGGAAAATGATTTAATCCTCTGTGCCTCAATTTGTTCACCTGGAAAACGAGCAGGTTGGAATAGGCAATCCCTAAGGCCTCTAAGAGTTTTCTGATTGACCTTTTTTTTAGTGTTTCTCCAAATAAATTTCCTTATTATTAATTAGTTCTCTAAGTTAGCTATTTGGTAGTGTGACTGATATAGCACTAAGCCCATTTAAAATTTAGATAGGATTTGGCACAGCTTAGTCATGAAAACTGAATACCTCTCTAATTATTTTGGGAATCTGGTGACACCTCTGGATCCCTTCTCAGAAAAAAATGTTTTTAAAGGCATAAAATAAAACATGCAAGATTACAAAAGAAACTAATTATACTGAAATAGGTATCAAGAGAAAAAAAAAAAACAACGAACCCACAAGTTCACAGAACCCAGGTTAAGAGCCACTGCAATAGAGAGACAAGAAAAAAGCGAGAAGAGAGGAAAGATGGATTTTAGCTCCAATTGAGATGTAATGTTTTAAAACCATAAACACTTAAGAGATAGTGGGAATTTGAGAGAAAAAAACCACATATTATATTCAGTTTACATTATTAATATACCATTATTAAGTTCTGATTTTCATAAATCTGCAAAAATATTTTCAGGATCTAAAAAGTATACCTTGTCCAAAAAAAAAAAAAGTCTCTAAACAAATCACACAAAGTTTGCTTTCTCACAAAAAAGGTTCCAAACAAACAAATGCCAAGATGGAAATTCAAAGTTTAAGTAAGTGAACCCCTATTTCTTAATTTAATTAAGGCAGAATACCTGAGAAATGCGAGGAAATTTCCTACAAGAGAAGTCAGTGAATCCTAAATCATGGAAGCCAGCAGGAATCGAAGGATTATTCTGAATAAAAGGCTTTCCTGTCGGGTCTCTTGGAAATTGCTTGTGGATAACTGCATTATGACGCAGCAATCCCCGATGCGTGCGGAAGGTAATGCAACAAATGTCACACCTGGAGACAAAAGAGGAAACACATTATAAGGCTTTCAAGTTATACATAAGCTTTCACACAGACCTGAGGACCCTACTTTTTGTACCTCCTTGCCAGTACTTTTGTGTGGAATATATAGTACTGCCACCTACTGTTCTGGTTCATTACTTTGTACCAACAACTTCTGTACCTTAAAACTGTGCAAGACCTGCAAAAAAGTACCGGGATGTGTGTGCATCTATGGGTAGCAGAGAACAGAAAAGCAGATGAGGCTCTAAATGTCCCATCACATTTCTGACCCGCTCTCACTGACCCACAATTCTATGGATATGGATAACTTCATGGATTTTGGTGCTCTCCTTTAACTCTCTCCAAAACTGTTAATGCTGAAGAAGACCAAAGCAATCACGTGAACACCAGTGATATCTCTCACGCAAAGAAGATTTGAAATTATTCTCCAAATGACCTGACAGTAAGTGATAACAACAAACAATAATGCTAATGCATTAATTCAAATTACAATAACGTAACCACAGTCCATCAATCTGGCTCTTGATATAATCTATAGAATGCCTTCACGTTACTACCTGATAAAACCTCATCCAACTTCTAAGATCCACTTTAAATGCCACCTCCTCCAAGAAGGCTTTTTTCTCCTCTTCCCTTAGTAAAAATTGCTTTCTCCTTGCTCTAATTTCCCA
The DNA here is from genome assembly GCA_028646595.1 of Phalanger gymnotis. NCBI lineage: Eukaryota > Metazoa > Chordata > Mammalia > Diprotodontia > Phalangeridae > Phalanger > Phalanger gymnotis. The sequence continues at coordinate 153,739,821 of CM053622.1, read as the reverse complement.
TAATGCTTTTTAGGTATGTCATATTTGACCATGTGCTACAGTTATTTGTGTTCATCACTAAATTAATCTTTCCTAATAAACTGTAAACTCCTTAGGTTTATCAATCGTGCCCCATTCATCTTCATTATCATCCATAGGGTCCAGCATACTGTATCAGACAATAGGTATTCAATAAAAACCTGTGGAATTGAATGAATTAAATTGGGGTAAGTCGTGTTTTTATACCCTTGCCCATTTGTGGGATTTTCCTCAAAACTACTTCCAGGTACAGAGAATGATTAAGAGATGGAAACATGCGAATGGAGCCTATTTTTTTTTTTTTGGATTTTGCCAACAAACTATATTTTCTTTTCTGGCAACATTCCGGTTAAATCTGCCACGTACAGCCCTATGCTGAAGAGAGCTACTTATATAAACCATACATAGCTTATATTCACCAGAGGTGCTTATGTACGCCATACACAGGTACTGAAATGCTTATCAAAAGGACGCTGCACTCATAGAATTGAAGAATTGTACACCCTTGTGGAAAGAACTCTACTTTCCAAACGTATGTGCGAAGATAAACCTATGGAGCCAACATCAACAGAATGCATCCTTTGAAGATTGCTTTTTTCTAAGAAGTGGTAATGGGTTTGCATCAATCTATTCTGTTATTCCCCGTGTGACATCTGCTAGGAAAAAGAGAAAGACACCTTATGTGTAAAAACGTTCTTGGTATTCTATTGCTGCTTCTCAAGACAGCCCTTGCGTTGCTGCATAAACCTCAATGGAAATGTTTTTGCTTTTAAATTCCCCCCACCATGGAAACAGGTAACAAAATACTGAAAAAGCAGATGAACTCATTTGCATTTTATTGCTGAAAGAAATATCTATAGATTGTGTAACTATTTCTCTTATCACGATAGAGCAAGACAAGGCAGAATACTGTTCTCTTGAACATTAATCTGTTGTTATTTCTGTCATTTGTATCTTATCCTCATTATTTTGTCAGTATTTCATTCGATTTGGAATAACAGGAACCCACAAGCCATTTGAGAAGTAATCTGGGGTGGAAGGGAGAGATTTTGCTTATATCGTCACCCATCATTTACACTCTTTTGACAGACGTTAAATACAAATAAATCAGAATAACTTAAAGTTTTAAAAATTACTATAGGTTTTAATGCAAATTATAGATATTTTATTCTTTAAACTAATCTCCACACGACTGGCAAGGTTGATAAAAAGAGGAAAATGGCAAATGCTAAAGGCACTGTGGGAAAACAGGTATGTGGAGTTGTGAACTGGTCCAGCAATTCTGGAAAGCAATTTAGAACTATGCCGCCAAATCTATTAAATGTGCATATATTTTGACAATTATTATTAGGTCACATCCCAAAGGGATCAAAGAAAGAGAAGGACCCATATGTACAAAAATATTTATGATAAAGCTTTGGGGTGGTCAAAGATTGGGAAATGAGGAGCTGCTCATCAATTGGGGAGAGGCTGAACGAGTTAAGGTACATAAATGTAAATGGAATCCTCCTGTGCTGCAGGAAAGGAAGAAGGGGGTGGTTTCGGAGAAACTTATGAAGTTTGAATGAACTGATGCAGAGTCAAGTGATTGGAACCAGAACAATTTCTACAGTGACAACAATACTGAAAAGACAAGCTTTTGAACGACCTAGGAACTCTAACACAACGACCAACCATAACTCTTGAGGGCACATGATGAAACATGCCACCCACTTCCAGAGAGAAAGAGCTGATGGACTCAAGAGTGAAGATGGAGGCATACTTTTTTTGGACAGGGCTAATACGGGAAACGTGTTTTGTTTGACTACACATGCTTCTAATGGGTTTTGTTTTTCTTGTATTCTCAAAGGAAGAGGAATAGAAGGGCAGATGGAGACAATTCAAAGCTAAAAACAAAGTAAAAGAGAATTTTTAAAAATATCCTCTACAAGGCCCATTTCTTCCCTCTGTCTTTTCTACCTTGGTGGGTACATACAGCAATGGATAGAAAGTAGATATCACTCGCCCCAGGACTCAGACCAGGATCTTGCATTTAGTAAGCACTTAAAACCCCAAGAAAACAGAAACTGTTCTCCCTCCCCCTGGAATTCATGCTTCAGGTAGTGAAAAGATAACTTCTAACCAAATATGCATTCTCTCCTCTGACTATACAACCCTAACCCAAAGAGTATCTCTTCCACAATCTCTCGTACTGCAAACTGCCATGATCTGTTCTCCTCTGATAAAGCCTCATAGCACCTCCTTGATGACACTTAAGTTTGTATTTACATCCCAGCAACTATCACACAGTAGGCACTTAATACTTGATAGTCTGCTTCATACAGCTAGTCTGCCTGCTGTACAACCTTCACATGTACTGCAGCAGAAAAAGGCACTGGCCATGGCTTTAGAGGATCCAGGTTCGAATTTCATTTCTAACATTCGGGGACAGTCACTTTCCACACCTGTAAATGATAGTCTAGATGACCACTGTGATCCCTTTTAGCTCTAGAGCTAGGACCGTGTTCTAAGCCTATCTGCTGAATGTTGGAAAGGTAGCATAGTATAATGGTCTAATGGCTTGAGAGGGACAGAAGACTTGGGTTCAAATACCATCTCGGATACCTTCTATTTGTGGGACTGATTTGACCACGTGCCACAGTTCTTAGTTACCATCCCCTGTAAGATGAGACTAAAAAAATTGTGGTAGGGATGTTACAGCTTTACTGTGAGGCTAAAATGAGATAAGGCAAATTAACTGTTTTTACATAAACCTTATATAGATTTATGAATGACAGCTATTATTATTACCAACAAAAAAGAAGTGGGACCCAGGCTTAAACAGGCAGGAGGACCTAACTCCGCCTATGTAACAATAAGCATTTATGTGGTTTCTTTTACAACATTTGGAAAGGGCTTGTGATCATCGTCATTTGTTACCTGAAGCAATAGGTAATATTAAGTAATTTCTAAGTGACTAGAACCATGGTATCCCATTGGGATCTCAAAGATTCAGAAAGGTGCTCTGTGTGAGGAAGATTGGTAGAAAGGTTTGATACTGTACTAAAACTTGCAAGTAAAAGGACATTTCTTCACAATACATCTCCATGAAAAAGCCCTAGATTTGCAACCAAAAAATATGAATTCTAATTGCAGCCTTGTAACTTATTAGCCACATGGCTTTGGAAAGGGGATTGAACCTTGAAGTAGAATTTAAAATTGAAAAAGACTTTAGATCTAAAAAAAAGACTAAAACCCCTCATTTTAATGATTAGTTAAACTGAGGCCTAAAAGGATCAGCCTGTCATCCTTTTGTTAAATATCTGTGGACTTTTAAAAACAAGTCTGCTTCCAAGGGCAGGTTTTCTTTCTCTCCTGTCTGGGATATCTCAGACAAGCTAAGGTTCTGCACAATCACCTTCAAGCACTTCTGTTGAACTTAAGACTGGGGGAAAAGGAGAAAATTAGATCCTTCCTAGACCTCCTAGACCCAAAATAAATACACCCACTTAAAACATGAGACTTACGTGGTGATAAGCAGACCAGCTAAATTTTGGTCAGAGGAAAGGAAGAGGCAGTGTTGAAAAGAAAGCTATTAATCAATCATGAGGGGTAATGGTGGGAGGAGAGGAGAGAGGTTTAAGCACTAATGATTTGCAAATAATATGCAATGATACGCAAATGAAAGCAAATCTGTGGTTTCGCCCCGCTGCATCGGATTGGCCAAGATGACAAACAGGAAAATGACAACTGTCATAGTAGCTACGGGTTCATTAATATGCTGCTAGTAGAGCCGTGAAATGGTCAAGTCATTCTGCAAAGCAACAGGGACCTACTGCCCACCCCCCGCCCCGCTCCCAAGCCAATAGGGGCCAGCAAAACACCTTTTTGAAAAAATCTGCAAACCATCTTTAGTTCTTAGACCATACAAAAATGGAGGGCCAGAGATGGCCTTCAGGCCATAGTTTGCTGACCGCTATGCTTAAGAGACTAAAGAAAAAGTAAAAGGACACGCTCTAGTCAAGGTCTGAGATCACATCTAGCCTCTGACATTTTTACTAGCTATGTAACCCTGAACAAGGTAGGGCCACCTCTGTCAGCCTGTTTCCACAGGTGAAAAAACGGGGATGACGAAAGAAAAGCAAACACTACATAATGGAGAGTTTGAGCGAAATAAGCTTTGGATATACCATTAACACCACTGTTTTTCTGTATCTTTTAAATTTTTTTCTAGTCAAGAAGAGACCTTGGATTCTTAAAAAGTATACATTAATAATGGCACAGGAGCTCAGACACCAAATTGGAAATGCTTCAAAGATAGGCCTGGTAATACAACGTTTGTCTGCTGTCATCCTGTCACAAAAAGTCACAAATGGTATACAGTGTAGACTAAAGTGTAAAAGGGATTCTAAGGAGTGGAGGAAGTTGGCCCAGTCAGTCAATAGGCATTTTAAGCATCTATTATGCACCAGGCACTGCGCTAAGTGCCGAGGACACAAAGAAAGGCAAAAGACAGACTCTGCTCTCAAGCTCAGTCATTGATGGAAGAGAACATGTAAACAAGAATGAACAAACAAGACACAGACAAAGTAGAGATAATCAACAGAGGAAGTGAACTAGTATTGAGAAGTATTTACATTAAGAAGACTGGGAAGAGGAAAAGCTTTATTAAGTGTCTACTAGGTGTCAAAAACTAAGCTAACTGCTTTACAAACAATATCTCATTTGAGCCTCGCAACTACCCTGGGAGTTAGATGCTACGATTATACCCATTTTAGAGAAGAGGAAACTGAGGCAGGCAGAGATTTAAGTAACTTTCCCAGGGTCACCCAATTGGTAAGTGTCTGATGCTGGAGTTGAAATCAGGTCCCGACTCCAGGTCCAATCCACTTCTAGCTTCTTGAAGGTGGGATTTCAACTGGGAAGGAAGCTAGCAAGAAACCCTGGATCCTTGATATGAATGTTATAAGGGCACATCTGGTTCCCCTTCTCAGGGAGATCAAAAACAGGAGCAGCAGTAAGAGTACCCTCATCTGACCAGTAAACTCTGGTAAAGAAGGTTATTTCAAAAATCCTAAATAAAAACTAAAAGGGATATATATCTAGAAGGAGAAGAAATACCCAAAGAAGCACCTTTTACTAAGTCTCATTTCACACTCAATACCTGTTGACAGAACTTAAAAGCAATGTATAAAACTATCACCCAGAAACCCTCTTAAAGTCTTTATCGGTTAGAAAGCTACTCAACACTCCAGTGAGCCACCCCCAAGGCCTTGAGGCAGAACTGGTTGGAACCTTGTGTCTAAGCAGCTCTCCAAGGACAATGGAGGTCATTGTAAAGCTGATTCTGATGCTGAAGGATACAGAGTATGCTGCAGGCTCACAGTTCTCAGAGGATTTGCAAACCTTCCTTGGACTTGTCAGTCTTCATTAGGACTTTAAACTGTTAACCGTATTGAAGCACTGGGCCATAACAGCTGCACCCTAACATCGCTAGGAACTAAGGTATCTAAAATTCGGCAAGAATTCAGGTTTAACAAAACCATGATAAAATGCATATGTTACCTACACACTGGGTAATGGAAGTAGGAGACATGAGGACTTTACAAGAAGGTACTCAGAAGAGGGCTGCTGCAGGATCATTTCATTTGCAACTGATTTTGACAATGTGCCATGAGGAAAAAGAGAAATTTGGTGCCTGGGGGAGAGCCTACCTTTTTGTTTCCTGGTAGTAGAGGTGATCATCTTTTGAAGACTGATGCAAAATAATTTTTCTAAGTAAAAACCATTAGTAGGAGTTGTGTGTGTATGAGAAAGATAGAGAGAAAGTGAAAGTTGGTCCTTTTCAAGCCTTAATAAACATGCTAAATTCCCCTCCCCACCAAAAAAAAAAAATTACAGAAAAGGTTTTTTTTTTTCAGACCAAAATATTTTATCTCATGGTAAAAAGTTTAGCTCACAGGGAAAAACAAAAGCCTAGCTCTCTGTGGACCCCAGTCCAAAAGATGACTTAAAGGTGATACAATTACATATCAAAAAAAAAAAAAAAAAAGATGGCTACTAAGGCAGCTTCCTGTCTTCCTATCACCTCTCTCATTCCTATAGAAGCCCTATCTAATCTTTTAAACTACTGGGCAGCTAGGTGGCCCAGTGGATAAAGCGTCCGGCCTGGAGTCAAGAAGGCTCATCTTCCTGGATTCAAATCTGGCCTCAGACACTTACTAGCTGTGTGACCCCGGCCAAGTCCCTTAACCCAGATAGCCTGTAAAATGAGCTGGAGGAGGAAATGGCAAACCACCTCAGTATCTTTGTTAAGAAAACCTCACACGGGATCAGGAAGGCAAAACTGAAAAATGAATGAACAAAACAAAACAACCACTGAGGACTGCTCTACCTACAGGCATCCCCTCATCTGTGAAAGAGCTGGTTGAAGTCTAAAAGTCTGAAAGCATTTCCTCACAGAAACAATTTTATAAGTGGTAACTAAGTTGCCAGGTCTACCCTAACAAAAGTCTATTAAACCACAAGGTAACTGGAGCATAGAAATGTACTAATAATACAAGACTTCCACCACTATCATAACAATGTTTCTACAAAAAATGACAGAAAACTTCGAACTAATGCTCTTTTCCCTAAACTCTAGCCATGGAATGGGCAGGAATGAGAGATCAGCTTAAAATCACCAAAGGAATGATGGACTGAAGGCAATGGTTCCAAAAGGAAGTTAGGGTGCAGGGGAGGGAGTGAAATGAGCTTCCAACTTAGGGCAACCAACCACCAGGGGACACTTTTTTGGATCCCCACTGCCTTCTTCCTAGATTCTCAGAATTGTCCTAAATGCTTCCAGGGGCTTGAAACTAGGATAAGCCAGTGAATAAACATTTCTTAAGCGCCTAATATGGTACCAAAACTATGCAAAGCACTGGGGATGCAAAGAGACAAAAGAATGCCTCTGCCCTCAAGAAGCTCACAATCTAATGGAGGAGACAACATGCAAAGAACTATGTAGAAATAATATGCAGGATAAGTAGGAAATAATTAACAGAGGGAAGGCCCTAGAAGTAAGAAGGAGAGGGAAAAGCTTCTTGTAGAAGATGAGATTTTACTTGGGACTTAAAGGAAGCCTGGGAAAGCAAGTAGGTAGAGATGGGAAGACAGGGCATCCTAGTCATGGGGGACAACCATAGAAAATGCCCAAAGCTGAGAGGTAGAGCGCCTTGTCTGTTCAATAGCGAAGAGGCCAGTTTTGATACCAAACAGAGGATTTTGCATTTGATCCTAGAGTTAATTGGGTGGGTGACATAGTCGGGCCTAAACTTAGGGAAACCACTTTGGTGGCTGAAGAGAGGATAGATTGGGATGGGGAAAGACTTGAGGCTGGTGTCTTGGGGTCTGTTCCCCGGTCCCCTGCAGAATAGCAATCTCTCATCATCTTACTTTCCTGTCCCTGAGGTGTGTCCAAAAAAAAGAAAAAGACTTAGAAGGTTTTGACTGCTAGAAACATGGGCAGTAGGTTTAAAAAGCCCATTCCTACACTTATCCCGCTTAAACTCCATAGGGAAAGACAAAGTCGTACTAAACCCGAATGATGGGACGAAGAATATTTATAACCTCTAGCAAAGTCCATGAGCTCAGAAGCCTCAGTTTCTTCTGTGATAAAATGAAGGGATTAGATTAAACTGTTCTCTCCAGTCCTTTCAGCTGTAACTTTAGGAGACTCAGGTAAGATTTGTCTCCATTTCACAGGGAAATCCAGGTCTGAATTATTCGGGGCATTTCCTCACATGAGCCAGGAGTGTGTGCTTGGGGAGGTGGCTTCCCCTCCCCTCCCCCACCCCAAGCAACCTGTCAATCACACCACAGAACTCTCCTTGGGAAACAACTAGAATCAAGGGGATTCAAAGTCACAAAGTGAAAGGGGGATCTTAGCAGTGGAGAAGAAAGGGAATTCTGTGGCCTTTGAGACGACTGGCTGGGTTTGCTGCTTCTAGGTAAGGTATATGAAATTAAGAACTATGGGAGTCTAGCTCTAGAGTTGGGAGGGACCTATGAGATCAGCCAGCCCACATCCTCATTTTACAAATGGCTCAGAGCAGTTAAAGTGACTTGGTCAAGGTAGTTTAAAGGCAGGATGTAAAGCTGACTCCAAATCCATTGATCTTAAGGCAGGTAGGAGTCACAGTGGATAGCGGGCTGGGCCTGAAGTCAAGGGGACCCGAGTTCAAAGTAGGCCTGAAGCACTAGCTGTGTCTGTCTGCCTCATTTAACAGCTAATCTCACAGGGTTCCTGTAAGAATCAAATGAGACAACATTTGTAAAGGACTCAAGAGGCAATTAATAAATGCTTCCCCTTCCTTTGTTCCCTTCCTCCTCCCAACAGATACCACACTGAACACAAAGTAGTCCTGTTGTATCTGCTTAGTTTTCCATATGCCCATAATGATGGTATAATTTAGATGTAAAATTTTTCATTCATAGAGGCACAGAGGTGGTGCAAGGGACAGATAGAGCACATGGTCTGGAGTCAGGAGGACCTGAGTTCAAACTAATTAATAATTGATTAATTGAAACTGTCTGACTCTGGCCTCTAAAAACAAACATACAAACAACAACAACAACAAAAAACTACATTCGCAAGAGATCTTTTTTTTCTACCCACCAAATGAAATACATGCTCTACAATGGCATGAGATTTCAGAACAATGGCCTCTCAGGTCCCCATGATGATCCTTTATTTATGGCTAAAGTTTAAGAATAGCCGGCTAACGAAGTAAAACTGAAGAGTTGCCTTTCCTGTGAAGCAAGAGACGTGAATAACCTCAGCCAGTCCCTCATATTCCTGGCATTGGCCAAGAGGAGACAGACGAAGTATGGAACTGGTGAAAAAACCTCTCACTGAGAAACAAGGCATTATTTAACCATCCCTGAGGTCTCCTAACACACAGAGCGGATAACCACTAACCAACATTTGCTGACATTCTAAGTTATCAACACGTTCACTTAAAGACATTCAGTTGTAAATTTCTTATTCTACTATGCTTGACTGAAAGAAACCCTCTGACCTGCTTCTTACAGAAAATGGTGTGCAGGTGTACTGTACTGCTGCTGCCTTGGAAGACCAGAGAGGCGTGAGACTTTGTCAATCTACTTTCTCTGTTGCCTTGACTGAAAATCCCTCTTACCCATGAAGAAAGAAGTGAAATCTCCAGTCTCTTCTGCACGCAACAGGCCTGTGCGAAAACAAAGAGGGGCAGATGAAGGGGCAGCAGGATGTACCTGGCTTAGAATGGCAGCTTGGTCACTGGGTGACCCCTCTGAGAATCAAGCTTCTCCATTTGTATATTGAAGAAGACTGGATAAGAAGATGTCCAAGATCCCTTCAAGATCTAAATCTGTGATCCTATGACACTAATTAGATTCAAGATGAATTCGGTCTCATAAGAAAGCCACTTTGGAGCAATCAACACAATCGCTAAAAGCGAACACTGCTGCTTTTTATAAATCACAAATCCTAAATAAGTTCTGTGTTGTCACAGATGTTTGTAGTCATCTTCCCCCTCCATCACTCTTTTTATATATTTATATAAATATAAAACATATTTACGTGTATTATGATTATAATACATTTATACATTTTTATATATTCCCGGTCATGTGGCATGATGGATAAAGAGCCAACGTTAGAGACAAGAAAGGACATGTCCTAACTGTATGACCCTGGAGGAATCACCCCTCTTCTCTCAGGGCTCCAGGAAACAATGAATGGCAAAGAAGGTGCCACCCTACCATTGGTGGGAATTTTCTCAATCAGGGAGTTCCTGATGCCAGTGAAAACCACATGTCCAGTCCCTACCTCTGTCCTAATTAATGTTCAGCATAGCCACCCTTTTCATAGCCAATTTTCAGTGCCTATGGGAAGGGCAAGAGACAAGGAACAAAAATGACAACTCACAGGGCCTGTTTTCTGGCTTCGACCTCTCAACTGTGAGCCCCAGTGAATGTGGAAGCAATGTAAATTACAGAAATGAAAAATAAAGAGTATGTAAAATGTTATTTGTATATGACAGCTTAAATAATTTAAATCTCTAACTCACTTACCTCCCTAATAGATTTAAAATGAGGATCCCACCCGGGCAGATGAAAGGTGTTGCAAAAATTTAAACACTCAGAATCTGTATTTTGCTTATTTTATATAAAATAAGAAACCTGATTAGCTGGTTTCAGAGTGCAGCATATTAAAAAGCAGCAGATTTGAGGTTAAGCATCCCGATCTCTCCAAATGCTTATACCATGAGTCACAGAAGTGTGGTGCTGCTGGAGGTAGAAGGAAAAACCTATGTTGGAGTCGTGCTGCTGACCTCAGTACAGCTAGATGCTGAGCCTTCTGAAGCCTCAGTCTCCTCACCTGTAAAGTGGGAATCATCCCAACTGTGGTACTGACTTCACAAGATTAGTGTGAAGATAACAATGAAGTCATGTATGGAAAACAACGTAACAAAACTGAATGTGATAGAAACATGAACAGACATGAACAAATACAAACAGATAGTTGGCTATGAGGATGATAAATAACCAACAGGGGAAAAAAAGGGAAAAAAAAACACCTTACAACTGCTGACATTTAAAACGGCAATTTTCATTTACCTAGAAAATTCATTTATTCCCAGGTACCACACTCTTTAACCATGTAAGATCAACTGCCTTTCTATACTGATGCTGACTCAAACAACAATTATCTGACTTTAGCTCCTATGCTCCTAAAACAAACAGGCAACACGCTGACTAAAGATCCACTCATTTTTTGCAGAATTGTTCCCTTGTAAAAGCAAAATATTAAATAAAAGCTAGTCTTTCAAAACTGTCCAAATCAAGGAATGATAAAGAAAGCCTTTTCAAATTCTCCCAGTAGCCTCATTTCTCTAGTAACAGTGGAACAAGAGAAAATGTCTAGATATAGAAATAACCAAATATTGTCATTTAACATGAATCGCCCCAGGGCTTGGGTCCAAATTCAGGTGAACTGGGATGACTTAGAAGAAGCTTTAATTCCTTTGCATCATGGATGTCACATGCCCTAGAACCAAGATACTGGTCAGTGACTCATCTGTGGATGTACATCCAGGAGAGGAACAGGGCCACTGTTCCATTACCATCAGAGTCACAAGCTGGTCCCCAGCATCACCAAGTTTTCAGCATTCTCCAATTACTTCTTCAAGAAATTAAGGGAAGTTGCTGGGTTTTCCTAATGAAGAGATTAGCATTTTGAGAGGATATTTATTTCACGCTTCATTTTTTCTTTCCCCAGTCTACAGGAAGAGACAAGGAGGGCTGATGATTCTCCTCCTCTGTAGCCCCACCCAGTTTTCGACATTCTTCTCTTTTCAGAATTTGACCCTCCCCTATTCAGCTCCCACTCCCTCCCATCCCCTCCTCCAGCTCTGAGGACAGACATCAAACAGCTGCGCTAATCTCTCTCCCCCAGTTGCTGGTAGAGAGATGGAACAGCAACAACTCCCCAGCTGCCTGCCTGCAGGGGATCCCAGGAATCCACCCCAGGCTGCACACAGAACTCTAACACCCGGCTGGACTTTTCAGCCTCAACTCAAAGGGCATCAGGAGTCTGACCAGTTTCACAAAGAGCTTATGTAAGCATGAGCACAGAAACTGGAGAAGTCAGAGGCTTTACCCTGCGCACAGCAAAAAACCTGGAGAAAGGGTCCCTTTCTAGTAGAGAGAACCCAGGATTTCTGGCACATCAGACAAAAATAAATGTCTTGCAGGTACCCAGCTCCATTTGGCCATTTTCCTCTTTATATTGCCCATCCGACTCCCAACTTTGCCCCACTCCCTGGATGAGGAGAGCGGCTGGAGAATGCTTCATTATATTTCCTCTATTAGGATTTTGCTGTAAGGGCACAAGGCTGTGTGCACTCCCAATACCACATTAGCTTTCTTTGTACCTAGATCAATCTGTAAATTTAGAAGGGGAGATAGAGGAATAGGACCTCTGGCTGACTGTAGGAGCTGCTTCTGACAATCCCACCTTGAGGCTCCCCCAGTGCTCCATTTTCATTGTAATTTAGGAGAATCTAGAGCTTCTATAAGGTTCTTCAACTTCACAGCTTCTCTACCTTCTCATATAACAACTTTTCAGCCTTGAGCACATGGCCTAATTTACCTTTTCTCAGAGGCACTGATGAAAGAAAAGGCTGGATAAGCCTATCTCCTTCTTTATCTTTTAACCCAGGGGTCCACAACATTTTTTGCATTGTAGATCAAACGTAATGTTTTTAAATGCATAAAATGCGTTAAGATTACAATAAAAACCATTTATGTGGAAATACAGTTATCGAAGAAAACTGTTTAAGTACAAGGTCCTCAGTTTAAGAGCTTCTGCCTTAGACTGACTGAAGCTTTTGTCTTGAAAATTCCATCCCCTCAAACAAGACGAATCCAAAAACATATAAATAAAATAAAGCCTTAGAACAAGATAGCACAGGACTCCGGCAAATAGCTTATTTTCCATTAGAGGTCATAGTGCAAGGCACCAACAAAGGAAATAAAAAAAAATGACAGTCACACTTTGGCCATAAAGATCACCAAGAGCCTCATAGCATCACCTTTCAGGAGAAGTCCTGAACAGTCCTTAAATTAATAAAACATTTGCTACTTTTAAATGCCAATAAACTGTTAATAACCCCAACTGCCTTTTGGTAGGCAGTCCTAAATCATGGTCAAATTTTTAATAATCCCATCTTCAACTTTCTGAGCCATATGAAAAAAAAGATTTATGCCTTCGTGCATCCCACCCCCTGCTCACAACCCAGACACCTAAGTCACGGTGGGCAGCAAACACAACGGTTCCCCAGGTGAATTTCCCAATCCCGCCTTAGCTCTGGACACTCCTGCCGTAGCAATGCTCTTCCTGTCATCATCCCGGTCTATTCTTATAGCTGTGCTTGATACCCAACAGAATGTACCATGTACAGCAAAATCCTCTTTTGCATGTCCCTGCACAACGAAGCTTCTCATTCTGAATGTCAGCCCTCTGTCTGGCCCACCTCTTTGTCTCTCCTTTTCTTCTCAGGCTGGAAATCAATTGCCAGTCACCCCTATGCACCGTCTATGGTATATAACCAGGCCCACTAACACTAGAGTGTTTTCCAAAGTACATAATTGGGGGCAGCTAGGTGGCGCAGCAAGTAGAGCACCAGCCCTAGAGTCAGAAGGACCTGAGTTCAAATCCGGCCCCAGACACTTGACACACTTACTAGCTGTGTGATCTTTGGCAAGTCACTTAACCCTAATTGCCCTGCCTTCCCCTCTGCAAAAAAACAACAAAAAAAAAAAAACAACAAAGTACATAACTGGTTATATCTTGTTTTTGTTATATAGTAATAACATACTGCTGATGCGCAATGCAAGGAGGAACAAGAAAATAGGCTCCCCACTTAGCTGGGGTAGAGTCATTCCTCATGTTCGGTATAGACTTGAATTGTCTATGGATGACGGACCCACACTGCCATAAGGAGTGGGCTTTATAAAAGCACAGACCAAGAGGAGTCCTTAGTTACAGAACAGTCCTTTAATTTCCCTAGTATCATCACTGACTGCTTTTGGCACTCCTACTACCTTGCAACACTTGTCTATAGAGCTGCCTCTAATATAAAGAAAGCTCTCCTTGCTCTCAACATGGGTAGGAGCCAACCTGCTTCTACCTAGGCAAAGTCAAAAGCCAGGGTGTGGCTTCCAGGGAGTTCAACAGGATGAAAGACTGCCTGGAGGGGCCATATCCATGAAGAAGCCACAATACTTCTTCAGTCAACTCTTCAAAAACAATGAGCACATTATGGTGTAGCTAACCTGTAACCATTACATAGCCGTGCTTCTAACCCTTTTCTTCCCAGGGCCAAAGGCAGGGTCCTTTATAGCTCCTTTCATTTCTACCACTGTCCCTTGCTCCACCATAGGATTATTATCACAGTGATTTACATTCAGAGAGTGGTTTGTAATTTGCTCACAACAACCTTTTGACATGAAGTGTGGTTTGATGGAAAAGGAACTGGGCTTGGAGACAGAGTAGTAAGACTTGGATGTCAGCTCTGATAGTCATATGGGTGACTATGGGCAAGTCACTTAAACTATTTGAGCCTTAGTTTCTTCTGGATAAGATTACCCCTAAAGGCCCTTTCACTAGCATTCCATTATACCCAGGTCTCTCAAATCCAAGTCCAATGATATTTCCACCACACTTAGTTATGGCTGTTCTGAATGGGAACCACAAAATGCATTTTCACCTTTGATAGGTCCGATGGTTTATTTAATTAGCATATCTAGAATGACCAGCCAACATGAACATGCATTGTTTAATGTCAGTAGTTATGCTGGCCCAGGCACTTCCTTCTGTCCTTATTCCATCTGCCTCTGCAGACTCAATCAGCCAATCAACTCAATATCTACTATGTGTCACAGACTGGAAATAAGACAAAAATGAAGCACTCCCCACCAACTTCCAGAAACTTACTTTCTATCAAAATTTTTTTGAAAAGTTAAAAGAGATGCGGGAACAGAAATTTTCCCCAGAAAGAAACCAATGAGTTACAAACAAATATTAATTTAAAAAAAAAAGTTTTAAGGGGCAGCTAGGTAGTGCAGTAGAGCACAGGTTCTGGATTTAAGAGGAGCCGTGTTCAAATCTGACCTCAGACACTTGATGCACTTACTAGCTGTGTGACCTTGGGCAAATCACTTAACCCCAACTGCCCTTCCTTCCCCTCTCAAAATTTTTTAATTTTCATGGAGTTTCAGTTTTGTAGCTAGAAAACAGGGACTCAGGAAATTAAGAGAGGAGTCAAGCATGATGTTTCATTCCCTAAAAGATATGATATTTCTATATTTATAAACAAATTACACGGGATTTCTCTGATATCCAACAACTACCTGACCCATGAGGTTACACACAGGTTCGATGACGGCAGTAATTTTCAAGGCAAGGGAGACTCTTTTGCTTGTGGTCCTCTGATAAGAACTTTCTAAAATAAAGGTGTACAAAAGTGCAGAGTAACAACTAGTATAACTAACTTTGGAATTCTGGTTCAGATAGTCATTTCAGAATGAATGGACAGAAGCAGAATTAGGGAGTGCTATATTCTATTTTTGTTTGGGTACTATGTGACATTAGCTAAGTCATTGTATCTCCTTATGCCTCAAGTCAGCAGGCTGTAGAATTATCACGATATTTACAAACCACCTTCCTACCTCATAAGGACGGAGATTCTCAGGTTCTCTGACTCCTCGAAAGGTCCTAAACTATGAATATGACAGGAAAAGGATTTTCTTTGTAAAAGCTACTACTACTGGGAAATAGGTCACAACACAATTGGAAAATTGTCATCCCCCTAATCCTGCCACCTTTCCTCTCCCTTTTGGAAACTGATGCTCAAAGTAGGTAAGTGGTCCACACAAGACCTTATTTTTCCTTGTGACAGAAAAGCAGTATGATATTATGATTAAGGATAATGATGTCTGACATGGTTCTGAGCTTCCATACAGTTGGTCTCGCCTCAGCAGCAAACAGGCATTAAAAACTTTTGTAAAAGCTTTTCATTTCTAGAGCTATGATTAAACATATATCTCTAGAAATCAAATTTTGTGAGAATACTAACTGGGAAACAAACTAACAAACCCTGAGACATCCATTTTTTCACAAGCATAAAGCTACCTCCCAAGAAAATAAAATAAAAATTTACAACTACTTGTAAACATTTACCATCTTTTCCGCTTGACATGGTTTCTGATTTTCAAGTTTCCCGGCCCATTTCCAAAAACTATATACCTCTGAGCAAGGACCAGTCTGCCTGATAATTATTTTAAAAGATAATTTTAATTAATGTTACTTTATTTATGGCAATGGCTAAGTTCCAGAGTCTCATTTCTAAGTGTCTGTAAGACACAGCTACGTGAATATCCCACCTAAAGTTCAAGGTGCCCAAAACTTGCTTCCCCTTATGGATTTCCCTATTTCTGTTGGGGGTAAGCACACTTGCCCAGCCTTTCAGGTTTAGAAACTCTCTGAAGACATCTTTGATTCTTCTTCCTATCTCACTTCCCACATTCCACCATCTGCCAAGTCCTGTCACTTCTACTCCTCAGACATCCCTGATGTGGAGTCCAACCTCTCTATGCCTCAGATAGCCATCCATCCACCTAGACTACGGCAACAGCTGCCTAAGCTGGTTTCCCATCTCTATTCTCTGACCCCTTCCAAGCTAACCTAGCCTTCTGACCACTGGCAGGCTTGATTTCTTTATGCACAGATCTCATTTGGCCATTTCTTTACTCAGAATCCTCTTACGGTTCCATTCTTATTCTATAAGCTGGCAACAAACAACCTATCCACCCCAGCCTCAGAACTGAATACTAATCCTTACTATGTACCCTATACTGCTCCATGATAGCTCACAATCCCTCAGACTTTTGTGCTTTCCTGTCTTCTTTTGCTCAAGTCCAACACTATTTCCAATACTCAAAGCATGTCACCCACTCTATAAATGTTACCCACTCTATAAAGCCCAGTTCAAATGCCTCCTTCTCAGCAATGTTGCCTTCTGGGACTCCTCCCACTGACTGAACTTTTGCTGAATAGAGCTCAAAGCTCAAAGGTTTTGCTAACTCTCCTGTATTTGTTTTGTATTGCAATCTTTTGTATTTGTGCCAATTCATTCTACTTGACTATTAAACACAGAATCCAGGTTTGTGTTTTATTTCATTTCTGTATTATTCCACGACCTAATACAGTGCTTTGCACGTGGAAAGTGCTTAATAAAAAGCTGTTAAATCAACATTTCTGTGAACTTGAGAAATTAAATATAAGCATGTATGTGTATGTGAATACGTATGTTCATATATTCTATAAAACAAAACAAAAAAACCCTGCAGGAAGAACTTAATACTGCCAATGCTTCAAGATAAAATTCATTCTTTTTTGTTGCTGTTCTAACATATTTAATTAAGAAGACCATCGCTTCCGTAGAACAGCATCAATGGAAAAAATGGGGATGCTACCTCCAAATCATAGTGATGGACAACATGACAGCCTATTGACAAAGTCATCCGTTACAGAAGGGAACCAAAGAGAAGTGCTTCAATTTAAATCCAATCAAGATTACTGAAAACTAATGAAAAGATCAAATGACTATTTTATTACATAATTGTTCCCTCTTCGAGCTTCCATGTTTCTTCTAGCCTTTGCTTAAAACAAACAAAAAAACAAGCCCCCTTCCCCGACAAAACACACACACACATACACACCCATACACACATACACACCAACACACACTTCTTTAAAAAAAGCAATTTAAGCAAATTTTGGGCAAAATGCTATTTGTGGCATGTGCAAAATATCATGCAAAGATGCCAAGGTCTGTTAAGTAAGCGAAGTAACTGCATTAGATCCTTTCCCTACCTCAGGGAGTTATCGGGATGGGTCTCCATGTGAGTCTCCAAGCCATACTTGCAAACGAATTCCTTGAAACACACTGGGCAGTGAAAAACTTCATCTGTTTTCTTCTCTGCGTCACCTGATTGAGAATCCTCTACCACCTTAAAAATAGAATAAGAACCAAACATGAGCCAGCTCTCATGGAGTCTTCCCAAGCAAGTCCACTTGCTTCAGGAAAGACCAAGGGACACTAGCTGACAAAGAAAGCCAGTCTACTACTCTGTGATTGGATTTAGGCTAAGTGTAGAGAGTAGGACGGTAAAGTAGGTGGTAAAGAGAGAGAGTAGGGTGGTCAAATAGGTGGTAAGAAAGTCCTCACTCACATTTTTCTCTGTAAATGTTGCCAACTAAGTCATTTGAACACATCAGGAGGAGGTCAGGTGTCTGTAAACAACATACACACAAAAACTCCTTTCTGAAGGCATTTTTAACAATACCATATCGGTAAGAACATGTTAAAAACCAAGATTAATACTGGATGGAGACACAACAGAAAGTCAGATTAATTAGAACTCCCTGTCAACAGTCATAAAAAGGATGAAAAGCCAGAAAGCAAGAATGAGTTAAAATTTAGGCACACTAATTGTGGTACTGGGCAACACAAAAGACCTTCTTGGCAGGTGTTAGCTCTTCTTTCTCCGAGTCAGCCTCCTGACTTAGTTTCCTTTTGGAGGTCATCCGCCTGCGTTTCAGTGGGGATGGGGGTGTTGTGGTCGTGGTACTGTTGGGATCCTTCTCATGAATCTTCATATGTCTGCAGAGAAAAACCCAAAAAAAATTCTGTTTTAAACCACAAAAATTCACTTCAGGTATCATTTTCTGATTTTAAATTCTTAAAAGGAGTATTGAAATGTTTTACAGCCAAAGTCCAAATGTGATTAATCGAAGAATTTAACATAATTTACACATATGCTTTAATTTATTTCAAACTTAGAAACTTTCCTAGCTTTTTCTATGCGCTTCCTTTCTTTTCTACTTGTGGCAAAGCTTAAACAAAAAGCAATGGAATTTCTTGCTGTATGTAAGATGTTATTCTTTAATGCAATTAACATCAACAATGTAAATAAATTAGTTTTTTTTTTAAGCTGGAGACACAATAGACTTTACCGGCATTCAAAATTAACATTAATTACTGCTGTCCTAAGGAAAAGGGGGGAAATGTGCTAAGATCGAAAGATATAAAGACCTAATGGAGTCAAAGGGCTCAGGTTTGAATTCAGATTCCATTACTTGCTACCTTGATAACCCTGGGAAATTCCAGGAAAAGAAAAATTTAAACTATTTCAAGAGAAAGAATAGCACACAGTTAACCAGAAAGACGACATCTGAAAAAATATTTTTTAATAAAAGTCATATTACTCAGCAATTTCCAAATCCAGAAGTGGTTTAAATAAAAAGATAACTTAAAGAATTAAACTAAACATAGAAATTTCTGTAAAAACAAGACAAAGATCTGAAAATGCTCTATTACTTCAAAAATTAAAGCTTGAGGTTGGGGCAGGGTATTGGTTAAGTAATATACCTACTGTTCTGGTCATTTGAAGATAATTCTGACCATCAGTAGGGATATGCTCTTTGATGGTTTTATGTTTGAAATCATGTGGTGGTTTTGCTTTGATCTGTTCATACTCTATCATTTGGCCTCTCTCGACCACGGGCAGGCAGGCAGGCAGGTGGGACAGCATTCAGAAGAGTCTATACATACATGGAGCACAGTGAAGCGAAATATCCCATAGAGTTATCAAACATAGGCCCATGGCCCCAATAGCATCATATTGTAACCGGAATTGAGAAATTTATGGTTTATGTTCAGCTGAAGCCACTAAGACACAATTTGGAGTCTTCGAAGTTTTCTCATCACCAGCACCCAACCATCCCACCTCATTTGACAACATACCCAAATTCTACCTCTCACCAATATCTACACTTGCCCATACCTAACATCAGATAATTAACAACATCTGGCCCATCCTCCAGAGTTAGTATACATGTTAGGCCTATTAAAAACAGCTCAGCTGGACATTTCTTAAAGGAGACAGCCTGCATAAGCTGCTCAGCAAAATCATTGCAAAAATGGGAAAACCAAAGCTCTTGTTCCCATGTGACATCAACTTTTAATTTATAGTAACCTGTCTTCCCCAAAAGCACGTAACTCCTGCTAAGTATTGGATGTGTACCAAGCACAGAGAAGATCTCTTAAGTGTTGGTGCTAATAGAAAATCTTTACTCCTTACTTTGGGGAACACAATATTAGCCAAATGAATTTTTTAAACAATAGTACAATCTTTCCATACGTCTCTCTTTGCTCACAGAATCACGTGGATCTTATATGTATAACCCAGAAAATGACTATAAATAATTAAATTTTTTAAAAGGTGGTAACCATAGCTTTGAATTTTACTGCCTAAATCAAAACTACTGACATCTTGACCATCTATGTTACTGGAAATACACAATTATTTACTTTAAAAGAACTCCAAACAAGCAGTTTTCAGGTTACATCACTGGAGTCTGTAGACCTCTGGGGGTGATCTTATCCTTTGGAAGACTTGGGCAATGGACTTCACTTCATCAAGTGCCAAAAGAAACAACTCAAGACTAACAAAATCCCAAGGTATACAGAAAGGAAAAGGAGTTTTCATCTTCCCACACTACAGCACCAAAATGGTTCTATTTCCTGAAAAACCCTGCTTAAGTGGCATTAAACAGCGTCAGAAACAGGTCTACAGCCACCATCTTTTCTTAGAAACTTCTTTTGTTAGAAGGGAGAGAACGAGGCCTCTGAAAAGCAGGTCAGGAGGGAAAGAGTCAGAGAGATAGATCAGAAGACAGATAAAGAGACAGATGGACAGCATGGCCTACTGGAGGGAGAGGGAGAGGAGATAGGGAGAGGAAAAGGGAGAGAGAGACTGAGACAGACAGACAGACAGACACACACACACACACACACCAAGACACTGAAAGACAGAGAAAGTGTGTGTATACAGCAGGTGACCTTGAGCAAATCACTTAAAACTTGCTGGGCTGTATCTCCTTTGTAAAATAACAGAATGGCAGCTGTTCAAGATTCTTTCCAGTTCAGAAGTCCTACAAATCTAGATTTCTCTTTCTTAAACAATTTAGGTCCATAGTGTACCGCCATGCTTTGTTTACCTACCCCTGCCACCCCTCCTTTCAGAGAGCTTGAAAAACTAGCTCTTGACAAAAAGACTAATGAAGTGTTTATTATTATTAATGTCTCTACTTTCTACTATGCTAATGTCTGTGGGTGACATCAAGGGCAACCCCACAAGGCCATCTGTAACATTAACAAAGGGCAATCAATAAGAGGAATTGACATTTATCTAATACATTCATACACTGACCATCTATGTCATTTAGAACCTCACAATAGCCCTGTGAGGTCAGTGTTGTTATGAGCTCTAGGAAACTATTTCGGAGAGATCAAATAACTCAAGACAGGATTCAAACCCAAGCGTCTCATGACTCCAAGTCACATGTTCTTTACACTTTTCCCATGCTAGCTATGGCAAGCTTTGAAATGCTACCTTTTCTCCCTCCCTGGCAAGACCACTGTCTCCCTCACAGAGTTGAACCCAGTTGTACTACGGCCAAACGCCCTTGGCCAGTATCTAACCCATAGTCAGGTTATCTGGTTCAAGTTCATAACTATATAGATGAAGAAGCAGAGATGCAGAGAGGTGAAAAGAGTGTAAGGTAGCTCCAAAGTGATAATGTGAAAGGGAAATGCCAATGTGGGGATGGATGAATGTGCCTTTGAGACGTTTGTGATTTCATATTTTGCAAATAGGAGGGCTTAAGTCAAGATGAAATTAAGATATCTGGCCAAAGACATATGCCACCACTTCCGCAAAGCCTTTCCCCTGCTAATGAGCCTTCTGAACCACATCTCTTGCCCCCGCCCTCCCCAGTCCCAAGTCTGATGTAACATTTATAAAACTTAAAGAAGGTGCCAGGAATTAGGCAGTGAAAGGGTCTTTAATACCAATAAGAGTTATATACCCCGCTAGAGTATAGGTTCCATGAGAACATGTCACCCAGCACTTTAGCATAATGAGCTGCAGAGAACATATGGTTCATAAGTATTCACTGGCATTGAACCTTCTCGGCTTTAGTCACATATAAATAATAAAGCAGATGGAGTAAAAATTTCAAGTTCCGGTGGTCACTGTGACAGGCCTGGCTTCTAATAACCTGGTCCTACAGCATGGTGCAGCAGGACAGGATTATTAACATACTGAAACTAACTTACTTCTAGTGTAAATCTTGACTATAATAGTTGTCTCCAATATTCTACAGGAAAAGTGGAAATTCAGCAAAGTATGGAGACAGCAGAATTCTGGGATACAACCAGGATATGGTATTGATGGGAAACCAGACAGAACCCAAGCCAGACAAGCAAACTAGGGAGGGCTGTGTTACCTTAGCCTAGTAGGCAACCAAAGTCTTTCCTTAGAACTACCCTGTGTGCTTCCTAGGGAGCAAGACAGCCTCCAAAGGGGTCACTTAAACTGTATGAGCCTGGAGGTAGAGGGAACCATTTGGGGTCACCTAACTCCTAAGTAGGGGAGCTAGGAGGAACGTCAGGCTCTGCTCCAAGGTGGCCAAGCCCCTGCTTCATTACATAAAAGCTGTGCATTTCACATCAGAAAGCAAAGCTGGTCAGACTCTTCTTTTTCAGACTTCACACCATCTTTCCATTTCCACCTTTAGTGTCCCTTTGTTAGCTCCAGAAAAATCAAATATTCCGTTGGTCTAACATATTCCTCTGTCTTACTGAGGAGGGGGACGGGGAGATGTTATGTGTGTGTATGAGTTGGAGGGGAAGATGTGAGGAAAGCAAAGTGAGGGAAAAGAAAAAAAGGTTTGGGCACTTTAGCAAGCTCTGTACTGGCCAAAAAAATTCTTGATACCCTCCTCCAATTTTCAGTTATACTCTAGTGTGGTTAAGGCTCCAGGTGTTTGCTAAAACATTTGATAGGTTTTTCCAATGTTTCCAGCCCAACAGCAGCAACTACTTTTGTAAGCCCAATTCACTCAACACTTGGGCCAATTTTAACTGCTAAGATCTGTGAATTTCAGTTAAATTCTGAAATCGAATCTGCTGCGATCTCTCTTAAGAAGCTGGTCTACCTTACTGTCTAGCTAGCTCCTTACAATTGGCATTCCAACAATTGCTATTCATACCCTCACAAAATGTCTACAATAAATGGGATAAAAACATTATTAGGATGCAAAGTAACAGTAGCTTCTCAGCATGGCCAGAAGGAAGAAAGAAAATTAGAAAAAAAAATCCCATCAACTGTATTAAGCTCCAGGCCCAAACTATGTGTTCTCCAAATTTCAAGTGCTGAATCATGTGACATCAGTTCAGTAATTGTGGTTCTTTGGAAATCTATCCAAGCAGCTGTGAATCCACCTAATCATGCTATCGTCATATGTAAGATAGGAGAGCTGGTCTTGAGATCCAAGTTTTCTGCAGCCCAAGGCTGACAATTTGCCTACACTGATATGAGAATTTGTTAAATTTGTTTGAGAATTTGTTAAAACGTTTTGATGAAATCAAGACAGACTATTGAGGTTGTAACATTCTCCTGAACCTATCCAGTTAACATATATGTATATTAAAAAATAACATTATTTTATAATATAGATATATACATACATATATATGCATATATATATATATATATGAAACAATTGTTTTGCATATTTTAATGCATTTATGTTAACTACTAGTGACTCTTTCTCTAGGCTCACAAGTCACTGACAAATTAAACAGATACTAGAATTCTGCCAGAGATTGCTGTCAAGCACGCTGCTCTATAGAAGGAGGGATTTCATGAATGTTCCCCAGCACTCCCTCTCTCACCCCTAAATTAGAGGTCTTTGCTCAAGTCATAATGCACATTCAGCAATCTTCATGATTCCTCAAAAATATTACTGACAAGAGATCTATAATACCATCAGCAAGTTGTTCTTCTTCCTCCCCATTGCCCTGGAACTAAGTCTAAGCCTGGAAAAAATAACTCATTTAAAACAGCTCTATATCTATCTAAGACTCTGCTTTCCTCTTAATGAGATTTGCATTGCCCTTTATAATTGAAGTTCATTTTCCCTAAAGTAGAAAATGTCAACAGTAATTAAGGGGTTTTGATTTCCCTAAGCCATTTGTAAACATTATGTCATTTCACTTTTAATTTGGAGGAAGAGTAGTACCTAAGTGTAAGCTTCTTGTATGAATTAGGCAAATCTCTTCACTTCTTTGCCTCAATTTCCTCATCTGGAAAAGAGGTTGGACAAAATAAGCTACCTAGGTCATTTCTAGCTCTAATCCATGATACCCTTGCTCAGAATTTAACTTTTAAAAAGCTATCTTGGTAACACTTCTACACTTTTTGCTAATTCTGGCCTTCAGCTTTCCTGAATCTATTCTTATAGTTAATTCAGTGCACTCTATTATAAGGCTGACCATGAAATTATAATTTTTTTTTTTAAATTTTGGCCACAGCCACCCATGAAGTCACATTTCATAATAGGGAATTAAGAAGAAGAAGAAAAAAAAGGAACATACTACCTCTGCCCTCAGAGAGTTTACTCTTTTGACACATTACTGATTCTGCAAAATATCTCTTGGATTTGTGCATTCTTCTTCATTTCTGCTACCACTCTAGTCCTAGCCTATATTGCCTTACTCATAATTTACTAAGACCTCCTAACTGGTCTCTTTTCCTCAAGACACTTCCTACTGCAATTAATTTTTGGTGTACCACTGTCAAACTAATGGTCCCCAATCACTATTTACAATGTAAGTTAAAGCTTTAAGACTATTTCCCCACTCAATTCAATAAATACTATCTGAAAGAGCACAGAATTTCCCCATTAGAAAGAAGTTCAGGTTATCCAGTCCAATGAATAAATAATGATGAAAAATGCCTGACAAAGGAATTAACATATAATTTCTAATTTTCCTTCTTAAAAAAAAACTCCCTCCTTTATACAATCTAAATATCTTAAGACCATTTCCTTCGGTCTCATCTTCAGTGGAAAGAGAACATTTAGTCATCTGCATAAAATCTTGGAATGACTAGGATTCAGCGCCACTCATGCTAAATGAAAATAATATTCTGATTGCCTAAATGCCAAGCACACCATGTGACAAAACGGAACGGCTGTTGCCTGGAATCCTAATGCAGTCCCTCTATTACAGGCCACAGGATCACAGAAGCAAAGATTTGGAGCTTGAGGGGTCATCCCAGGCTATCTTGTCCTAACGAATGAGAAATGGGAAGGCCACAGGGGTTAAGTGATTTGCACAAGGACATAAGGGCAGTGAGTGGTCAGTCAGGATTCAGATTCAGGTCCTCGAATTCCAAACTGACCACCCTTTCCATTGTATCACACTGTTCAGCAAACAGTCGATTCAAGAAGACAATACTCTTACTACTGTGTCGATAAATCTCAGAGAAAAATATATCTTGAGTAATTTCACGTTACACGGGTCTCTGCGCTAAAATATACAGCATCTAAATCCTTACCTCTAGGAACAATCCATCAATAGTAATTTTTTTTTTTTTTATGTAGAGGCCCTTCCCTAAAGCCAGAAGTTCTCAACCTGGGATTTATGAATTAGATAGACAGACAGAGAGAAATACCACATGGATATATATAAAGATAATTTTTCATTGTAATTAGTTTCCTTTGCAATCTTATATATTGTATGTATTTAAACACATTACTTTGAGAAGGGGTTCATTAGGCATTAGACTGCCAAAAGGGTCCATGACACGTAAAAGGATAAGATTCCCTGTTCTAGTCCCCGACCCTTGGCATTATGGTAAGGGATAGGCTACACCATCTCCACCTTCCCAAGCCTAAATATAGCTCTTAGCTGTAGCTCCCCATTTAGCCTCTCTCTCTCAGAAGTCAAGGCCTTCTCAATCTGGCTCCCAGGCACACTCTCACTCTTAGGCCATGCTTCTGTTTTTACCTAATGCAGTCTGCATTAGTGAACACTGGAATAGTCTGTATCCAACCCTTACATGTTCTTATGGGCCCTTTACAACACCTTTCTCCCTGACTCAAATCTTAGAGCTGTGTCACATAGACAGTTCACCTAAGTAAGTTCTCCTAGAGAGAGATGGCCTCTATTTTAAGAGAGAACTCGTCCCTTGAAGATCAACTCTTCCCATATTTCTGGACACTGCTGGCAATGATAGCAGAAAAGTATGGAGAAGTGAAATACTGCATAGCCTATTAGGAAGCTATAAATCAATGCAATGCAAAATTAAAAGGGTATACTGAAAGAGACTTAATCGTAACCTCTAAACCCCACCAGAGACAGTGACTGGCCCAAGGTCAGATTATTATAGGAAGAAGAATCTGAAACTACCTTGTTTTGGCCTCAAAATCTATTGTTCTTTCTACAGCCAAGACAGAGAGAGACAGGCAGGCCTTGTCTCCACCACCCATTTTCCAATAAAGAGCATTCCTCCCCCATTGGGGAATTCTATTGTCTTTCTCTAACCATCTATACAACCTGAAACTACATTTGCAATCATAGCATCACAGTTTTAGAGCTGAATGGGTTCCAAAATTTCATCTAGTCTAATCTCCTCATTTTACAGAAGATCCAGAAAACTTAAAATGACTTGCCCAAGGTAACAAGTGGGAAAGTCATGTTTTGCACCAAGAGACTCACATTGCAAGTCTAGCATTCTTTCCCATAAGCCTCATATTCTAGGCTTCAAAACACCATGTAGGAATTCCAACTCTCACAACTGCTTTTTGAAAATATCCTTCTGCCATACTCATTATCAGAACTCACCAAAACAACAAATCTGTAAAGACAAGGAGGTCTGACAAAGAATACCATAACAACAACAAAAAAAAAAAGTAAAATTGTTCCTAGATCTTCAAAACTAAAGTTTTGACTTTTTTTTTTTTTGCTGGGGGAAGATGGGAAATAGTAAGTTCTATCCACCACTATAGAGAAAAACCTCAGAAGTGGTATTACTGTTACCCAAAGCTTTAAACCTATTTTTCAACTAAGTTACCTGTACAGCATCAGTGTCCCTTACCTCACCAATTCAAGTTCCTTAAAGGTAGAGGCTTGTCTTAGTTTCTTCTGTACAGTGCCAGGAACATAGTAGGTACTTGTTTATTGACTGACTAATCAACTTTTAAGCCACGAGTAGAATGCTACAATGAATTTAGTCAAAGCTATACATCATTCTGATGTCTTCGATCAAAATGGTATAAACAAATATCGTACAATGTATATCCTGGATTAACATTTCCTTCAATCATCAGACTAGAACATCTACATTTTTTTTTAAACCACAGTATTTACTACTGAAATCACTGAATTCTCCCTTTACCCAATATACTTTTTTTTGGGGGGGGGGGAGGGGAAGGGGGGAATTGAGGTTAAATGATTTGCTCAAGGTCACACAGCTAGTAGTGTCTGAGGTCAGATTTAAACTCAGGTCTTCCTGATTCCAGGGCCACTGCTATCTACAGTACCACCTGGCTGCCCCTTTCCCAATTCTTCAGGCCAGGTACCAAACAAAAAGAAATAGCAAAGTTTCCTTTTCAACCAAGATAATAACAACAAAATTAGGGAGAAGGTGGGTCCAAAAAATAAATCCCTTGGACACTTTGGAGGAATTTAACATATCACTAAGAACAGAATCACCCACTGGAAATTGGTGCAGATGGTAGGTTCTCAAAATACTTCTAAGCTATTATCTAATTACAACCACAGGCTCAATCTCAGAAGATAGCCAGATAATTCCAGTTATCTGTGAACCTTTAAGGTCATAATTTCCTTATGGATGTTACCAGAGGCCCAATGATTCTATTTTGAATGGCACTATAAGGAAGTAAAAAAAGCTCCGTTTATTATCAGTCAAGATATATACCGCCTGACAACTGAGCAAAAAACTATACAACTGACCCACTGAACTGAATTCAACAGGTCCAAACAAGTTTTAACAAATTATAACTATGTTTCCCTTTTCATTGGAAAGTAACTTCCCCCAGGTCCCCCCTCCCCAACAAAGTCTTTTGGTAACACTGGGAGAGGCCAGGTGAACATGAGAGTAGGAGAAAATATTTTAGTCATACAAGTTGCCTTTCTGCCCACGGGAAAAAGAGCCTATGGTGAGAGTCAGCACATGTTTTTGGAGAAAAGTTTCTGAGAATATAGGTGAGCAGGAGAGTGGAGAGGTGGTGTTTGTGTGAAATGCTTGATTTGATTAACATTGACAACGAATGAGATGGAATTGCCATTGGGAAGAGGTGAGGAGAACAGCCTGAGTAGCGAGTGGCCGGGGAGGGGTTGAGAGGGAAGGCTAGCAGAGTCAAAGAAGAGCTTCCCAACGCTGCTCCACCTATGCTTTCCAACTGGCTCAGAGGCACCCTCTAGTAATTCAAGTGTTGTGCTAGTCCAGTCATGCTCATCCAGCAGGCAGGTCAGCCTGGCAGTGTGAAGAGAGCTGGGTATGACGTACACTACTCTGATGACTAAAAATCCACAAGTCAACCTAGTAAGATGCTGTGAACCCAAGGAGAGATTCCCCTATCCTTTAGGTGTGTCTGATTGCTATGTGTACAGGGCTCTGTTTGGGAACATTTCTTGCTAGTCAAATGGCTATGATGATACTAGAAAAATTCCCTTCGATAATGCCAGTGAATTAAACTGATCTCAACTTTAATCCCAATTTTAAAAAAAATCGAGACCCTGGCAAAATTCATAAGTAGACTGGATGTGGCATTCATTTTTGGCTTTGTTCCTGCAATACAAAATGGAGTGTGGAACAAAGCAGAGATGAATCTACAAAACCAGGGCGCTGGATTAAATGATTACGTCCCTTGTAGCTCAAAAGGGTGAAGAGGAAAGTCTCTCAAGACTGAATATCTCTAGGTCTTTGCCTTACTTAACCCACTAAATCTGTCTTTAAGGGCAATGGAAAAAGTAGAGTGAGCAGAAGTCCCTTCCCATTGTGTTCATTAATGTCCAGCACATATGCCCAGTTCAAGTGGACAAGAAAGCCTTACCAGAGTGTCGGGGAATCTTGGGATACAAACTAGACTTTTGAGGGACATCATAAATTGAGCTGTTTCACAAGAGTTATACAGAGAGCTGGGTAAACAATAAGTAACTGATGGCAGCTCAAGACGTTTATGGTGATGTCATATCACTTCTAGGCTTTGCTTTTAGCCCTGAGAGGAATAAAATCTTTTTCTTCAAGGGCTTCGGGCAGACATATTCTGGCTTCTGAAACTATTATTAGTATGCACACTCTTCTTATCAACTCCCTCAGGGTGGTCTCCTCCTGGCTTCTTCCCTAGCAACCCTATTTTCTCTATTCCCAGTCCCCAAACCTTCTTGGATAAGACCTTCATTTGAGCTTACAGACAATTCTGCTGATGTCTTTCCTTCTTGATATGCCAAAGATGGTTACTGTAAAAGAAAGGTTCAATTCTTGTTTTTGACTTTGCAATAGCATGGGGGTAGAACATATACAGGTAATAATTGTCAGAGCAAGAAGAGAAATAGAAATATGAACTCTAGGGACCATGCAATACTCGCAAAAAATAGTGAAGAGGGGGTTGGGAAGTGCCATCAGTCTCCACGTTACAGAAAAATCACTTTATGGTCCATTTCTAGTATGCTCACCTCTACTACTTGGCGTCTATCACATTTGCATTTCGCTGGCCTGTGTTTTCCTATTCCTGCCCTTTTTTGACCTACCTTTGTTTTCTATAAAAATATCCCACTTATTCTACACATCTGCCACCCCCAGAGCATCACTAGCCTGCCTGAAAGCAACATTACAATACTTCTTTCAAAGAATCCATAAATGTCATCTTCATATTAAAATTAAGTCCACATTCAAGACTGGTCTTTAGATCAACCTTCCACACAACACAGTGCAACAAAATCTTCTCTACAATAACCTTGCTGGGCTATTTGAAAGTCATATACCTCAATGGTATACTTTGGATCCCAACATTCCTAGACACCATGGTAAGGCTTAATTGAGTAAGGCACAAGAGAACTTGCTGTTTCTGCTTTCTCTCCCGTTATGAAAAATTCTCAGTGTCTCAAGTTTCTGACCTCTTTTTTTCCTGGGATGCCATGTATAAGTAGCACTGGCAATGGTAGAAGGGGATGATTTTAGCCCTCCAGACTTTGACTTTACATTCCACCTGAATGTCTTTTAATTCTTCTCCTTAGCTGTATCCCCAGTGTTCAACACAATTCACAGTATTATGGCTGGCTTAATGCCATATGCATAGTAGATGGCTTAATAAATATTGACTGACTGAATATTTCTATCAATGGGAAACCTCATTCTACAAGGAAGCGCATTCCACTTCAATTATCTCTCCTAGTTCCACGAGTCAGCAATCTATCTGCTTATAAAAAAGTTTAGTCTTTGTACTTTTCTCCCATTTTTACAGAAGTCTGGACTATGGTTGAGGAATACTACACAATGTTGAACTTGGCTGGTGTGCTATCTAGTTTTGTAGAAATTTTGTTTTTAAAATTCTTTGTTGTAAGGGAAAGATCTTGGAGAAGAATAAGGGAACCCTTCTTAGAATAAGGCAAATGTGTAAAACAAATAATAGTTACACATATAAAATACATATTATAGATTATATAAATAATGACATAAAAAAGATTACAAAGAAAATCAAATATGCTTAAATATAATTATCAAAACCTAAAACAAAACAAAACAAAACAAACAAGTGTGTGGACTCCAGATTAAGAATTCCTGCTGTAGAGCAACACAGAAGTCCACTCTCTTACTCCTTATGACAACCCTTCAAATATCTAAAGACTGTTATTATGTTCCTTACTAAAGTTTTTATTTCTCCAGGTTAAACATTTTTTTAGTACCTTCAATTATTCCTCAGGTGAGTTTTTGGACCCTGGTTGCTCTTTCAGAATGTGTTTAATATCCGCTCTCAGACTGTGAGAACAGAACCAGAGATGTTTTGTTTTGTCAGAAGATTGGGTCCAAATGTTAGTTCAGCCGTTTAATATTTAAGCAAATCACTTTTATCTATCTCTATACCTCACTTCCCTCAATTGTCAAATAAGTGGGGTTGGACTAACGGTCTGAGGCTGGGGAGTCTCACCAGGGAAGAATATAGTGTATTAGATTATTCCCTCCCTCCTTTAACTCCAGCTTGTTGCTGAAGGTGCATTCTTTTCATTTATTTGTGGACAATTACAAGAGTCCTCAGGCAATGCGCTTTAGTTTCCTAAACCATAAAATGAGAAAGTAGTCTTAGATGAGAGCTGAGGTTCCCCTCTTCCATCTTTGCGATAGTTCTCCGTATTTATGCAATTGTCTTGATCTTCATGGGACACAGTTATTTGTTTGTGATAGGTTTCCTCCTGAAACTCACAAAACTCATTTAGAGATAGGGGAGACCTCAGAGAGTTGAAGTCCTTTATTTCAAAGTTGAGAAGTAAAGTAAGTGAATTCCCCAAGGCAACACTAAAAGTAACAAGTAGGAAAGCCAGGTAATGGAGGCCTGGAAGACTGAGATCACAAAAAGTCCTTGGTGTACATACATCTTTAGCTTTTTCCTTTTTTGTGATACCAGAGCCGACACTGATTGGGGAGCTTTCAGCAATGATCAACCCGTGACCATATTCAAGTGAGCCATCGTGCCCATGCTTTATACACCTATGCATTTATCAAGACTCTGAAAATTAAGTCTCAGAGGACAA
The DNA here is from genome assembly GCA_028646595.1 of Phalanger gymnotis. Lineage (NCBI taxonomy): Eukaryota > Metazoa > Chordata > Mammalia > Diprotodontia > Phalangeridae > Phalanger > Phalanger gymnotis. The sequence goes on along the minus strand of CM053622.1, from coordinate 153,708,547 downwards.
CTCTGCCTTCAAAGTAAAGCACTTAATAATTTACAATTTGTAAAAAAGATAAGGAACCATGTAGCTACATTCAGAATGGTAGGAGAGAAAAGGAGGAACAGCATGAGGATAGGTTAAAAAAAAAACAAGAGGGGGCGGGGGGAGCCTAGACTAAGAAACCGGTTGATGCCCACGAGAAATACTTGTGCTAAGCTATAGAATGATTTGACGTATGGCACAGAGAGAAAAAGCACAAAGTACAAACCATCAGTGAAAGCATCTAAGGTAGTGGACGGAAAACAGCACACGGCATCACATCATATTAATGACAGGGCAAAAACAAAACCAAAACCCCAAAGAAACGATCATAGGTCAGGGAGGGGCAGGCCAGCTCTCCCACCTTCAGCCCCTCAAAATGCAAGAGAGGTGCCAGCAAAACAAACCAAGTAAGAAATTGATAGGAAAGAGCAGAAAGATGACTAGGTTGGGGAAAAGCCTAGTCCCAGCTCTGGACTAATTAGTTTATATCCTTCAGCAAATCACTTTACCACTATGAGTCTGTTTTGAGACACCTATAAAATATGAGGATTAGACCAAACGATTTCAAGTATCCCTTGAATAAAAGTTATATTGTCCTCACTAGAATGTATGCTTCATGAGGCTGGGCCTGTTTTGTTATTTGTTTTCCTCTTTGCAAATACAGGGCATTTTGGTCCTTTTTTCTTCACACTGTCTAAAATGATACCACCCTATTCCTGGGGAATGAGCCAGATGTAGCTCTGCAAATAATGACCTGGTGAAAGGAAAACAGATGTAGAATTAAGGGCATTTTAAAAGCCCCACTAAGTAGAAAGGCAAAGCAGGTAGTCAGGAGGCCCTAGATTATGGTTTTAGATGCCCCCCCACACACTTTAAGACCTCATGTTAATCACCTCATGGTACCTCAGTTTTGCCACCCATAAAATCAAAATAAGGCTAAGGATACACTTGAATGAATTGTTATTCAAGTACAAAGACCTGTTACGATACAATAGTCAGATCCTGGCACAAGCCCATTACATAACTATACTGCCAGTTTACGGAAATGTGAATTTTTCCACACTGAAGGCCAACAACCTCAGCTTAAACAGCAGAGTTCTCAGAGAAAGCAGAGGAACAATATGCATTAGATACACTTGTGTAAGGTCCAATAGGGACCTAATACCATCAAACAAAATGCTAAGACTGTATCTTATTCCCCTTAATTGGAGGGGGGTGGGGGGAGAGAAGGAAAATGTTAGATGAAGAACTTTTTGCTTCTAATGACCTTTCTTAACAAACCAGAAGGGTGAAAAAAGCTGACAACGAGTGGGTACATTATAATGTTTGCTAGCACTAGCTTGTACAGCCCAAACAGGTTGGACAGGTTGGATATTTAAACAAAGGTAGTGGTGGTGGTAGGAGGGAAGGAGGGGGTAGGGAATCCAACTCATACAGCAGGACAAGTATGTGCTAAGGTAGAACTGAAGCCAGTCTATTGAAAAGTTTGTGACCTAACACGGAAAACCAGGCTCTCCTCCTATGGTAAATATCTATTGTTAAGCTAAACCAAATACACCATCAGGAACTTCAAAATTCCCAGGACATCAAGCAACTGGAATGATGGGGGAAAATAAGTGGGTGTGTTATACAGTGAATGCCTGACAACAGCCATCATCCATCAATCATCCATCACCCCTACCCCCAAACACACCTTTCACCGACCTGATTTCTATCCTGCACAGTTGGCCAGCTGTTCAAGTACCAGCAAGCATGGGTGCTCTAGATATTGGTGCCATGTCACAAGAAGTTTTACTGCTGTACCTAGTGCTAATTACATTTAAAAAGCTTTCCCTAATGTCTGCCAAAATTTCTGTACAGTAGGAATTCAAAAAGATAATTTTACTACCTCTCTTCCCTGGGGGGTGGGGGTGCAGGATGTATGTGTGTTTGGGGGGGGGGGGGATGACAGATGAGTGTATGGGGGGGGGGGGAGAATGCGAAATGGAAAGGAGGGAGGACATGAAGGGAAATAATCTACAAACACTCTCAGTGTGTTCTAGATTTACTATTTCAGGGGATGAAGAACATTGTTTAGTCACAAACCAAGACCAAAATCTGCAACGTGATGGGAGAAACGAGAAATCTGACTAACCTCAAAACCATGTGTTACTGTTGGAATGGCTCTGCAAATCTTTCTGAAATCTAATTATATGGGAAGCTAACTTTATAATGTCAACACCAGCTATAGATATAGATATATAGCAAAAAAAATATTTAAAAATATTTTATGGGCCATTCCAAATGACTAAAGATAATAAAGTAAAAGGCAGATCATTCGAACATAAAAATGGACCAACAACTATAGCAACTGGCGACTAACATAAAATGTTTAGATATGACTGATGGTAAAGTATTTCATTAGGGGAAAAAACACTTATGGGTAACATATCATCTAGTTTTTAAATTTTGGAAGGAAGGATTATTCTAAAGTATCACACTCAGAAAGGGATGTTGGAATAACATCAGATGATTGAAACGGTCTGACCCTTTGGCAAGGTCACACAAGTCAGGTCACAGTCACAGTTCAGTAAAATAATGAGCACCCCTATGGGCAAGAAAAGGGAATTCAGATTCAGGGCACTGGGTGTGCTCACTGCAAGCACATTGAGAACACCTGATAAGAAGAGGGGTCTACTTTGTGGAAGTGCAGAGGTTAATAAACTTTAAATTCCTTGGTCTTGCCAAGCTGAAACTACTGAAACATATGTTTTAACTGTTTCATTTCTCTGAAAACTTCTAAAACCCTAAATGTTTTTTTTAAAAGGCAAATAATACCCCGCCCCGAAAAAAGCAAAACCCCAACATAGAAAGCACCAAAGTACAGTGGAATGAGTGCTGCTTTAGGGAGTCAAAGGGTCTAGGATTCAAACTCATCTGTGCCACTTATTACCTGCTTACAACCTAAAACAAATGGGGTTGACTAGGTGGCCTCTATGATTCTTTCCAGCCCTTAACCAACGATTCCTTTAGGTCGCAATACACATTGTGTCAGTGTACTTGGTATACCAGTACACACAAGTATTCTAAGCCTCACAGCTTTCATAACTACAGATATAAGCAATTTGGACATCCTGAAAAACACCATAACTATGGAACTATGAAAAAGAAATTTCTATTCTCTTCAGAGAGAACTAGTTATCAGATATGCTACGACCAGATTCACTAGTATGATCCAATTGCTAACCAGAAAAATACATGGGATTCCCATCCTTGTGTCACAAAAAATGCGTCAGTATACAGAGTGAGTAGCAGAGAAAGCTAAAGCAACTCCATTTTGTCTGTAGTTCCTCTATCTTGCCCTTGACCCTGCTTGTATTGCAGTCTCTTCCCCCTTATTGCTCAAACAACAAGGGTGGTCCTATCCATCAAAGAAGGGTTAAAAAAGATAGCTAAGGTGAAGAAGAGCCTTTGCTGTTACTCATCCCTAGCAACAGGCCTGTCCTGTCAAAGGATACTGCCCTCCCTATTCCTACCCTACTAGCCCCCAGCAACAGCCTTGTCCAATTCTAAGGTATCCTAATTCATCTCCAGCCTAAATGAAAAACTATATAAACTTTGTCCTTTTGTTCCTTTGAGGAGTCTCTACCCCATGCAGGTGAGGGTCCCTTGCAGGCAAACTCGATAAACCCTCATAGGTTCCTAACTTTATGGTATTGGGTTTGGGTTCTGGTTTTGGTATTGGTTCTGTCTCAGCGGACTGTCAGTTATATTGCCTCAAGGTCATCATCTTGAAATTAAATTAAATCAAATCAACAAACACTAACTGAAAGCCCACTATCTTACCAGGCACAGTGTCACGCACTGAAATTACTATTAACTTATTTGTGCAGACACATAAAACTCTGATCAACCAGAATTTGCTCAATGGACATAATACATAGTTCTGTAAATGAAATTAATTTCCTGTCTGATGTATGTGTGTGTCCTTAGCATTATTTAGTGAGACCCAAGACATCACTTTTTGGGGTGATTTGTCTCTTCTTAAAGAATAACACAAGGAAACAAAATCTACTTACTTGAGTTTTACTATATCTAGAAATTAAATTCTTTTAAAGTTAATTTGCCATAGATTCTCTCCCTCACCTCCTCGTTTTGAGAAAAAACAACTACATAAATGGGGAAGCCCTGTTAAATGACCCACCACCTTTTTTTTTTTCTTTTTATAAGCAGGAATGTTTTTCCCCTTGTGGCTAGACCTGATTCATTCCCTCAGAAACATTATGGTAAGTGAATCAGGCACCTGATGATTAAGAGACTCTTGTTTCAAGATGCAACTGCCGGGGACTGTTCAGTGGTCATCTCCACCCTCAGAAACACTGAGTACCAGAACAAGTTACGGGCTGTCCTCACTTGTACTCAGAAACTTGGTATTACCATAGTATGAGCTCACAAGGCCCTTACTCACTATGGGGATTGAGGGCAAGGAATGACTATCCACTTCCCTTTGCAGTGATCCTCCTCGGCTGCTCCTACGTCCTGAGGATGCTGTTGTTCATCGACACGATGAAGGCAGTTCGGTTTCAGATTTGGCCAGTTCTGTGCATTCAGTAGGAGGTGGGTGCGCTCAAAGCAGACTCAAAGTCATAGTTATCATCAAACAGGGCAAATTGTTGCATAGTAGACTACTTCTTCTGAACCCACTCTCATCATCTAGATGCACCCTTAGAGGCCTCAATAGCTACTAAATAATTAGCAGTTCCAAGACATTTTTCCTTCCTCTTTATTCCGTTCTGATGAAACAGTGAGAAAGAGAACAAGTCTTTCTTCCACAGAGAATAAAACTGAGATGTCGGTTGTGGTTGACTGCTACTGCCAACATCCTGACCATTTCTCTAGATGGGTTTTATCTCCCCTTCCCACCCTCAGCTCCTAAGTCTCATTTTTTAAAGGGGGAAAGATGAATATAAACTATTTCTCTCTCCACCCTATAAAAGTATCTGAAAGGAGACACCATCTAAAAGATTTATGCCAAGTTGCCTGTCTCTTTTGTGTTGCTGTCTCTCGATGGCCCTACTGCCTAGCACAGCCTCAGGAGTTTCGTGAATTAAAAATATTTCCAAATTGGACACTGCTGTACTTTTCCCTTGAAATGACTTTTACCAAAGGGTTCTGGCTCAGTCTGTCAAGTTTGTTTTGGAAGACCAGTATCATTAAATATATATTTTTTTAAAATTTATGTGAAAGTAACTGATAAAGAACTCTTGGAAACCAGAAATTGGTGCTACTGTATTCATGATATATGGGTTTGCACTTGATGGCAAACTCACTCTCCTGCCCTGGAACCAAATGATGAGATTAGCAAGACTTTGGTTGCAGGATTTACGAAGCCTCAGAATCCGCAGACAGGGAAGTGGCAGCTATTAAAACTGCACCAGGACTCAGTAATAAATCTAATACTTTTCCCTACAATTTTTTTTTTGCTAAATTTTCTTTTCTCTCCTACAGAGGCACATCTAAAGTGACCAAGTTTTCTAAAATAGCATTCCTTGTTTTGCATCAAAACATAACAAAGGCTCGTCCACTCAAGTATTCATTCATTAAAATGTGGCTGCTGTTTTTATTGTTGTGAGATGTATTTTAACTTACAAATGCCAAGAAGTATTCTAGCAAAGGATGTCATTTTTACAGATCTAACCAATAAATTTCCTTATTAGAGTAGGATCAAGTATAATAAATTAGGGGCTGCATAAATGCTAAACAAGAACCATGAAAATGGATTCCACCTCACTGAAAAAACTTCATTTGGTAACCTGGAACTTGATTTTGGGTCATTTCACCATGTCTGATTATGTGCTGAGCCTTTCCTCTTCATAATTAGGCTAAACTAGCATCTGCCAAAAAGTGACCATGTAGGAGGAAACATGGCTGAAAGAGATCGTGAACTTTAGGCAATTCTTTCTTTCTTTTTAAATAATATTTTATCTTTTCCCCAATTATATTTAAAGAAAACTCTTAACATTCATTTTTTTTTTAACTTTTGAGTTCCAAATGTTCTCCCTTCTTCCCTCACCTCCCCCCTCCCTAAGAGGGTAAACAATTTGAAATAGCTTCCTATAAAATGAAGAGGTTGACCCAGATGACCTCTAACATTGCCCAGTTTTAAATCTATGATCTTCTGACTATGAATTTGCAATCAAGTCATTGTATTTTTCCTCAAAAAAAAAAAAAGAAATCTTATCCACAACAATGAGCAACAAATGAGAGAAGTACAAAAAGGCAGCTAAAAATAGCTCATTTTCCAAAAATAATTATGCTAAGTTATAAATAATGAGGCCTTTTAGGGACTTCATCAACTGATCTTACCAGGACAGGACACCGACATGCAGAAGACCAGAGGAAATAATGAACGACAAGATGTGAATGAATGTCACATCTTTATTGAGTACCTGCTATGTGCAGGCACTGTGCTAGGTAACACAAGGACAAAGGGAGACAGACAGTCGTCACCCCAAAGAGCATTCATTCAAAGGGGGTAAGGGAAGAGAACCACAAGGCTGGTGAGTTAACATGAAGGGAAGCTTATTGACATGAACTTAGCAGACCAAAGTAGGACGTGGAAAGGGAGAATATACATGTCACGGCACGACCAATGTCAAGATGGCCAAGATGGATGAAGGGAGAGCGCATTGTGTGAACTGGGGCTGACTAGATCTAGCGAACTCGGCTCAGTTCCATGGTGGTACTTGCAAAACAGAGTAATAAAAGTTATTAATTCTTAGAGCTGGAAAGAACCTGGAACCCAAGATGTGTTCTGTACGGGTCATGATGTTTCTGAAGGCCTAAAGTCAAAATACAAAGGTGTTAAAAAAAAATTAGTGGAAGTCCTTAATGATGTTGATGTCTTTAGGACCCAACTCAACTCACTTTAAACCTAATTATGGTCCATCAGGTTTTTTTCTAGATACAGTAATGTTTGGAGAGAAATTTATTTGACTAATAGTGTAAGAGAACTGTTTTTCAGGTTATGTTGTAAAAGAACTGGTGCATGAGCAGAACCCAGCATGTAGCAAATGCACATAATAATAGATGCAAGAGGTGGGATTGGAAAAGGAAGTGGACCAGTCACATAGAGAAAGGAACCATTGGCCAGTCCATGAGCTCCACCGGTTGCCCAGGTAATCTCTAGAGATTTATAAGAGGGTCCCCAGAGTATTGTGGAAACCCCTTAAGAGAAATTTATGGAAGATCATAGGCAAGAGTCAAACAGGATAAGAATGTTAGGATGGACTAGCAAGCTCCATCATTGAAGAAGCACCTTCTTCGATGAAAAATCAATCTAGCTATGTAAAAAGAAGTCAAGATACAAACAAGGTCCTTCTGAAGGCAGATTCTACACTTTAAAGCCCTCACTAATCAGTAAAAGAAGACAGAAAATACCAGGAAAGAAAACTGTATGAAAAGGGCCCCCAATATAAAACAAAATGAAAATCAAGTGCCCACAACTACCATCTTCCAAGAAATATCTAAAATGAAGTCTCACACCACAGTGGACGCTAAGGACCAATAGTTAACCTGGGTAAAAACAAAGGAAGAGAAACAGTATCTAGAATTGGAATTCTGCACTGACACCTAGCTTATTAAAAGGTTTTGAAGCCCTCTAAGGGTAGATGAAACTCCCTGAGTTCATTGTGGAAGCTCTGATCCTTCTCAGCAAAATATGGACAGGGACCTTGAGGAATCAGAAGTTTCACAATCTTTGCCATCAAAATAAATCAATCTGGTACATTTTTCTCAAAATTCCTAAGTAAGCTGTGACCATTAATTTTACTGAAAAAATTATTTTACCTACCAAACAGGTTTACTGTAAAAAAAAAAAAAAAGCTTTGAAAACCTGATGACTATATAAAAGATATGAAAAGATGTCATCTCCACAAAACTCTACTGTGCCATGTCATTATATCTCAAAGACTAGGCTACAGGAGCACAACATCTGACCAGTTATAATGATAATAATGAGCATGATCATCATAATAATATAATATGACCTCGATTACGGTCCTTACTTTCCAGGGATGAAGAGGATCATCATAGAACAGGGTGGCCTGTCAGTGATGAGTTCTTTGGGCATGGCTAATCATGATACAAAGAAAATCTTACAATGGACCTCGGTGGAGCAGAGCTATGTTTATGTTGACTATGACAGTGGTAAAAAAAAAAAAGGCGGGGAGGAGGGGAGTGTGCAAAAAAAAAACAACTAATAATCAGAAAGTTTTTAGACTACCTACAAATCCTTAGAGAATTGTTAAAGCTTAGCACAATACTTAACATACAGTAGTAGGCACGTAGTATATGCTACCTGATTAGTAGTTTAGCAAAGAAAATACAGAGTAGAGGAGAAACAAGTATTTACTGGTATGAATGAAACTAGAAGACAAAAAAGAAAGTTGCAGATAAATAAAAAGACGGCTGAATTTCTTTTGGAAGAGACAAATAAAGTAGGTGGAGAATGAAGTTGGTTTTATTGTTCAACCAAGGGCAATAAGAAAGATACTTCATGAGATACTTGGTCATTTCATTGCAAAGCTTATAAGATAGGGGGAAAAAATGACTATCAATCACCAATCGACATGCCCACTACAAAACTGATACCAAAACCAATCATTGAGCGTATTCTAGATGAAAGTATGAGAATGGAACAGGCAGACATGAAAATGACATTCTGCAGCAGACCACTTTCTAGTCACACAACTGACCAAAGAGATCACACTGTGCCTTAATTTGATTTGGTACAGCAAAGGAGTTCAAATATGGCCTCAGACAGGGTCCAAAAGCTCTGTGACTTCTGGCAGGTTATTCAAATTCTGATAAAGGGAAAGAGACTAGGGAGCATCACAGAAGAGTGATGGTGGCATGATCAGATTACTTCCATGCACCAAAAATAAATCTCTCTCAATGGTGTTTAGAATGAGAAAAGAAATTACCTTTTAAGAATGAGATCAGGCTCATTAAAACCAAACAAAATAAAAAACCAAAAGTGAATGTCTGTGTCTAAGAATCCACGTACATTATGCTTTAAATTCTATTTGCAAGCGGTCTGTCCCACATCATCTTAACATTCCCTCACACTGTTCATTTCTACTTTCCAGGCAGCAATCTGATAGATCACATTTCAGGAACTGCTTTTCTGACGTGTGGCCAAGATATTTTTCCTTTTCTTTATTTCATCCTGTTCTATTGCCCCAATACTAACTATGCCAGTTAACCGTTTACTGAAAGGGCCTGGAAATACTTGGAAAGGAAAGAGTTCGAAGAGAATCTAATGGGTATACACAAATACTCAAAAGGCAAAAGGGAGGATTAAAAAAAAAGAAAGTATTCATACTTAGAGCTACACTTTCTGATAAGCAGCCCACCACTGGCACCCTCACAAAGAAAATTCAAATGGCACAACTGGAATGCCTCTTCTATCTGAGCTCTGAAGAGCTTAGAAGAGCTAAAGACTGAGCCCACATACTCCAGGTTAGATGAAGTCCTTAGTGTGTGTTTGATCGTGTCTGTGTTCAAAAATACCAGCAGAGGACAATCAATAACATCGTCCGGGTAAAGAGCTAAAGACAATTCACTCTTCCCACTCCTTGCAGAAGCCAGGTAGCTGCCCGATCCGGCTCAAAACTCACCTGTGCATATTTCCATTGGTCGTAAAGGACTGTCCACAAACCGAACATTTGTAAGGCCTTTCACCAGAATGTACCAGCATGTGGCGATCCAAGGAGCTTGCGGAGCTCAGAGACTTTCCACAGATGCTACAGGAATGGTCAGTCCCTCCAGTGTCTGTGTTATGCTAAAGAAAGCAACGGTCTTATTAAAGTCATTCTAAATCACTGTCAACATTCAAGGAACCATTATAAAAACAAAGTTTAATAAAGCGACTCCCCCAAACATTATAGTCTACTCTGCTCCCAACGCTCTTCTATGTTCCATGTTTCTTGTGTTTGGTGGATTTTGCTACTGTCAAAACAAGCAGGTTAGGACCTTGGATAGACATATATTTTGGCTCTAAAGGGATGGGCTTTTGCCAGCTTTTTTCCCCAAATGTTTCCCTACCACCTCCTAAATTTCCATGTTGAAAACTGCTTTTATTACAATACCAAGAGAAAGGATAATTTATGATTCTCTCTCTTCCTGCAGACTGTAGGTGTTTAAGTCAACAGACCATATTTGGATCCTCAGATGCAGACAAGAGTCTCTACCCATCAGATAGTAGAATTGGGTCTTTACAATCATAGTGGTTGCTTTATGTCAGCCTCCAGCTTAACCTCAATTAGATACTGTCTCTTTACAACTCGATACTGCTGGTGAAGAGGAAGTGATACTGTACATGGGCTAGAATATTTTCCTCAAACTATTCTTTAAAGAGGAAACATTTACATCCAAATTGGAGGACAAAAACTTTGACTACTTAGGAGACCCACAATTAAAAAAAAAACCTGCTCTCTTCCACAGCATCTATCAAACCTCCTATACGAAAAAGTTAGGCCAGATAAGCCATATTTCTCTAAAAGAAGCAAAACATTCCTGTTACTATTCTGAGCTAAGTGTCTCAAAGTTACAAAATTAATACAAAGATGGTTATGCTCATCCTAAGGATTTCTGTCAACAACGATGGCTTTCTGGAATACAGTGATTTCTACCACTTTTAGGAAAATGAAAAAGCAAAAGAGGTATTCCAGGCAATTTGGGATTTTCCCAAAGAAAAACAAAATGAATTAACAGATAAAACCAGATGACACCCCAAAACATTCCTTTAACCTCAAATTAAATGAAACACGATCAAATTACAAATGCGACACTTCCCACTTCATTTTACAAAGAAGAGAACCAAAAGCCTGGCATACCTGACGAATGTGCATAGTTAGCTGATGCTGAGTTGTGCAAATCTTTTCACACAAGGGACAAGTATAGGAAGACTTTTCCTCTTTAGTTTCCTATAAAGACAAGAACAAAAAGAGGGTAACTTAGGTTTGTTTATTCAGCACCATTCCTGTATGAAAACACAACTAATCCTAACAAGACAGCCGCTGGTTTTGTTTAAATGGAAATTTTGATATTAACACCATCCAAAATGAGTACTTTATATACATAATTGACAGAAAAGGAGGTGAAACGTTAAATCTCTGTTATGTAACCTATTTAATGTTGAGAGAAAGTGACCGATAAAGATGAGCAGTAAGTCAGAGACAGACTAAGAAACAACACAAGCCTGTTAATTCTCCACCCAGGGCATTGTCCACTGCTTCAAGGGCCCCTCCTAAGACTGAAGCAGCATTCAGTATCAAGATAAACATGCAGAAGGAGCTCAAAATATAGCCCCTTCAGAAAACACTGGAAAGGCTTCAGAATGATTATCCTCAGTGACTTCAGAGGGCTGACAGTGAGTCTCTGTCTGGAGATCTGCCCCAGAATGCCGCCTCCTCCATAAGAAGGCTTTTGTGATTGCTTCAGTGCCTTCGGCCTCTCTCCTCTGCCCCCTTCTCCCTTGTATTCACTTTGTATATACCGATGTTTGTCTCCCCTAATAGATTGTAAGCTGCCTGCAGGCAAGGAGCTACTTGCTTTTGCACCCCCAGTTTCTATCATAGTGCCTAACACAATGAAAATGCTCAATTTAAATTAACAAGTATGTGTATTTACTAAGCAGCTACTATGTGCCAGACCCCATATACAAAGAGAAAAATAAACTTCGAAGGAACTGACATAACAATGATAATAATATTAATAATAGTATCTATACGATGCCTACTCTGTGCCTACACAGTGCATGATACTGTCCTGAGGGCTTCTCAGATATCTCATTTGATTCACAGATACTATTTTATTTGCTGCATTTCAGAGTTGAAGAAACTGGGACAGTTTAAGTGACTTGCCCAATGTCACACGGCTAGTATCTAAGGGAGGATTCAACTCTTGTCTTCCCAACTCCAAGCCCAGATCTCTGGACACTCTAAATCACTTCGCTAATAAACTAATGGTGGAGACAAAAAGTGCATAATAAAATGCATAAGGGACAGGTGAGATACAAGGAACGATGATGTGAAAAGACAGAAATAAAAATGTAATTTAAAACACACAGCCTAAATATAAAGTGAATAAAAAATATATACCAAGTAATTAATACCTGGTACTTAGGGGGAAGGGTAAATTAGCAGTTAGAGGAATCAAGAAAAAAGGCTCCAGGCAGAAGATGATGTATCTTAAAAGAAAAGAAGGGAATCTATGAAGAGTCTCTATAAATGGCCAGTGCAAAGGCAGATGTGAGAGATGAAGTGTCCATGAGTAAGTGTCATTAGTAAGGAGGCCAGTTTGATCAGATCACAGTGTACATAATGCCCAATGAGTCCAGAAAGTTAGGTGTGGGCCAGGAAAACCATTTAAGTTTTTAAGAATGGGGGAGAGCATTGGACATAAGTAAACTTCTCAGTGACCCCCAAAACTCTCTAGGCTCTGCAGGTGCTAACCCTTCATTGATAGGGGAGAAGCCTCTGGGAATTCTCAATGAAATCAGAGATCTCCCCTCTTCCCCACCCCCATTTCCACTCTCCCACAAACCATCTACCTATGTCAGTGAAGAAGGAGCAGCCCCAAAGACATAAAAAGAGCCTTCAAAAGATTTGTGCTTGATTTTACATAGAAAAATGATGAATAAAAATTCTTTCCTAAGACTCTTCTAATGATGGATAGTCATTAATGGTCCAACCTTTCCCCATACAAATTAATGTTAACACCTCCACCCCCCAAAATAACATTATTTGAGTCATCCCCCTCTAAAAAAATGAGTTAGTGACACTTATCATCGGGAAGGAAGTTAAACCTTTCCCATATAATACCAGAATTTTCTTAGGCAACAAATGACAACAGTTGTTCTAAGGAATCAGAATCAAGGTAGTTTTGGACCACAAAACAGATCACAGGACAAAAAATACAATAAGCCATGAGAAAAATCTCAGAAATGGTCCTGACAGTAAAATATCAGTCCAGGGATTTCTATGTAATTATCAGGCTTCTGTAGGTGTAAAATATATACATATACACACATATATATAAATGCAATTCCAAACAATTAGAATTTTAGCTGGTCCACCTTCTGAAGAAACAAATTAACACAACAGAAGAATTACTAGTTCACCCTGAAGCGGAGATCAGACATCATGGAGTTGACTGGCATTGACCCTGGGGTTTATTATTAACTGAAAACCAAACTTTCTCTGGTCTCTAGCACTAGTGTACTACATGCCATAATGCAGGCCAACCAAATCAAATATGGCTTGGAGGGAATGAGTTTCATTGACCCACTGGACTCAGTGTTCTACCCTCATATAGCCAGAAATGGTGAGCATCACTAGTGTTGAAAAGGCATTGAAGAAGAATTTAAAATGTAGCTACTGGAGCCCTGTTGGTGAAAGGAACACTTCCTGAGTTGAAAGACAAAATTAGCAGCTAATTTGATAACTCACTATTCCATAATGAAGCAATCTGACACCCTTGTTAGGCATTCAGCTAGAGGCTAATCTGTTCTGGAAGTCTGTGAGAGCACTTAGGAGATTTATCCCAAGGCTCCTTCTCATCTCTCTGGGACTCCCTTTTTTCTTGGGGGAGAATGGGGAAGAAAAGACTCTCATTGCAATCCTAATACAACCTTCCCTTAAAAAAAAATCAAGACAAAAACATCACGTAGGAAAAAAGTCTGGGCACAGCAACAGAATGGGAATTAAAGTAAGAACATGCTCCACTGGCTCTCCCCTGCATTTATCAACAAGGAAGGGATCTGGAGCTCAACTATCATGTTGTGGTTGATGTTGGCCACTTAAAATGGTGTGCCTATGAAACACTTCAGTGGACTCTACAGGCTTCAGAAGAAAGCTAGAACTCTCTCGTCTGCAGTTGGAAAGGCTGGCTGTTATTAAGAAAGTGGTAACTAAGAAGAACCTTCTTTTGCCCTCCCCCTCCTTCTCCCCCACCTCTCTGACCTCTCTTTTTTGGGCTAACAAAACAGAGAAGGGTATGAATGGGAATGAAGTGGTTTGGAGAGTAGGGGTGATTGCTTTCTTTTTTAACCTCTTCTCTATTGGGGGGGGGGGGGGAGGGTATCTACCTTACTCTATCAAATTAACTATCTTTTCTAATCCAATGATCCAGGCATGCCAACTCAGCTCCCAAGTAGCCAAACAAAGGGAAGTACAGTTGAGACACTTATCTTCCTAACTTCAAATATGGCCTCAGACACTAACTGTGTGACCCTGGGCCAAGTCATTTAGCCCCGTTTGCCTCAGTTCCTTCACCTGTAAAATGAGCTGGAGAAGGAAATGGCAAAACGCTCCAATATCTTTGTCAAGAAAACCCTAAATGGGGTCACGAAGAATCGGACATGACTGAAAAATGACCGAACAAGCGGACAAGACACCCACAAAGACAAATTGTGTCCTACAATATCATAGTCCCTGAAGTAACAGCAGCCATTTTTTCTCTCGACACTATGTTGTGACATCCCAGGAGAGAGGTTACAGGTATGAATGAGGACCCCTTATCCTAAATTCCCCAAAAAACACCCTGCAAAGAATGTTCAAAGCAAAGACCTTTACAGCGGAACGTGCCATTTCAACGAGGAACAAATGTCAACAACCAATTACCTATTAAGAGAACAAATCGATACTCCTCTGGTTTGAGAAGCTGCAGAAATATTGTAGCGCAGCAGAAAGAACATGAAGTTCAGAATCGGACGACACAAGATCAAAGCTTGGCTCACCTTCGGCAAGACATTTGGCTTGTCTAGCTTTCAGCTTCCCTACCCATAAAATGAGATTGGACTAGATCATCTCTAAGGTTCCTTCTAACTCTACAACTTAGGAAAAGGTGTTCAATGACTTTTGAAACCTAACTTTATTTAAATAGTAGTTTTGAGATCAGGATATTAAAAGGTTATTATTTGTTTTTAATAAGCATGTCACAAATTGCAGCTAGAGAATTTCTGGAGCCTCTCCTTCCATCTGTAGATATTTGGGGGGGGGGGGTGGCGCTCAGCGCAATTGGGGTTAAGTGACTTGCCCAAGGTCACACAGCTAGTCTGCGGCCACATCTGAACTCAGGTCCTCCTGACTCCGAGGCTGGTGCTCTACTCACTAAGCCACCTAGCTGCTGCCCCCCATCTGTAGATATTTTTAGAAGCAGGCTTTCTATCTACCTGCCTGGATAAATGTAGAGATCATTTTCTTTGTCTCAGGGTGCCTGGTGACGCAAAAAGGGTCAAAGAAGGAATAAGGATCATTCACTCACTATTGCTACTACCTTACCTACATTAGACAACAATGCTGGGAGCCATAGACAACAATGCTGGGAGCCATAGGAATAAAAGATTCGAGAGCATGATTGCTTTAAGGATAAATATTGTCCGAAGTGCTCCATTTGCATACAAACTGAGGATTCCTCTAATTTCCTAATTTATTTTTATACCACAAGAATCCTTTGTAATCTTGGCCCATTTATCCTCTCCAGCTTCCCTTGATCTACATATGGCCCACAGAGACATCAGTCTAAACCATGATTTTTCTCCAGACCCTATGGAACAAAAAGGTGGTTGCCCTGAAGAGCTCAATAACCAACTGTAAGTAAGGAGACAGAACAACATGGGATCATATCACAAGCACTGAACTTTTTAGAAGAGGGGAGAATGACCTCGAGGCTCCTAATGGAACTATATTTAGATAAAAGGCATATTGCGCTGGTCAGCAATATTTATACTACAAGAATGGAGGTTTACTCTCTAAGAGAAAAGTGACAAGACTGTGAGATGTGTTCATTCACAGTTATGAAGTTACGTGATTAAAGTGGTATGAATTCCCCAAAGATCTGAATCAATGACATTCACTCTGACTCACAGGCTGGACTTAGCAGACTTCAGAGGTACATTTATCATCATTTACCTGGTTCCTCCTGCCAATCCGATTCGGTCCTGATGACTTTGTTGGGGATTTGATGGCCTGTGAGTTGCCGCCATTCTCTGCAATCTTCCCTACACTCATTACTGCGGACATCATGGTATTGATGGAAGATAAATCTGAACCTTCTAAGCTGGTGGGTGACTTTGACGTCATAGGGCTACAGTTTAAGCTGAGACTTCTTTTTGCTGGAACTAAAGAAAGGAAATGTAACATAAAAGAATGTTAGGCAAAGAGAAGACCAAAAAGTGAACATTTATTCTTTGAGACTGGGAATTTCAGGAGATGTTTGTAGGGGAAGGCAAAAAGTTGAGAAGCCTGGTAGAAATCGAAAGTGGTTGTTTTGAGGGCTTCTACAAAGAGCAGGGTGGCTTTCTTCACTCTCTTCACCCACAATTGGGCCAAAGAGCTGGGGAAAGTAGCGATAATAATGAAAATCACTAAGCTCCTGGACCTAAAGACAGACCTCAGACAACTCTGGCAGACCTGTCATTAATTTCACTGCCACAATAAAATCACGTTAGTAGTCTAAGAACGACAATCTAACTCATCTGTGACATATCACCTACACATCTGTGATGAGTCACCTGTAATGAGTTGTAAAATAGCAAGAGCCAACATTTTGTAAGGTCAAAACATTTCCCCATACATATACATACCTGTAGTAACTTAGTGGATAAAATATTTGGCAACAAAAAGCTAATGAAATTTTATTAATAAATTTTAATGAATTTGTTTTACTAATCAATAGCATCAGATTACGCTTACAATGCATGTATGTAAAACACTTCATTCAGCTCGAAGAATGAATATTTGCTCATTTACTATGTTGAATCAAACTGCATATGTCATCAAAGTTAAATAAAGATAAAAACGACAATCTTGACATCCACATGGATTCTTGGACCATTACCTTAATTTAATGGGTTCCCACAGTCCTAATGTATAGTATGCAAAATTCAGAATTTGGGCATGACATAAGCAAGGCCCCACTGAAACTAAACGTTCACAATTAGGGTGAGAAACATGAAGAAAAGGCAAACTACCTTCATTGATTAAATCTTGAAAATGCCAACTGAAAAATATACATGGATGGGAAAACACAATGAAGAGTCTGGAAGCTAATCCAGAGTCTTCTATCTGAAAGAGCGATTCCATGAAAGAGAGACACCGTAGATGAGGTCCAGTTAACCTATTTTAGTCAAACACTCTTACTATCAAAACAATTACCTTCATCTTCTCCAATTGATGTATGACAAGATGTTCTTCTCTGAAAGCTACCTTCCACTGAAAGTGGCAGGCTAATGTATTTGTTTATCTCAGTTTCTTCCTCACTCTCAGTACCACTAATACTGGAAAAGAAGCAAAGGAAGAAATAGTCACAGGGGAAGAGCTAAGTCATTATGTTCCCATTTACCTACTTTACATACAAAAATTGGAATGAGTTGCAAAAAAGTCCTGATAGAAGTCTTACTAAAATGTGCAAATATATTACAGTAGATAGCTAAAGCTATAGGAGTTAAGAAAAAAATATATATATATTCAAATTCTACCGTGAAGCAGGGGATGAAAGATGGTGGTGAGGCAAGAGGCCACTTTAGAAGTAAAGACATAATATTAAACAGCATTCATGTATACACTTTCAAATTAACGAAAAGGAAAGCTAAACGTGCAAGCTAGCTAAGTATCTCACACAAAGTACCTAGAGACAGCTAACATAGTTAGCCAACTTGCTAACAAAAATGCTACAAAAGTTACAAGGGTTTAACCAAAAGAGAATAAAGAAAAAAAACCCACAAAAAATTTGTTATTTCCCATTCGGTCTGAACAGGAAGACATTTGCTAAATCGATTTCCTCCTTTGGGATAATGTACAAAGTGTGATTCTTTGGTTTGCTAAAGGCGAGACAATCTGCATTACATTAAAATGTAAAGAAAGGGCCATTTTTAGTTAGAGCATCCTCTTATCTCTCTTGGACTTGAAAACATATGAGTAATAAAACAAAATGAGGAGATCAGCTACGTTGTTCAGAAAGAGGAAAAGAGGCTGGCTTCTCTGGAGTGCTTTGACTCATCCCGGAGAAGCTGCTGCTGCAAAGCACCAAGCCCTTGGAGCTATTACAAATTTTTATTCCAGTTTGTTCGACTGTCTTGTACATGAGCTCTCCCTCTGGGACAGATAGGAAGAAGTACACAATACACAGCACAAGCAAGAAGTGAAAAAAAGAACCTGATGTACATTATAAAGCAGTTCATTGTTCTAAGGTAAAAGGAAAAAAAAACCAAACCACCTTAACATTTAAGCACCAACCATGAACTCACTGGACCAGAATCAAGTTTCTTCGTGTTGACTAACTCTTTTTTCTTCTGTTAATGGAGTAGAAAACAAAAACAAACAAACAAAACCCCACCAGCCTATGGAAACTAACACTGGGGACAGAATTTTTTACTGGATATGAAAAGTATTCATGTTCCCAGTCAAAGTGTTTGCAACCTATATCATCCTATTCCTATTCCCATCATTCACATAAACCTCCCCATAAACCCCATGAAGTAAAAAGGATGTCTATAATTATACGTATTCAGATTAAATTCCCCAACCGGATTTGAAAATAAATGATCATCTTTGTCAAAATTAACACATGCTGCTGCTGCTGTGGATGGAAAGAATATTGGACTTAGTAGCAATGAATAGTGGTGATGCCTTGGGCAAGTCCCTGTAGTCCCTGAGTTTCTGTATGAGGGGTAGGGGATCCCATTTAGAGCCTTTTTAGAGATTCTTGAGTCCATGCATTATTTAGAAAATTTATTCCCTCTATAACCTCATGTATTTTGGATTATATGCTGTAAAAAGTCATTCTGACAAGGTAGTCTGCACCCAGACTGCCAAAAGGTGTGGAAATCAGCAGGCCCCTTTCAGCTCTAAATCACAAGAGCCTTTGACCCCATGTTTACATGTTTATTACAATGGCCTGGATTTGGGTGAGGCATTCTGACTGCTGCCCATTGTGGGGGGTGGAGGAAGGTTAATTGTCTCTGAACCTCCCAACCTGCAAAAGTGAAGAGGTTTAGGAATAGTTATAATGGTATGGTATGTATGGTGGAGTAGATCAGAGACTAGGAATAGGTTTCTAACATTCTAAACTACGAAAATAAAACCAAAATATGTTTAACCAACCTTTTACCTTCTTGCTTTCGATTGAACCAGCCGACCTCACTGAAGAGCTAACGCTAGCTGGACACAGTGGGAGAGGAGCTGATGGACAGTGTCACACCTCAATGCCACAAAGGTTGGAGCACAGAGAAAGGGCAACCTATAAGAAAAGAATAAAAAATATTGTTACTCAGACCACTGGCCTTTCTCAGCAAGGTTTTCACTGCCAAAAGCCAGATTATGTGCTAAAAATTAGCTTGAATTCAGCCTTCTAGCACCAGCAAGGAAGAGAACCATTACACCTTAGACTAAGACACAAGTGGGGCACAGTGGATAATGCTAGGCCTAGAATCAGGAAGATAAGTCTTCCTGAGCTTCAGACAGTTACAAGCTGGGTAACCCTGGACAAGTCACTTCAGCACACCAAGAAAACTCTAAGTTGAACGAGACTAAACAACTGAAACATTAGTAATTGGCATCTTGTGTAGGTAAAAAATCCATATGGCAGGAGGGGCATCAAAAAGCGGTAAGACAGTAAGATAGCTATGAATGGGGTCAAATAAATTAAGGGAAGGGGAAAGAAAGAAAAAAACAAGGAAGAAATCATAGAAAAACTGTTTAAGGAAATTATTATAATTTCCTCAAAAAGACAAGATGTAGTGAGGGAGAGGGGTTAATGATAGCAGAACATACAAAAAGATTAAGATGAAATTAATACTTTCTAGTCTAGGAAGAAAACAATGCAGAAACTATTTGCTATTAAAGAATTTAAATACCATTAAAAGAAGCTATTTTTTAAAATCTTCATACTACCAAAAATACTATTTGGAACAAATGGTTGCCTTAATATCCTTAAAAATTAAAAGACTTGCAAACTAGACTTAAAAGAATCAGTCTATAGCATCCAAACACAAATTTCTCTTCCCTATCTTTTTCTCTGCTGACAGTTAATTTGAATTTGTGGTATAAGGCCAGGCTTAGGATCAAGAAAAAGCAAGTGCATCGTTTCTTCATCTCCCTCTTGGTGAAAGGAAAAGGGACTGAACTAGACTGAGCTGGAAGGACCTCCCTCAGCTCAAAAACTGGTGGAATTCTCATATGATTCACTAAATAACAACTCTCTAACAACATTTGTTGTCTCCTTTAAAAAACCTCAAGGAAATCTACTCAGCCCCAAGCCCATCACATATTTACCACCCTGAATTCTATACATTCACATTTCTTGCATGCCTACTAAAAATAAAATATTTGAGTCAGAAATGTGTTCTGTGATCAAGTCCAGATAAGGGAAGTAGAAGATAGGAATGATAGGATTTAGATCTCGTCAATGCTAGCTCCATAATTCTGTATACTCCAAGTTCTCTCCTGGCTCTAAATATTTACAAATGTTCTTTCTCCATTATCTCTAACCTTCCTTTTGAAGACTGCCCAGGGTATTTTGATATAACCAGGGAGGAATAAAGAAGGGTCAAAAGGACCAGTCACATACACATTCACACCTTATTCTCAGGAAGATGGAGGGGGACCTCAACTTCACAAGCTCCTTTACAAGGCACATGCCAACATTC
This sequence comes from Phalanger gymnotis, assembly GCA_028646595.1. Lineage (NCBI taxonomy): Eukaryota > Metazoa > Chordata > Mammalia > Diprotodontia > Phalangeridae > Phalanger > Phalanger gymnotis. The sequence goes on along the minus strand of CM053622.1, from coordinate 153,687,837 downwards.
AAGATGCCATCAGACAATTTACAAAGGGCTCCACCTCAATCTCAAAACTAGATAACAAAATGTCCCTTTCAGATCATCAACCCCACCCATCCAAACCAAGGAACAATGCCTAAGGTCAAACAAAATAGAAGTAGAAGGCACTCAAAGTCAGTCTAGGTTTCCATTTCACTTTTTAATGACTGGAAGATTGATTTGGGGAAGGGAAAGGGATATTAAGACTTCAGAAGAGCCTATTATATTTTCATTTCTTAAAACCCCAGTAACAGCCATAATGGAAAGACAGAAAATCACGAAATCATTCAACTTTCCCCCTTGCAATCTCAATCCTAAATCCTCTGCCTGAGAATTTACAAAGACTAAAAAAACTGCATAGGACGACAGGTATAGAAAGGTTGTAAGCTCTAATGGCTAGACAACGAGCCACAGATCCAAAATACCGGGGAAAAAAAAACTGGAATGGTAAAGGGATATTTCTTGTCTGAAGTTGTGGGGTGTAGGGTAGTAGTTAATATCAGCACAACAATGTTAGCATTAATGTGTGGAACAAATCGGTAAAACTCAAAATAAGCTTTATTTCAGCAAAATGAGATTAAAAGACGTAAATCGTAGAAGAGAAAGAAACTATCCTCCTTCTCTGGCTAGTTTAATTCGTCTGACATAAGATGGTGATCTAGTCAAACCCTCCATGATGAGTAAAAGACTGGACCAAAATTAGAGATCTGCTTTATGTATACTTTACACTGTAGACTAGAATGGCTTTTTTGCTGTGAAAGCTATCATATGGAATATTTTAGAAAGAAAATTGGGGGAAGCCTTATTTCACATCTTAGTAACTAATATCAGATATTCAAGGTAATTTAAAGTAGGCATTTCTTTAAGGCCAAAGATTTATGTCCAAGATGAAATTGCCATTTCATCCTTCATATAAAAGGTTTGGCCTTAGTTTAAGTCCCAGCATTACCTAAAAACTGAGAGCTGGGTCAACTTCATTGTTTCCTTTGAGTCTATTGATTTAAAGATTTTGAACTAAAGTGTTGAAGGTTATAAAATAGGTAGCCCCAAGAAGAAATTCAAGACAATCTCCTCCTTTTCTCAAATGAAAGATAAATGAATAAATATAAACTCCTTCTAAGGCTTCTCTCACATAAGAGTCCAAAAAGGCTAAGTGAAAGAGCTGAGTCCTTGATGTAGGTTAGCAAAGTGAAGATAAAGACATCTGGATGGTCCCTCCCCTCCTACCAAGGATGTCCCCACCTAGAAAAGATAAGAGAACAATCATAAGTAAGGCCAGAGAGAGAAGATTAAGGAGAGTGGTCCATCTAGACAGACCAGATAACCCTGAGAGATAACAGATAAAACAAAAGGAGCTGGGAACAAACCCACTTCTGAGGAATCCCCAAGGACTAAGTTATAGAATCTAAATGCTTTGAAGAAGCCCAAAGTTTAGGGTAGTTTTGTGTGGCCTCAGACCTTGAATACTGCCAGAGGCCCTGAGAGACTAGAGTAGATTTAAGGGTTTGGAACATACCACTGAACTGACTGGATGCACAGCCTAATGGCAGACTAATTCAGGCAAGAGGAATTCAGATTTTAAAATAGTCTCAACACGGAGTACTGTGAGCTTAAGAAAGGGGGTAAAAACATACTTGATGCTAAGACTGAAGACCATAGGCAGTTTACAAAGGAAAGCAAGGAAACATTTCAAATCTTTGCCTTGCACAAAGCTTACTGGGAACTGGCTGCTAGTTTGTGAGCAGAAAGTCAGAAAAGATGGGTCCTTTATCTAATCCAATATGGCAAAGCCTATGCTCTCCCTCAGCTTGTTAACAGAGGGCACAACAGCAACACTGTCTGTCCTAATAAGTACTGCCTTGCGTGTGCTCTGAAGGCTAAGACAGCTGTGATGATGGCTTAAGTTCCAGGAAGTTGATGTGTTTCTTGGCTTCAAGACCAGTCTATTCCTTGGCCTGAGAAGCAATCCATTAAAGCCACACCCACCCATCCTCCTCCCCCGTCCCCTCCCCCTTTTTAGGCTGGCATGGACTCCATAGTAAACCAGATCTTCCCAATGACATGCAGGGCCTTTCACCAAATGAGAGAGTACTTCACAATCCCAGGCACGATGAGTTGGCTCTTTAGCCAATTCTGGCTCTGGGCCCAGTAGGAGAGAAGAGACTACTTGGAAAAAGATGGAAGATGCATCTACTCCCAGAGCCATTACAAAGGAGAAGAAAATGTCCATTTTGAAAGCAAGGAGGGAAGCACAGATTTCTATGTGATACAGGTATGGCCTCTACTACTAGTATATGTGATAGTCACCACTTGGTTCTCTTCTAGATTCCACTATATCCTCAGTGCAAGAACTTAAACAGCCCAGTTCCTTTCTATGATTTGGGATCCACAGATATACTTTGCCCTTCTAGTTATTCAGTGTCCCATCCTTAGTGGCTCATGTTTCAGCCTCTTCCTTTTCTTTACTGCCTCCCATAATCCTTGGGCAGCTAGATAGCACAGTGAATCAGGAATCAACAACCTTCCCATCTGGCCTCAGATACTTAATAGCTATACAACCATGGAGTGTCACTTAACCGTGTTTCCCTCAGTTTCCTCATCTGTAAATTGAGCTGGAAAAGGAAATGGCAAACTACTCTAGCATCTTTGCTAAGAAAACCCCAAATAGGGCCACAAAGAGTTCGTGACAAGGGAACAGGAACAACAAAATCAGTAGTGACTTAGAGCACAGGACTGAAACTGAACAAACAATAAAGTCCTTAGACCTAAAGAAAATTATCTAGACAGCACCAAAAAAAATTGGCAAAAAAATACTGAAGTTTGATGGAAAAGCAATCCAGGATAAGCAATGGATTTCAGTTACCTTTTTCCAAAAAAACTACTAATCAAAGAAAGCCAAAAGGTACCCCAAAGTCTGTCTTTGCTGCTGGTTCCTACTTAGCCGGAAACTCTGAATGGAAGCTGAGCCATGTGCTATGAGTAGCTTTTTCATCTAAGAAAAAACTGGCCTTATAAATGGATTTGAGCAGTGAATCCACATGGACTTGATTCAAGCAGGATAAAAGATGAGCGTCAGAGAGCAACATCAAAACTGATGATGCACGGAAGCCAAAAGCTAGAAAAATGAATGTAATGCGTGCAGTAATTAGCCCAATACACTCAAGCTAACTGCAAGTTATGAAACCTTAATTCCTACCCCCACACACCCCCACACCCAAAAAATGAGTTCATGAAATTAAAATGATTTAAAATCAGGGGGTATGGCTGAAAACTTTTCCTCAGCGTAGAAGACTTGAAACAGTTTTCTCCTATAAAAAGCAGGACAGATGGTCACTAAGGTCCCAGACCCAAATCCTAAGAACAAGTTATCAATTCTTATTGTGTACAATGTACACTTTGGTTCTTAAAAGGCAAAGAAAGTGTTCAAACCTATCTAGGACTCATTTGCTACTTCCTCAGGAACACGGACAAGTCAGATATGAAATTTAGGCTGGGTAGGGCCTGCCTGCCTGTAAAGTTATGCGTACAGGAAGCAAAACCACTCTGGCTGGTCTTTTGTATGGATCTCCAGGGGCTGCCCTGGTCATGACCTTCACTACCCAACAGATCTCCCAAGACTGTGAGCAACTCTAAGCAAAATGGTATTAGCACACTTTGCTGTGAGTCACAACAGCTCCTTAGAGGGTGCTATAGAACAATTCTCCAAATTTCTGCAAGACTAAGATTCTGGTAGCCCTCAACACAGAAGATCCCTCCCTTTCCCAGAAAGGTGTTCAACTTCTCTCTTTGCACCCTCTGTTGATATAAGGTATCTTGGTGAGCAGTAAATAAGCAAAAGAAAAAAAAGTTTTCCCTTAAGATTTTTTTGCTAGCAAAATTCTTTTTCAACTTAAACACAGTCCAAGAATAGACTATGACCTATATAAAACACATGTCAGCTTTATGGAGAAAACACACACACAAAGAGTGAGAAGTAAATAAATGTGGCTCTTACCAACTACTTTTTACATTTGGATGTGCCCTCAAATGGAGAGCTTCACTATAATATAGGATAGAATATTGTATAATTAATGATGAGATTTCAGAATTCTACAAACTTGGGACCTTAAAACATTAAGAGAAAACAAAATACCCTAGTGCAATGAGATTTCACCACATATTGGTGTGATCTTTTCTCCCATGCAATAGGCAGCTTCCTAAAAAAAAAAAATTAAGGAAATGAAGAAAAATTCCTTTGTTAGGCTTATTTCAATTGTCATACTATTTGGCCAGTAGGGTAGGTTTACTTAGTGCTGTATAAAACACAGCACTGGATTTTTGCCTGAATTTATCCTCCACAGTTACGGGATCATAGATTTAGAGCTAGAAAGAACTTTAGGTCTTATTTTAAAAATACTAGTAATAATTTGCCCTTTAAAAAACACAAATTCAATTCTCCCATTCTTTCTTCTTACAGGTCACTCTTTCTTGGAAGAAAGGAAATTCTGAGCACTAATTGTTAAAAAAAAAAAAGTTTTAATTTAAGGAAAAGAAAAGTTACTCCCATTCTCAATGCTCTTCTCCAGGGAGCACATCTTATGGACAGGATTTAACTACTGCCAGATTCAGGAAGGCAGAGACAGCTGCCACATGGCAGCCATTTGTTTAAAATGCACCACAGGAAGACATAGCCCCCACTGCTTTTTAGCTATCAAGGAGAACCTTTCTCCCTCAGCAACTTCTCTTTTCTTAAAGACTTCCCAGTTACCTGGCCATTACACCCCGCTGTCATCATCATCATCTCCTGCTTATGGGAACACCTGAATTTTCCCATACCATTCCAATCAAAGGAGATTGGGATAGGAAGGGAGCAAATGTGGTGAAAGCTGACACTCCTTTTTTAAAGGTGGGGAGGGGAGAGAAGAATAACCTATGGAGGATGCTAGGAAATGATGCTCTTACATTTAAAGCTGAAACTCTTAGGCTAAGACCTACCACCTCTTTATTTGTAGAAGAAATGAAGTCAACAGGAATGCATTAAGGTAGATCCAAACTGTAAAACCTGGCCACTGCTGCTCCACCAGGCTACTCCTGCCTGGATGTTTACTGAAGGGCTGAAGAGGCCCTGAACCTCAGTTACAAGGGGAAGGACAATATAAGTGAGCTAGTATATTTGGGAATTATGCTCCATGGCTTCAACAGCCATCTAGCCTTGCGACCTCCTTCCTCCAGCTCCATCACATCCTCTTTTCCAGCACATAACCAAAAGTTTGCTTTTGTTGCCTTTCACCCAGAGTTCAAAAGAATCTACACAACTACCTTTATCAAACACCTTTTCGTGAAAATGTCAATCTCTCACACAAGAAAGTTCTAATCCTAGTTTCACATCAGTTTACAAAATTTGGTTTGTGATGAACACACACCATGTTTAACCCTAAAAGACTGACAAAGCATTTTCTTCACTGAAACCTGGCAAGGTAGGTAGGGCACAGGATATTATATTCCCATTTTGTAGATAAGGGAAATAAAGGCCTAGATCAGTTATGTGGCTTACCCAAGGTCATACAGCTGATTAAAAACTTGAATTCAGGTCGATGAGCAGTCCTCTCGCCCCAAGGCAAGAGTAATAAACACAGCAGCTGTTGGCACCCTTACAAAGCTGTTATCACTCGCAGGAAATAAAGCTCCATTAGTCTGAAATATATTACACTTAGTCCAAATTAAACTTAAAGTTTACTTAATCATAGAAAGGTAAATTGTTGCAGCACATCACTTGCTAAATAAAGTACTTTCCTTTTGTGTCATTTTGCTGAAGACGAGTCAAAAGAAACTTGGGGTCAAATCTTAACTCTCGATCTAACTAGTTGTGTGTGTTAGTTTCTCCGGACCTCAAAGAATCATAGATCTAACCCTGGAAGGGCGCAGGAGGCAGAATCATCAGAGGCAGAATCTGAACCCAGGTCTTTTGACTCCACAACTACAGCTCTTTCCCATGTTGTCACGCCTATAAAACAGACATAATTAGCTGCTAGCTGCTCTCACAGGGCTGCTGTGAGGAGAGAATAACATACTGAATGTAAATTCCTTTGAAAGCCTTAAAACTGCATCAAAGTCAGCTATGATTTCCAACACTCCTATGTGCCATCCTTTCCATTCCAACTGCAGGGCCTGACTACTTAACTCCTGAGCAACCCTAAGTTTCAGAAGCAAGGCTTTCCAAAATTGTAAACTAAACGGCAGCAGAGTGCTTTGCTGGCTGCTATAAGAAAGGGTGTATAACTATGTTCAGTCATACTGACTGCCTTCCAGTGAGTCCCTGGAAGACAATGAGGAGAACTTCAAGAGTAGGAAGCAGGCAGCTTTAGGCGATACTCAGCAGCGACTCCACATAGAGCTGTAGGAACTGCCCCCTCGACTGTACTGATACTTGGGTTACAGCTGGGAAAAGAAAGTTTCTACGTTTCTTCCCTACATTTGTTAAAACTAGGCTCAAGATGAGTGAGAACCAAGGAATTCCCAAACAGAGGCGGTTGGCTTGGGTTCTAGGCATCACATTCTCATGGAATGCAGGGTTTTGGCCAGAACAAACCAAATCATAAAGAATGAAAACTGAGCTTTGAGATTCTTACCATCGTACTGTGCACATACAGAATACAATGAGGTGGTGGGGTATTAGTCAATGATGCCTTCCATTCTCAAATGGTGACGTTTTAACTGTTAGTTACAGGTTCGCTGGATTTAAAGCAATAGGGAAAAAAGACATCTAGGGCAGCTGGGTGGCACAGTGCAGAGTGCTGGGCCTGGAGTCAGAAAGACCTGAATTCAAATTCAGCCTCAGACACTTACTAGCTGGATGACCCTGGGCAAGTCACTTCACCATGCATGCCTCAGTTTGTTCATCTGTAAAATAAGCTAGCGAAGGAAATGGCAAATCACGCCAGTACTTTTAACAAAAATAAAAAGCAAAACCCAAATGGGGTCATGAAGAGTCAGACGAGACTGAAATGACTCAACAAGAAAAAGAAAGGAAACACGAGCCTATTATGTACCAGGAAGTTCAACAAACATTATCTCATTTGATCCTCACAACAAGCCTTGGAGGGAGATGCTATTATATCAACTGAGGCAGACAGAAGTTTAAGTGACTTACCCAAGGTAACAGCTAATGTCTGAAATTGGATTTTAACTCAGACCTTCCTGACTCCAGACCTAGGCACTCTATCTACTGAGTGACCCAGCAGCCTACTACTAGACCAATGGTTAGTGAGCTGCCTTTAATCCTATCTATGGTACATCTTTGAGAGGGAAGAGGGGGATAGAAATGAGATATATGGGTGAAAACTATTAAAATAAGCTAATATAAAACAGCAGTAAATACTCAATGATTTTCTCAGAGTAAAATTAGTAAAACAAAAGCTGGAGATAGTCCATCAGAGTGGGTAGCAAGCTGTCCAAGACCCACCACCTTAATCCTGGCAACCGAAGAGAAAAAAAAAGTTCCATTCCACTGCCAATTTTTACCCTTCTCATATAATAAGTTTTAATACCAGAGATACATCTCTAAGGGATGGAGTCATTGTGAGGATTATCACACTACTAAAGTAAATCAGAGGCACACAGTCTCTCTTGGCTCTGCTTTAATACTTCATTCCCCGGGGTGTCTAATTGCTTCATTTTCTCTCTAGTACAAAAGGCCTATATTTCCCTCCTTCACAGTAAATGATAAAAGCCAGAGTCTGAGGAATATGCTAAAAAGAGCATTTGTTCATTTATGCTGATCAGCACTCACGATCCTGGCTGGAGCACAGAAGCGGTGTTGAAAATAATAACAAGAATAGCTAACCCCTATAGAGTGTTTACTATGTGCCAGGCCCCTTGTTAAGCATTTTACAATTATCTCATTTGACTGTCACAACCACCCTGGGAGGTAGGTATGTATTATCCCCACTTTACAGATCAGGAAACTAAAGCCAAAGAGGTTAAGTGACTTGCCCAGGGTCAGAAACCTAGTAAGCTGTCTGAGACTGAATTTGAACTTGGACCTTCCTGACTCCAGGCCTAGTAAGGAACCTAGCTGCCTTAGCTAAAATTGGAGGAATCTTTAAATATGGACTCTTCCTTTCTTTTCAAGGTTTTTATCGGTACCTGCTCATCTCCTACTTTCCAATCACAAAGAAAAGAGGAAAGAAAAATACCAATCTTTCAGGTGCCTTCCCTTAAACTATCTTACACCTGAAGGACAATTCAATCTGCCATCAGAAAGAAACCTATGACTCACCACCGCCTTAAGACATCAAGGAAGTGGAACCCATCCTCGCAGCAGTGCACACAAAAGGCTAAGCAAGAAACCAATAAACCCTTTATGCAGTGGCAATGACTGCCTCTGACTGTTCAGAAATGTCCAACTCAAAGAGAAATAGAAAATTATCCCCAGTGGCCACATACATGGACTTAAAAACCACTATCTATATTATATTGTATTTTCGCTTATGTTGTTAAATATTTCCCAATTAAATTTTATTCTCATCCAGCCCCATCCTCTGCTATAGGTCAGATACTATAACAGCGAAAACCTCCACAAAACGAACAATAGCCAGTATAAGTTAAATTCAAGTCAAGCATTTGACCTGTTCAATCAATTATCAACATTATCAAAACTCTATCATAGCCTGTGTTTAAAACAAAACAAAAACACAACTCATCCTCCCCCAGCACTAATGAATCTTCAAGTCCTTCAATGTACTCAAGCCTCATAGAATTAAGCACCACAGAATTATGGTGTCCAACTGTCTCCTATCACTTGAAACTACATTACAGAAAGGACATACTGTTGTTCCCTAAGACCATCTCCATTCGTTTTATCTTTCCTTAACAGTCTGCCACCCTGTGCTACGAGGGGACCCCAGCTGCAACAGTCTACCCTTTTATCTTTAGCTGACCATGCAACACCCTGAAGCTGACTGAGGTCTAGATTTCCTGCTCCTTGGCTACAGGGGCTATTTGACTTGTTTAAATATTACTTGCCTGAGAGTCTTGGACCAAAGCCCAAGCGACACCTACCCAGCATTCACTTCAACGTGTTCTTTAAAGATCTCCAAAGTCCGATGTACTATGCCTCGCTTCAGTATGGGAGGGGCTTTTGATGCTCTAAGAAAGGTAACATTTTTCAGGTTCACCTACGTTTTGTTTTCCATACAAATACTATCGTCATATAAGCTATCAGATTAAATTTAAGTGTATAATGACTAAAAATTAAGTTAATTTTTGAAAACCAATGGAATAAAAAAAAAAAGAGTAGTCTGTGTGCTTTTCTACACCAAAAGGGGTGGTGATGCTTTACTTTATCTGCCTATCTCTTTAAAGGTTGGTCTGACTATCCACCTCCTTCAGCCAAGCCAAATGCTGAGGGCCCGGCCTGATGGGCAGTGAACAGTAATGGCCGCCTTACTAATGTATTTAAAAAGCCCAAGGAAAAGGCTGTGCAGCATCTGTTAGGTGTACAGTAAACAGAACAAACATTAAATACACCACACATCAGCACACAAGGTATCTGACTGACTTTCTTTCAAGAGGTCACATGGTATAGCAGATAGAATGCTGGATCTCAAGGTCAGGTGACCTAGGCTGAAATCCACCTGAGAACCGTTCAGTTTCCTTATCTAACCCCTCCCCCCCACACCCCAGGGGTGTTGTGAGAAAGACTCTTTTCACAACTTAAAAGTACTATATAAATCTGAGTAGATTTTATTATGACCATTATTTCTTCCTTTGGAGGAGGTTAAACTGAAAACCTGAGTATTTCCTACAGTATTACATGGGCAAGTATTTGGGGAATGGGATTTTTTTTTTAAACTACAGTTCATTTTCTTGGAATAAGGAACATTAAAATGAAGAAGGAAAAAGTAATAAAGCTTAGGCTTACTCCTTAACCTCATGGACCGAATGACTTCCATGGTTCCTCTCAGTTCTAAGATGTCTACGGCAGAGGAAAGGCAGCTAAATGGGAGGGAGGAAAGGCAAGGCATAGAGAAGACAGATTAAAAAATGGTGCAACATTAGCTATGAAAACTAGTTTGTGCACCAAGAAATTCATAACAGCTTTACACCCAGGCTTTGTTCTACCTTAGTTCCATTACTGAGACTGCTTCTTGACTAGTTTCTCTTCTCTTAAAGAACATCTGACAAGGCCACCTGGAGAAAGAAGGCTCTTTTCTCCCTACTCAACCTGTTAAGGTGGAGGATTGAAGGCAGCAGCAATTGGGCTGAACTTTGCCAACATTTCCCTCCAAACAACTTAATGCTTCAAATCAAATTTTGGAGCAGCATAGCCAACAAAAGGTCAGAGTGAGACATTTTTAGCCTCAGACAACTTAGGAGGAGGTGAGTGAAAAGTCTGTGACATTAGTGTAGAGGCCTGTCTTGTCCAGAGTGCGCGCATCTGGTGGTGACATCAACAGGAGCAGCTTTGGGAGCTCTCAGCACAGAGATGGTAAGGGGATTGGACAACTGGTCAGAAAAAAAAATTACAGCAGACCCTTTGCTGGCATTGGGTACCGCTGGTGTTAATTGGTGACTCTACTGGCAGAGAGATATGCATGTGGTAGACTACAAGAGAAGCAGGAGACCTGGTCACCATCATAAAGCCGAGAACAGCACTAGGGTTTGTGGCTGCAGGAGAGTAGGGCCACTGGTCACAGTTCCAGAACCAAAAGGAGTGTTAGCAGCTTGCTGCCAAAGGGGAGCAAGGACCCTTCCTGGGTAAAGACCAGGAGATCAGTAATCACCTCTTTCTCTGCATCACAAATGACAAACAGCAGCATGAGAGAACTTGAACCTTGGAACAGTGCTCCAAGAAGAGCCCAATTTTAACATAAAAATTCAAAGTCAAGAAATAGGCTGGAAAAATGAACAAACAACAACATAAAAAAGGCTTGACCATAAGAAGTGACTACAGTGGCAGAGAAGATCAAGATACCAACCCAGAAGACAATGACCTTAAAACGCCTATGAGCAAAAGTTCAAGGAAAAATGCTAATTGAACCCAAGCCCAAAAGAACTCCTGGAAGAGTGGTAGAGGAAAAATTGGGGAAAGAAATGAGAGTGATGCAAGAAAATGAAAAGAGAACTAACAGTTTGGTTAAAAAAAAAGACAGGCACAAAAAAAAAACACCTTAAAAAACAGAAATGGCCTAAAGCACAAAAATTCACTGGAAAACTCCTTAAAAAGCAGAATGAGACCAATGGAAAGCCATGTGGGAAGCCATAACCACAAAAAGAACCTACACAAGAAATTACCAATGAAAACTGCACCAGTATCTTAGATCCAGAGGGTAAAATAGAACAGGAAAGAATCCAATCACCTCCTGAGAAAGATCCCAAAACAAAAACTCCAAGGAATATTACAGCCAAATGCTTCCAGCCAAAAGCTTCCAGGTTAATAAGAAAATAGAATTGGTAGAAGCAATTCAAATCACAGGATCACACAAGATTTAGCAGCTTCCACATTAAAGGATGTGTTAACTTCAAACAGAAAGACACACACAGTTATAATCAGGGAAATGAGGTTTTGCTTAAAAAGTACAAAAATTCTTATAGCAAGCTTTCTCTGATAAAGGCCCCATTTCTCAAATATAGAGGGAACTTAGTCAAATTTATAAAAATAGGAGCCATTCCCCAATTGATAAATGGTCAAAGGATATGAACAGGCAGTTTTCAGAAGAAATCCAAGCTATCAATACTCATATTAAAAAATGTCCTAAATCACTACTGATTAGAAAAGCAAATTAAAACTGTGAAACACTAGGCCACAATTATCCAAAACAATTCCAAAGGACTCAGGATAAAAAAAATGCTATCTACCTCCTGAGAGAGAGAACCAGATGAACTCTGAGTGCAAAATGAAGCTTAACTTCCTTGCTTTTTAATTTTTTTGTGATATGACTAATATGTATATTTGTTTTACATGATTTTACTTGTATTGATATCATTTTGCTGCCTTCTCAATTGGTGGAGGAGGAAGGATGGGACAGAGAAAGAAAATTTGGATCTCAAATTTCAAAACAAAAGAACACAAAAAAATAAATAATAAATTTCTTTTGAAAAGAAGGGACCCCTTGTGTTTACCAGTCAATCTCCTGCCCAGTGGGCCAGATAAAAAACAGCAACTAGCTAACCAGTCTAGCCCCACCAGCCAAACAGCAGCCTTTAGCATCCTCAATTTCCTCCCAGCCAGAGTTAGAACAGATTGTTCTAGAGCTTCTAACAGGTTGTTCAGACAAAGAAAACAGAAGACTTTGAAACAGCTGCATCCCAGGCACTCACACAAGGATGTTTCAGTGAATATGCCTAAAGATGCCAAGGCATCTCAGAGGCCTCCATTTCAATTCTAGAAGGAAACTGAATTCTTCTTCCTCTCCCCTTCCTTCTCCCTTTCCCCACCCCCATGAACCCTGGCACACATAGTGCTGCAACACTGGTTTCAACACCCCATCCACCCCATGATTAAAATTCAGACAAAAAGAGGTATATAAACTGTTTCTTAAAAATCTGAAAAATTAGCTACAACAAAACTAGTGTCCTTACATACCTAAAAACTGCCTTCTAGATATCAACTGACAGTTCATAAGCAAAATGGAGAGCAGTCTGACCTAAACGGGAGGGATCAAACTTTCTCTGTCTGGACCAAGAGGGAGGCACCAGGAATAATGAGATCGAAGTTATGGAGATTTTTTTCCTACTAGAGCTATCCGAAAGGTATAGGTCGTGGGCTTCATCTTACTGGGCATATTCAATCAAAGACTCATCAGTCAATAAGCATTGATTAAGGGCCTACTATGTGCCAAGGACTGTGATAAGTGCTAGGGATAAAAGACAGCCCCTGCTCTCAAGAAGCTCAAATCTAATGGGGGAGACAACATAGCACATAACAGGTAGAAAAAAGTCAAAGAAATTGCTAACAGTAGACATCAGCCTGCGAGTGGTTAAGGAATGAAAGACGAGTGAATGCATAGAGTACAACAGCAAGTCACTACTCTTCACTAAAGCGTTTTCCTTACAAGAAAAGAACATTATTATTCTCTTTATTCAGATAAAGGAAACTAAGGCTGGGGGAGAGGGAGGGTTTAAATGACTTGCTTAGGGTCACAGAGCCAGCAAGTGTGAGGATGACTCATTGGAATAATCCAGGTGACAAAGCAACTCAGCGCAGTTGTAAGTCTAAGGAAAAGTTGAGGCTAAGAAGCAGACACTAGAACAAAGAAAAAAAGGAATTTCTGGTGGAATGGGAGAGATTTTTAAGTTGCAAGAGAGACAAATAGATGGAATAGTCTGAAGGAGATGGATAAATGAGTTGCTTAGTGTTAACACTGAATATGTATAAGCATTTATCTTTATTCTCTGGATGCTTTCGTAAATTAAATTTTGCTTAGAAAACCTATTAGAAAATGTGATGTGGGGAAACGTAACTCTTTTTATAGACAACTTACAAAAAAGTCACACAGCCACAAAAGGCTACAACCTGTAAGACTTAAATATCTTGATACACAGAGTTTATTATATAAATTTAGCCAGCATTCAACAGGATAAAAAGTGTAATTTAGGTGGCCTTGACCTAGGTTCTGAGTTATTCCAGTACACCTGAACGTCAGGTTTCTGGACCAGTAGGCTTTAAAGTTTTAAAAGCCTGAGGCAAAAACAAGGATTTGGGTGTGGTCCTGCCTGAAGGCATAAGGATATACTAGAAGATTTCTGGAGGTAATTAACTTCCTGCACCATAATTCTTCATATACTTAGTCCTATGCAAGAGTTTCAAAGTACAAAGGGAAATAACACGCAAGTAACTGACATGAAGCTGTGCCTAAGCCATCCTGATCTCTCCGCCCAACCTTAGTCATTCCTGCCATGCCCACCCCTACCTACCAAACACCAGCACCAATTTGGCTTATCTTAATAATGAAGGCAGAAGCATGGCTAGTAGGCCTTAGAACCAGGAAACTGGGTTCAAGCCCCACCTCTGACACTTACTGGCTCCATAAAACCTGGGTAAATCATTTAACCTTCTCAGGGCCCCACGGAATCTCTCATATACCACAGAAAAGGTGCTAACCCACATTGGTAAAGAGAGTTCTTTGCTGGGAACCAATAAAATCACAGATCTACTCCCTCTCCTTAAAAACAGAAGTCATCTCAGCTCTCTAAAAATCATAAATCTAGACCTAGAAGGGCCTCAGAGATCAGCTAGTCCAACCCACCTCAATGACTCAATGGTGAGATAGTAAGTGACTTGCTTAAAATCACATAGTAGAATAAAAACAGAACTGGGATTTAAACCCAAACTAAGAGCAAAACCAGTGCCCTTTTCAAACTCTATATGTGGTACAAAACATTTCTAGATTGCTAGAAATTTAGATGTGGTAGCAGCTATCCAGAAAGACTCAGTTCCATCTTACAAGAAACTGGGATTTCCCAGGGACATTCTGACCAGAGTCTTCCTTTCCCTTTTCCCAACCAATTCTAGGAAAGCCAAAAGCAGAGGACAGGTAAAAGTTCTTAGGATAGGGGGTGGGGAACAAACAAAAACCACAGCCTCTTTCGTAAAGCAAAGGTTAAGGATGAAAGAGTAGGCAATGATGCAGTTTTGAGGGGTGAAGGAAGAAAACAAAGATCTCTATGTTCTTTAATTCATCTGCTATAGATGGATGTTAAGGAGTATGATTAGGTGGTTAAGAGAGGGGAAAGGATGGCTGAATAGATGTGACCAGATTTACAGACTCTAGACTAACAGTCACCATAGTAAGAGAATGGATAATATGAAACAGTGGCTTTATCAAAATTAGCCTGATAGTGAGGTGTGGGAGGGGAGTGGGGGACAAGGAGACCTCTTAGGAGACCATTATTGTATCCAGGTATGAGGTGATAATAACAGTGAAAGGGAGAAGAAAAGACAAAGACATCTCAGGAAAGAAAGGCCAGGGTGTAAAAACAGACAATTGGGGAGGCTAGGGAGGTCCTGTGTGGGAGGAGGAAGGAGGGAGGAGGGAGGAAAGAAGGAGGAGGGAGAAGCCACAAGCAGAAGGGTGTGGATGCCAGTCCTTATAAGTTCTAAATGCAACTGGATGGGTTTATGCTAAAGGTGAAGCTGTTCTTTGAGGAGGAAAGTAACTTGTTCTTCTGGGGATAGACGAGAAACGGGGATATGCTGAGGTGAAGGAGATACATTGTTTAAGCAGAAGGGAACAGAAACTAATTTCAACTGATTCAATTAAATCCAACATTTATTAAGTGTCTACTACTGGTTAAAGGCTATTTAAGACAGTAATATTCAAATAAAACATTCCCTCAGGCCTTCAAAGAGCTCATTCTGAACTTGGCCAGTTCAATATATAATATATAAGTATAATACAAAGAAAATTAAGAAGGTTCAGGGAAGGTATTCCAGGAAGTAAGTCTGAGCAGAGCTTTAAAAGGAAGATATAGGTAGAAATGAAGGCCTAGAGAAGGACTTGGGCAAATTTCTAGCGAGGGATGTCAAAAGTGGAATTTTGCCCTGGTCTATCTATAAAGTTAAATTATCTGTGGAGACTTAAGGGGGAAAGGGAGAATTAACTGGGAGTTTCAGGCATGGGGGAGGAGAATGGACTCAAGGTTAAGAACCTCTAGTCTAGAGTAAGTTGGGGAAGTACACCAGGAGTCAAACAAAGAGGAGTAAGAGGTCTTTTTGGTACAGCGGTGTCAAACTCAAATTAGAGAACAGTCTACTGTACCCTTACTGTACATAAGGATCCCTGCCGAATATTAGAAAACCAGATGTTAATATTATCTATGCTCTGTTGTATTTTTTTTTTGTTAAATAATTCCCAATTACATTTTAATCTGGTTTGGACAGCACTGAGAGTGCTATAGGCCATATGTACAACATCCTACTCAAGCAACAAGAGAAAGAATGGAGCTTGAAAAAGAACAGTTTGTGATTTAACTAAAGATGGTCTCCTGGAATGTGTTTTGGCTGGAATAGGCATATACATTTTAAATGGTTAATATGTCCCAAGGCTCTGTCCTGGGCCTTCTCTTTCTATTACCTCCCAAAAGTTTAACAACTATCTTTAACCAGATGATTCATAAATATATCTAGCCATAGTCTCTCTCCTGAGCTCCCAGTATGGAATACCAAGTGCCTACTCTCTCCATTTTGAATCTGACATCCCAAAGAAAACTCCCCCCGCCCAAACCCAAACTTCCTTGTTCTGAGGTCACCACCCTTCTTTAAACCTCACAGGTAATTTTTCAGCCTAATCCTCCATGCTCGTTTCACATTCCATATCCGGTCGGATGATAAATCTTGTTTTTTCTACATCTACTACACATGAGTTTCCTTCTCTATTCAGACACAGCCATACAACCTTATCACAGGCCCCCCTCACAACTCTTGGGGCTATTACAATGATGTCCTAATCCATCTCCTTGTCAAGCCTCTCCATACTCCAGTACCACCTATATACTACTGCCAAAGTGATTTTCTTCATAGAGATCTAATCTATGTCATTCTCATACTCAATAAAACCTAATGGCTCCCCTTTGTCTCCAAGTCCTACACAACCCAGTCTCCTGATGCGTCACTCTGCTTGCTACATCCGACTGTCCAACCTTCTCTGTTTCCTACACACAGCTTATATCCATGACTTTGCCTGGGCTGTCCTGTGCCCCATTCCTGGAATATATTCCTTTCTTACCTCTTGCCTCACACCTCAAAATGCAGGCAAAATCTTCTACACGAAGCCTATCCTGATTCTCCCAACTTCTGATGGCCTCCCTCTGGATGTAAATATTATCTTCCCAAAAGAATGCAAGCACCTTTAGGATAAGGATTATACCAATCAGTCAATAAACATTATTAAGCACCTACAATGTGGAAGTAGCATATTATATCCTTAGCCCCTTGTTTAATAAATGTTTGTTGACTGATTGGGCAGGCAATGTAGGTAAGAGCATACACTTGGGAGTGAATAGTATACCTAGTTTCAATTAGTTGGAGAGAGACTGGGGAAAACAACCTCAATTTAAAGGGCAGCAATATATTTCTTAATTTTCCTCCCAGAGATTCCTGATTGACTGAGCCATACTGAATTTACAAACAATTACAGGACTTTCTCACAGAGTCAGCTGGTCAAAGTTAATATGCATAAAGAGGCAATTGGATTCAATTAATGTATTAAGTTGCTCTTTTAAGGTCACATCTTTATTTTCTTTTGCTTAGATTTGCATCAAAATGTATTTCAATTATCTGCTAGTGTTCCTAAGCAAATAAAATCAGGTAAAGTAAATGGGGTGGGAACTAAGGGAGCAAAATTGACTAGACAACTCACTAATGCAAACGAGATATCCCCATTCTCCATTTTCTTTTAAACAGACTACTATCTAATGCAAGTATTACCTTCTGAAATGAGAATTATGGATACAAAATGTAGATGTGTATGTATGTGCCTTAGCTGGTTCAGGTTGGCAGGAAATAAAAATAAAAATTTCAGCAATTCATCCTTTTCTGGAATGAAATGTTACGTTCGGAGCCACACAAAGCTTAACAGCTGTTCCAGGCCACCAAGAGAACTAAAAGGGCTGATGCTATCTTTATCTTCTACCTCCGAAACCTAAAGTCAAAGCTGGTACTATCCGGGGCATAACTGCCAAGAAGCTGTCTCAGTTCTGGTCTGCAGAGAACAGGAGACAAAGGAGCAGATGCACGGAGCCAGGAAAGTGGAACTAAACAACAACAAATAAAACCCACCTAAAAGACCAGGGGAAAAAAGACCCCAAAATAACATTAAAATGGAAAAAAATATTTTAAGTTTTCAAGGAATTAAAATTATTTTGAAAAGTACTTCTATCACTTGGACAATAATTTTCACCCATGTAAAGAAGTTAAGAAGCTCAGAAAAATACTACTTGTCTCTACTCTGCAACAAGCTTCTTTTTTTTGGTCTGAATTTTATGATTTTTTGGGGGGAGGATATTTTCAATTTCTTCAAAGGACAAATATGCAGCTCATTTACTATTTGAGTCTCTAGGGACCCTCCAAACTTCTCTAGAACCAGATATATAGACAGACATGCGAAAGGACAAGAGAAAGAATCAAGACAGTAATAGTGGCATGTATTATTTATTATTCTTCACAGGCATCAAATTTGTACGCCCATTTAACTGGGAAGATTTTTAGTCTAAATGAACTCCTTGCTACTGAAAACCACCTCCCATTATCTCTTTATTCACCCCACACCCTTCGCCATTTACCAACAATGCAATTATTGTGTATTTTTAACAGCAACTGCTTCATGACCATGCATGCATCCAAGGCAAATATTCTGCCATTAGCCCACTACACATCCATAAACCACCAACAAATAAAGCTGGCAGTAAGTGTAGTGTAAATGTGAACTGAAATGGACGAACCACATAGCACTCCAAATACAGTCTAACATTTTTAAAGGACTGACATTTGCTCCTAGCCTGGTCTTTTCTGTATTGTGGGTGAGAAAACCAGTTCTCCTTAAGCTGGACAATCGGTTTAATTGGTTATACAGCAAGCTCCCCCAGTGGGGCAGTTAACTTTGTATTCCTTGGCTCCTGACTAATTCTTCCTTATCCCAACCCCCTTCCTGAGTCATCTTGAGCCTGAGTGAGAAAGTGGATGGCTGAGGTGAAAACTTCATCTCTACTAAACTGCTGGAGAAAACAACTCAATCATAGAAGATCAGAGCCAGAAGGAGCCTTGGAAATCTCTTACAAACCCCTTCGTTTTACATGAGAAGAAAGTGAGACCCAAAATCACACAGCAGTCAGTGACAAAGCTAAACTCTCACTCCAAAGATACCCAAATAACGTGTCCTAGGCATTTGATTATGAACAATGCCTAAAGATGCAACAAACTAGAAAGTATTCTGCCTTACTTTCACTCTTTTCTCTAGAGCAGTTTTCTTTGTCTTGCCATTTAGCGTCTAGGTTTTTCTGAAAAGAAAAATTCTTCACTGTAAAATGATGATTCTGCATCAAAGTTATTCACCAAGATTAATATATTAATAAGAAATACATAAGTGCCAAAAAATACAAGAGGGGCAGACTATACATACCAAAAAGTTTCATATCAAGAAACCCATGGAATATAAGTAAAGTCAAATATATCACCCTCTCATGCGGGGACTCCAAGTGAAGCAACAGACAAGACAGATGGCTGTCACAGCTTTGGGAAGGATCATGATATAGATGGTTTTTTATTTATTTTGTCATGGGCTCCTCTCCCAAGTTGGGAAATGGCTTAGGTTTGCTTTAGTTTTCCTCTTGGTGATGGAATTTTCAATACAAGACTATACCAAGATCACTACTTTTATCCTAGGAAAAAGCTATGCTTTAACAGGAAAGTAACTTGCTGAGAAAGTGTGAGAAAGCAAACAGCAGACTCTATTCTCCTTCCACTAGAGAAGAAGGGAAGAAGGTGGAGGGAATGTGGACATCAATTTCTTTTTCCTCTTTTAAAAAAGCTATACAAATTAAACCTGAAGTCAACTCATTCACATTTTGATTAGGAATGTATAGAAAGCTTTTGTACTATAACAGACTAGCCCATATAAGAAGAAAGGAAGGCTCTGTGGATGGACATACTAGGGGTTCTATTAGTCTTCTGGGGATGGAGTTCTGCCTAACACTTTCTATCTAGGACAGTTCAAGATCTCCATCTCCCTGTTCATATACATGTAAAGGCTTTTAAAGTGCCTCCTAAGCTTGAGGCTCAGGTACCCTCACCTCTTGAATTCCTTTGGAAGAGGAAGGATGAGAGATGAGGTGACAGGACCCTGCTTTACTACAAGCTCAAGTTCACAGTCTTCTGAACCTCCTTAAAATCACCAGGTGTGTCACATTCCATCACCTTTGGTGCTTCTGCTACGTGGCAAAAAAAAAAAAAAAAAGTAAACACTCCTCAGATAGCGTTGCTTAAAAAAGTAATGGAATCTCAATCTTCTCCATTTTTCATTCTCCAAAAAAAAAATCCCCTACAAAAAAACATGAGTATCTTTCTCCTTTCTTTCTCCATTCTCTTCAACAGTCAGAGGTGAAGACTTAAAAATTCTTTTTTTCTTGCTCAGAGACAGCTCAAGTTTAAAATATTAAACCCCTTGAAAAATTAAGACAAGCTGTAAAACAATCTCTCAATGAATGAACTCACAGGCCCATTCCCTATCCCTATTAAATGAAGGATATACATACGAGGCATCTATTACCCTTCATACTCTACCTGGACTGGCCTACTAGCAGTTCCTTGTCCTCGACTGAAATTCACTCCTCCTCAGTACTCCCCAGTGAAAAATCTTTTGAAACCTCCTACAGGAAAAGCCTTTCCTGATCTCTCCTATTTAGTGCTCTTCACTCTCCAAATTAACCTTTATTTACTTATCTCTGCAAATGTTGTATTTATAAATCTGATCAGCCTACTACTCTGGTTCCTGTTTGGGAAACATTAATATGAAAAAAGAGACTCAAACCATCCTAGGATCCCCAAAGACTCCGAAGTGCTATGCTTTATACAACTAAAACCTGCTTTACTCCCTCCAGTTTTGCCCAAAGCCTTTTATGGTTTAAGTCTCCTTCTGCACAGTGCTACAGACTGTCCACCTGGCAGTCATTTATTTTAAAGGGCTAAGGAGAGAGTTCCAAAACAACTGCTCGGTTCTCTATCCACAACCGAGACTAACTATCTATATAACAGGGGTGGGGAGAGAAGCTGCTGCCTCAAGGCCACACGTGGCCCTCTAGGTCCTCAAGTGAGGCCCTTTAACTGAATCCAAACTTCACAGAACAAATCCCCTTTAATAAAAGGATTTGTTCTGTAAAACTTGGCCTCAGTTAAAAGGCCCCAACCAAGGACCTGAAGGTCACAGGTTCCCCATCCCTGATCTATAAGCTTTCTTCTCCCTTCCCTCCCTCCCCTGAGCTTACAGAGAGAAACTTTACTTATCCCTACGCTCTGTTATAAGGAACAGCCACCCCTGTATCACTGTGGTTCCATCTTTTGGGCACCACTGATTATTTGCTGCTCCCTTAACCTCTACCAACATGCACCCAAACAAATCTTGGGTGATTCATGTGTCATGTCTCTCCCTGCTCTGTAAAACAAATATATATGCATGCTCAGCCATTTCCTTATCAAAGGAACTCCAGAAGTAACACATCCTTCTTTGAACCATCTCCTTTTCAGCTCTCTCTCAGAACACAGGCAGCCAGTCCTTACTGTCCCCAAGGGGCAAGCACATGGATCATATGACTGCTGTAATCCCTCCAATAAAAGCAGTCATTGTCAATGTATTCCTTGAAATCCTGGCTGAAACCATCAAATAACATTTCCAATTCTCATCAACCTCAAATGTAACCATCTTCTTTCCCTTTTCTCCCTAATGTCACTGCTCTTTCCCCTCCAGCACGAATATGTGAACTAAATCTGGCCAATTGTTAAAGACCCACAACAATAATACCAAGAAGAAATGGGAAAAACAAAAGTCTAATGGGAACGATGAAGTTAATATATAACAATCTTCATTAAATGTGAGGCCTAGCTACAAAATGACGGGTCAACCAATTTTAAAGTCACTTTAACTAAAGTCATACTCCTTCCTCCACCCCCCTCCCCAGTTGGCTTTCAATAAGGCAGATAAGCTCATTGCACCCATGATGCAGGGAGGCCAGCAGCTGTTCAAACCCATGTAGGAGTCCTTCCTTCCCCGCTCCCCACCTCCCCGTGCCAACCTCTCTTGACAGTTGTCCTTGTGGCTCTCTCTACCTATACAGCAGATGTTATAAGAACACCAACTTAAACTGAGCTACAATAAAAATAAACTCCAGGTCATTTCGTTTCCACAGGTTATCAAATACAACTGCAGCACAAGACTGAATGAAAACATGTACAAGTTACTCTTCTACATTCCCCCACCCTATAAAACTCTCTCTCTCTCTCTCTCACACACACACACACACACAATTTTTCAGGATGCTTTCCACTTGCCTCACAAATAGAAACCACTGCTTCCCAAATGCCATTACCCAATTCTAACAAGCAGATAGAAAATAACCAAATTTCAATTTATAAATCCCCTATCTCTTAAAGGTCTTTCCAACTCCTGTCCTACCACACTACTCCTTCCACCCACAACATGCACCGTGCTGTTTTCAGAAAATTTCAAAGTGACTATTTCCAAAAGAGTACCACTGGACCTCAGAAATAAATCCTACTTGACTCAGTAATTTAAAACTTTAAGATTTAAATGACAACGAGCATAACCATAAAATGGGAATACTGCTTGCCCTATATTACCTAATCTCCAGAATGTATTCGAATTTGTCTGCCTCCAAGCTTCACTGCTCTACTATACCAAGCGATGAGTAATTATCAGTGGCTTCCATTTTTACAACTCAGACCCAGTAACGGTCCATTTGGCACTTGTATTCAAAACCAAGTGCTTAGGAATTAGGGGTGTTTTACCTATAGTCCTATCTGACCTCTTATTGTTTTCAGAACTGGAATTTCTGTAACAACGTCTAAAAACATGGACTTCTTGAAGGTAGTCTGAGTACTACCAATATGACTTGGCGTTAAGCAACTACATCAGTTTCTGTTAAATGGGAGCTACTCCTACTCAGAAGAACTTGTCTTACAAACCATGAGAAAACACCCAGCGTCCCCTGTTGAGCCCACATTATATCTGGAGTATACTGTATTCACTTCTGGGT
Source organism: Phalanger gymnotis (assembly GCA_028646595.1). Taxonomy (NCBI): domain Eukaryota; kingdom Metazoa; phylum Chordata; class Mammalia; order Diprotodontia; family Phalangeridae; genus Phalanger; species Phalanger gymnotis. The sequence continues at coordinate 153,665,082 of CM053622.1, read as the reverse complement.
CCCAGATTTTAGAAGGGACACTGACAAGCTGTAGGAGTATCCACACGATGAAAACCAAGAAGGTAAGGTATCAAGAGATTGTTTCAGATGATGATTCTTTGAAGAAATTGAGTTCAAATCCAGTCACAGACACGTTACCTTGGGCAAGTCGCTTAATCTTTGTTTGCCTCAGTGTTCTCACCTGTAAAATGGGAATATTAGCACCTGCCTCCCGGCGTTGTTGTGAGCATCAAATAAGTCAATATTTGTGAAGTGCTTAGTGAATAGTGCCTGACATATAATAAGTGCTACATAAATGCCAATGCACAGAAGAGAAAACTGGAGGGGGATGGGTACAGAATAGCTATCTTCAAGCATCAGAAGGGCTATCGCAGGTTAGAGGAATGAAGACATTTTATTGTGCTTAAGCAGAGGACAGACCTAGCGGCAATACAAATTGTAGATGGGCTGACTTAAGCTTGACATATAGAAAAACTTTTTAATATTTAAAAATATCAAAAAGTCAAATGAGCTGCTTCAGAAGGCAGATATCCTTTGTTCACTAAAGGTCTTCAAGAAAAGACTGGATGACTGCTAGGCGGGGTGGGGAGAAGCAGAAAAGATTCTGCAAGGTTCCAATGAGTTCTCCCTCTCTCAGACTCAGGTCATACCAACCAGGAAAGTAAACACTCCTTCTTCAGATGGCTTACCTAGTCTAAGTACTAACGATTACAGAGGGCAGCTAATCTCTACTAGAGACCATGCCAAGCAACATAGACTAGTTTCTTTCTTGCTACTGGTGGTTCCCAGCACGCTTTGTTCTCTGAAGTGTGTATCATGAACACTGGAGTAAAGAGAAGAAAAAAAATTCCAACAGAATCTGTAAGATGGGAGAAAATGTCCCCTCCCTTTTCTGGCATTTGTTAGTTTAATGTTTACTGTTGAAATTCCCCACAGGCAAGGACCAGGTCACACATATTCTCTGTATAATTTGCAAAGCACCTGTGTTCCACCCAGAGTATTAAATATCTTATGATATTTTTAATTTCCCAGGTTTAAAAAATCCAGTCCATTAAGAAGTCATTCTCTTTTGTTTAATTTGTCCTAAATACTAATGAATGGTTGAAGACTAGAGACAAACAACCTTCAAACTTGTTAATGAATAACTCCCTTTGGCTTACATAAATAAGAGTGAAATAAACTACTTCCTAGAATTTCTGGCCTAGTATATACCTCAAAGAAGTGTAAACTATACACTGTATTCAGGCTCTACTACTATCAACATCCCTGCCCTGTCCAGCTCAGCCTCTGCACCCCCCCCCCCCTTTGGCACAGGGAGGGTCTCCAAGCTTTAGTTTCTTCACCAGAAAAATAAGATTCCTTCAAGCTGTAAAGTCTCTGATCCTATAAATGGGTGAAAGAATACTGCAATATAGCAATACCTACATTTAACTGGGCATCGGAGAAGAAGGCATTCTGCATAAGTATACTTTAAATAGCTGAAGAGCTTCATTTTAACCATTTGGGATGGTAATCTTTGTAAAATATATTTTACTCTTTAAACAGAGTAAGATGAGCATCCTATTACTATCACTTACCATAGGAGAATGAAACAGCCTTTCAGAAACCAAGACTTAGCACAGTGCTTTCTATAATATATGAAGTAGATACTAACTCAATATTTGTGGGATCGAATCTTACTGAGGCATGTAGGCCTACTATGCTCATGTTCTCACTTTCTAGAGGTCTGCCCTCATTTAATATCATGTAGTTTAGCTGAGGCTGGCAACAATATTACTTTGCCTTTCCCTATGTTCTGCCGACCTTCTCGCTTTTCATCTGCTATGGCCAGGGAAACCTATTGACTATGACTATTGAAGCTGTATGTAAAGTACGAGTACTTGGGCTCTGAGTGAAAGGGACTCTTTGGAGGTAAAATTCTGGAGCTTACTATACAAGCTCTGTTCTAGCTACTGTAACTGCTCAGAGACATTTTTTTTACTTCCTCTGGATTTCAGCTGTGTTCCAGATGGCAGAGATTGTCTGATAAATCGGGATAAGTAAGATATTAATGTAATTATTTTGGGCAAGCAGGGTACAAGCTAATAAATTGCTGTTTCCAATCCTAGTTGATACTTAAAAGCTGTGTGACCTTGACACCACTCTAAGCTTCAATTTCTTCAACTATAAAATGGGGGGGGGATGGAATATAACTACTTGTACTATTCATCTCCCAGCTCTGCAGTAGGAAAAGCACTTCAAGTGCTATATGACTGGTAACTATTATTATGATGTTATTATCCTAAATGAAATTATACCTCTTCAAAAGACTGATTTACATTCAAGGATATCTCACTTTATATTCAATGATAGCTTATTCTCCTTTAAAGACCCTGAGACTACCTAAGATACTCTAAGTTGTCTGAAGTTAAGATACTCTACACTCAAGTCTTGTGAATTACTGAATCATGTTCCTTGTTTCACTACAGTTCTGATAAGTACCTGTTAAATCTTCAACAGTAGTAGGGAATAGAGAGATCCAATTATATAAAGTTGTTTTTTAAAAAAAGATGCACTAGAAAATCACCGTATTTCAATACAGCGTTCTCCTCCAGCATTAGTAACTCCTCAAACAAAGAGGCCTGATCAGAGCAGACAGAGATGGGCTTATCAGCTTAGGAAAAGGAATGATGGTCCAATTAACTGTCATACAGTCAGATATAATTCACTCTGATTAGGCCAATGAGAGGAGACAAGTTAGAGGAAATGCTGGGCCTGTCCCTTTACATAATACCCAAACATCCCACAGTAGCAAACTACCTTTCTCTTCATAAGCCAAATTACACATCTGTAAATAGTCTTAGAAGAAATTGCAGTCAATGTGAATTTAAAGAGAAAACAAAAAAGGTTCCTTATCAAGAGCGGTATACCACCACCCACAAGATGAGGACACCACACCCTTTGGTATCTCTGGGACAGAGAAAACTGCCTTTCTTCTTGTTATTTACTATCTTTCCTCTCCCTCCCCTCCATCAACCAGCCTTGCCAACAGGTGGAGAATCACTCACATCAGTTACAGAGAGCCATTTCACTAGTCCTCACAATCTGAGGGTGAAGGGCTATAACATGTGAGCACAGGGAGGCTGGGGTGGGAGTGGGCACAGAATTCTTCATTCAGCCACCAAGACTTTAGAGACAAGAGTTCACTCCCATTCAGCTAAAAGGGACCTAACAGGCCAAATTCTAGAAATCATTAAACTGAATAATTCTATGATGTTAAAAGGCATCAAAAAGAACAAGACAACTCTTCAGCCTTCACACTGCCAGAGGACCAAAAAAAAAAAATTGTCTCACACGGTATGAAAGTGCAAGGGGGGGGTGGGGGTGGGGGGATGACTCGAAAGAGAGAGGAAAAAGAAAACACTTCCCCAAAGAAAATCTCTGAAACCTTACACAGTATTTATGTGCTACACGGACATAGCCTAAGGGCCAAGGAATCTGTACATTACAAAAGATTGCCTGCAATGCATGTTATATGGTGAACACAAACATTACTATATATGGTATGTTTATTGAATGATCAGACACAAATAAGTTGCAGAAGAAATGATCTGTTCAGTCTTAGTGCTTCTGAATGGCTGAATTGGTCCTCATAAATGGTATCTGTGCCCAGATCCAAGTAACTACAAATACCTCAAGAAAACTACATTGGACATTTAAATATTCTTAACTCTACATTGGCTCATGCTACCTTCCAGTTCTCAACACACAGACACTTTCTTGGGGGCACAAACTTCTCTCCCCTTTTTTCCTCTAATAGCCATTCACAGAGAAGCCCCATAGAGGGCATAAACGCACAGCTAAGAATGTTACTGCTGAATATTGCCTATTTCACTTGAATTCAGAAACACAGATCGGTACACCATCAGTTTCTTAATAGGCAGGTGTTGGAGCAATTCAATTACTCCACATTCAAACTCTCCATCTTCACAATTCAATTTCTTAAAAGGAAAATAGTTCATGGGGGAGGGGGTAAAGAGAAAATGGGAGAGTGGAGTAGGGTGAAATGTAAAGGACGTTGTAGAGGCAAGGAGGGGTGAGGGTAATGCAGTCTAGTGAAGATGCCTTAAAGCCTGGCAAATGAAAAGCTTCATCATAGGGTTTAACAGTCTTGCCTAACCTGTTCTGTGGTATGTTCTGTTTAACTCCTTTCTGGCAGATGGATGCAAACAACCCCTTCCTTTCTCTTGCTCCCCCACCCCCACCCCAGTCACACCCTAATTGCAGACAGACTTGAAGAAAGAAACTGCAGAGATAACAGCTAAGATGATCAGAGATTGGAATCAGACACACAGCATCTTTATTATATGGTATTGGATCTTCAGTCACTATCAACTGCTTGGGATGGCCATCACTCACTGTCATATTACCACCCACCCCTCTACCCAGTTCTCGGCATCTTCCAGTCAGCTTGCCCCACCCCAGCTCCAAAAACAGGAATAAAGATTTGTTCAACTAACAAAGAACTCAAGCTACTTCTTATTTTCAGCTCACCAAAAAACATTAGTACCCCTACATGCCCAAGAGCTACGGTGCCTTTTAGCTTCACTCTAGGTGGCTACAGGGTTAATAGAGAGACAGCCTGCAGACCTGAAGTTTACCTGCTTAGCAACAGAAGCATCAATCAGGGCATACTGGTTGTTTTGATACAGGAAAAGCAGTTTCTAAACGGGTGGAAAAAGTTTTCAGCAGCCATTTTAATCAACAGACATTAATTGAGAGTACAGCAATAAAGGAGCAATGGTAAGAGGACAAGAAAATCCAAAATGAGGGCATACAAAGTCGAAGCACACCGGTCAATTCCCAAACCTCAACATGAGGAAGTGCCATGTATGTAAAATATATTCCAACAGAAGTCAAGAGATGGCCTGCAAGCTAACTTGCACGTGGAGGCACAAAACATGAGAATCCCCAAGTTTCTTTTGCTTGGGTTTTTACAAACATTTTTTAAGGTTGTAGGACAGACTTTTAAGCTTTCTTTTGGTAATAAAATCACATTTTCCCGCTAACAAGACAATGAGAAGAGAGAAAGAGGGAGAAGAGAGAAGAGGAGAGGGAAGAAAGAAGAGAGAAGAGAAGAACTCAAAGGATTAACAGTTTTCCTGAGAAATGTTTGCTCATCTCAATTTTACCACAACAGCCTGTGGGAGACAATGAAGCAAATGGAACTTGGAGCATAGTACCTTTTATCAATCTTTCCCATCACTACTTTGAAAGGGGAAAAAATAATAAGCATGTATTCCTTGAAACCGAAACACCCATTTTTGAAATGGCATCTCAAAAAAATCTTCATCTTCAACAAATGAGTCTATTTCCTATCCGGAAGTGCTGGATGTCCAGTGACTTGCTTTAGGGAGTCTTACTGCTGTGTTCACAGAAATCAGGCCCTGTGTCAGAATAAGGTCTGAAAGTTATTGGAACAATTGTGCCCCAGTTGGTGAAAGAAAGGTACAGCAGAAGAAAAAAAAAAGATGTCAATGTGTTCTATACTGTAAATAAAGAAAAGTGAAAGGGATTTCTGAGAAGATAGCAACTGAATACAAGAAGGGGGGCAGGGAAATTAAAAACACATCACTTTTTAGCTACAATTTCATTTCAAACAGAAATAAGGGTGAAATCTAAATTATTTTTAAGGACAGCGTCCTATTAATCCACAGAGCAATGTTACATGACTCGACTTTGACTTTTTCCCTGAAATGATAACTGATATTGCACAATGTGTTTGTGGCTGGTTTGGAGATGAGGCTACAGAGTTATGGTACTGATCTGGGCAAATATATCTATTTAAGAAAAAAAAGCTAATTTCTCTACAATCTTAAGTTTTCAAAATCAAGAAGCAACAGAGACTTCATGATAATCACCAGGAATGTATATAGAGTTAAACAACTACAGCAGCCATTTCCCTTGGGTGGGTGAAGGAGTGGGAAGAGAAAAGAAATCCCTATTTGTTTACAACATCTACAGTAACAGTTGAGAGTAAACTCAATTTCTTCCTTTCATTTTTTTCTTTTTTTTTTTTTTTTGAAATATACATCCGAGAAAATGTAAATTAGGTAAAAAGGGAGACTCTAGTAGGGATAAAATGGTGCCATTTAGAACAAAAATCCGGCCTATGCAGAAGTCTGTCATGATGCACGTGGGGCCCAACCAGCAGAGTGGGTTGCTGCAGCCAGTTATATCCAACAGTTGTGCCCCAAGCAACAAATGGTGCATTCATAAACTGCAAAAGCTTCTGTTCAGAGGTTGTAAACGTCTGCAAATGAAATGATGAGCGGCTGACTTTTTTGTTGTTTGGCAGTCGAGGAGAGAGAAAAAGGGCTGACTTTATAGGCAGGAGCTGTCACTATGGGGAAAAAAACTGTAAGAAGATGTTAATAAAAGGAAATACAATACTGGCATGGCGTACCAACCATATTCCTCTTACATGAGATGGACCTAATGATGATTGAGTAATAAACATCTTCATTCAAGATAATATTGCAATAAATCATGTGAGTGGGACCGAAGAGAAAAATCCCCATTTTATTTTGAAACAAATCCTCAGCACAGAGAGATCCATAGCCTTAGATCTAATAAGTGATACTACTCCAGAGCCTGCCTATGGCATCACTTCAGTTAGTAACCCACTAACAAAAGGAACATCTGGTACCAGCTATGTATCATCTCAGACAATCCCATAAGAGCTTCCACTACATAAATTATTAATTAGTGGCATTTACTCTCCTGCCACTGTAAAAGGACCTGGTAGGGTTCTACCACAGGTACCACACCACCTTAGCTCACAGAAAAATTAAAGTTCAGATCTGCATTGCTAGTTAATTCCTAGGTTGGATGTCATTCTGTAACCTTTGTGTAGACCTTCATATTTCACCATGCCTTAAAAATCGCAAGTGGATCAAAAGTACCAACTTGCATCTCCAAAGTTTTGAATGCTTATTAGACAGTGAAAAGAGAACTGGCAGTGCAGTAGAGTAGGTAGACCTCGACTGGAATTCTACAATGAATTACCTGAGACCATGGACAAGTAATTTAACTTTCCTTCCCTCTAAGACCCAAGATTTTCCTCCTCAAAGTTAGTGGGTTAGAGGTCAGGATGTTGAAGAGCCTGCCACCTCTAGGAGCTCTAATTCCTCTGAAAAAAGCATTTTAGTTTTTCAAGTATTACATTCAGTGCAGGCCAAATGAAAGGTACTAAACACCTCTGGAGTATATAAGAAATAAGGAGGGGGGAGAGGCTATGTGTTAAAAGTCACCTTCTGTTAAAAATAATTCCCTGTGGACCATAGAATCATAGATTTAAAGCTGAAAGGGACCTTAAAAAACGTCATTTTAAAAGATCAGGAAAGTAAGGCACACAAGTGCTAAGTGGCAGACTTGGGATTTGAACTCAGGACTCTTGATTCTAAAATCAGCTCTCTTGCCACTGTACCACACAGGCCCCTGACAGCAGAATTTTCTTAAAGCCTCCCCTAGTGGGGATATCATAGTCCTACTGACCAACAGTCAAAGCAAGCAGTTCATTCTGTGTCGCCTAGACTCCCTGGTACACCTGTAAATGAGTATCTGAAAGCTCCAGGGTTCTCTCTACACAGGTGTCTGGTTCTAGGGGAACTGCTGTGACTACCCAAGAGCCAAAACCTGGGCCACACAGGCTGTATTTGGATAAAGAAAGTAGAACGGTCACTGTAATAGGCAGACATTCAGAGTCACGATACTATTTACTGAGCTACAATCTGTGGTACTTGGGATAGTTTAAAAAGTACAGAACATATCAAGAAATTACATCCCGGCTGAAAAGCTTATCAGTGCTTCATTCTGCAGCAGAAGGCTGGCTGTGTGGAAAGAGCTCAAGAAAATGTGGCCCATTCTTGAATGGAGAACTCCACTTTCCTAGAGACTCACCAAAATGTAAAGCTGTGGCTGTGACAAAAACCAAGGTGTAGAAACCAATGAGCCCTGCCTCCCCCACCCCCCACAAGGCAGGTCACTATCACTTGCCCTTATGGAAGGGAAAACAGCCTTTGAGTAAAAGGAATAATGGTCACCCCCCAGTTCCCAGGAAGGGAGGCAGCAGCACAGGAGGGGCTGACCTAACTTCCAGTCAGGTGGGGGCTTCCCAGACTAGCTACCAAGAAGGTACTCCTCCCTTTCACGTTCTCCTGCACAAATGCCTTTTCTGTTGTACAACTGCAACTTGTCCATCTTAGGAATTTTTGCTGTTGTTTTCAGGGTGGTTTTACTGCTTCACAAATCACTTTGTTTTAACTAAAATGTGATCTTGTCAAAATGTAGCTATTGGCCAAATCAAATATTGCAACATTTCTAGGGGGAGAAATTTCTGATCATCTTGAAAAATAAATACAAGTGGAAGTAGGCAAGCTCTTCCAAAGGCAAGGCTCCTGAACATTTAAAACTGACCCAAAGATAAGTGGGTCAAATATCAAAGAACAAAACAAAAAATATTCAAAACCAATAGTTTTAGTGCTCCTGCTGCAAAACGCCCCCTCCCTTCCAAGGCCCAACTAAAACCTAGCCAAATGAGGATAGGAGGGACCCTGAAAGCACTTAAAAATTAAGGATGCTCGGCTCTTTATTAAGGCTTTACTTTGGTAGCAAGTGCTAGTTTTATTCAGTTGTAGTACAGGGTAGGTAACAACTGAAGAGCTCAGTCCCATTAAATGGCTGGGATACTGCCTTTCTAACTAATCTCTCTTCCTCCCCAGCTCCTCCCTCCTTCCCTCTATGGAGCTCCAGGCATGAAGATGCAGGCCAAAGTACAAGGAAAGAACATTAGCCAACTGTCGCAGCAGTAGCCTTCTCTCCCCCTTCCCATGTGGTGCTGGGGAACCAATCAGCCACCTCCACCCAGCTGTTCAGCCTAACTCTCACTCCACTGACTGACAGCAGCTCTCTGTTACAGCAGAAGGTGTTATCCATCATGAGGGAGGGAAGGAGGGAGGGGACAGAGAGAGGAGGGGTGAAGAGAGAGCGCACCACCAGGAGAGGGAAGCTCGGAGGCGATCCTGCTGTACTGGTGGAGGAGAAACTTTAGCCATGGAGAACTTCAGCTGACATCTGCAGTTTATCTCTGTAGCTCTTCCTTCATCCCACTATACCAAAGGAAAGGGAATAGGAACAGCAAATGAAAAGCCTAAACCTCAAACCTTCTGGTTTCATATTACAATACATGGGTTTGCAGTTGGTTATATGAAAGCAAGCTGTACCTATGATGTGCCCTCCCCTTCTCTCAGGATTGGAGTGTGCCCAGTTAACAAAAGTTAACCTCCACCTCCTTCCTCTGTCCCTTCCCTTTCTCCTTTTGCCCCTCCCCAAAGACTCTCAGTATAAATGATATGCAGGCTGAGTGAGGGAGCCAACCCTTTACTGAATATGCCCCCTGGCTGCCTAAGTATTTTCTATCAAAAACTCAACAAATTCACACATACACACATGACACTTTAAATGTACGTGGGGGGAGGAGAAGGGACCTATGCCTTAGGATGGTCAAATAGACCATATGGCTAAATGGAATAAAATTCAATGACTTAAATAACCAATCTAATTAAATAGCAGGGCTTTTTGAAAGAACAAATATTTTCTCTCCTTCCTCAACAAATTTAAACTTCTCAGTTGTTTGTTAATGGTACTTAAGGCAGACTTGCAAGTGGCACTAGTTCTGGAGAGATCCAACTTTCGGCAAGTGCCAAGTATTGATTTTATTTCTTTTCCTCTTTCTAGAGCCTACTGTGGGCTCTAATGGAAAGGGTGCCTTTTAAAAGTTGCACAATGTGGTAATTTTTAATTAACCAATCTGTTTCATTTTAAAGGTAAGATGGAAGAGCATTTTAAAAATGTAACAAAGAAGACTAGAAAAATGAAGAAATTTTTGGGATCGAAACACAAAGAATGCCAATAATTTCTGTTCTTCCTTTTAAGATGTTAGAATATTAAATGATTTCAGGTTAAATAGGCTTAAGTTATACTCAATACAAAATTTTCCTGTATCTCAAAACCAACAATTTAATATGCTAACTCAAGGAATGATAAAAACCAGCTATCACATACTAATCCAAATAATCTTTGAGAAGGAAGAAAGGAAATCTTTGCCCCCATGTCCCCTAAAAAATTTTAAAAATAATCATTAGGAACTTAGATTTTATATCTAGAAGAGACCTTAGAACTCATTCTAGTCCAATTGCCTCTAGGTACAGAGAAAGCCATTAAGTGATTTGCCCAACATGGCAGAGTCAGGATTCAAACCAAGGTCTCTAAAACTTCAAATTCAGCATTCTTTCCATAAACCACACTGCTTGACTTAACATCTCTTTGCTGAAAATGCAAACCTTTCAATCTTGCCCTGAATAAAAATGTGGTTTAAAAAAAAAAAGAAAAGAAAAGACAATGTGTTTTCAAATAACACCATTTCACTATTTGTTATGTAAGATGTAGCACTCGAACTAATTTACTCTCAAATCCTGGGACAATTCTCAATTACACCTGTATAGTGTAAAAAAAAAAATCCTAAAATATATAACTTGTGGCCTCCCTGATGTTAATTTTTTTTAAATTCTATCATCCTTTTGACCTTGGACTTCATTTTCATCTGTCTCTCTCAGAACATTCTCTTTGCTAACCATTCAGCATACTGCAAGCCCTGATAAAAGTAGTTAATGTTTACTGAAACCTGCGCATGAACTGTACTAAACCTGATAGGACCGAAAAGGCAAAGTTCTGTTAACGGCATCTATGTCCAATAAAAAATGGGGGGGGGGGGGGTGAGTGAGAAGAAATTTCATTTTGTAATGAAATTTCTTCACTGACCAAATGAGAGTATTAGAAGCTGAGGGAAAAGAAAATGTATCACCAGTGTAAAAATAAAAAGAATCATCTATTTCCTGTGAATGATTTCTGGGGCCACTTATTTACTTTGCCTAAAAAATGATTCAACAATTTGAACCTTTGAATTCCAACTACACCCTGAGTTGGGCTTTTTCTGTAGTGGTGAGCTGAATAAATTTGATGCTATCTTAAACTTAGTAATAATTTCCCTGAAATTATTAAAAAATGACACAGCTAAATGTTCATATTACCTAATTTACTAATACTTCTAGACCTTTTCTTTCATTTAAATATTTGTGTACAGATCATCTAGATACAAAATAACCTTTATCTCTAATAAAAATTAGAATTTAACACTTCACAGCTATTGCTACCCTAAAACGTTTCATCACCTGAATCTCATTTTTTTTAAACAGAAAACCTGCATATCAATTTCTAACAGTTCTTTCATCTTAATTTTTCTTAAATACATTTCATTTCATTTGGAGCACATCATATGTTTAGAGCCCATGGTTTAGACTTACTGATAAAATGTCTTCTCTTCCTATTTTCAAAGTACTCATTTTTCTCCAATTCACATCACCTAAGTTTTTTTTAAAACCCTCCAACTTCCCCAAACACACATACTCTTTAGTCAGAACAGGATGCTCTCAGGTGTTTAAAGCCAACTTTCTCTCTCCCCATCCCCCCTTGCTTAAACGGCAGCAATAGAACCACAGTCACCTTGGAAACAAACATCACCCAGTGTTTGCAGAACAAACAATGGTACCTTTTCAGCCAGTACCAGGCAGGCAGGGCAAGGGGCAGCCAAGCAATTCTGGGACTTACAGGAGTGTTAACATATTGCATTCATTCAGTGTGTCAAAAAATAGTTCAGCACTAAAAATGATGTGCTTTCATAGTGAAAGCCCCTGGCTGGAAACCAGAGACAAAGCTCATAAGGCTTAAGGTCAAATAAGACTATACTTAGTGAGAAATAATCTTTTTGAACCATCCATTATTTTACACACCTCTTGCATAAGGTGCACCATACCAACCCATCGGTTTTACCTTTTCCACCAGCATGGAAATGCTGCTAAACCTTTAAATGTGAAAAAAAAATTAAATTTTAAAGATCATTTCATCTTTTCTACATGTAGAAAATCATCTTTTTTTTTAATCATATTATATTATATTCTAGCTTAAAATTTACTTATACTGCTTGGCACTCCGTGCTACTTAAGAACTTCTGATGCCAATGAAGAAATCTGACTCTAGAGACCAGAGGGTGTGAAAATGGGGAACGAGTCTAATTTTCTAAACCTGTTTTTAGTAGAGAAATGTGGTAGGCAGATGAACGTATAAGAAACTACTTTTCTTGACCTTGGAAACAATAACTACTGACTGTTTATCTTCCGGATGCTAACAAAAGCTAATCATTTTTGGAGAAGGGGGAAAACGGTACAAATTTTAAGAAGAAATTCTGGATGGAAGAGTATGTGTGTGTTTGGAAAACGTAATCCACACTAGCTAAAAAGAAAAAAATTGAAAAATTCCCCCCAAAGCAAATGCATCTGATAGTCATCAAATCAGAGTACATTTATCTTGAGTTTAAGTACTAATTTACTCCTTTTTTATTTATTAGGTGTGCGCCTGAGATGTCCTTCACACTCCTTTAACAAAAAAAAAAAAGCTAGGCCCAACTTAATCATCTGGAGAGCAATCGGGTGTCAATTTTAAGGAATACAATACTTGGCATTTTTATTTTATCTGCAGACCAAGGAAAAAAATTTTTAATCAATAGGGTCCAACATAGAGCTTCCTTGGGAATGTGCCTGTCTTTAAAAAGCAGGTTTTTAAATTCCCTTAGCTAAACAACACAAAGAATGAGTAAATTAATGCCATCTGACTGGAGTATAAAAGTTCAATTAACTAATATTCTTTTGCAATGACCATAGAACAATTAACATTACTATGCCCTTCTGAGAGTAGGCACAAATAAGTGAGGGCACAAATAAGTGAGAACTACTTTCAAAGGAACTGAACAGTTATTTCAATTGTCTTTGGAAATGTAAAGGGACTCTGATGATGGTGATAGATAGAAGCTGAAAATCCAACAGTCTGATATCACTAAAATAATCAGTACTTCATAAAGGCACTAGTAACTGAGTAGCAATCAGAAAAAGGAATTAGCTTACTTATTAATGTTTACCCATTAAAAAAAACCCTCATTGAACATGGTTTCTTAGGTATCTACTCCCTACTACATGCAGCAGAATGCCAGGCTGAGGAAGAGAGTTCAAAGAACACATGATCCCTACCCTCAAGGAGCTTATAACCTAGCAGACAAATGCCGCACAGAAAATTAATGAGAGAGGTAGGTGGGGGAACAGTAGGTTCCTAAGTCCTAAAACTACAGCACAGGGCAGAGTGATGCCTGTCAGTAGATAGAGACTTATTAACCCCTTCAACGTGCCAGGTATAGGCTGAGCATTGAAGACAGGGAAAAGGCAATCCCTGTTCTCAAGGAGCTCACAATCTAATGGGGGGGAGACAACAAGCAAACAATTATGTTCAAACTAGATAAATACAGGATAAAGGCAGGGGTGAGGGGTGGGTCTCAGAACCAGATAGATAGAATAGATTAGAATCTTGTCAGATGGAGAGCATGAAGATGAAGGAGAGGAAAAGAGTCAAAAATGGGCACACTAAGGTTATAAACATAGAATATTGGATGAAAGTGGGGGTGGGGGGTGGATACCATGGACAGAAAAGAAGTCAAGAAGAGGAACAAGTTTTTGGCGGAATCCACCAAGTGTTTAGTTAGGGTCTACTATGTTGCCAGGAACTTTGGATACAAAAAAAAGAAACAATTCCAACTACAAAGGAGTTTTCATTCTAAGATCAGGTTGATTTGGGCCATTTTAAATTTGAGGACACTATGAATACGCAGGAGAAGGTCCTGTAAGGTGGGCAGTTAAAGATTCAAAGTCTAAAGTTCAGGAGTGAGATGAGGTAGGGCTCCCAAGATAGAGATTTGCCAACAATCTGCACAGAGAGTTGATGAATAAGGGATAGGAATGACTGCAAAGTGGAGGGCCTGAGGAGAGAAGAAAACTTCAACCATTTGACTTGAGACAGGGAATGAATGGGTAAAGTGTGTGGAACTGAAGGAGAGGTGGGAAGGCTAGGAAGTGAGCCTGTGAGTCCAGGTTCAGGAATAGTGTGAAAGGTCGGAAAGTGTGCAGGGCTGTGGAATGGAGGTGGCACAAAACCAGCAAAAGCGAAGCATTTTATCTCCACCTTACAAGATGCTGTTTCTAAGGAATGTTGAACAAAAATGTAGGATTTTAAAATGTGATTTTTAAAAAATACAACAAAAATTCTGATAGTAAGTTACTATGAACCTAGCCTACCATATAATAAAGACAGGTTGGCTTCTAGGTTTAATCTGCCTCAAACACTTAAGACTACACACATATTATGCATATTGCACATTAACATTAAAAATCACCACATGCATTCAATCCCTGCCAAAGTAATCCAGATTTTTAAAAAGCTAAGTTTCTCTCTGAACTACCACTGAGGTTACTAAAGGAAGTTGGTCACACAATCGTTGCTCACCAATCTTCTCTTGCCTTTGCTCGCTCTTCTTCCTTCTTCCCTCCTTCCAAACTCCCTCTCACAACCACTCCCACTTTCCAGGAGCCATCGAAAATTCTTGCTCTCAGTACTGTCAGCTGATCTAAGTGCTTAGTCAGGAAAGGAAGAACCAGCCCCTCTCTTGCCTCCTCCACGGTGGCACAGCAGCCATTTGCCTGCCCAGAACACTGCCTCTCCCTAATGGGTATGCATGTTATCATACACCTTCCCCAAAGTTCCTGCTAACAGTCCTTGCCCATGTTTTGAAAGTAATTCCCCTCACGTTCTGTGTGGGTAGACACTATGGGTAAAGTGAACTCCTCACCCTCAACCATGCCCTGCCTCCCATGGCCAAGAAGAAATCCAGAATGACTGGTGGTACCACTAAACTTAGCAGTTTTCTCTCATCTTCTGTAAGCTCACATAAGGCTACTCCCTTTGGAAAAGGAAGCGACAGAAGTAGGAGACCCCAGGTGCCACTCCTAGTTTATCTTTTTTTCTCACTATTACTGTAAAGTTACTTGTTTTTTCAACCGTTCCTTCACACCAACAAGGATATGAAGCTATATACCTCTTTACGTTTTCAAAGCAGCTTAAGAAAAAAGTTTTAATAGAGTCTTTTTACTATCTAGTTAAGATTGAAGCAAATTAATTTTTTGGAAAATTAGATATTATTTGGATGTTTGATTTGCTGAAAATTTACTTAGCTGTATTTCAACTCACAATCCTGTGATATTTATGCTCTATAAATTATTTTATAATGCAAGAAAGGCTTAAACATTTCAAAGAAAACTTTATGCACAATGTCCATTCATTCCTCCCCACCAGCATCTTTTATAGGAAGAGCTCAGTTATTTATTGCAATATCCCGATTGCAAAAGCGAAAAGAAGTTGCAATTTCCCCAAAAAATCTTAGGAGTATTAGAAGAAGCAAGCAATTATTTCAAGCACCAGGCAAAGCAAGGAAATTTTAAGGGCTAAAGAAAGCCTGAATTTTGGCATGGCATCAGTCTGAATTCAGTCCTATTGAAAAGAATATACTACACAAAGGGCCCCCCCCAAAATGAGCACTCTAATGGAGTGCTGCTTTTATCTCTTTTCCTTTCCCCGGACTAAAATTAGTTACAAAATAACTTTGGAATCCTTGAAACGAGTATGAAACTTGGAAAAGCTTTGTGAAATACCACATCATGAACTGGACCTACCAGTTAATAGAAAAATATTAATTTTCTCTTTACATCAATATTTCCTTGCCTGTCTGGGATGTGAATTCCCTTTACCTTCGGTCCCAATGCTTTCGGTATCCAGTTTAGTAATTCAGAGTTGAAGATTACTGGTATTTACCCACTCTATTTTACCATATTAAAGATTACAAAGTACAAATACTTCATGGTTTTGCAAAGTCTATTGAAGTGTGAAATAAAACAATCTGTTTAAAAAAATCACAAAGAATTGGGTCTAGACCTGTTTTTCATTCATAAGGGATTCCCGGGCAAAGACATTCCCTCTATTGATGCAGGTTAGAACTTTTCTGCAACCTAATAGTCTCAAAAAGTTGCCTAGAGAACTGAAAAGCTAAGTAAATGACTTGGCCAGGGTCACAGAGCCACTATGGGGCTGGAACTCAGCTATCCTGGTTTCCTGGACAGCTCTCTGTCCACTATGCCTCTATTTTAAAAATATACCTCCAAAACCAATCTCTAAATAAGATTCAAAGCATCATATATATATAATCTGCTTCTTCTTTCCTTTTTGCTATAAAGAAAGGTTATTGTTTGTCAAGGTCTAACAAATAGAAAATAATTTAAAAACCACATATATACACACTCCCCTCAAAAGATCATTTTACATAGTATCGGAGCTAGAAAGGACCTTAGAAGTCATTCAGCATGCCAGCCAAGTGTGAGCTACACAACAACTATCCATCCATTCACTACTTCTAGTGCACAGACAGCATTGAACAATGTGCAAAGTCCTGGGAGAGATTTAGATAATGCTACAATCCCTGTACTTACAAAGCTTATAGTCTATACTGGTAAATAAAACACAGATGACTAAAATGAATGTTATTATTAAATATTCTCAGTGTTTCAATGGTATTCAGATAACTCCCAAATTTGTACCCTGAGAAGCCTTGACATTTCTTCTGAGCTAAAGATCATTAACTCCCAAGGGCCTACAGATCACCTCTACCCACACAGAACTCAAACTGAACACACCCCAAACCTGAACTATTTTTTCCCCCAAAACTTCTCCTCCTTTTGACCAGTGCACTCCATCCTCTAATCCCTAGCACTTTTACTGGCTGTCCCCTATAGCTGGAATCATCTCCTCAACTTCAGCTCCAAGTCTCAGCTCAAGTCCCACTCCTCTATAAGAGGTCTCTCCCAGTCTTCCTAAATCTTAGCTCCAGTACCCCCAATTTTTCCTATATTTATTTAATCGGTACATAAATGTCACGTGTTGTCTCTCCCACAAGGCAGGCACTTAATAAACTCACTAACTTCCATGTTCTACGTCCAGAACTAACAAGAATTACCAAATCCTGTTCAGCTGGGTAGCATTCCCCTTGTACTATCAAGATCATGGGATCACATAAGCATAAAAATACTTTTAGCAGCTCTTTTTGTCGTGTCAAAGAACTGGAAACTGAGGAGATGCTCATCAACTGGGGCATGGCTAAACAAGTTACGGTATATAAATGTGATGAAATACTATAGTGCTGTAAGAAATGTTAAAGAGAATGGTTTCAGAAAAGCTTGGAAAGATTTGTCTTCCTAACGCTCCCCTCTAAAATCCCTATGATCCAACCAGGCAGCTAGGAGGATAGAGTACTGGGCCTGGAATCGAAAAGACCTCAGTTCCCATTTGACTCCAAGCAATATACTAGCTATCTGACCCTAGTCAAATCATTTAACCTGTTTGCTCCAGTTTCTTCAACTATAAAATGGAACGAAATGGGAAAGTATCTGTAAAGCATATAGCAAAAGGGCAGGCACATAATACTATATAAATGATAACTATCATCGTCGTTTTCTGTCTCTGCTCCTTATGCATATGATATCCTCCCCCCATTCTCCAGTTGGGTTCATGCTTCAAAGTCCCATTCACACAATATCAACATCTAAGAGCCCTTCCTCGATCTCATCCTACCTACTCTCCCGCATTCCACAAGTGACAGCCTCCCCTCTGAACCTCACTTCGTTTTGGTATACAACACTGTATTTGTATATCTGTGTCTTAACCTCTCTAACCCACTTCCAGACTGCGAGGCCTTTCAGACCACCTCCAAACCATAGTACAGTTCTCTGTACATAGTGAGCATTTAATGTTAATTAGTTAATTACAAATACAATGTGAGTTTATTTCATACCTTATCTGAATCAATACCAACTATGAACTCTGGGCACAAGTTCATTCAAGTTGGGTATAATTCACAGTTCCTTTCGTTTTAACTATCTTGCCTTAAAGAAAATTTTAAAATTTAGAATACGTAACAAGTCTGAAGTAATTTCTTATATAGTAACTTCAATCGTCAGTATATTGTATTGATTATAGTGCTTTGTACAAGCATCACTACATCCTTACTAAGCATGAGAGACCCATTTTACAGATAGAGACATGGGATTTGAAATGTTCACACAGCCTCTGGTCAATGTCAGACTTAATACTAAGTCTCATATTACCACTGAATTTTAGAGCTGAAAGGGGTTTCCACAGTTTTATATTTTTATCTCCAGCTCCTAACACAGAGCCTGACACATAGCAGGCATTTAATAAATAACTTGAGGATGAACTGATCGTGTGGTATGACTGTCTCATCTTATAGATGAGGAAACTGTCGTGTAGAGTGGTAAAGTGAATTGCTTCTGGTCACACAACTAATGGCTATGTTTAAAAATAGGTTTTTACTCCCAACTTCTAGGCCATAGTTCTTTCCATCTCTTTACCCAAATTCGACACTCTTTCTAAAAGATCAAGGCAAATTAACTAAGAAGAAAAAGCGGTTTATTATGCCACACACTGTTTACATAGAGTAAAATTCATTTTAAAATCCTGGGTGATTCAACAGGTGAATGAGGCAGCAGGGGCAGGGGGGTTGTTAAAGAATTCATCTGCTCAAATTGCTGCTCCTATATCTGACATTTGTTTTATGTTTGCCTTCTTTTCTCTACCACAGAAACACACTAGCTGAAATTATGAAGCCACATGTGGATATAGGAGTCAAAATAAAGAAACTAGAGTCCAAAAGAATGATGTTATAAGAAAAATAGAAGTTATCTCCCTGCAACAGTGTTTATCTATAAACATTTTCTTATTTTGAGTCAACGACTTTCAAACATAGTACTTTTTGCTACTGAAGAAATTCTGATTAGTGTATAATACCTAACATTTACTAGCGTTTTACATAAAGGAAAACACATCTCTAGCTAGGTGGCTCAGTAGATAGAGTACCAGGTCTACAGTCAGGAACTCATCTTCCTGAGTTCAAATCCGGCCTCAGACACTAGCTGTGTGACCATGGACAAGTCACTTAATCCTGTTTGCCTTAGTTTCCTCATCTGTAAAATGAGCTGGAGAAGGAAATGGCAAACCACTCCAGTGTCTTTGCAAAGAAAACCCCTGAATGGGATCCTGAAGAGGCAGTTCAACCGAACAAACCAACAAGATTTTACATTTGTTGCTATTAAGTTTAAGTCTATGGCGTTCTGGGAAGCTAAGTGGGAAACGTAGGTATTTTTTTTTAATCAGTAAAAATTATTTTTTAAAAATAAAATAATTATCTTATTTGACTTGTCCCAAGGTTCTAATCAATCATTCTCTTAATCTTAGACTAATGTTAATTGTTTCTCAACATTTGTTATATGCATATTTGAAAAGCACACCATTTATGTCCCCTATCCAACTCACTAATAAGAATGTTAAGTACATTTTTTTTTAACTTTTCAACCTCACCTTCCCAAGATAAAGATGTTAGAGAAAGAATTTGTTAAATGAACTTCTCCTTCCATCAGAATGAAGTCAATGCTCCACTATCTGACTGTGGACAATTCATAGCTTATTTTTAATCCCAATCTAAAGCATCCCATGCTTTCCCTGTCAACAGATAGGATGTAAATTTACTTTAACCTATCCAAAACAAAATTAAGGTACATCAGTTGCCAAAAAAAGTATAAAATACATTTAAAGTGTAATCAAATTCTACAGTACTAAACATAGGAAATGTTTATTTGATTCATTCAAAACTTTGCCACAACCAGAGACGTGTCCATTTGTCCAAGGTCAGTAATGATTTATGCTCATTTTACTACCTAGGTTAACACAACAGAAGAGGAAGGGTGAATTAGACTTAAGATTTATCATTTTCTTGTAGCTTTGGCACAGCACATCATCAAATGAAGGAATAAGTTAATTATTCTGGAGCAGACAAAAAGCATTTTAAAAAATGAAGAATCTTAATGAATAACATATGAAAAGGCAGGTTTTTTTTCCTTTCTTAAAAAAAAAAGAGAGAAAGCCTTGATAATTTTATTCTATTCAGTTAACATACTTTGACTACCCACTATGTGGAAGGCACCAACTAGATGCCTTGTCACAGAGAAAATATTTTAATTTTTTTTATTATTTAATATATTTAGTTTTCAGTGTTGATTTTCACAGGAGTTTGAATTACAAATTTTCTCCCCATTTCTA
This sequence comes from Phalanger gymnotis, assembly GCA_028646595.1. Taxonomy (NCBI): domain Eukaryota; kingdom Metazoa; phylum Chordata; class Mammalia; order Diprotodontia; family Phalangeridae; genus Phalanger; species Phalanger gymnotis. Next base: position 153,644,889 of record CM053622.1, on the reverse strand, counting down.
CCCTCCCCCCCACTCCAAGACAGAATATATTCTGGTTGTCCTGTTCCCCAGTCAGCCTTCCCTACGGTCGCCCCGCTCCCCTCCCATCCCCTTTTCCCTTTCTTTCTTGTAGGGCAAGATAAATTTCTATGCCCCATTGCCTATGTATCTTATTTTCTAGTTGCATGCAAAAACATTTTTGTTTTTGTTTTTGAACATCTATTTTTTAAAACTTTGAGTTCCAAATTCTCTCCCCTCTGCCCTTCCCACCCACCCTCCCTAAGAAGTCAAGCAATTCAACATGGGCCACATGCGTATTATTATGTATAACCCTTCCACAACACTCATGTTGTGAAAGACTAACTATATTTTGCTTCTTCCTAACCTAACTCCCTTTATTGAATTTTCTCCCTTGACCGTGTCCCTTTTTGAAAGTGTTTGGTTTTGATTACCTCC
>CM053622.1:153522176-153643954 GCA_028646595.1 Phalanger gymnotis | reverse complement strand
GTCTTGAGACCAGTTCATGTTTTTCTTGGAGGCTTTTGTTGCAGGCTCTTTGACTTTGTTGACTTCTTCTGGCTGTATGTTTTGGTCTTCTTTGTCACCAAAGAAGGTTTCCAGAGTCTGAGACTGAATCTGGGTGCATTTTCGCTGCCTGGCCATGTTCCCAGCCAACTCGCTTGACCCTTGAGTTTTTCAGCAGGGTATGACTGCTTGTAGACTAAAGAGTTCCATGTTCCAAGCCTGGGGGGATGTGCCAGCTCTGCCACACCAGCACTCCTCCTTCCCCAAGAACCTCCAACCTGGACTGGACTTAGATCTTCAGCAAGCTCTACCCTCCTGCTCTGATCAGCCACTTAATTCCTCCCACCAGGTAGGCCTGGGGCCAGAAGCAACTGTAGCTGTAGTTCTGTAGCTGCCCCACCTGCACTGCCCCAGGGGCAGTGGCCGAACTGCAAACTCTATCCCAGTCCCCAGAAGCTTCCCCCACTAACTACTCTGTTGTCCTTGGTGTTTGTGGGTTGAGAAGTCTGGTAACTACTGCAGATCACTGATTCAGGGAGCTAGGCCTCCCTTTCTGGTTGGTCCGCTCCATCCGCGCTGGGCTCAGCAGCACTCCCCTCCACTCCCAGCTCTGTGCGGGATAGACCTTACCCAGAGACCATCCAGGCTGTCCTGGGCTAGAGCCCTGCTTCCCTATGCTATTTTGTGGGTTCTGCAGTTCTAGAATTGGTTCACAGCCATTTTTTTATAGGTTTTTGGAAGGACTTGGTGGGGAGCTCATGCTAGTCCCTGCTTTCTAGCCGCCATCTTGGCTCCACCTTGTCACAGAGAAAATAAAGATGAGCAAAGTAATCCCTGCCCTAAAGAAGCTTACAATTTAGAAGAGGATGAGAGGAGAGACATTCACATTATATACAATCTACATTGCCAGATGTGCAAACAGGAGTCTGAAGCAGGAAGAGATCACATCCCCCCCAAAATTTCAGGGTTTGGAATGAATCTTCCAGATCATCTAGTCTCATTTTACAGATGACAAAACTAAAGCTCAGAGAAATTCAGTGAATTGCCCAAGGTCACAAAGCTGGATTGTAAACAAGGAAGACCTCAGACAAGGCTTCATAAAGGGGCTAACATCTAAAGACAGGATGTGATAACTGAATGAGGGGGATGGCAATGTGAATGGGTGAAGACTGTGAGCAGAGAGAGGACACCCATTCCAAGGTAGAGTGAGCTGTGTAAGCAGGTAGGAAAGCACTAGGCATGTTTAAGAAATATTAAGTAGGTCAGCTGGCTGGGGCATAAAACACATGTTGAAGAGTAACTGGTAATAAAGTCAGAAAGGCAGGTTATGACCAGACTACAGAGAGCCTGGATGTCTGGATGAAGGGTTTAAAGATTCGATAAGCAATGGCAGAATCATTCAAGAAAGGTTTTGCATACAAGAAAGTAACATCATTCAAGCTGTACTTTAGGAAGATTAATTTGGCTACACTTAGCATCAGGAATGCAAAGGAATGGATTCATGTGAGTAACGTTCCAGAAGCAGAAAAGACGAGGGGGAAAGGAAAAGAGACACAGATGACTTTAAGGTTTCGAGCACAGATAACTAGATGACTATTAAAAGAGTTAGAAGCATCAGTTTTTCTTTGGTGGGGAGAAGGGGAATGAAGAGCTTGGTTTTGTACAAGATGAGTTCGAGGCTGCCATAGGACAACCTGGTGAAGACATCAAACAGATGGTTGGACATGTATTATAAGAGCTTAGGAAGAAAGGTCAGAGCTGCACACAAATTTGAAGACCTCTGAAAACATAATAGAAACCCTGTGAATATATGAGATCAGTTTGGGGAAAAGAGGACCTAGAGCAGGGACAATTCTTGGGGGTGCTTTTTTTTTAGAGCAGTCAAGAAGAGAACCCATAAAAGGACAAAGAGGAAGGGCCAAAGAGGATTCTATTGTTACAGAAGTCAAGAGAATAGTTAAAAGGCAGCCGGGAGCGTATGAGAACAATTACTGGATTTGGAGTCACTTTACCTTTCTGTAAATTGAAGGCACTGGACCGGACGACCTCTTACTTCTCCTGCAGCTCTAAATCCTATGAAGGAAAGGATGGGCAACTGCGTCAAATGTCCAAAAAGCTGTAGAACTTAAGAGGATGAAGAATGGAAAATCAACTGATTTAATGATTTAGGAGGTCACTAACGACCAGCTGAAAAGTTTCAGAAGAATAGGATTGAAAGATAAACTGTTAAGGAATAAGTGAGTAAAGAAAAAGTAGAGACATTGGGAATATAGATAACTAAAAGCTCTGTGGTCCTAATTCTAGGCAGAGGAAGAAAAAGCAGGGAGAGAGGAAAGAGCCTGGAGAGAGAAGGAGAGATGGATTCATTGTCAATGAGAGCAAGAATCAAGGTCCAGGGGTTAAGCCTTGATCAGGAAGATGGACAGTTCTTTCTCAAAAACAAGAGGCAAGGAAGAGAAGAGCAAAAATGCAAAGAATAGATTTAAGACAGGTGGGAAGATGAGAGCGCACATTGTCGGACCTCCTCAGGAAAGGAGGCACTAATCTGCTGAGGAAAATCAAGGAGGGGGAGGTAGCTAAGGGCCAAAGGGAAAGGTTTAGAATACCCACTGTGCCACAGGAAATCAGAAAGAGCTCAATGAAAGTATTACTAAGTATAACTGAAATTAGACAGAAAGAATTTAGAGTAGATCCAATCAGCACATTTTCAAGGCCTCTCCAGAGGCAAGCTGCAAACAGCAGGAAAAGTTACCTGGAATTGGATTTACAAAGCAGAATAAGTCAAAGGGGGGAGGGGCAGATTCTAAAATATTAAGTGAAGATAATGTTGAAATGGCTGGTCATATGAGGTCTGGGCTGAGTAGAAGGGCAAATGAAATTACAGAGGCAGCATCCAAATGCAAAGAACAAATGTAGGTTTTGTGGCAAGCAACAGAGGTTCGTCTTCAATTCTACCTCAAAGTTAGAACCATAGGGGAGAGGAAGGAGGAAAGAACATGAGATAGAGGAAGGAAACAAATAGGCCAGAAATGGTATGAGCAGATCCTAGTTAACAAGCCAAGGCTCCTAGCATGCCATAAAAACAAGGACAGGTTGAGAGTTGGGCTATACGGTCATCAAACAAAGAATCAATTATTTATAAGCTAACATCTAGTAGTCATCCTCGGGCCCTTGTTTCTGATGCCCATTCTTTAAAGCATTTTGCCACTGAACAAAAGATGGGATAAAAAAAGAAAATCAAATTTAAAAATTGTTTTTAGAAAGCTTGGTGGCAGTAGAGGCTAAAATGAGTTTTGGAGATTTCCAATGAATTTCAGATCTACAGACTACTGAATGCTGTGTCAAGTTACCTGCGGGAAAATTGAGTCATCTCAACATTGGGACCTGGCAGGCTACAATCGTCAGAGATAGCAGCCTCAAGCCTCCAAAGTCCACTTAGGAGCAACTAAGAAAAGTGTGAATGGTGTTTGATTCAACACTGTTTGCTGGAAATAAGTGTTCCCACCTTTCAACTGCTCTTATGCTGTCTTCAAAAAACCTACCTACAGCCATACTTTCTAGCATTAGAATGTCTTCAGGGAAAAGGGGGAAAATTAGTTAAAAATTGATTAGTTTAAAAAAAATCAATTAATCACGGGCCTAAGTTTTCAAGTCCACATATTTCTACGCAAAACACTATCTGATCTACTAAAGAAGTTAAACTGCCTGAACTCACACACATATTGCCTCATCTGAAGCTCATGGTGAGCCAACTAGAACAGGTATTAGACAGATAAGGACTTGCTCAGATACAAAGCCAGGCTAAGACCTTCCTTGTTGCCCACTCCATCCAATTTTCTTTCTACTTTGCTATTCTATTGCTAAAACTGACCATACTGACAAGCACTGAAAAGAGATGGCTCACCAAACAAGGAATGGTTAAACAAACTATAATGTCTATGTATAACAATACCATTGTGCTATATAAAAAAATAAGGGGATGATTTCAGAGAGAAACCTGGGAAGACTTGCCAGAACTGAAGCATAGAAAAGAGAGTAGGATCTGGAAGAAAAACATAAAAGCACTGAAAAGACAAATTGGAAAGGCGTAAGGACTCTGGGCAAACTCAATTCCACGAACAAACCCTCCAGAGGGCCTATGATAAATAAAGCAAGACCAAGGATGGACTCTGAGACATGGCCAATGAGGGAGTCAGGGAATCTATTTTGCCTGATTATGCCTATTTGTTACAAATAGTCTTTTTTTTTATCTTTTCTTTTTCCCTCGATGGGGAGAGGAGTGGGGAGAAGAAAGCGATTTTGCTAATTAAAAAAAGCAAATGTTTAAAATAAATAAATGGTCTTGAAAAAAGTGGACAGGCATAACTGAATAGCACATATTGGTTGTTGATTACTCATTTCAAAATAATCCTTGGGAGCAATCCTATCAGAAAAAGGAACTGGGAAATGGGCTGGGTACTCAGGTGCCACCCCTACTCCAAGTTAGGAGACATAACAAAGTGGCAGGAAAGTGGCTCACTGACAACCTCCTTCCTATAGTTTCTAGGAAGACAGGATGTCCTCTCTTCCCTGCTGCTCTTTACAGGGATCCTTCCACAAGAAAACAAGACAAGAAAAAGACACTTTTAAAAAAGGTCAATTCCTAATTTTGAAAGTAAGGACAAGTAAGGAATCAGAGTACAAGCCTAAGAACCAGAAGAGAGATTCAGTTGTTCCAATTAACTCAGTTGTATGACCTTGGGCAAACCACTTAACTTCTTGTGTAAAAGTCTCTCATCTTTGAAACGGGAAGGGAGGAGGGAAAAAAAAGATGGAATGACCTCTAACATTCACTATTCCTAAAAGTTGTATTTCATTCAACAAATATTGATTAGGCACACACTATGTGCAAATATTATGCAAATCTAGGCTACCAATTAGATTCTCTATTTCCTTGCTACTAATTTCCAAAGCATTCCTACTATTGCTACTATAGATAACAAGTCAACAATCTGTTACTAGAGAAATATTTGGGTTTAATTTTTAAGCATAAAATAAAATTAATGTTTCGAACACTTTAACAACATTGGGCACACAGCAAAACTGTTTCCCTTCTCCAAATTCTTCTAACTCTAATAGTTTTCAGATCTTCAGATTTTAAGGAACTATTTAATTCCTTTGTAATGGAACTCTGGAAGCTTTAGTAATTTTTTCAAGAAACTGCCTAAAACCTAAAACTCACAAGTAGAAACCAAAGATAATTCACCTGATATTAATGAAAAGGAATTAAAGGATGAATAATCCATTCCTTCCTTTTGATTAATAAACCTGCCATTCTATGTCAGAGGGACCAATGCAATAGGAATTTGCCAGATTATTTCATCATCTCCTTGGCCTTTCTAATGAAAATGTGCCGCCCATACTTTATGGGTACTTGCACATTACATCACCAAGAAAAATTAAGGCCAAAAATAAATAAAATGAAGGCCCTCTATAATCTGGCCCACTCCCAACTCTTTATCTTCCACTACTAATGTATAATCCCTGTCTGGGTCCCCTGACCACACCATGCTTATTCCTAAATCTTTGCTTTCTGGTTGCTCCTACATTCCTCCAACCCAAATCTTACCCATATTGATTTGTCAGACAATGAACATTTATTAAGCGTTTACTTTGTGTGAGGCACTGGGGATACAAAAAGAGGCAAGGCAGTCCCTCCTCTTAGGAAGGTCACAATCTGATGGGGGGGGGGTGCGTGGAGAACAATAAGTAGGAAATAGTGAAAAGAGGGAAGACATTAAAATTAAGGTTGGGAAAAGCTTCCTGTAAAATGGGATTTTTTTACTTGAGATTTGAAGGAAGCCAGAAGATAAACAGAATCGAGATGACGAGGGAGAGCATTCCAGGCATGGGAGACAGGCAGAAAAAAATGCCCAAACTTGAGAGATGGAATGTGAGATGGAGTGTCTTGTTCATGGAACATCTAGGCAGCCAGTGTTACTGAATTCAAGGATACATGGTGGAGAGTAAGGTGTAAATTGACTAGAAATTGTTAGAAGAGGTTAGGCTGAAGTACTTTGGAACCGAGAATTTTGGAGGTTACAGGAAGCCACTGGAGTTTACTAAGTCATGGGGTGTATGGGGTGAGCGTGTGTGTCTGACATGATGGGACCTGCACTTTAGGAAAATCACTTTGGTGGCTAAATGGAGAATTGATTGGTGTAGGAAGAGACTTGAAGTGGTTAGGCCCTCCAGCAGGCTATTGCAGTAATCGGGGCTTGAGGCAAAGAGAGCCTAAACCAGGTGGTGGCAGTGGGGGGTGGGGCGGGTAGGAAGGGTGGCAAATGAAAGATGCTGCAAAGGCCTTGGCAACAGACTGACCTGGGAGGATGAGATGGTGAGGATTCCAGGAAGACTATTTTGTGAGCCTATGGGACTAGGAGGATGGGGGTGCTGCTTTCAACAATAATAAGTAGAGGGAGGAAAATTTAGGGGGAGAGATAAAGATTTCAAGTTTTCTCCCTTTTCTCTCTACCACTTATTCTGACACCAAAATCACATTCACTGTTTGGAACTATTTTCATGTGTGCATAGTGGCTCCCCAACTAAAGTTCCTGTGGGACAAAAGTGTCACATTTCTTCAACATTTTGCTCAATGAGTGATACCATAACTATATGTTGAATGAATCCATTTGTGAATTGTTCCCATGGTAAAAAATTATAGAAACTACTTTAAAGCGATAAAAAAGGACTTAGTCCTCACCCTCCAAGAGCTTCTTGGCAAAAGGGTATAACAATTATTTTCATAATTTACCAAATGCCACTGGCCCAACCATTTCAGAAATCTATTTGCAATTATGCAAAGAAAGTGACTAATATGTTCACATCCTCTGATCCAGAGATTTCAGTGCTAGGCATATTACCCTCTTCCTCACCCCCAAAGAAGTCAATGACAAAAAAAAGGCAAAGTTCCCACATACACTAAAATATTTATAACTGCTTTCTGTGGCTCCAAAAAGCTGGAAACAAAGTAGATGCTTTCAATTGGAGAATAGCTAAAAAATTGTGGCACAAAAACACAATGGAACATTTCTGTGCTCTAAGAAATAATGTGTACGATGAATACAGAAAAGCAAGAAAAACTCCTATGCACTGTTGCAAAGTAGGAAAACAAAATGCAATCACTACACAATATAAATGGGAAAGAAACAATAAAAAACCAAAACTAAGTGCTTCAGAAATTATAAAGACCTAACATGGCCCCCCAAAAAAGCTATGAGAAGAGGCACCTCCCTGTCCTTCTATGGGAACTATGGATGTGAAACCCTGCATATGTTATGACTTTTTCAATACAAAAACCATCTCTCACTCTAAAATTCCTTTTTTAAGCTCTCAGGGAAAAAAGGAAGAGTGAAAAACTTCAATAAAAATGTAGCTGATTTTCTAAAAACAAAAGATATCAATTTAAAAAATTCTTAAACCATACCATGCGGTACATAGGGATTGCTACAAATTACCTCAAATTGTAGATAACTGTCATGTTTGCATTTCTTCTGTATTTGGGATTTGGTAATGGAGCTAGGCTTAGGCTCATAGACCTCAACTATCAGTCCTAGATATTAACATTTTATTTTCTATTTTCTCGTCTCTTCAAACTGCCCGACTGAACCCTACTATTCATATCAGTTACTGGCATAAAAATTTAAGAAAAAAAAAGGGGGCACATTTATCATAAAAAAGGAGAAACAAACAGAAAAACCACGAGCATGTGATTTTTCAGTTTGAGAGTTATATAGAAATCAAATTTTTGCCTATTAAATAAAAAGAGAAGGGGAGGGGCAAGTATGCCTGTAATCTTGAAGTCCAGACTCTAGGCATTACACTAACCACAATGGACCTCCTGAAGACCAAGGTGTTATCACTTCCAGGATCTTATTTACTGTAAAGGTAACAGTAACAGAAATGCGATCTATGCCCCCTTTGGAATTACTTTCTAACCATTAGTAATTTGACCAATCCCTAGTGCAGCACATACCACCCCCACTTTTTGTTTAAAAAAAAAAAAAAAGCAAACAATTCGCCTATTTTTCAGAACAGAGAATTATCTGAGGAACAGACCTGTCAAACATCTTCATTCAAATCTACATGGAGATCTTGGGGGGATGTGGGAGGGGGAGTGACCCATTCCTGTTCTCAATGCTTATTACAGCCAACAAGACCAAACATGTTAGTACACTTAGTCTCCAGCAGAGCATCCATTTTCTAAGAGTAAAGCAGTTTCAACAGAATGTGTCACAATACCATACTTTTTAGCAATTTGGGAAGGACTTTTGGGGAAAAGGACAACTTACCTTAAGCAAGCAACCTTTGACCTTTCTTTCATCTGTACTACCACTGTACTCTTTTCAAACCTGGCTCAACACTTAATAATTATCACCATTCTATTAGTTTACTTCATAACTTCTATTCTGAATTTTTCTGTATTTTTAAGCTCCAACAACATACACCACAGGCCTTTTAGGTACTTCCTGTAGAAGTTAGCCAAGTCACTAGACCTGAAAAGGCTTTTAGAGATCATCTAATTCAACTCTGCCACAGTCAAAGTGACTTGCCCTAAGTCACACAGATGGTAAATAGCAAGCTGGAGTTACTGCCTGCAGAACAACTAACTGAAGGTCCTTGGGCCTCAGATTCCCTAATTGTAGAATGAGGGAGCTGGACCAGATGTCCTCTGAGGGATCTTCCCATTCTGTCTATGAGCCTATGGCCCCATGACTCCAAATTCAGTATATATTCCGGGAGCAAGTAAAAGACACCAAAAAAATGAAAAAATTATGAACAAAACAAACAGAAAACAACCCAGAGCAGTCAGTACCTTGAAATTTGGCTCCTACTATTAACTTCCTCTGCCAATACTGATGAGTACCTTATAGTTCTAAGAGCTGCATAGAGCAACGAAAATGTAAAGTAACTTATCCAAAGTCATAAAGTCAATACAAGTCAATGGCAGACATCAGAGAGCAAAGCTCTAGGCCACACTGGTTCACATCCACTTTAATACATTAAAAAAAACTAATAAAAGTCAGTGGAAAAATAAACTTTTGAGAAATTTTAAAAATTAACCAACAAAGTTTTTTAGCATCACTATCCAGCACTAATAAGCTAAGGATAAGTCTGAAGTACAGAGCACTGTTTTGTGAGAAGTCATTACAAAGTACACAAAACAGGCTCCATGTTATGGGTCATAATTCAAAAACATGATTTTTCTGGCATATTAACTATCTCATAGGGGCCCAAACCAGCCCCCCCCCCAAGAATTCCAGAACAGCAGGGTCAGGTGAGAACTAGCATATTTGTTTGTTGGAATGTTAAATAAGGAACATTCTAGGATATCTTGAATACCAGTGTAGCAGTTCAATATTTAATGGGGGTGGGGGGGTTTGATTACCTAAAAATTTGTTCAAAAAATTCTCTTTTCATAGTGCCATCTTGTTGAGCTACATAGTGGGGTGGGGTGGGGGTGGGAGAGAGGAGAACTGGATTGAAATGAATGAATGGCTTTGCCCAAGTTTCTTGATTTGACTCATCAAATATATACTCAAAATAGAATACAATTTGATACTGTAAGCTCTAGCTTACACTTTCTGGTGTAATTCATGTCCCAAGTTTTCTATCTATATAACAATGGTTTTTATATGGAAAGGGAGCTAATTGCTTTCTCCCCAACTTGGACAAAACCCAACACTATCTGGGGTCCAAATGAAAGATAAGGTTTACCTGAGTCAGCTGATCCCATATAGCATAGGTCACTCATCTGGGCATGCTTCAAGCTCTTCTGAGATTAATGTGAGTCATAAAAGTCTTAAGAAGCAACATTACCCCGACCAGATCAGGAGGCATCAATAAACCGTATTCCTGAGACCACCTAATGGTTTCCTTACATTTAATAGGAGGTAATTACTCAACTTCACTGGGGATGATTTAACTATCTCACTTTCGTCTTTGTATCACCAATTAATTGCAAACATGTAGAGAATTCAGAAAATTTCATGCTTTCTAAATGAAAACCAAATACATTGCTTTTGAGGTCTTCAGGTTCAACCCCTTTATTTTACAGATGAGGAAACTGAGCCACAGAGAGGTTAAGTGACCTAGTTAGGATCACACAGCTAGAGTCTAAACAAAATTCAAACCTAGGTCTAGGTCTTCCAGACCCCAAGTCCCACACTATCCACATTCCAATGGTACCCTCACCAGACAATTTCTAAAGGAGTATCTTTGCACCAGGGTTATATCTTTGAAGACACTATTAGACTACTTTATTCGGATCAGCACCGCAATAATTACCCTGAAGCTAAGGTACCCAACACAGAGAACAATGAGGTTTATTAAGTCCCTCCTATGCTCTAGGCACTCTGCTAAATGCTAGGGTTACAAAGGGGAAAAAAAATCCAAAGTCTCTACCCTCAAGAAGCTTTATTTTATGAGAGGGAGGTGGATTTACCACAGGGAGTAGTGAAAATTGCATTTTGCTTGGTCAGAGGGCTTGTGCTCCTTTTCCAGCTCTGATTGCAGGCTGTATGACTGGGACTATTTACTTATCTGTAAACTGGGGATAATAATACTTATAACCACCTACTCCAAAGGGTTGTTTTGAAGAAAGTACTTGGTAAACCATAAAGCACTATGCAAATATGAGAATTATATCTGACACTCTAAGGCAGATACCAGTAGGTTTGGCTTGCTACAAATAAAGCAAGCTCTCCAGTATTCAGAGGGAACGGTGTGATCTTGTCAGTATGGGGATCACAACTTAGACTTCTGCCTGCCCAGTCCAAGGGGCTCTTGTCAGTGTCCTCCCATAAGAACTGGAGAACTTTCCTTCCTCCTGACATCGCAAGGTTAACCAAGGGAGCACACGAGTTGACTACTGGTTATGCCTTGCCTCACAAAGTGATGGAAATGAGGAAAAATTGCTTTAAATAAAGCAAATCAAAACTGTAGAAAGAATGTAAGAATATTAGAGGTCAAGAATCTAATGTAATAGAAAGAGGACTGGAATTTGGAAGTCCATTGACCTGGCCAACTTTCATTTCATTTCTGCCACCCAAAAACTTTTAATGACCAGGTTTAATCTCTCTGAGCCTCAGTTTCCTCACTTGTCAAATGAGGAGACTGGGCTACAGGAAATCTATTGTCCTTCCCGGCAGATATCCCAAGTCTATGATTTGTCTGAAACGCCAGAATTCTTGATACCACGGTTCAAGGTTAGGGAAATTTTCAATTGGGGTAATTACAGAGTAAATATACAAATTTTAAGGATAATCTGGCCAAAAAACCTGCATATTGATTATGTAGAAAATTACCTTAACCTTCTGCTTCATAACTGCTTTGAAACACAATCACTTGCAAGCCAGCAGCTAAGCTTCCTGAACGCTGATTAAGCCCCTAACTTGCTAAAACTGGTTTTGTGCTTCACCTGAAAATTATTCAAAATAATAATCTTACATGGTTATTTGTGCAATTTATTTTCTATCTACAGGTAGCAAATAATTGATTTCCTCTCCCATAAATAAATTATGTTTAGCAGGTTTATGATCAAAAGTGATCACAGGACTAATTTTCAAAACCTCAAGTTAAAGTCAATCAAAATGATAAAACAGTTCTAACACATGAAATATGTAAGATCCTAGAAGGGACTGCATACACTATACTATACTAGCTGTGGGCAATCAGTGATAATGAGGGCCAAGAATCAGGGAAGAGGTTGCCCACATTCAAGAACAAGTTATGATCACTGAACCTATGACTTAATGTCAATGTTTGAGTTGTCCGATAATTTTTCATAATGAAGCAGAATGGATAATGGATAATTTTCTATTACAAAGGAGAATGGAATTATAAAATCCCTAAAAAAGCTTCTTGAATATCAAATGATCCTCAAAATCATCTTTTTGATGGCTTGAATATAAACTAAATCAGAAGCATATGTTTGAAGCTTCCCTTAGCTTGTGTTCAGTTTACAAAATTGGAAGAAAAAAAAAAAGATTGTCAAATTAGTTTTAATCAAATCTCAAACCAGGAAACCTGTCTGAGGTGGTCCCTTAGCAGGCAGTACACACAGTCAAAGACACCGCTGTTGTAGTGAGGAGTACATAAAAATAAGAGCTTTTGAAAAAAGGCTTGTTATTGTCTTTCTTTATATCCTCAGTGCCTGGCACATAGTCAATAATTAGTAAGTTGATTCTGACTGACAAGATACTACTTTGAAAAACTTATCATAAAAGCTGAGAAAAGTTGCTTTACCATGCAGTGTCTCAGTTTTCTTATCTGTAAAGAATAATATTTCCATTACCTCTATTAAAGGGTTGTCGTGCCATTTACAAATGAGTTATTACAACTCTTAAACATGGCTGAGTATATTTACTCTGAAATCTAATCATATCCATAAACCATGGGCATTATTTATGCAGCCAAATTCCCACCCCCCACCCCCAGGCCAGAAGTATGACTTGTTTAGAAATCCCTTTTCCACATCAGTACAAAATTGATGTAGTTTTCCTTAAGCAGTTAAGTTTTCTATACCAGAAAATTACTTTTCAATGTAATTGTAGCTAGTTGCATACTGCTGAGCCCCAGTATAGTTAATGGCTGAATAATGAATAAAATCAGTTAATGTTATCAACATATTCTCAAATTTATCTCTACAGTTCCTTACAATTCAAGCAGTATATGAAAATTTATTTCACACTACATACCATTCATAACTATTATATATATTTAACTACCCACTCCCACTTTAAACCACCATTCCTTTTTCTAATCGGTCTAAATTTAAGAAACTGACATAAAAGCCTGAACAAAAAAAGGTTTAATTTTAAAACATTGTTTGTATTCAAGAGATTCAGCATAAAATCCTTTGAGAAATACCACCTGGATTCTTAAGATAACTCAATTTATAAAAATTATCTACATCCATTTAGATTATATAATGAGTAAAATAAGGCATATGCCAGTAGTTTTGAATTTTTTTAAAAATCCAGACAGTGAACTAAGCAGAAAGAAGTCAAATTGTGCGCAGGTCAAGACTCCTATTAACTCCTACCATTAATGAAATAAAACTGTAAGCACAGCAAATGGGCACACACACTGGAAGCTAGAAATGCACTGCCTTTGATCTGCCTGCCCATCTCTCCCAATTTATGTAAACTTCAAACAGAGAGCAATGAAACATGGCTCTAATTAGGAAAAGACCATAGTGTGACAACTCTCAAGGTAATTAGACACAGTGTAAAATTTTCCTTTTTAATTAAAAAAAAAAACCCATCCAGGAAAACTCTTTTTTTAACCTTTCTATAATTTCCTATAAATGAAATCACAGATCCAGTCCCTAATCTCACAATTTAAAACTCCTATATCAACATCTAGACAGATATATAGCCTCCTGATGTTTAAACCCAATCAGACAATGACTTCTGAGCCACATTTACATCTTTCACACATAACCTGTAGCTCCTTCAAGCCCTCTACTAATTTCTGTCTTAGAATATTACATTATTCTAGATTTTACAGACCAAGTAGCAGTTATCATGAGGTTCTCAGACTGGTTAATGGGATAGCTTTAAACTTGTCCATCACTGGTTTGAATAAATATGAAAAAGCTGCTTCTTCTAGTTTGGCTTGCTAAAACAAATGACTGTCTTTATTACTTTTTTTTAAAGTAATTCTTAGGTAAGAGCCAAGGCAGCAGCTCAGTATAGAAAAATCACACTTCTACACAACAGGCCTGTGGCAAGTGGTGTGTCACCAACTATAGGTGGGGATCAACCGCTACTTTCCACCAGCTACCCATTGCCATAGTCGTAGGATGGATTTGAAGACAGAAAATCTGGGGTTCAAATGACACCTCTTCACATACTTACTGTGGGAAAATGGGTGAGCCTGAGCTTCTTCATCTATAAAATGGAGGTAATAACCTTCAGCAATAATAACAGCTATGTTCATATAGCATCTACCATGTGCCTGACACTGTGCCAAGTGCTTTACATATGGTATCACATTTGAGCCTCACAACAACCCTGGAAGTGTTATTATCCCCATTTTATAGTGAGAAAAGTGAGGTAAACAGGGGGTAAGTGGGTTGCTGCGAGTCACACAGCTAGTGTCTGAAGCTGCATTTGAACTCAAGTTTTTAAGACTCCAGGCCCAGTGTTCTTTGCACTGCGCCCCCTAGCTGCCTGCTTCTCAGTCTTAGTGAGGCTCAAGTGACATAAAACATGTAAATGTTACTTATTCACACCCTCCCCACGCATCTACTTCCGTCTCATCTTCCTCCTTTCTCCTTGGTCTCTTACTAACTTGTGGGAACGACGGTGTCATTCAAGGGCTTAAAAAAAAATTGTTCATCCTTGCAATACTCTAAAACTTCCAGGCTTCTAAATATACTATGTGCAAAACGATGAAGTGAGATGCCAAATAGAGTACCAATGTTTGTTAAGTTTAAAAAAAAAACCTCACCTGTGGACTACCTTTTGGAATGTTAGGTCAGACACTGACTCCCCGTTCTCTCAAAATAAAATACCTAAGTGAGTCTCTCATTAGCAACTGCCTGCCAAAATTATGTTTGTGCTCCAGCATTCAATTAATGAGGAATATTGGAGTTCCCCCAATTTGGACCAAAAAACACTAGGGGCAGCTTTTGCTTACGGAAATAGACAAATGGAGAGCTGAAAAGCCTCCTGAATGGGAATGAACACAAGAACATGAACACACACACACACACACCCGCTATCTAGATACAGATATCAAGGAATGGTACCCCTTTAAAACTTTCATATACACTATGCTGCTGTATATACTCATAAGTAAAAAAAGTGATGGGAAAGACTGAAGTTAAAAAAGAAATGGCCTATATCTAATTCAACTATAGAATGACTTTCAAAAGAACCTAAAGTCACTAGAAAAGTTTCAATTCCTAGGTTTCACGTACTCATATCAAAGCTGACTTTCTGAAAAGTCTGTGTACAGGCTGCAGCACTAGCAGTCAAGGTTAAAACTGAGCCAGGGCTCAAGAACCCTGGTTCTGATGGACTCTGGACACACCTGTAAAATGCTGGCGGCTCTACCTCAGAGTGAGATATATATTAGAATACGTGTCAAAAGAGCTCATCAAAATGAAAGGGGCCTATTAAAACACATGATAGGATTACTTTACTGAATCTTCCCAGCACATAGTAGTGAGTGATCAAATTAAAAAGGAATCCTTTTAAAGAACTACACCATTTAACAGCTTTTCTATTCCATTGTAAAAAGTCATGGAATGCTAAACAAACTAAGATGAAAACATAAATACACAGCAGTGAATAAGAGCTTTATCTGGTTACCCCTCCGGTGACTTTTTTCTCTGGGGTGCTCAAAAGCCTGACAACGCCTGTGGGGGGTGTTTCAATCTGTTTTCTCCGCCCCTATCAGTACCACCCACCCTAGAGAGTAGTCTGCTGGTGAATCCTTCCAGAAATATTCAGCTACCCAAGTCTCTAGACCTTCAAATTCTCCTAGCATTACTAGTCTGAATCCCACAGAACAAACAATCTCCACCCAATTCCTACTTCTTTTGTCTGAAGCACCTATTCACTGGGAACCACCTTAATTGATTACCCAGCATAGAGAAGTAGCATCAAAAAACAAGATTTGCCAAAATGAAGGTTGCCAAGGGGAACAGATTTACGTTCTCTCTCATCTCATTCTCTAGGACCAATGCAAGAACTCATAAAGAAGATGGCTAAGTAAGTGTAAACTCCCAAGGGTGAGTGACCTCTCACTAGAGAAATATTTACTTGCTAAAGGTAACCTAAAATGAGACAGACGAACTCAATTGTCTTAACTTGCATCTACTGGATTGCAAATAAAAAAGAAAAACATTCCCACCAGAAATTCTCAGACTAAGGGCTCCTTGAGGGCAGGGTAGGTACTGCTCTCAGGCTGGTCTGTGTACCCCCAGCCTAGGTAACTGAATTCATTCCCCCTTCTGGAGTTATGAAAATAGAGCCAGAGAATTTTCCTCTCACAGTGGGGAGAAATGGAGGAAAAGTTTGTGGGAGATTATTCCACAAGGAGAAATTTCTATAGGTGTGAAAACAAATCTAGTCTCTTTTAGAATTAAGTCCCAAGACTCTAAGTTCCATATAATTTAACTCTTACCTACATCTAGAAATTAAAACTGTTAATGAATTTCACCTGATATGCAAAGAGCTTGTCCTATTAAGAAAAGTTTACATTTTAAGCAACTTCACCACCCAACGATGTAGGCTTACCTTTCAACCAAAAAATGATGCTGGCGATCAACTCTGGCTTCTATTAGATTCCACATTTCATCTACCAAGGACTTTTTAAGTGGAATTTAACCTTTGGCAGTAATCCTTGACAAATTTTCCCACCCCAGATCTAAGTTCTTATTTGAAAAGCATATTTAGGCTATTATAACTACTCTTAAAAAATTAGATGTGAAAAGTTATCTCTGAACCTTTGTTCTGAATAAAGTGACAGATTGGGAGGGGGGAGAAGGGTGGAAGGAGGAGACTGGGAAAGCCATTCTCTGGACCTAATCTTAGAGAATGAATGATTATCACAGTTAAAGGGGAGATTATCAGCAGAGACAGTGCCCATATTGATACTCTATTGCATTTTTTCCTTTTGAATGCAAACCTTATCTTTTGTTTAATAAAACATCATTTTATGGCTTATGTCAAAGTCCTAAATAAAATAATCTACTACTATATGAAATAGGATGCTATTACACACATTAACCCAACACTTTAGTAATATCTCTCTCTATTCAAGGAGTCTGTCTGAAGAGGCTGCCATCTGACACCTCTCCCATGGTCAGAGAGCAATAAACATCAATTAGGTAGTTAGAAAAGGGAAAAGGCTATTTTCATGTAATGATTGCAAAAAATGAATAGTCTTTTCTCCCTTATTTCAAAAATTAAACCGAGTGCAGAAATTAAATGTAATAAATATTATTAAAAGAGGGAATGCTCTGACAAAAATGCTGGGTTAATTTTAGCATCCTTCTGTTTAGCTGCTTAGCAACACTTATCCTATGACCTTCTAAGCACCACCTACTTTTAAAAAGGATAATGAATAGAACCATCAAAGGGTTCACCTCTGAGAGTCTCCAGTGACCATGTTTTAACCACTCTGTATGATATTTACACACATTTCTCTTTCTTTTAGGGCTTTACAAAAATTCTAATGCCTTAAATTTATATTACCAACAGAGTCATCCAGAGTCCTTCAAAAAAAAAACTGGGAAGATGAAAAACTTTGTTAACTAGGATATTACATTAGATGAAAACCTTGCAAAAAGAACTTCTAAAATGGCGATTCACATACCATCACAGCAAATGGGGGGAAAAAAGGTCCATCAGCTAGGTTTTTGTCTTAAAACTTTCTAACTGGACCGGATACAGACATCTAAATATTAGGTCTCAGTGTGACCTTAAAATCCAAAATAGAGACCAGCCAAAGAAAAGGTGACTTGGTTGATGGTGCAAACTTTTAGGAAAGGTTGCACCACCTGGACCAACTGAGTCAAGTTGACACACTCCACCACACAATACACAAACTTCTCTGTTAAACAACTTCCAATCTGAAGCTCTGATGAGAAGAAAGTTATGTAAAAAAAATCTAAAAAAATCTAAGACATTTTTTCATAACATAGTAAACAACAGAAGCATCTCCCATTGACCTACCTCTTAAAAAGAAAAAATGCAAAAAAAATTTCTTTTTCATAGACAACCAAATTTTAAGAAACAAAAAGGGCATATCTTTTCAATGATGGGAGATGATGTGGCTGATTTAAGTTTTCTAAACAACCCAAGATGTGGAACTGAAAATAATAAGAGGGTGGGTCATCTTTATACTAAAGGATAATTGAAAGCATTAGCTACTTTTAAATGGATTAAGTGATGACATTCCAATTTATCAATATGCCTTTTTAAAATAAGTGAAACTCCAAAATGGAATCTAAATTGTACCAGGGAAGACAACTACTTGTGAGCATCAATAAACCTTAAGGTGGAAAGTTGTGAATATCCATTTGGTTAAAGAATTGGTGTCTATCCATTCTGTTATCAATTAAAAATTAGCTTATTTAAAAGACTACATTTTAGGACTTTGTGCAAAGTCATAAAAAGTTGAAAAACTAAAGACTCTAAAATTATCATGGCTCACTTAAGCATGAATTACTTTAAGCATCCTTTAAAGTCATTCAACCAAAACCTCTGTGGGAGTCTCCAAGGAATAGCAGGAACTAAGTATTTTAAAATCATAGCTTTTAGCCAAGACCTGTAACTTCAGAACCTTATCAAATTATGTCTTTGACTTATTATTTTTTTTTTAGTAATCACATCTAGAGGATGCTTTTGAAGGTCCCTGAAAGAAAAATATTTGATGAAAGTAGTTCCCTCCTCCATCTCTCCTCCATCTCTGATTAAGACATTAGTTGCAACAATTTCAGGATAAATTCCTAAACAGTAACTGCATATATCTATAGGGCAAACCTGAACAAATACTGTTATACATCTTAAGTATTTGCTGAAATCATCTCAAGACTCTCCTCCTTGCCTGTTCCAACATCATCCATCCAAGAAACAAACTTTATTTCATTACTTTCTGAGAGGTTCAAAACCTTTAAACTCGAAGGCAAAGATGAAGGATCATTTTTCCACAGATCAGAAAAGTTTTCAGCCTGCTTTTAAAAGATATGTACTCTTCCTCTTCCTCATCCTTCCCCCTCCCCTTCCCCAAACTGTCTAAAAGTGCATGAGTTGTGTGCTGCTGCTGCTGTCTCTGAAGCCGTGTAGAATTTCGTAATGGAATGTGAACTGCTCGTCCGGATCTGGGCTCACGTTCTATCTCCTAACCAGTAAGAGCAACGGAGGACAAATCTGCTGAGCAAGGAGAAATTCTCTCCTCCTCTTTTTATAACCCATCAAGGATGCATTGCAGAACCCAACCCTGGTCTACGCCAACAGCAACCAAAGGACTCACAGGATCCCGGTCCACTAGTTATGTCCACTTAGAGCAAACAAAGTGGAATCTTCCTGGCTTGTATACACACACATACACACACACACAACTTCCCCGAGGGCACACAAAAAAAAGTTTTCCGGCCACCAACTGGACATCACCGAGTCCACCACCTCCGTGGCTCTGCCTGACAACAAACTGGGCTTCTCCCGAGAGTCCGGCGCTGCATCCCTGGAAGATCGGAGCGGTGCCGCATTCCCACCCCACCCCCAGCTCTCCATGGCCAAAAAAAGTAACACACACCCGAAGAGAAGTTGGCCGCGCCGAGGGCACGGGCTTGGGCCGCTGGTACTCACAGCCTAGCCGGGCAGGACGAGCGTTCCCGGGCCGACAGACGGAGGAACTACATCCTCCTCGCGACCCCATCCAGAGGGGGAAAAAAAAAGTGCTGATCCACAGGGAGGGAGGGAGAGAGGGAGGGGTGGGGTGGGGGCGGGGGGGTGGCCTGGGGACGGGAAGGACCTCCCCTGCTTCTTAGCAACCATTAAGGTCGCAGTTTCCTAAGAGACCAAGGGGTGGGGGTGGGGGAGAGGTGGGGGGGGGAGGAGAGGGCGAGGCGGACGGGGCGGGGGGGGCGGGGGTAGGCAGACGAGGAAGACGCCAGGAAAACTTTCGTGGTTGTGGCGGGGTGGATGCGGAGATCAAAAGGCATCTTGCCACGTTCAATTAGCAACAGCCCTCCCCCGGCTCACCTCCTCCTCCCCCCCCTCCATCCCGCCCCCGCCATCCATCGCCCTCCCCCTA
The DNA here is from genome assembly GCA_028646595.1 of Phalanger gymnotis. Lineage (NCBI taxonomy): Eukaryota > Metazoa > Chordata > Mammalia > Diprotodontia > Phalangeridae > Phalanger > Phalanger gymnotis. The sequence goes on along the minus strand of CM053622.1, from coordinate 153,624,121 downwards.
AACGCGAACTCCCGACTGGGCAACGTAGAGTAAGTAATGGATGCGAGGAAGAAGGTGAGATGAGGAGCCCACGCTTCCCGGCTGGTCCAGCGGGCGCAGGGCAAAAGTTCTACGAGTCCTCCCCTCCTCCCTCTTCTTCCTCTTCCTCCCCCCCTCCCGGGAGCCAGGATCATCTATCTCAACAAGTCTCCCGGTTTCAGATGCTCCTCCGGCGTCTTCCTGTACTCGTGATGTTGCGTGTGTGCGTGTGCGTGGTGTGGTTCTTCCTCCCCGTAATGTATGTTACACACTCACAACTCACACTCAGAGATGGGCTCCCAACACAATCGCTTCCCTCAGGCACCAAGCAAATGGAAAATAAGTTTTTTTTTAAAGTGCTCCCCGAATAAAGTGGATTCCACCTCCCCCCCCCAAAACCAACTAAGTCCGTGTTGTAAGTTGTACGGCTTGGTACTGTTAAACTTTTAAAACACGGAAAACATCGCTAGAGACTTGAAGAAGGGGGGGCTGGCGTACGAGCACACACGCACACCCCCACTTCGGGGAGGCGGGGGAGGGAGAGACGGAGACATACATAGACAGAGAGATCAAAGTACGAATGTGAAAGGCAGAGACGGATGCTTCCACCGACCCGAGGAACACCGAAAAGGGAACAAGTCAGACCGAACTCAAAGACCTCAGTACCTTAAAGCAGGCGTCTTCATCTCAACTTTTCGAACATTTAAGAAAAAAAAATTTTTAAAAAGCTCTCGAGAATGACTTTCAAATATGTAAAGGGGGGAAGGAAGGGAAAAAAGTTTCCACTCCCCTTTCAGGAAAGAAGAAAAAAAGTTGGAGGAGGGTGGGCGGAAGATGGAGAGTGGCGTTTAAAAGAGATGTTTCTTGCTGGCAGTCCTCCGCGCACCATCCAAGTTCTGGTGGTTGCTGGTTAAAAATAAACTTTGCAGCAGGAGAAGGAGAAGATGATCTGGCCGGATTCCTGAGCTCAGACGGTTTAATATGGATGAGCATCAGGTCCTGCAGGCAAAACGCTGGTGGTGGTGGTGGTGGTGCTGGTGGTGCTGGTGGTAGTGGTGGTGGTGGTGCTGGTGGTGGTGGTGCTGCTGCTGCTGCTGCTACTCTCAGGGAGCTGGTTGGTGGAGAGTCAGCAACAGGGAAGGGAAAAGGAGCAAAGGAAGGGGAGGGGGGAGGGGGGAGGAGGAGGAGGAGGAGCAGAAGGGAAAAAGGCTGCACAAACTCATCATCATCACTGCCAACCAAACTTTAGGGGGTAGAACGCACAGCGCGCAGTTTTTGGTTAAAGGTGAAGGCAGAACATTGAAAGTCACTGATCAACTTTTTGAAACTACAAGCCACTTATCCCCCAAATTCTCCAAAGGAGCGCTCTCAACTCAGGCAGCAGACACATCTTTGCGATTGAGTTAAAGCTAGACAGAACCACATTCTTGTACTCACGGTTAGCGACTCTACTGGGCAGGGCTGTTTGCGCCGAGACATGATTTAATGGTGACTGATGGGCTTTAGCGAGAGACAGAGAGTGAGAGGAAAAAAAAAAAGGAGAGATGCAAAGTTGTTCCGGAAAAGGAATCAAAATGGCGTTTCTGGATGTGCAAAGTTCATCAACTCCACAATAACTTCCCTTCTTCCTCTTCTCCCAGAAGGAGGAAGATGGGCAAAGCATTGGAGACAACCCCACCTCGTCCCAAAGTCGTTTTTAGGGGTCGATCCCTCCACCCCTTCCTCTCCCCTCTTCTTTGCCCTCACTCACTCTCCCTCTCTCACTCAGTGACTCTCCCTCTCTCACCCTGATAAGTAGACACATCACGTGTTGCTCCTGCTAGTCTCCTGGGGACGTGTTACTGAGCTGCTGCTGCTGCTGCTGTTGCTGCCTCTGCTACTCTGCCACTACTAAAGGTTGTCCTCTCTCCACTCCGGGTATCCTTCAGCTGGGCTACCCTCCTGTTTCGATGTGCCATTACTTCCTACCTCTCCCCAACTAGTACTTTACAGAAGCCACCGTCATCTTTCGGGAAAATTTCTCCCGTGTTGTTCTCCCCACTCACACACACACACACACACACACACACATACACACACATACATACACATACACACATACGTACATGCACACCCCAGCTTTGTGTTTTCACTCCTGGAAGGTGTGAGGGGTAGGTTGGTGAGTTTGATGCTGCCTGGAGGGGGGAGGGGCTGCCCTGCTGTTGGGGAAGGGAGTAGTAGCAGCAGCAGCAGCTGAAGCTGATCCAAATCAGCTTCCCTCCTTGCAAACTCTACGACCTTCTCTGCGGCCACTGCAGGCACGCGAGTGGCTTTTGCTTTCCAAGCCCCTAGGAATCATGGAGCTTTTACTGTGTTTTCCCCCCATCTTTCACGCTATTTCAACCTTTGGTTTATTTTTAACTGGGTGAAAGGGGAAGAAGGCTTAGGGATGCTTCTTATTTCTGGTGCCTTTCTGGTAGAAACACTTTGGAACATCCAGAGAAAGTTAGCTGTCTATTGAAGCTTCTCATGCCACCTGCTGCCATTGCTTCCTCCTTAATAACAGCTAACATTTACAGAGCACCTGAAGGTTTCCAAAGCGCTTTTATGTGTCATCTCATTTGCTGTCTCATCTTGGGCAACTCTGGATGTTTTCATCAATTCCCAACCATCAATCCCAACCTCCTGCAGCTCCTGCTTCGGACATCCTCCTCACCGTCTTAATCCAGGAAGAGTTAGTAGGTGATGGAACAGCAGATAAAGGAATATTAGCACCACTCCACTCCTATTTCAAGTTAATTCACCTCCAGTAGGCCCTCCCACCACACCTCAAAGTGGGAGGAAGTTCCCAGATGAATTTGCTTTGTGAGGGTACTGTCTGACTCTCTTTTAACTTGACACTTCCTGTCAGCTCACAGCACAGGAAAATAATATTCAGACTGGAGTAGATGGCTGGGGAGCAAAAACCAGGGTTAAAATCCCTGTAAGCATGTTTTTGTCCTCCCTTTTGCAACAACATCCCCTCCATTTTCTCTCCTGATTGCTTTCTTCCCCAAGCCCTTGCAATCTGACTTCATACTCCCAACATTTGACTGAAATTGCTCTCTCCAAGGTTAACAATGATCTCTGATGGTCTTTTCTCAGTCCTTACCCTGCTTAATAGCTAATGGCTTGAAGTGTGTGCAACTGGCGATGCTGTTAACCATGAGCTCCCACCATATTCTCTCTCCTTCTTTGGAGTCAATGAGGCTGCTTTCTCCTATATTTCCTCTTGTTTAACCACTCCTCAGTCTTCCTTGGCTGGATCAAAATCTAACTTCCTCCCACTATGGGGGATGGGGAGGAGATGTATCCCCCTGGGCTGCATATTAGGCTCCTGCCTATCTTATATAGTTTCTCTTGGTGAGATGTCATAAATTTACATGTTTAGTAATCCTTACTATACAGATGATTCTTAAACCTGTATGTTGTATACACTTAATCTCTCTTCTGACCTCTAGTCTCACATTGTTAGTTGCCTATTGGACATCACTGAATATCTTGTAGGCTACTCATATTCAACATGTGCAAAATGGAGGGCGGCATCTTTTCCCCTAAGTCCACTTGGCTCCTAAACTTCCATGTTTCTGGTACGGGTACCACTACCTTTCTAATCATTCCATTTCACAACCTCAATTCATCCCTGATTCTTCCACTTCTCTCCTCACATCTAACGAGTAACAAATCTTGACAACTCTACCTCAGCCACCTCTCTTGCTACCATCACCTTATTTATTCTGTTCACATGGCTTTGTTTTTAGCCTTTCATCATCTCTCACCTCAACTATTAATTATTTATTAATATTTCTCAATCATTGATCTCACTATGTCACTCCCCAACTCAAAAATCTTAAAAGGATTCTCTACCACCTTTGTTACAAAGATGAAACTCCTCAATCTGGTATTTAAAGTTTTTCATAATCTGGCTCCCAACTCCCTTTGCAGATTTTTCATCTTACTCTCCTTAGTGTACTCTATGTTCGAGCCAAACTGAACCTGACATTCGCATCTCCTGTCTCAGTTCGTAGAATTCTCTCCCTGCCTCCCCTCTGCCACTTAATTGATTCCCTAGCTTCCTTCAAAGGTTCAGGTTAGGTGCCACCACCTACAAGAAGCCTTTCCTGGTTCCCCATTGATTTAGAGCTTCAATAGACCTCAAAGTCTATCTGGTACAACTCCTCTCATTTTACACAGGACAAAACAAGTCCCACAGAGGAAAAGTAATTTACCCAAGGCCAATATAGGTAATAAGTGTCAGAAAGGTTATTTGAACCCACACCCTCTGACTTTAAAGCTAGTGTTCTTTCCAGTGTATCATGCTGTATTGATTTATCTGGCTATGTATTATATCTCCCACCAGAGTATAAGTTACCTGAGGGTAGAGACTTTTTTTGCTTTGGTCTTTAAATTCTCAGCCCCTACCTGGCACAGTGCTTTGCTTTGATAAATGTTTACTGAATGGAATTGTGCTACCTCCTGGCCCATCTCAACCCTCCCGTAAGGTAGTAAAAGAACATAGATGATGATTAATGCAGACTGGCCTTTATGTCAGCAACCTTAGATGGAACTGAATGGTGCTATGTCATCCATTTACTCCCCACTGCATCAAGAAAGCCCCGTGTAATATCTGTTGCTCTCAGAAGGCTCCTGTTTCAACTTCATTGAGAAGCCAGGTTACTTCCGTGTGTGCTTCCGAGCTCCAGCTCCTCAGCATGATATACCCTGGCTAGCTACAATGACAGGGAGGGTGGGAAGTTACTATAGTTCCTAGTGGGCCCTAGTCTTGTCTGTTTCCTCTTGGAATGGCCCTTCTTTGTAGAGCTGTTGATAGTTTCTTCTGCAGTCTCCCCTAAACCTCTGTAAGCAATTTGTGAAAAATGAGGGCATTAAGTAATCATAAGGGTGACTTTATTTTTTGTGGCTTGTTTTTTTTCAATTAACAAAAATATATTTTCTCTTCCTCTAACTCTCCCCCAATTGGAAAAAGAAAAAGAAAACCCTTGTAACAAATAAGCATAGTTAAGCAAAACAAATTCCTGCAATAGCCATGTTAGAGGTGACTTTAGAACCTTAGAATACACTTAGTAAAAAAAAAAAGTCACTGTTAGGCTCCTAACATAACTGGACATGATTTTTATTAACTAGACAATTTAGTTGCATATGAAATTAGTCATCAGTCAGTGAGTCAATACGCATTTATTAAGTGTTTACTGTGTGTGGGGCACTGTGCTTAGCCATGGGGATTCAAAGAAAGGCAAAAACATAGTCCCTATTCTCAAGGAACTCCCACTCTAAGGGAGGAAACAATATGCAAATAACTATGTACATACAAGATCTATAGAGTGTAAATGAATGATAATCTTAGAAGAAAGAGACTGGGGGTAGGGGAGGGGGAAAGAGGATGGGGAAAGCCTTTAGAATGTGGGGTTTGAGCTTAGTTTTGAAGGAAGCTGAGAAAGCTAGGAAGTCGAAGTGATGTAAGAAGAATGGAAAGGTAGGAAGAGGCTAGGATGTAAATGGCTTTAAATGCCTAACCTGATTTTATATTCAACCCTGAAGGTAATAAGAAGCCACTAGAATTTGTCGAGGAGGGAGACTGGGTAAAGGGGAGTAGTTAACAGGTCAGACAGTTTAAGAAAAGCATGTTGGCAGCTGAGTGGTAGATGGATTGGAGTTGTACTTTGTGTATTTAAATTAAAAAATGCTTCTAAATACAACTATTTCTGAAAAAAAATTCATTATTCAAACAACAAACTCTTTTTAAGAGGCATGGGAAGAATATGGATTTAGAATGAGAAGATAAGCTGAAATCTCAGGTCTAGCATTTTCTACATATATGTCTATTGCTAAGTCAGTTTACCTCTCTGGGGCTCAGTTTTTCATCTTTAAGATGAAGGGCTATGCCAGATGATTTAGAAGACATAGTGTGTCGTAGTGGAAAGGCATAAGTTCACATCCTGCCTTCAACAGTATAACTGTGTGACTGGGCAGGAGGAGTGGAAGGAACATTGGATCATGGATTTAAAGCAGAAAGTGACTTCAGTGGTCATGTAGCTCAACTCTTTTTTTTTTTAAACAGGGTAGTGCCATGATTAGAGCTGTGGTTTAGGAACAATAATTTGGAAGTAGTGTATGGGGTAAATGGGAGGCAAGTAGATTTGATTACAATTAGACTATGAAAGTGTAAGTGTAAGTGTAAGATTACTAGGGCCTGAACTTGAATGGTTGAAGTAGGGGTGGCATGACAAGTAACAGATGTTTTAGTGGAATGTAAACCCCTTGAGGGCAAGTGTTGTTTTTTTCTGTAACTCCTTGGCTTGTGGCACAGTGCCTTGTACGTAGTAAGTGATTATATGTTTATTGAATTATGTTTCACTGGAGTATGACTTTTTAGAGAAAGGACCAGGCTACAGGAGTGTCACCAAACAACAGTGGGAATAGAACTGAAAAGAACCAGCCATATGTTTTGCCTTTGTATCCCTAGGTGAGCATCAGTGCCTTTGCAAATAGCAAGGTACTCACTAAATGTTTTATCAGATCTAACTGAATTGAAACCAGTGAGAGAGTTTTGAAGGATGAGGTAATAGGTAGTTCCAGTAGTATCATGCTACAACAAAAAGGATGAGAAAAGAGTGTTGGGTTTGACAGAATGGGATATCATCAGGTAACATTCAAGAGTATAATTTTATTTGAGTGCTGGAGAAAGAGGGGACAAAAGCCCCATTATAAAATGTTTAAGAAGTGGCTGGTTAAAAATAACTAAGGAAGGAGAGACTATTCTTTCAAGAGGTCTGGCAGTGAAGGAAATGACATGTAGAATGATAGCTTGATGAGTAGCAAGGTTGAGGGAGAGTCACATGAATATGTTTATAACAGAGGGAAAGGGACAAGTGAACAAACAATGAGAGACTTCAACACCTTCCCTACCCCCAGCAAGAAAGAACACTTTACTCTTAGATGGGCAGCTAGGTGGCGCAGTGGACAGAACATTGGGCCTGGATTCAGAAAGGCCAGTGTTCAAATTTTACCTCAGACACTAGCTCAGTGACCCTGGGCAAGTCACTTAACCTCTGCCTGCTTAAAACTGGAGAGGGAAATGGCAAATGATTCCAAGTATCTTTGCCAAGAAAACTCCATTGACAGTTGGTTCACAGGTCATGAAAAATAACAATACTCTCTTAGACCAGAGGAAAGGAAGAAAATGGGTGACGACAGAGACATTTTAAGGTAGAAAACTGGGTAGATCAAGGAACTTGAGCAAAACTGCCTTGTTCTGTTTTATTTGTTTTGTTTTGGAGTGGGTATCCCTCTTTCCCCCAAGCCGGAAGTACAGCAGTGACTCACAGGGCCAATCCCAACACTTATCGCCACTGAAGCTTTGACCTGCTCTACTTTTCCAACCTGGGACAATTCACCCCTCCTTAGGCATCCTGATGGTCCTCTACTGAGAGGAGTGAGGGTGGGAAGGTGGTTGGGAGAGTGTTTTCATATTATTGCCAGATTTAATGTGAACATTTTATCAGCTTTAACCCCACTACAATTCAGAACTCCAGAACTCAAGCAATCTACGAGCCTGAGCCTCAGCCAACCCCAGTAATAGGGTCTCCAGGTGTATCTGTCTGCCTTGCCCTTAATAAATTAAGAAGCTCATCCTCTGAAAGTAAGAAGGGATACTGGAATAGATCTGGAGGAATGCAGAGCTTAAGGAAAAAATAAAATTTGTGTTTTTGACAAAAAGTTAATAACTAGTAAATTGTTAAATCAGAATCAAAAAAGACCTCAAAAGGTTAGCATAATATGCCAAATCTAATAAGATGAGATTTAGTAGCATAAGTGTAAAGTCTTATCGTTGGGTTCAAAAAATAAATTGTATAAGTAGAGGATAAGGGAAGCCTGATTGCCTAACAATCCAAGTGGAAACAAATCTAAGAAGCTTACTAGATAATAGTATGATGAAGTATCTAAAATGGCTAATGACATCTTAGGCTGAGCCTTAACAGAGACAGCATCCAAAATTAGAGTGGGGATGATTCTGTTCTATTCTGCCTTAGACAGAGTACAACCAGAATTATCATGACCAGTCTGTAACTTGCTCTAGGTGGGGGCTAAAGTCAGCACTAAAGTCCTACCTCTCTGCATGATGGGGACCCTGCATTCTCAAAGGGCCATACTATTGAAGGTCAAGCTCTGGCTCAAAAAACTTTAAGAATGGGCCTGGCATTTGTCAACCAAGGACCAGCCTAGCTCAGTTTGGGGAAGTTCAATGCAAGGATGGTTGCAAGGTGATAAAAATTGTGGCCAAAGCAACATTCAAAGATCATCTACCAGATATTTGATGGGTTTCTACTCTGTTGATGGAAAGAAAACCTGCCCTTTTAAAATCACTAATCCTTGAAGTAATTAGCAAGCAAGAGGACAAGTAGGATTCTGAGGTGAGAAAATCATTCACTCAGTTAATTCAACAAGGATTTTGAAGTAACTGCTGTGTTCAGAGCACTATAAGGAGATACAAATCCTTGACCTCTTGACAATTACAGTCTAATAAGGAAGAGTAGCATTTAATTGGCTACAGTATTAGGATGATAATCATACCCTTCAGTTGAAACAACTGGGGATATTTGGCCCAGGAAGAAAAGACTTAAGAGCAACATAACTGTCCTTAAAGAGTTGTCATGTGGAAGAGGGATGCTAACTCATAATTATATGGGCCAGCTGAGTGAAGAGGATGGAGCACTGAACCCGGAATCATAACCTGAGTTCAGTCAAGCCTCAGATACTTTCTACCCACTTACCTCTGTTTGCCTCAGTTTCCTCAACTGTTAAATGGGGATAATAACGGTGCCTACCTCCCAGGGTTGTTGTGAAGATCAAATGAGATAATGTTTTGTACAAAGTGTTTTAGCACAGTAAGCACTATGTAAATGTTAGTGCTTAAAGGTTTAATAAATGCTTTCTCCATTGACAGATAACAAAATTGGAATTTAGAAAGTTGACATAACTTACCCAAGGTCACATACATAGCATGTGGTAAAGCTTTCTGACTGTGACTTTAATTCCTCTTTAATGTCAGTATTTCTTTGAGATTACCTCTGATTTATCCTGTATGTATAATTGTTCCCATGTTGTTTCCTTCCCCATTAGATTGTAATTTCCTTGAGGTCAGGGACTGTTTTTGCCTTTCTTTGTATCCCCAGCACTCAGCACAATATCTTGTACGTAACAGTCACTTAATAAATGCTTCTTGAATGACCTGACTCCATCGTCAAATAAATCATATGATAATATCAATAAATCAAATAATGAGTCAATAGCATGAAGTTCATTTGAAGAAGTATATTCTAGACACCAGGGACAGCTTATATAAAAAGATGGAAGATAGAATATGTTTCAGAGAAAACAAGAAGACTAACTGGCTGATCAAGTTGTTAAGTCCCAAACAGAGGAGACTGTATGTGATCTTAGATGTAACAGAGCCACTGGACAAAGATAGACAGAAGCTACTACTAGTATATGATACATTAGGTTATGTCAGTTAGGGGATATTGACCTCAAGCACGTGAAGACTTCCCCCTGTCAGGATAGGTGGATGAGAACAGTTTATTCCAATGGCCATAAAGGTGCTGTGGAGTGCTTAGAGCTTGGTCAGATTTCTAAGAAGCCAAGGTCACCTACTGCATCCTGGGGTCATTGTCAGTCATGGGGAACAGGGATGCTAACTCATAGCTATAAGGGCCAGTTGAGTGAAGTGGATAGAGACTTTTGTCTTGTGACTAGACTTCAATGAATCAGAAAGGGAGTACGGGGCTGGGGACTTTGTGAAACTGCCTCACTTAAATCCAGTTCGTGGACACAAGTCAAGATATCACCCCATCTTCTTCAAAAACAAAGGGCAAATAACCACAATATACCCATACTGGAGGAAATTCATAAAGCAGAGGATTAGGGAACATAGTGGAGGAGCATTTCAATGAGGATCAGTAGAGGGTGAAAGAGAAACAATACTGATGTCACTGGTCCTCTTCAAAAATGAAGGACCAACACCTGCCTGAAGTCTTTTTCTGCTCCTCCCAATGGCTAACATTCTCCTTCCCAAACTTCTTTGTATTTAACTGCTTTGTATTTATTCACTTTCTATTTATGCTGTGTATATTTGGCACATTGGATAGAGTACTGGGCCTGGAGTCAGGAAGATATGAATTCAAATCAGGCCTCAGACACCTACAATCTGTGTGACCTTGGGCAAATCAGCCTCAATTTCCTTATCTATAAGATGGGGATAGTAATACCACCTACCTCCCAGAGTTATGAGGATAAAATTAGCTAATTTTTGTAAAGGCTTAGCACAGTGCCTGATATACAGTAGGCATTTAATAAATTTTTGTTCTTTATACAGTAAGTTCTGCTATAACTCAACATATGCATTCTTAAAAATCACCTCACTATGCAATAAAAACCACAGGGCTTATGGGGAAAATGGAGTTGGGATATAATACTTAAAAACTTCAGCAGTGACATATAAAAAATAGGAACCTAATAAAAATAGTAGCACAGTTTGATATATGTTAAATAATTAAAAGAAATTCCTAAAACTACAATAAATAGCGGCAGTCTCAGCCAGTTCTTGGGCTGTCGCTGGGCCTGGACTGGCAAATTCAACAACTGGTTATTGGCAAGAGGGCAGCCTCTCTGGGACTTGGGACAATCACCCTGCCTCAGGTGGCTTTGGTGAAAGTGGAGGCAGGTGGAGTTCCTGAATACAAGACCAGCCCTCCTCTTACCCATAGCTCCTACAGTACAGAAGATATCCAAAAAGTATGGCGCCTTACCTTGAAAAAGATTTGAAGTTTACTTGTGGAAGAGGGCATCAAAAGGGTTGCAGCCTGTGACTTACTGTGAACTGGTACAGTTTCCTTTGTTCTCACGGTTTCTCAGGAATGAAGTCACTAAATCAACCAAATTGGAACCAATTCAAGAAAATTATGGGGTTTTTTCTCCCTCAAACAAGCCTTATATAGTAGGACCAGCTGCATACATGCTTATAGTCTCCCCCAAACCAATGTAGATTCCTTTCCAGAGCTAGGAACTGTTTTATTTTTAGTACTTACGAGCCCCAGGGCTAGCACAGTACTTACACTTACCTTAGAAAGCACCTAGTGAGTGCCTGATAACTGCTTGTTGATTATTTGATTGCTGTTGCAATCAATCAACAAGCACTTATTAGGTGCTTACCATAGACTTATAATGCCGGAATAAACACTTGGAGATATAAGGAAAGGCAGAGTCCCTGTCCTCAGAGAAATGCATTCTGATGGGAGAAACGGCACGCACTCACGAGAAACACACACACACACACACAACCGCATATGTCTATTGGCCTGGGGGTCTGTGGGGAGAGCTGTTAACCTTAAAGCGGAAAGCTTTAGCACCGGTAGGAGAGAGGCCTCCTACAGAAGGGCACCAGGGATCCTAAGAAGCAGAGGTAAGAAGAGAGTATACCAAGCATGGGAAGGGTTAGTACTTGGATTGTAAAGTATATACAAAGGAGAAAGTGTTATGAAGCCTGGAAAGATGGGAAAGGGCCCGGTTACAAGGAATTTTAAATACTAAATAAAAACCTTTATTTTTGAGCCTAGAGGTAATAGAGATACACTCGGGATTACTGAGTAAAGGGTCATGAAATGGAAAAGACCTGGACTTTAGGAAGATTGCTTCGGCAGCTATGTGGAGGATAGACTAGAATGAGAAAAACTTGCAGTGGAGAGATCAGATAGGAGGCTATTGTAATAATCCCTAAAGCAGCATTGAAGCTGTGTGACTAGAGAGAAGGGGCATATGGGAGAAATGTTGTGAAAGTATGTGAAAAAATATGGCAACAGGTAAGATATATAGAGTGAAAGAGAATGAGAATGACTACAAGGTTGAAGACCTGGGTGACTGGGAGGATGTTGATACTAACCCCTGACCATAATAGGGAAATATAGAAATGGGGAAGGTTTGGTGAGAAAGATGGGTTCTAGAAAATATTTCCAAAGGGAGTTGGAGAGAAACCTAATTCCACTGGAAAAACTTGGAAGGGAAGTGGTGCCTTTAGGCAAGAGCCATACATTTTGGCTAAAATGTGGATGCCTTTGTGGCAAAGGTCAAGGCTAAACAGGAATTTGTTTATAATAGAACAAGGGTTCTACCAGGCAAAAGGGAAGGGATTAGTAAGAGCCCTAGGTTCTAGGCTAAATTTGGTAGGGATAAGACTATGAAGGATGTAGCAGGCAGAGGGGCCCAGGGAGAGGAAAGTAAGTGTGTATAAGAGGAATGAGGGAAGCAGGCTGGGAGCCAAGAGAAAGACAGGCTGGCAGCAACTTTTAGGGATAATACCTGTCAGGGTTTTCACAATCTCACTCTGGTAATTTAGCCAATTAAGTTGTATCGTTCTTAGGTAACCAAGTACATCCGAAGATGAGTTACTTGATGTACATGTATAACATTGCTAATTTTTTAAAAATGGCACTACGTTGAAAGAGCCATTATTTCATCCCTGAGTTTTTTGTTTTTGGTTTTTACCACAATTTCTCCATAATGAATCTAGATTCCTCTTGTTCGTTTAATTCCACTTGTGTTAGCATTCATTTTTCCCGTGTAACTGTTAGTAGCCTACTTCCTTTTACTGTCACACATGTCCTACTACTTGAAATACTGCAGAATCTCTCCTATCAAGGATCCTTGGGGGAAAAGTTCTCCAGCACAGCTGAGTTCCCCAAATAACCAAGGTTTTCACCTATAAACACCAAACCATTTTTAAAAATAGCCATTTGAGAAACAACTCTTTTACCAAAAAATGAATCACATACTCCATTGACTTCTTAAACAGAATACACTGAATATGATTTAAGCTTTTCTTGATGACTCAGGGTCACCATTATAAACATCAGTAATTGTACTTTGCTGGAATACAATGATGCCTTCACAGAATAGGTGGGTTTACACAGGCTGTTGTGCTTTTTGACTTTTTGTATCCTTTTAAGAGATTCTGTGTCTCTCATCAATATCAGCTATCATTTTACACCACTATCCATGAGCCTCCCTGTAGGCAATAAGCCCCTCTTTCCACTTCTAATTTCCTTGCTTCTAATCTCTTGAGGGTTTAGGAAAGAAGTTGTCAAGTTAGTTAAAACTGTGCATAAAATAAAAGTAAATTGGCCTAAGAGATTTTTCTAAGAGCACATTAAGATCAAAGAAATTGAGACAAACACAAAAGACAAAGTATACTTCATTATCTAAAAACCTAGCCTCTCCAGAAATTTCTTTATTGATTAGGTTGATTGGGGCATAGGGTGAAGAAATGTCTCCTTGTCCATGAACCAAGCTATAGCTAGACAATATAAATAACATATGAAGATATGTGCCTATCTTTGAATATGCAATGGTAATACATTGATCCAGGGACAAATATTCTTTCTAAGGTGGTATTCTCAGCTAAGAGTAGGGTAAAGAGGGATCTGTCCTTTTCTAGATGTTCTTGACTCACTGTTATCTTGTTCATAGAACTGTGTGAGTCCTGTGTTTCTGGGTTTCTAGCTAAAAGGATCAGGGAGCACAAGCTTTACTTTTAACCCTGAAGATGGGGTAGCCTGATGCTGTGGTCAAGGGAAACACTGCTATGACTTACAGATCTGCTATGAGTCATGAGTGTCCGTGAAAAAGACCTTGCTCTTATATATACAAAAATATTTGTAGCATCACTTTTTGCACTGCAATGTTTTTGTTCTACTATACAAAAAACAACTAGAAGTAAAGTGGGTGTCCATTGACTAGGGAATCACTGAACAAACTATGGCATATGAATGTAAAGGAATATCATTGTACCATAAAAAATGACCAATACAAAGAATCCAGAGAAATTTGGAAAGATTTGTATAAACTGATGCAAAACGAAGTAAGCAGGATGAGGACAATTTAAGTGGTGATCCCCATAATATAAAGGAAAACATTACTGGAAAAATTTCAGAACTTTCCTCAGTGCAATGGCCAAATGTGTCTTCAGAGTACTGAGAGCGAAGTGTGTCTTCTGCCTCTAACATAGTAGTGGTAGAAACAGAAGTGCAAAACGAGGGATATGGTTTCAAACACAGACAATGTATTGATTTGTTTTTGTTTGCTTGTACTCATATCTTCCAAGGAGAATTTCGGGGAATATTCTTTAGGAAGTGACACTGATGGAAAGAAAAGTTGAGCATCAAAACATTTAAAAAGAAAATAAATAAATCCTGGTCATTAAAAATTCTGAGCTTATTAGTGTTTTTTGTCCTTGGATGAAAAATATATCACTGGCATCAGTACAGTGAACATTAAATGCCTAGGTTTCACTTTCATTACAGCTGGAGAAAATAAGGAAGTGGGATGGTGGGACAGGGACAAACAAGGATATCCAGAAAATAGGTCTAGAAGAGAGGACTTGAAAATTTGACATTCAAAGATCAGTTGTAGTAAGTATAATATTTGGCCTAGAGAAGATGTGGAGGTTAGGGGGAGAAGGATATGATAAAGATTGCCAAACATTTGAGTTTTGGTATGGAAGAGGTCTTAAACTTTTTCTGCTTCTACTTTCTGCTTGGACCTAGGAGGTAGAGCTAAGAACAATGCATGGAAATTATTCCTAACCAAATTTAGGTTTGATGTAAGGAAATCTTGTTAAGAATTTGAGATATCAAAAAAAAAATGGAACTAGTTGTCAGAGGGGCTAGTCAGAGTCACTTCACAGGGAACCTTAAGTCAGAATATTAAAGATGTAAAGGGGATGGATAGCATGACACAGTGGAGGGAGTAATGGATTTGGGGTTAGAAAACCTGGTTTCCATTCCCTGGCTCTGCCTCTTAGCACCTTGTGTTACTGAGGTGAAAGCCTTTCTTCTGGGCCTTAGTTCCTCACCTGTAAAATGAGAGGGATAAACTCGAGGATCTCTGCATTCTCCTTTGGCTCTAAATCTAATGATCTTATTCTCTAATTTTAGAGCGTAAGCATATGGGGCAGGTAGGCAGTACCGTAGATAGAGTGCTGGGCCTGCAATTCAAATCCAGTCTCAGACACTTAATAGCTATGTGACTCTGGGCAAGTCATTTAACCCTGTTTGCCTCATTTCCTCATTTGTAAAATGAGCCGGAGAAGGAAATGGCAAACCATTCTAGTATCTTTGCCAAGAAAACCCCAAATGGGGTCACAAAGAGTTAGACATGGCTGAATAACAACAAGATAAGTGTATTTCATTATCTGTTTTCTGGGACCAAAGCTGGTCAATATAATCCAAGTCTGGCTGTCTTTTTATGTTGTTCTCACGTACATCATTGTAATCATTGAGGCCATTGTTCTCCAGTTTCTGCTTACTTCACACTGAGTAAGTACATAGGCATTTTCCCCTATGACCATTCTAATGCTGATAAATCAAAATGCCTGAAGAGCCCACCTTGGACATGCTACAGTGAGGATTTACATAAAAACAATACTGCTGCTCCCATTTCTTTCACGTTTTCCTTTCAAGTTTTCATTTAAAATTAAAGAATTTCTCATTTTTTAGCAGTTCCTAGTCCTAATTAGGATGTTTCAAGGCACGATCACTTTTAATGTATGCTGTAATATACACAAGCTATATAAGCTGAACATGAATACCATGTCTCTAGAACAGTGAAATCTTATGCTTTAAAAAAAAAAAAAACCTCTCTCCACAGCAATAATAAATAGAAGCCTATCTTGCTATGTGCTTCCTGTGGTTCACATTCTGTCTTGAGTTCAGTTTGAAAAAATGGGATCTAAGAATATAAAGGTAATTCGGTGTAAAGGAAAGCATGCGGGACTTAGACGCAGGACTTTGACACTTGCCTGCTGTATTATCCGAGGCCAAGTCACCTCTCAGTTTCCTCCTATGTGAAACTAGAATAATAATGCTCACACCATTACTTTACAGGATCATTATGAGAGAAAATGCTTAGCACAGTGCCTGGCACATTTGTTGTTGCATCCTGTTCAACTCTCCGTGACCTCTTTCGAGGTTTTCTTGGCAAAGACACTAGAGTGGTTTGCCACTTCCTTCTCAAGCTCATTTTACAAATGAAGAAACTGAGGCAAATAGAGTGAAGTGACTTGCCCAGCATCACACAACTAGTAAATGTCTCAGGCCAGATTTGAACCCAAGAAGATGAGTCTTCCTGACTTCAGGTCTGGTACTCTATCCACTCTGTACTTAGCACATAGTAGGTGTTTAATAAATATTGATTGATTGATTGATTGGTTCTAAACCTCAAATTGTTATTGGAAGACACATCTACATTCCTCTCCTGGCTCTTCTCCAAACTCAGAACTTCTTTCTCTATCATGCCTTCTATTCCCTACTTCTTTCCCTTTTCAGCTTCCTTTTATGTGCAGTCTTCCCACATTAGAATGTAAGCTTCTTGAGGGAAGGGACTATCTTTCTACTTGTATTTGTGTTCTCCCAGGGCTTAGCACAGTGCCTGTAACAAAGTAAATGATTAATAAATGATTGTCGACTTAATTTGAGATAACTTCTGTGATATAATTTAAAACTAAAGGGAATGCTACACAGTCCAAAGAGTGGGCATTCCTTTTTTGTCTCTCTAGCTAGATCTGTATTTTTCCTCAAATGGAATGAATTAAAACCTGGATCTGTAACAGAAAAAAAAAATGAACAAGAATGACTTTTAGAATGAGATGATATGGAATCTTAAACTATCATTATTAATAACATTTCCATTGTGCTTTATCATCTACAAAGCACTTGTATAAAAATGAGTTTAATTGATCAGTGCAATAATCCTGTGAACTAGGTGGTTTAACTATTATCATGATTTCACAGATGAAGAAACTGCAGCTCGGTAAGAATGAATGACTTACCCTATTTGCAGTTAAGTGGCAAAACCCATATCTAATGGTTTTTACTCTTCAAACATTTAATAACGATGTGACCAGGGGTAAGGCACAATCTCTTAAAATTTATCATTTCGTTGCATAATCCATATTGATCATTAGATCTAGGCCCCTTAAGTATAACCTTTCTGTACTTTCTGGTGGGGATAACCTAGCGCTAAATTGCCACAGTAAACCCTTCCATTTCTACTCTCAAATCTCCAGGACATAACCATTTGATGGACCGTTCTATATTTTGTTGACTGAGTTTATGCAGATGTTGCCAATGGAGAGAACCTATGGATTCCATATTTGGATCTTAGTCATTTCATCGTATCCATCCAGAAATGAACCACTTTTACTGTACTCACAAATTCAATTCATATCAGCTTTCACTACTTTTTTGTTAAGTGATGTATGCTTGTTTAGAAAATAGCTCTCTAAACACTGTATACAGTAACAGCAATATTATAAGGATGAGCAACTGTGAAATTCAGCTACTCGGATCAAGACAACGAATGATACGAGACCATTCCAAAGGATGCATGCAGAAAAATGCTATCCAATTTCAAAAAACTAATGAACTCTGGATGCAGATTGAATCATATTTTTTAACTTTATTTTTCTTGGGTTTGTCCGTTTTCTTTTGTAACATGGCTAATATGGAAATGTATTTTGTATGACTTCAAAAAAAACAGCTCTCTAGTTTTTTGACCTGTTTTTCTTGTGTTCTAGGGATATTTAGCAACTCTCTTCCTCATTTTTAGTCAGAAAATATCAATCTTTCTACAATTTACTTTGTAACTAAAGACCTATTATTACTACATATTAATATTGCTAATGCTACAGTGGTTTTTGATAGGATGCTTCCCAAATCTGTTATGGTTTATTTTGTAGCTTCAAAAAACATACATTAAGAAAGGTGTTGCATAAGTGTTAATCACTTTAAAACTGTTTTCAGGATGCCAACAAGTCTCTTAACACATTTAGTCGGTGATTTCTCCTTGTTGCTTTATACTTAATGTGTCTTCCTTGGAGGAGACCAACATATTTCGAAGAATAATCTTTGTCCACTGAATCAATTTGACCTGGATTTAAGCTAAAAAATTTAAGTCTTTGTTTTTCCTATGCATACATTAATGTCTTCATATTTAACAAATCCAAATAGTATTTTAATATCATCAGAGAAAGAGTTGATCTCATGAAGGAGGTGTTCAATGTGTTTCTCAGTGGAATTATAAAGATTGATGTCATCCTTGTACAAGTGAATAATAAGTTTTTGTTCAAATCCCTCCTTAATTTGGGTGCCATATTTAGTTCTAGTTAGGAAAGAAGATAATGAGCTTAAGGCTAGGCAGAATCAAAATAAACTTTAATTGTCTCCCTGAAAAATGGAAGAAATATTCACATCAATGAACATGAATTTTCCTAATTTCATAAGGTACAATCAGCTTTATATGAATTTTTCTTTAAACTTATTCCCAAAATACCCCTACAGTTCAAATGGCAAAGGAAGCATCTAAGAGATGAATATATGAATGTGTCTTACATGTACTTTATACCAATTATCACATCATTGATATGGAATTGTTCCTGGAGGACTAGCACCTCTGGTGAAAAGGGCTTGCCAAGCCCTTTTCAAGGCTACTCAACCACCTTTGGCGTCCACCTCTCACTCAACTCTTACCCGTGGCTTTAAGAAGTATAGCATGTCCAGTGGCTGCCCCTCAGCAGACAGACCAAACCAGGTTGAGGGTAAGCAATAGGCCTGAGACCCTTCATTGAGGAAGGGGGATGTCCACCCCAAGTATGTGAAACTTCTCCTGGCAGAATAATTGGATGAGAGGTTCCAGCTGTCACGAAGGCAGCTGAAGAAAACACCGTGGAACACTTAGCACTTGGTCAGACGTCAAGGGCCTCCATGTCATCCACTGAATCCAGGGCCATTGCTGGTTGTCTTGACTTTTGTCTGGCCACTGGACTTCGATGACTCTGGGAGAGAGAGTAAGGCTGATGACTTTGTGCAACTCTGCCTCACTTAAATCCAATGCAAAAGCAAGTCAAGACATCACCCCATGATATCACTGGTCTTCTTCTTGATGTAAGAATGGTAAAAGAAAAGTCACCATACATTTTATCCCAAAATGATATTGGGATACACACAAATTCTAAGAAAAATCAACCGCCTAGGTCACTCTGAAAGATCTTCCTCCACAGCCCAAGGTGCTCTTCTTGTGCTCAAATCATTAAAAGCCAATGATGATAACAACTATTCCTATTTCTATTCCTATAATGCTTTGAAGTTTAGAAAGGATTTTTCTCACGTACTTCCATGAAGTAGGTAGGACAAAATACTGTTCCTATTTGACAAGCAAGGATGCTGAGGCTCAGTCATAGTCACATACATAGCAGGTATCTAATTATAGGAACCAGTTGTTTAGGAGAAATCATGGTCTGAGTACATGAGCGATTGGGCCTCTCTAGTCACAGTAATGCTAGAGTGTAACAGTACCATACATTTATAATGCTGGTCCAGTGCTATGGCACTAATGCTATAATTTGGGATTTTCTAGTACACCGACTATTTCCTTTTCCATTTTATAATTCCATATTTTTTGAGCCCTATGTTGAAAAATTCCAAAAAACTTCATAAGGAAGGGTCATGTGGGACTGAATCTCAATATTTCAAAGTCATCTAATACAAATCATACTTAAGCACTCCAACAGAACCTTATCTCATTGATGTGACTATCTTTAGCCAGAACCATTGCATTAGTCTACTAATTGTCCTCTGCCTCTAATCTTTCCCCTTTCCAATCCATCCTCTAATCTGCTAAATTGATAGACCTAAAATATAGGTCTGACCATGTTATTCCCAGTTCAAGAAACTTCAGTGGCCCCTAGAATAAAATATAAGTAAGTAAAATTTATTTAATTACTAATTTAATCATTTTAAATTAATTTAAATTATTAATCAATCAATCAATCAATGAATAAATAAATGTATGTTTGGCATTTAGATCCCTACACAGTCTGACTCCAACATATTTTTCCAGACTGAATGCATATTACACCACCTCATTTATTTCAGCCAAACCTGCCTACTTGTTTATTATTTCTTGTACCTGACATTCTACCTTTTTTCTCATGTCTTTACACAGGCTGTCTCTCCTTCCTATAATACTCTCTCTCTTTACCTCCACTTTTTGGGAATCCCTACCTCCATCTGATACTTAATTTAAGTGTGCCCTTTTATATGAGGTCTTTTGATTCCTCCCTCCATTATTATTACTTTCCTGTCCCCCACACTTGAAATTAATTTGTAGTTTTTGTTGTTGTTCAGTAATTTTCAGTTGTGTTGGACCCTTTGTCACCTGATTTGGGGTTTCCTTGGCAAAGATACTGAAGTGTTTTGCATTTCCTTCTCAAACTCATTTTACAGATGAGGAAACTGAGACAAACAAGGTTAAGTGACTTGCCCAGGGTCATACAGCTAGTAAGCGTCTGAGGCCAGATTTGAACTCAGGAAGATGAGTCTTCCTGAGTCCAGGCCCAGCACTCTTCACTGAGCCACCTAGCAGTAGTTACTTTGTATATACTAACATCTACTTCTCTGTGTATCTATTAACCTCCTCCCCCCTCCCCATGTTCATTCCCCTAGAAGACAGAGACTGTTACATTTTTATCTTTGTGCCACCAGTGCCTAGAATAGTGCCTGGCACAGAACAGGCACTTAAATGCTTATGGACTTGAAATCCTATTTTATGTCTCATGATATCAAAAAATCATCAAACAAAAGTTATCTCTCTTGTTGCATCTCTCAAAGTACCTTTTAGGATTTTAACATATGCATGGGAGATTCTTTAATACAGCATCTTGCTCAACTGAATGAAATGTTTTATAGTCACTATACAATAAACACAGTGTGATCTTGTAGTCCTTGTACCTTTCAGTAAATTGTGTGACGACAAAGCTGACATCTTCTGTAGACGAGAAAGCCTTCTCATGACCTCATCAGAGATCAGTCTGCATGGATTATTCTCATAAAGATTTTATAAAGATTGGAAAGGAGGCATATCTGTTGCAGTTACTGATTTTTCCTTCACTCATTTTTTCTCAGTGATAATAACATCTGTGTTTTTTTCCCCCAAGCTTTTGGTATCTTCTCCTCTTTCAGATATCATGAGAATCACTCTGCCAACTCCCTCCAAACTGTGCTGTCTCTAGCATGTCCTTTGTATATACTTGATCTGATCCAGCTGTTCTTCCCATTTTTGTCTTATTCATGACTTTTCTCTTTCTTCATGTGACAATTTGGGGATTGTAAGTCTAAATCTGGTGGCTCTTTTATTGATGGTAAAAATAGTTTGTGACTGAAATCTTGACATATCTTTTATATTTTTTTGTTAGTTGTCCTTCCGATTTTAGACACAAAAGTTTTTAGTACAATAATAATCAATTTGGTTTAAATTCTAACACAGTATTGCCTTTGGGTGTCATATAGACTACCTAGCAAAGAGACTATTTTCTGGCTAAGCAGTTTCTAGGCTTTCGGGGCCTTCTTGTGTCAAAAATTGCTATAGGAAAAAGTGATAGTCTGTATCAATGTCTTTTATATATTTCTATGTTTTCCGCTTCTACAGCTTTTTAAACAGGTTAGGTTGGAAGTCTTTTAATTATCTAACATATTTTCTCACTTTTGGTGAGAAAGTTAGTGTTAACTTTGATGTTTGTAATACAGAGTCAATGATCTGGCTATATACAGACAGTTAATTAGAAAATAGGTCACTGGATAGAGTGCCAAGCCTAGTGTCAGATAGACTCCTCTTCCTGAGTTCAAATCCAGCCTCAGACACTTGCTGGTTGTGTGACCCTAGATAAGTCACTTCACCTTGTTTGCCTCAGTATCTTCATCTGTAAAATGAGCTGGAGAAGGAAGTGGCAAACCAAGAAAACCCCAAAGGGGATCATGAAAAGTTGGAAAGGACTGAAAATGACCAAACGACAATTAAAAAGTGAATCCCACATTAGTAAGCCAGTTGTTTCCTGGCCGCTAAAATGTAGTCAGTTTAATTTTATATGATATTATTTGTTGCTTGCCACATCCAGAGCCTCTATATTTTCTTCCTGAAGGAAATTCCCATGATATATTAACATGAGGCTTCTGTGTATATAGCCTTTGGCATCTTTTGTTTCTTAAACATGAACCATATTTTCCAGCATACTGCCATTTTCCCGTGTCTGCCTTCCCATTGAAGTTACCAAGAATCAAAGACTACGGAGTACAATGAAAAAGAACTTCGAGTTTGAAGGTGGGAGACTAAATTGGAAGGTCCTCCATGCTTTATGTCTATAAGAATATGAAAAAAATATATTGTTGACTTGGTTTGGAATTTGATTTGGCTAAATTCTTCACAGAACTTCTCAACTTCTATATTGCATCAAGTTGTGTGATAATTTTAGGTTAGTCCTCAGACATCAGTCTCCATCTGTCGCTGGGACTGCACCCTTGCAGTATATGAGCATCTTCCAGAGCTTATAGCGTGCTAGTATGGCCTTCAAGGACTTTCATCTATGCCAGATGGGATAGCATAGTAAGGCTTTGTGGAGGGTAAACAAACAAATAAAACACAAATCAAACCATGTCATTTACCAATTAAAATACTGATTTGGATAAAATAATGTCAATAGTGTAGTAAAGATATATGTGTGTATATATATGTATATACATACACGTATGTAATATGTGTATATTTCTAGGTAGGCTGACAAATCTTGCTGTACCAACCATGTTCTCCAGAATTAAGTTAAAGGGGCATCTCAACCCCACCCTGTTACCTCAGAGTTCTAGAAGAATAACAGATTTGTCACACTATAGCTTCAGAAGATAAAAACAAGTTCATTGAAGTCCAGTAGGATATGTTTCTCAAAGGCAGAGACAGTTTCTTTTTTTGTCTTTGTGTATCTAGCTTAGTGCCTAACTTCAAGGGTTCTCAATATCCTGGACACCTTTAGCAGTGTGATGAAACCTATTCACAATGCTCAAAACGTTTCTAAATATCTAAAGAAAATGCTAAATTTCAGTTGAGGTTGGTGAAACTCAAGATGTCATTCCCCTCCCCCCCCATCCAAGTTCATGGATATAGTTAGAAAACTATTCTTCGAAATATTTTGAAAACCTCAGATTAAAAACTCTGGCCTAGCACCTAGAAACTACTTAATTGAATTGAATTGTCTAGAATTCAGGAAGTAAATTAGTAAGTACATTGGTTCTTCCCCCTCCCCCCACAAACATACAGACATGCCAGTGGGAAGTGTTGTGATCCTTTGTTATATAATTCACTCTTTTGGCCTCATTAAAAGGATCCCATTGGCTATTAATGACGAAAGGCCTAGCCATAAACAGCCAATATAGTTTTGTTTTCAAATGTA
The DNA here is from genome assembly GCA_028646595.1 of Phalanger gymnotis. Lineage (NCBI taxonomy): Eukaryota > Metazoa > Chordata > Mammalia > Diprotodontia > Phalangeridae > Phalanger > Phalanger gymnotis. The sequence goes on along the minus strand of CM053622.1, from coordinate 153,600,744 downwards.
AGCTTCTATGATTAGTACAAAAGTGGGATGTATCTAGACTCACAATTATTACTCCACCTCCACTTGTGGTTACAAACATAGATGCTTTTTTGTTTCATGTGACTCAAATCCAAGAAGATGATAAGGAAAAAAACCTGAACATGAGAGCAGGTAGGAAATTATTGCTCCTAGAATCTTAAAATGATGTAAGCTTTTGGGGAAATTAATAGCAATCCCCCTAGCTTCAGTTCCTCATTTTAGTAAGTCTTATGGACTGCCTAACCATGCGGGAAGGTCTCAGCCTAAGGAACTCAAGAGTAATTCCTTACTGAGGGGCGCTCCTTGAGGGCATGGAGTGATTACTTTTGTCTTTGTAGCTTCAGTGAGAGGTGAGAGCACAATACCTTTCTAGAGAATAATAATAGCTACTTAATCAATGTTTTTTTGAATTGAATGGAAAGTTCTTTTATCTCCTGGTAGTTATCTCGTAGGTAGTCATCCCATCAAATTAAAAATGATGCCCTTATTCTGCTCTGAATTTGAGTTAAAAATGAGGGCCAACTAAAAAGTCAGCTGAAAGTGTGGGTTTCAACAGCCAGAACTCAACTTTCAGGGACTATTTTAAGGGCATAATTTAACTACACCCAGGAGCCAATTGTTAATTTGCAACTAGTCTAAGTAGTCACCTGCATCTCTAAGTCAATGCCCCAAGGCCCTATTCAACTGCACCATTATTGTTTCAAACACAAAGGTACAAGCACAATTCTTTTTGTACGAGTCTAGCCCTGTGGCCCTCTAGAGTTATCTGTCCTCTTCATGCTCTTTGCCCACCTACTGCATTTTGTAGCAAGAGAGCCCGGCAGAAAAAGAGCAATTTGCTACCCTTGTTCTCAGGCTAGGGGAGAGGAGTTGCAGACGCCAAGCTAGACAGAGTTGATTATTCAGCTACCCAGAGAGATTTACAAGAGAATAGCTCAGACTCAGTATGTTACTACCCTCTTCTCAGGAAAGAAGCCGGTTATTTGGACTAGCTAAAGAGTTTAGCCAGAGAGTGGAAGATAAAAGAGATCCAATGTAGCATCTTTACATAATCTGGCCTTTCGGAGGCCAAAGAAAACCTCGGAAGCCATATACCTTTATATTTTTCCCCTGAAGGACCAAACGTTTAAATGGCTTGCAAGCCTTTTAAGATGAAAGGATAACCAACTATTTTCACTTTCTATAGATTTAAGAAACATACATATGTATATATGTCGTGTATTGCAGTCACACAAAGCTTTTTTAATAATAATTTAAAAAAAGGTAGAGACGTTAAAAAGGTGGAAAAAAATTCCCTGATGTGAGCCCTGTTAGATGTGGTGCCTGAGATCAGATAGCCAAAGATCAGAGTTCCTATTCTTTCAGGAAGAAGCCATTGAAAACGAAAGATTCATTGATGACAAGTTTCAAACTGAACGTGCTGGATGCTAATTCTAACTGGTTGTGCCACCTCTCAGTGTACTAGTTTAGATCAGACAGCACCTGTCTGAAAGCAAACCACTTAGCACTAGTCTCAATCAAAATGCAGAGAAGCATAACGCTTAGTCTAATGACATGATGTCTAACGCTTACCCAGTGTCCTATGTTTTTACGAAGTGCAATATTACTGTGATTTTTCCTGGTCCCTCAAATCCATCAGTCGCAGATGTTAGTGGGTTTAGGAATAGAGAAACCGAACCTTTAAATGGCCCTGCTTTCTCCTGCCAACAAAGAGCCTGAGGCAAAAGTCCATCCCCTTCTCCATCTCTTTCTTTTCTATCTGTTCTCCTCTCTTCCTTTGCCATCTCCGCCATAGCTTGCGTTCCTCCTTGGCATTATAAGTAGGTGGTAGGGAGTGGTGCGCTTAGAAGAGAGGGTAGGGTTTAGACGCAATAAGGAAGCTAGCTGTATTGTAAATGCTGTAAATCGTAGCTTGGGATAACAGCACAGAGAGAAAGTGGCCACACCAGAAGTTTATTAAAATCCAGAATTCACACCAATCATGGGAAATCCCTCTAACTCTACCTAATTTATTTCCAAAGTGAATTAACGAACTAATTTTTAACTCCCTTAGAAGGGACTATGGTGGTTAACACGTGCAAATAAATCTAATGGGCTGTGTCACATGGGCGGAAACCTAGTTCAGCTAGCACTGAGGCAGCTCTACGCTCTCAGCTGCATCGCTCTGTGCGTATGTGCTCTGTGTGTACCTTAATGATAACGGAAGGAAAGAGGGCTTCGGAAATTTTAGATGAGACAAAGGAAGAGGGTAGTTGCAAGGGTTCCTATGTTGGACAAAAAGGGGCATCCGTTTCACTCCCACCCCGCAACTCTTCACTCAACTGCACATTTACCATTCCTCTCCCCTCCCCCCAAATGCAAAACAACTAAGGGGGAAAAAAAAGACATAACCTAAGGGTGGGGGGGGGGAACCTCCAACCTTGCCAAGTTCGAAGATTCTCTTTTTAGCTGTGGTCGAGTGTAAACGGGAAACAGTTGTGGAGTGCAAAAGAAAAGTATTCACCCGCATGGAGATATTTTGTTTTCCCGTCTGCCCTGCTAATGGGATGTAAGCACCACGCTCACACACAGGACAAAGGTCAAATTGAGGTTGGTAAATTGGGCAAGAGATTTGCTGCCGGATGCTTCGATATGAATGTTTGAATACATGTTTTAAAGAGAAGCCAATAGCTAGATGTAGGAGAATGCAAGAACGTGGAGCTGCAGCCAGTACCCTGTAGTGGAGAGAAGGATTGGTTGACAGTTTAATGGGATTGTTTTTCACTAGGGAAATCCTGAACTCCAATTCTGACTTGGGACTAGAGTAAAAACTGAGCTTTGGGAACCTTAATACATCCCAAATGACTACTCCTTCCTGAATGTTCTGCCTTAAAAGGTTGGTTCTTCATTGTCCTGCTTCAAATAGAATAAATGCTTCAAATCTTCAAATACAAGCAAGTCACCTCATTTAAGGGCCAGTAGGGAGGCCTTTCCCTTTTCCTAAGACCAGGAGATCTGTGTGAGGATATTTGCCTTAAAAACAAAAACAAAAACAAAAACAAAAACAAAAAAAAACCGAAAAACTTAGGGAAACCTATCTTCAGTTCCTTAGTTTTCAAGCCTTCTCCAAGATGGGTCTTAGGAGTCTTCAAAGAGCTGGGTTCTTTGGTGTACTGAGTTTACTCCTGAGTCAGCAAGCACTTTGAGCTATGGTTCTAACTAGCCATGTCCTTAAAGGGGTAGTAAGGGTATACCGGTAGCAAACAATTCACAACTAATTCCAGGAAGTCCATATCCCTAAGGTAGAATATAAACTTCTTGAGGGCAGAGACTGTCATTTTTGTTTTGTATTACCAGCATATTTCATCAAAAGACCTGTGATTTCCTCATTGTGGATAGCTCTCTACACTGAGATCCCAACCTTCCACACCTTATTCCCAGGGAAGTTTGCTAGAGGCACATAGAAGTCCTAATAGTAAGGGCAATATTGTCTTAAGGTAGTGTCTTTCTTCACATGTTCTTAATAGTTAATTTTGGTATTTATAATAGTCAAATACCAAAATTAACTATAAAGAACATATGAAGATACTCTCTGCATCCAGAGAAATAACTGATAAATAGAAGTATATATAGAACAATTTTACATATATATGGCCATTTGTGTCTAAGGTAGCTATCTCTAGGGCAAGGTGAGAGGAAGGTAGAAAATTAGCAATCTCTAAGTCAAGGTAGGTGGAAGATAGAAAAAAAAAGTTGGAAATTTATGTGATAATTTTGTTGTATATTTGAAAGGAATGGCAAGTCGTGTTTAGCAGATTTGCAGTTTCATGTACAATCATCTTTTTTATTATACTATGTTATGGAACTGTTTGTTTTATTCCATAAGTATGTAGCGATGTAAAAAAAAAAAAAAGGAAATTGTGACTTGCCCAGGATCACATAACTACACAGATAGAGATTGCAGGTACTGTATTTAAACTCTGGTCTCCCTGTCTCTAAGCCCAGTACACCATGCTGTTTTGCATGCAGAAGTGCCTACTATATCTTTCATCAATTGAATTGGCAAACATTATTGGCTTCTTATTTAGGTTTCTCTAGACATGCCTCAGTAATCTTTGAAAGCAACTAGTTAAAACCATTTTAGAAGCTTGATAGGATGTCTCTGAGAGAGAGAGAGATGACGGAACAAGCTTCTGTTCTGAGCAGTGGGAGACCTCAGCATTAACAGAGGGGCGGGGCAAGACAGTTTTGTCTTTTTAAAAATTGGTGTCCATCAATTTATCAGCCAAGGCTCACCCCTCACCTTATGGACTCTTTTGGATAACGGGGCAGCTTGGTTAACCGGAGCTCTTCATGTTTCCCAACCTCAAACTTTTATGTGCTTGGAGTTTTGCCAACTACTTTGTAGATAAAATCACTTAGATTCAACTAGCTGCCTTTGTGGTGGCAGATCCCTACTCTGGTATGACAGTTACATCACCATCACTGTCTGCTTAGGTCTCATTCTACCTACCTACATTATAGACAGAGGATTGTAACATATGATGGGGAGAAGCGATGTGCTATATGTAGTGAAAAGAAGATGGTATTTGGAGTAAGAAGATCAAGGTTCAAATTCTAGACCTGTCACTGACTAGGTACATGGTCTTAGTTAAGTCACTTCATATCCCTAAGCTTCAGGTTTTCCTACATATGAAATGGAAATGATAATAGTTACATTACTGACTTTATAGGGTTCTTTCCAAGGATTGGTTGTCTGCTTTGTAAAAGCATAAATTGCCATTCAAATATAAATTATTTTCATAGTCTAGTGTGGTGGAAAGAGCTCTGAGCTTGTAGTAAAATAACTTGGGTTCCAGGCTCTATGATAAAAGACGATTCAATAAATGTCTCTTAGCCCCAGTTTCTTTATTTGTAAAATAGGTCTAATGATAATTACTCTCCCTTGAGGTTATTGTGAGGAAAGTGTTTTGCTGAGATCCCTAAATAAATGTGAGTGATGCTATTAGGATTTGGACCCATTTCTCTTCCTGGAAAAGTATTTGCTAAGAAATTTTTAAAGGGAAAGTTCATGAATGCCATTAAGCAAGGCAAAATCATGCCATTATCTCAGAAAGATGACTTAATAGTACTAGGTCCTTCCATCTCTTACTACACATATATTCTTGCCCCCAGGAAACATTTTGTCTATCTGGCCTGATTCTGCAGAAGCCTCTAGAAGCCCCTAGATGTACCTAAAAGAGAGAGAAAGTTCCTAATAGTTTATCATCGGCTGAGGCCTGGGGATTAGAGTTGAAGGATCAGTAGTAACCTTGAGGCAGAGGAGAAATAGACCTTCAAATCGCTCTCGTTTGGGATATTTCAATTCCTCTCTCCTACTTCTGGCCAGGTATAAATGTCACCAGTGGCACCAGAATGAGGGTAAAAATATTCTGAATATCTTCTTCTTCACCCTGATTCTACCAAGCAATTTGACTTCATAATCTTTTAAAATGTTAGCGTTTAAAAGCAAATCCAACTCTCTCATTTGACAGATGAGGAAATCAGCGTCAAGAGTAAAAAAGTGACTGAGGTCATTGGAGTATAGTGAAGATTTTAACACAGGTATCTTAACTCCTAGTCCAGGAGACATTCCTATAGGAAGTCTGAGCCCATTCTGTAGAAAGCCAGTTTAGGAGGGGAGCGAGAAAGGACATCTCTGGATTCTCCAATAACCTATTTCTTAGGGAGGCTAGAATTTCCCACTGTATTATAATAGGTTTTCTTAGTGAGGAAAATGAGGAGAAAGAGGGGCAAAATGGCCCTCAATTACACAAACAGTTCTTTAAAATTTAACTACTACTCTGTTGAGAAATCTCCATGCTATGGAAATAATAGCTATTCACATTCTCATAGAGATCTGAAGTTTACAAAGGGTTTTCCTCACATCGAACCTAGATAGTTTAAGAATTTTTAGATAGGACCTGACATTCCATCATTGTAGAGAGTTCCAGGTGATAAATACACTCTACTAATGTATATTAGCACTTCTTTAGCATAGTGTCCTAAAGAGCTTCCAGGGACATTGGGAGGTTTTGTGATTTCCTCAGGGTCACACAGTATTTTTCAGAGGCAGACACACCTGCCTCCACCCCTTCGCTGTGGCCATCCCTTATCTCTAGAGTGCACTCTCTTCTTTTCTCCTCAGGCAGCCATGAAGCCTTTTCAGCTCTAGCTAAACTGCTAATGCCTGCCCTCCCTTGCAAACTACCTTGTATATATTTGTATTTATTAACATTCATGTTTATGCTGTATATCTTTTTATATACACTTGCCTCTTTCATTAGGTCCCTGTGAGTGGGATTGTTTCGTTTTTTGTACTTGTAGCCCCAGTGCCTAACACAGTGTCTGACACATAGTAGACATTAAAACACCTGTTGCTTGATTCTTGACGAGGGGTGGGGAACTTGAGGGCATATGTGGTCCTCTTGGTCCTCAAGCAGGGCCCTTTGACTGACTCCAGTCCTAAGGGGATTTGTTCTGTGAAGTTTGGATTCAGGCAAAGGGCCCCACTTGAGGACCTAAAGGGCCCTGTGTGGCCTTGAGGCAGCAGGTTCGCCACTCCTGTTCTTGACTCTGAAGCCAGTTCTTGAGTCACTACTCAATGTTGCCTCTATAAGAATTATTGTCCTTATCTTACAGATGAGTAAATTAACGTTGAGACAGGGAAAAGAAATTACTCAAGGTTAGGGGTATCCAGGGATTCTTAGCCACATGCAATAGTGCAATACCCTAGCTACCAACACCTCCCCAGTTCTGTAAATTCCAAATTCTTGAAAATGGATTGCCTAGGTCAACCTCTGTTCATTCTGTAAATAATTAATTTTAAATTTCAGTTTATTTCTGTTTGTGCATAGTTGTCTCTTCTCTGCCATAATCTATAGTGAATGGGTATTTATAGGTCTGTACCCAATCAGTGTTTTAGAGAATAGGAGAACTAGGCCTACTTTGCATATCGCTTAATAAAAGGTATCAAGTAAACCTTTTTTGATGATCATAAAATAGCCACACTATTTTCCAATGTTTAGGGTTGGTTTTAGTTTGCAAAGCAACACCAGAGCTTCAGCACTGACCTGTGTTTTCTTATCATTTGTCTTTTTGTGTGTACTCTCATTCAAGAGATATCTGCAAGATACTGTGCTTACACATAAATATCAGAACTATGTAAACTTTAAGCTATAGATAGCAAATGAAATAAAATTGACATTCTGTGATATCTGAGTGGGTATTGCTGTGCCCACTGAAAATTACTCATGATTTAGGCACATGGCTAATACTAATGGTACCAATCTGTGATATGTATGTGTGTGTGTATCTGTGTATATATATACATATACACACATACATAAAAAAGGACTGGGAATTAGGTGTTTGCAGTGGGAGTGGAGGATTCAATCAAAGGGCTCCACTTGAGGACCTAGAGAGCCGCATGGGGCCTCCAGGTCACAGATTCCCCACCCCTGGTATAGGCCTAGATTTTTCTATCTGCCCTACAATAAAAAGCCTATTGGTTCTTTAATTTCAGGTTAGGAGTCTATTGTCCCAAGTCAGAGTTACTTAACCTGGGGACCACAGACTAGTAGGTAGATTTCAGGGAACTTCATTGGGGAAAAAAAAATCTTTATTTTCACTAATCTCTAACTGAAATTTATCATTTCTTTCAATTATAAATGTGGGCCATAAATGTTATTTTAATAACATGTCCATAAGCTTCATTATATTGCCAAAGAGGTTCAGGACACAAAAAAGGCTAAGAACACTTGTACCAGATCAAAATTTAATGCCTGTTGGGGGTTCTGATGATTTAAACAATTTCCTATTTTTTGACTCCTAGTTATCAAATTTGGAGTTTACTCTATAGTATAAACTTATAATATTGACTCTCAGCCTTTCCTCAAGCAGCGTCCTGTGCCTGGAATGCCCACTTCTAATCAGTTTACTAAATAATAATATCACATTTATATAGTGCTTTATTGCTTTATCCTTTGAGGAAAATGAATAGTTAAGCATTCTATAAATGTGAGTTATTATTAACTAAAATACATTATCTTATTTTTTCCTGCTAAACAGCCCTATGAATTAATAATACAAGTCTTAACCAGTCCCATTTTGCAAAGAAGACCAAGACTCAAAGAGGTTAAATGACTTGTCCACAGTAACATAGCTAGTAATTGAAGAAGTTCTGACTTAAAATCTAGGTCTTTGGTGTCTTTAAAACCCTCTGAACTTAATAAACACCAAATAGAATGGGTATTTCCATATAGACAGTAGAAGAGAAAAATGGCTCCCTTATATACAACTTAGTTTTTTTTTAAAGGTATGAATTAAACTTTCCAAGCTTATTTGCTTATCTATAATTCTTTCAGGCTTCCTCTTTTTTCCTATGCACTTACAATTTTTTTTATTGATAGTGTTTGTTTTACTATCACCTAGATTTCCTCTTGTACCCCTCCCTTATCCCATTCCTAGAGCCTCTTAACTTAAAAGACTTTTTTTTTTTGGAAAGAAATAGAATAAGACAATTAAACAAATCAGTGCATAAAAATATCATATACAGCATAATGTCAACCATGGACTCCATCTTCTACAAAGATGTAGGGGAAGGTGTCTTCTAGTATCTTTTCTTTGTGACCAAACTAATTCCTTATAATTTCACAATATTCATTTTTCATTGTTCATGGTGGCTCTTTCCATTTAAAATGTAGTCATTGTGTATAGTTCTCCTGACTCTACTTACTTCACTTTGCATCAGTTCATATAAATTTTTCCAAACTTCTCTTTGTGTACCATGTTTACAGAAAAGAAATATTTCATTACATTCATGTACCACAATTTCCCTAGTAATTCCTTAATCAACTGTTATTTGTCCTCTAATTTTTTTCTATCATAAAAAAGCTACTATAAATACTTTAGTCATATGGAACCTTTCTTTTTATCAGTGACTTTCTTTGGTCATTGCCTAGCAGTGGAATCTCTGGGTCAAAAGACATGGATATTTTAGTCACTTTATTTGCATAATTCCAAACTGCTTTATCAATTGACAATTCCATAAAGAATGTTAGTATGCCTGTCTCTCTACAACCCTTGCACTATTTCTGTCCTTTATCATCAATGCCAATTTGCTGGGAATGACATGAAACTTCAAAGTTGTTTGGGTTTTCATTTCTGTTATTAGTGATTTTAAGCATTTTTCATATGATTATTAGAAGTTTGCAATTCTTCTTCTGAGAATTTTTGTTCATATTCTTTGACTACTTCTCTATTGGGGAATGGATTATGGGGAATGGATATGTGTGTGTGTGTGTGCTTGTGTGTGTCTATATAATGTTTTCATTTATTTTTCTCAGTTATATGTAAAGACAATTTTTAACATTTTCAAAAATGATTATTGAGTTCCAAATTCAGTCCCTCCCCTTTTTTCTCTCCCTGAGAAGACAAGCACTTTGATATAGATGATACATATGCAGTCACACAAACCATATTTCCATATCAGCCATGTTGCAAAAGAGAACACAGACCAAAAAAGAAAAAATATATAGCCAAAAAAATGCTTTGATCTGCATTGAGACTGCATCAGTTCTTTCTCTGGAGGTAGATAGCATTTTTCATAAGTCCTTCAGAATTGTCTTGGATCATTGTTTTACTAAGAATAGTTAAGTCATTCACAATTGATACAATATTGCTGTTACTGTGTACAGTGATCTCCTGGCTCTGCTCATGGCATTTTGCATCCGTTCATGTAAGTCTTCCCAGGTTTTTCTGAAAACATCCTGCTCATAATTTCTTATAGCACAATAGTATTCTATCACAATCATATGCCACAACTTGTTTAGCCATTGCTCAACTGATGGACTTCCACTCAATTTCCAATTCTTTGCCACCACAAAAAGAGCTGCTATAAATACTTTTGGTACATACAGGTGCTTTTCCTTTTCCTTTTTTAAAAATCTCTTTGGAATACAGACCTAACAGTGGAATTACTGGGTCAAGGGGTATGCTACCAAAAATTTATTTTATAGAGCTAGAAAAAAATAATAACAAAATTCATCTGGCAGAACACAAGGTCAAGAATATCAAAAGAATCAATAAAAAATATGAAGTAAGATGGACTAGCAGTGTCAGATCTCAAACTGTATTACAAAGCATTAATTATTAAAACTATTTAGTACTGGCTAAGAAATAGAGTGGTGGATCAGTGGAATAGATTGGGTAGACAATACACAGTAGTATATGACCATAGTACTCTAGTATTTAATAAATGCAAAGATCCAAGTTTTGGGGGCAAAACCTTACCATTTAGCAAAAATTGCTGGGAAAACTGGAAAGTATTTTGGCAGAAACTAGGTATAGACCAACATCTCACACCACATATCAAAATAAGGTCAAAATGGGTACATGATTTAGAAATAAAGGGTGATATCATAAGCAAATTAGGGGAACATTAGATACTTTACCTGTCAGATCTATGGCTAAGGGAAGAATTTATGACCAAACATGAGATAGAAGACACGGTATATAAAATGGATAATTTTGATTACGTTAAATTGAACAGGTGCTGCATAAACGAAACCACTGCAGCCAAGATTAGAAGGAATGAAGGAAACTGGGGTGGGGGGGCAGGGATTTACAGTGAGTTTCTCTGATAAAGGCATTATTTCTCAACTATATAGAGAAATGAGCCAAATTAATAAGAATACAAGTCATTCCCCAATGACAAATAGTCAAAGGACACAAACAGCCAGTTTTCGGAAGAAACCAAAGCTATCAATAGTTACCTAAAAAATTTCTCTAAATCACTATTGATTAGAGAAATACAAATTAAAAAAACTTTGAAGTAACACTTCACATCTGTGAGACTGGCTACTATGACAGAAAAGAAAATTAACAAATGTTGGAAGGAATGTGGAAAATTTGGTACACTAGTGCACTCTTGGTGGAGTTGGGAACTGATCCAATTATTCTGGAGAGCAATCTAGCACTATGCCCAAAGGGCTATAAAACTGCATACTTTTTCACCCAGCAGTACCACTACTAGGTATTATATATTATTGATCAAAAGGAATAACATAAAGGGCTTTGCAAAAATTAATTTGCTATAAAAATGGTGGTTATTATTGTTGTTGTTATATTTCTGTTAGTTTCCAGTACATCTTGAATATCAAACTCTCTCAGAGATATTTAATACAAAGTTTCTTCCCTCAATCAACTGCTTCCTTTCACTTTCTAGCCGCAATAATTTTTGTCTGTGCAAAAAGCTTTTTAATTCCTTACAACTAAGATTATTTATGTTATCATTTGGGATTGCCTGTATTACATTGGTCAATTAAAAAATTCATCTACCCACGGCTAAAGGCACATGATCTAATTTTTTTAATAGTATGCTCTGTTATTCAGATCATATATCCATTTCGAATTCGTTGTATCATAAGATGCAAAACATTGGTCTAAGCCAGTGGTGACCTGTATACGTATTATGTATGTATTGTGAATCCTTTTCAACAAAAAAGTGTTGTAAATCCCCAGTTTAGTTTGATATACTACTCATAACATTATTTTAGATTTATTCATTAAGTGATTACAATAACTACAATGTTAACTTTTGCTCCTACAACTACAAATTAAAATTTACATGATATAATGTAATTATAAAATGAAAATTATTATTCTACATATAGTTATGAAAACTCAGCATAAAATTCTGAAAACAACTACAAATACTTTATGTGGTATATCTTATAAAAATTAAAAGTAGCAATCCAGCAAGACCTGTAAGAATTTATATTAATTTTTTTATTTTAGAAAACTTTTTTAATGTAAAGAACATTTTTAATAAAAATTAAGTTATAATATAGAAGATACTTACCATAATAAATAATCACATGTAAACTTAATTTTGATGTTGGATGTTTTTATTTGAACAAAGATTGGCAGTATTTGCTCAACATGAGACAAGTACAGTCTTAAATGTGGTTACACATAGTTAATTTTTATATTTTGATTTAAAATGAGAATAAAGAGAAAATTCTCTTATATATAAATATGTGGTAGAAAATGGTAGGATAATTTTATAAGCTCTCTTGGTAAGAGATGGAAATTAATTTTTAAAAATTTTAGCCATCAAAGAAATCAACAAAAAGGAGCTAGGTGCAATATAAACTATTTATTTTTCTACTGTCTAATTATATGCACAGTATTAAATGATAAATATATTTAAAATTTAATTGCACATAATGCTTCATTTTAAACAATACTTATATGTATAAAAACTAAACTTTGTGAGGAAATAATCTCTTCTGAATGGGACTTCTCTTCTACCACTGGCACACCAGCTATACTTTTTTTCATTTTAATTTTTTAAAAATTTTACCGGAACACAAATACAAAATAGAGAAAAGAAGCAAAAACATTATCATAAGCTTAAATATTGAAACTTAAATACAAAGTAAGAAAGAAAAAAAAGCATGTCACTTGCATAGCAGAACATGAGAGGATTCAAAATATGTAATAATAAATTTTCAAGAAAGCCTGTATGATAAATAATACCCCTTGTGTTGAGAGTTGTCCATCTTTTCCTTGCTTCCTTGTGTTTTCTTTTGTTCTCTGCTGTGTACTTTTTAACTTTGTTCTTTTTCCCCCTCCTCCCACCCCCCAGAAGGCTACAATATAGTTTAGATATGTTTCTTGATTTATACAAACACATACAGATATACACATACATTTACATATATATACATGTGTATATACATGTATACTTTCCCAAACATACTCCTGATCTTTTTTTTTATGTTTGTACATATGTCTTGTTTCCCATCCCTCCTGCCTCCTGCACTTCTACCCGCTATATCACCCTCCTATTGCTTGCCTACCCTGTTCCTCCACCAACTACCCTGCCCTCCTATTACTTGCCTTCCCCCCTCCAAGGATCCCTCCTCAATCCTCCCATTCCCATTAATTTAAACACCCTTTACCTCTTCCCTCATTCTCCCCTCTAAAAATCCCTCCCTTATCCTAATCTTTCCCTTGTCTTCTCCTCCTTCACTATACCCCTACCATTTTATTTCTTATAAATTTAGAAGACTTTTATACTCTTATAAATATATATGTATTGTTCCCTCTTAAACCCATTCCCAATGAAAGTAGGTTACCAGAACTAGGAGGCCTCCTCCCTCATCTAAATTCTCTGTATCCTTTTCTCTTGCACCTCTTTTGTATAAAATAGTTACTCTTTTTAGCTGTTTCTAAATGGTTTTACTTTTTAAATTCAAGTCATAGTCAGATTTATCCCCCTCTTTCTTATGACAATTATTAATAAGAATCTTAGACATACATTTTATATTTTATGTTACATAAAAGGTAAACAGTCTGTCCTTATGAATCCCTTACAGTCTATCTTTGGTATGTGCCTTATGTTTCTCTTGGTTCTTCTATGTCAAATCTTCTATTAAGCTGAGGATTTCTCAAATGTCCACTTTTTTTCATTCAAGATAATACTTAAATTTGAAGGGTATGGTATTTTAGGCAGAGCCTCAGGTCTTTTGCTCTACCATATATTGTGTTCCAAGACCTGCAGTCCTTTGATGTCTCTGCTGCTAGGTCTTATGTAATTCTAATTGTGGCACCATCATATTTAAATTGTTTTAATCTTGATGCTTTTAATAATTTACTCTTGACCTGTGGGTTTTGGAACTTAACTGTTATATTCCTATGAGTTTTCCTGATAGAATCTCTTTTAATTGGTGTTCAATGAATTTTTTCTATTTCTACTTCCCTGCCTTGTTCTAATGCTTCAGGACAATTTTCTTTAACTATTTCTTGTATTATCGTATTAAGATTTTGTTTTTGATCATAACTTTCAGTTATTTTGATTATTTTTATATTTTCTCTTCTTGATCTGTTCTCCAAATTTGTTGTTTTTCTTATGTTTCACATTCTTTTCTATTTTTTCATTATTCATGTTTTGTTTAATTATTTCTGGATCTCTTGTAGTGTCATTTTGCCCAATTCTAATTTTCAAGGTGTCATTTTCCTCCCTAAGATTCTGGATCTCTTTTTCTAATTGGTTGATGTTCCTTTCATAAACTTCTTGGATTCTTTTTATTTATTTATTTTAGTTTTTCCTCCATCTCTGCCATTTGATTTTTAAAGGCTTTTTTAAGATCGTCTTTAATTCTTTTTGGGCAAGTGACTATTTGACATTGTTCTCTGGGAGTTTCTTTACTTCATTATCCTCCTCTGAAAATGAACCCTGGTCATCTCTATTCCTAATAGCTTTCTATGGTTGGATTCTTTCTCCTTTGCCTGTGCATTTTTCTCCTTTGTGGTAATAACTTGATTTTTGTAATCACCTCTAGCCCTGGGGTATGGGAAACAATGCCTCTTGCCCCAGATCTTCAGTTCTCCCCTCTAGCCTGGAACCAAAGCCAAATCTCCAACCTCCTGCAAGTGCCCACAGCCAGGGGCTTTCTGCCCCACTGCTTCTGCACTCACTGGGAGTATGCTGGTTCCTTCTTGTCCCCACTGCTCTTTGCAGCACAGCTGGGTCTGGTGTTCCTCATCAGCATAAGTTCCCTCAGTCTTCCTGGGCTCAAACGCCTGACTCCCCTCATGATCCAGGGTAAAAAGTTCCAGTGGTTGGGGCTGAGGCAGCTTCTCAAACCAACTAATCCTAGGGCTTGCCACTAGTTATTTAGTTATTTAAGCAGCTTGCTGGCTTGTTGTTAAAACGGAACCTAGCCTGGAGGTGTTTACTTCTTGCAGAGACCAAACCAGGTCCTGAGATTTTTTTCAGATCTTCTCAAATTGTCCCAGGAATATCCTGGTTGTGCGTCTATTCTTCTTTGTCCCCACCCACACTTTGTTTGCCGTAAGGTGCTATTTTAACTCTTTTGTGGGGGAAAATCTTGAGAACTTGGAGTTTTCTGACCTACTATGCCATCTTCCCAGAATCCTCTCCCACCAGCTACACTTTCACAGAAATTCTATTGTACTGACTGATCTTGCTAACCAGTTCACTTGAAAATCCACCAGATAGAAGAAAAAGAACACAGGATATTATTGGATTCAGTCATTTCAGTTGTGCTAGACTTCATGGTCCCATTTGGGATTTTCTTGGCAAAGATACTGGAGTGGTTTGCCATTTCCTTCTCCAGCTTATTTTACAGATGAGGAAATTGAGGCCAAGAGGGTTAAGTGACTTATCCACAGTCACCGAGCTAGTAAATGTCTGAGACCAAATTTGAACTCAGTAAGACAAGTCTTCCTGAGAGTAGGCCTAGTATTCTATCCACTGAGTCACCTACCTGTCCAACTTGAAGGGAGAATGATTTTAAATTAGAAACAGCCTTAATTCTGCAATGAGAGACAGTATAAATTTTGTTTCTATAGAACATTTGTGATGGTCTGTGATGGCTTCAAGATAGCTTATAATGCATATCTCCAATTATCATAGTTTTCATACTACAGTATACATAGTTTTTTACTATAAGAATCCAAATGTTCATAACATTTTAAGAGGGGAGCAGGGGAGTTACTGTGATGCATTGTACAAAATGCAAATGAGGGTATGTATATGTCTGACCATCCCTTGGGAATTGGTTTATGCTCAACATGAAACAAAGGTTGGAAACAATTTGATGAAAGGTTGAGAAACTGCAAGGACACGTTGTGCTCAGTAAGAAAAGGTCAGGTTTTTATATAATCATTGAATGAATGCCAAAATTGTTCTGCATGTAATCATGATGGTTTTAAACATGTACATGTGTCTTGTCACAGATGAAAACATATCTGTAACATAAATGAGCATTTATTTACTGCATAAGTGACCGTTAAAGAATTTTTTTTAGCACAAATTCCTTGGACTATCATTCAAAACTCCAGTGGGTTCATGAACCACTAAGTGGGAACCATTGGTCTAAAGCAAACCTGCACAACTTGGAAGTAGGTAGGGGCCAAAATTAAAATAAGCTAAACTTCTTAGTGGCTCACTTTCCAAGTAAAGGTAACTAGTTGCCATGGGTCACATGACAAACAGGATAGGGTGTGCAGTGGTGGGCCGCCTGAAATCTTCTATCGAGCCATGTGTTGTACCGGCCTGGTCTAAGCCTAATTTCCGCCCAATTATTTACTTTGGTATTTTTGATTCTTCTTTAGTTATGTTAATCTGTCAAATGCTATTGATGCTTGCTATTTTATTATATTGTTTTGAGTCTGGAAATATTATTCCCACTTTTTATGTGTATTAAAAAATGTTCAGTGAATCTTTTTCCTTTTCTTTCCCTCCTTTTTTTTTTTTTTTTGCTTCGCTCTCCCTAATACCTTATTTCCATGGTGGGAATGGGGAGAAACAAAACCTTGTAACAAATATGCACAGTAAAGCAAAACTAATTCCATCAGTAATGTTCAAAGTTGTATGACTTCTACTTTGTCTTGAGTCTGTTGCCTCTCAGTCCTGAGGCAGGTAGCATGCTTCCTCACCATGTCTGTGGAATTATGATTGGTTATTGCACTGATTATATATTTCCTAGGTCTTTTAATGTCATTCATAATATTGTTGATATTGTATAAGTTTTTCTCCTGGTTCTGCTTACTTCACACTGCATCTCTTCAGAGTTCTTCCCAGTTTTCTCAGAAACCTCCTTTTTGGCCATTTCTTGTTATGCAATAGTATTCTACTGCATTATATGCTATAATTTATTCAACATTCCCCCAACTTATGAGTACCTCCTTTGTTTTCAGTTCTTTGTTATAACAAAAACAGCTGCTATACTTTTGTGCATATGAGTGTGCTTCCTCTTTCTTTGATTTCTTTTGGGTATAGGTTAATAGTGGTTTGCTTGGTCAAAGGGTATGTGTACAGTATGTTTTTGGGGAGCATACTCTAAATTCCTTTCCAGAAAGGCTGGACCAAGTCGTAGTTTCAGTGCTAGAGATTTCGTGTGCCTAATTTCCTTCAACAACTGTCATTTTTCTTTCTTGTTATCTTTCCCAATATGATGGTGTGAAGTGGAACTTGAAATTTGCTTTGATTTGAATTTCTCTGTTAGTAATTTGGGACATTTTTATATGGCAATTGATATTGGATTTCTTCTTTTGAAAAAACTGTTCACATCTTTTGATCATTTATCAATTGGAGAAGGGTTCATATAAAATGTTCTTAAAAATTTGAATTAGTTCTTTAAATATCCTGAGGTGATAGCTTTATCAGATAAGGAAGTGAGACTTTAATCAGAGAAAAATTGCTTCAAAGATTCTGCCCCCACCCCAGTTACCTGTTTCTCTTCTAATTTTAACAATGTTGCTTTGGTTTGGTTTGTACAAAAAATATTTTTATTTTATGTTATCAGAACTATCCATTTAATCTTCCTTGGTCCTCTCTATTGCATGTTTGGCCATGAATTCTTCTCTACTCATAGTTGTGAGAGGCATTTTCTTCCTCGTTGGTCTTATTTGACTACTTTTCGTTTCTAAGTCATATATCCATCTAGTCCTGGGTATTTTTTTGTTAATCCCTCTTTGGTAGTTCTTTTATTGTTTGTTTAATTTTTTTTGTCAGGTTATTTAGACAATCTGTTTTCTTTTGTTAATATAAGTATTTTTTGCACATATTCATCCATTTCATAATAAGTGTTTAGTTTCCTGTATTTCATATTCAATTGTTTTCTCCTTTTTTCACACTAACAATTTAATTTACCTCTCTTTTAAAAAATACAACTCTACATACCTTATTAGTTTCTCTATACCCAAACTCCTTCTTTTATTTATCAATTAAATGGGATTTTTTGTTTCAATTTTGTCAAATCTCTTATTTGACTTTCAGAATTTCTACTGTGGTGTTTGATTTTAAAAATGTTATTGTTTATCTAGGTTTTTTTTTAGGTTGCATATCCAATGTATAGATCTGCTTATGTTTTCTTCCTTTGCTGAAAGCATTTAGAGAAATAAATCTTTCCCTAAGTTCTGTTTTAACTGAATCCCATATATTTTCATAGTTGTCATTGTTTCCATTTTCTTTTATGATGTTTTCTATTGATCTATGCTTTGTCCTTTCATCCACCAGTTCTTTAGGGTTAAATTATTTGGTCTTTAATTGATGTTTAAACTTTTTCTTCAAAGGTCCTATATTGAATAAAATTTTTATTGCCTCATAATCAGTAAATGATATATTTAGTATTTTTGATTTTCTGCATTTTTGTGAGATTTTTATGCTCCAATACATGGCTAGTTTTTATAAAAATGATATTGCCAACTGAGAAATTTGTAAAATGTACCCCTTCCTTTTTAACCATTCAGTAATTGCTAGAGAATTATTACATATATCCTTTCTCAAGTTTTATTTAGGTCCTTAGCTTCTTTCTTGTTTATATTTTTATTAGATTTCTCTAGGTCTCAATGGGATATATTGAGCTCCCCCACTAATATAAATTTATTGTCTATTTCTCCTTGCAAATTGATTAACCTTTCTTTAAATATTTCAATGATATGCCTTTTAGTGCACTCATATTTACACAAATGTGTAGAATTGATATTGACATGTTATAATGTTTTAAAATTTCACGTGGTACTCATATATATTTTTATTGTGTCGAGTTTTATTGCTGCCTTATCTGAAATCAACATACATACACCTACTTTTTTTTTTTTAGTTCATCCAAAGCATAAAAGATCTTGCTCAGGACTTTTATTTTAAGTCTGTGTGAATCTTTACGTTTCAGATATACTTCACATAAACATTGTTGAGTACATTGTTGAGTGTATGATGTCTAATGCATTCTGATGTCCTCTTCCATTTTATGGGTAAGTTCCTCCCATTAATGTTCATAGTAATGAGTTATTTCTCTATTTGCTCCAATCCTAGCATGCTTTTTTGAGTTCAAGTCCTTCGGGCATGTCCCTACCAGGAGATCTCCAGGTTAAAAGCTAAGTTATTTTTTAAGGATGTCAAGTTAGATGTTTGAATGTTGGTAGGGTTAAATAGCAGTGTATACTGATCTAGTGGCAGTAGAATTCTTTGGCTTTCTTGAAGGCTGACCTTTGGTTCACTTCCCTGGAGAGGCTCAAATAGGAAGCAAGCCAAGGGTTTAAACCTGGTCTTTGGTACCAGGCCAGGTTAGAAAAAAAAGTTACCAGGAAATCACTGACAGAGCATGATCACTTCCATTTTGCTTGCCATTAAAAGGTCTCTCTAGACACCAAACAGTGATCTTGATGACTGGGCTTTCTAAGTTTGTACTAGAAAGGTGGCAGTGCTTTCTTGGGAAAAAAAAAAAGAGCAAGAACAGCTGCTTGATCTTTGTAGTCTGTATATGTCAAAACTTTCAAAATGGGGAGATGCTATCTGCATCCAGCAAAAGACCTATAAATAGAAGTATATATAGAATAGTTTTACATGTATTTGTGTCTAATGATGGTCATCTCTAGGGTGGGGGTGGGGGGATGAAGGGAAGTAAAAAAAAAGGAAAAAGGAATTTACATGATAATTTTGTTGTATATTTAAAAGGAATAGCATATTATACATAGTAGATTCATAGTTTCACGTGTATCTTTTTATTATAGTATATTATGGAAATGCTTGTTTTATTCCATAATTTTTTATTCTATCAATTTAAAAAACATTTTTTAAAAAAAATTTAAGAAAATAGGGAGAAAAAGAGGAGGCAGAAAAGTTTGCAAAGTCCTTTCATCTGTATATAATCAACTTCCAAATAAGGATCTCAGAATTCTACAGTGTTTCATACATCTTTGTTTTTGCCCCAGCCATACTGCATTGCAGAGAGCTTGTTTTCTACTTTTTTTGATATCTCTGAAGTATCAAATGCAGTGGACACATAGGAGCTTGCTGAGTGACTGGATGAGTGAATGAATCAACATGTGAGTGAATGAATGACAAGTCATATAGGCCAAAACGTAATATATCATAGAACATCATACATCAAAGATACATGCATTTTATAAGTGGCTTCTTTATTAAGGTGGGGAGGGAGAGCGAAGGGTACCAAGTCTGGTGGAGGCTAATTTTTTCTGTAGTTAATAAAAGGTAAGCTAATGCCTTCTGAAAAATTTTGCTTTTGGAGGAACAGTAGGAAGGATATTTTAACTGATATACTAGTCTTATCTGTTCCAGAGAAGAAGGAGGAAATTATTTGCAAAAATGCCAAAGCATTTGTATCTTCTTACTAACTTAACATGAAAATTATTACCTGTATATTTCTTAGCGGGGCTAGGTATGAATCCTTTTACTGTATTTCATTCATTCATTTGAACTTAAATACAAAAAGACAAAAAAGAACATTTCCATGTACACATCACAACATAAAGAGAGGATTCAATATATAATTATGAATTTCTGTTTCAGACTGTTCACTTTTTTTAAAAAGCTATGTAGTAAATACTATACATTGTTTTCAAAGCTCTTTTGCCATATTTTAGAGAGCACTTTTGTTCCATTTGTTTAATAAATATTTACTAAGTTCCTACTATGTACAAAGCACTGATAGGTACCTGGGAAGATAGTTTAGATAGGACATAGTCCCTGAACATGGACTATCTAGTACTAGGATAAGTTGCAATTATAGATAACTACAATTCACAATATTACATTATAGGTCCACTATATGAGGTCGGGGGAAGGTCATTATAGACTGAGAAATCAGGAAAGGCTTAATGTATAACAAGGTATTTGGGGAATAAATGGAAATTTAGGCATAGAGAGGAAGATATGTGTATATGTATACACATGTACATATGTACATCATCATATACCCATCATTTGCTCTCTTCCCCAAATATAGTAAGACTTGATGAGGGGTAATAATTTTGCCTTTATTTCTTTTACAATGTATCCATTAAGTGTGAGTTGATCTTTAAATATCTAACCGGTAGATTGATTATCCCTCACCACCAAGCTTGATACATCTTCAGTATCACCAGGTATGGTGCAGTGGCCTAACCGGTACACAGAAATGGATTTGTTTTACTATGGCCTTATTTGATTATCAACAGGAAATCTGGGCCCACATTTGCCTACACTTTAGGCCTTAGAATATCGTTATAAAACTGGGCTCAATTTTGGGTGATTCCCCTTTTCCTCCTAGAGAAGGATTTATGGTTTGGGGTGAAAACCATAAATAACGCATTGGTTTTGAATGGTTTCGATTTGAGTTGCTCCCTCTAGCAATTCAAAGCAAACTCAGTAAGTGCTTCAAGTCCTTGTCCTGCTGACACAAGTGATAAACCTTATCAGTTGGCAGTTTGAAAGTTAAAGTACTGGAACTAAAGGCTATTTATATAGAAATTAATTTTAAATGGCCAAGCCAAGAGGGAAAATGTGATGTAACAGATCTGTCATTATAACTTCTTGGAATCAGCCTTGGGCTGTTAAAGTTATATAGTCAAAGCTACATTTCATCTTTATATCAGAGAAAACCTACTTTGGTTGAATGCAAGTCACCTTAAATAGCGCATCCCTGGTTTCCTTTAAAGCTTAGCTTATATAGTACCTTCTGTGGCTCTTACCCCACTTTACCAGTTGCTAGAGCCACTCTAAGGTTGTCTGCGTATCCCGATCTATATCTTGCCACAGTATCCAGATGGCTCGAGAGGAGAAAGTGAGGCTGGTGACTCTGCACAGTCCTGCCTCACTTAAATCCAATTCACTTGCAAGTCATGGCCTCACCTTCCTGAAGTCATGGTCCTCTTTGAGAATGAAGGACAAACAGCAACATCATATCTACCTTGAACGTACCTCATTACGTTCATGTTGTCTTCTCTGTTGCATTTAAGTTCCTTGAGGGCAAGGAGCGTCTTTGTGGTTTTGCCTTTCCATATGCCCCCAGCACAGTTTGTGACACCTTAATAAATGCCTGTTGATATAGTCTTAAAGGTTGTGGATCCTAGAGTGGAAACTGAGAAATAATAAGGAAAGGGCTTCTGTGAGGCCATCTAGCACCTTATATGTAGTAAATAAATAACAAATAATAACCTGATGTGATTATCATTAGGAAGCTAAAACTAACTGACAAAATGATCTCATTTGATTCAGCATTATGACAACCTCTGGGTAAAATAATCCAAGTGAGTAATGAGAGAAACTGTCAAAATGCTTGTTTTCTTTTTGTTTTGTTTTAGAGGAGTTTCAACAACAGAAGTCAGTGGGAATAAGCATGCAGTTTTAAGTCACATAAAATGTGTAAAATAATCACCACAACTGAAACATAGGAACAGCTATCATGGATGGCACCTTACTGGCCAAGGTCAAGTGTCCCGAATGTATGATAATACAAAACACAAAGAAGGCAGCAGAGTGCAGTGGTAAAAAGGGCAATAAAAAGGGAGGTAGTGTAGTGTAGTGGAAAGAATACTGGATTTGGAGTTGGTGGCTCTGAGTTCGAATTCCACCTCTGCCACTTACTATCTGTATTACCTAGGGCAAGCTACTTTACCTCTGGACCTCAAGTTTCCTCAGATGGAAAATAAGGGATTTGAACTAGGTTAGAGGTTCTTAACTTGAGGTCCATGGAAAGTTTTCAGGAGGTCTGTGAACTTGGATGGGGAAAAATTTTAACATCATTGGTTTTCTTTTCAGTTCTACGTATTTTATTTTATGCATTTAAAAACATTCTGAGAAAGGGTTCAAAAGTTTTACTAGGCCACAAAAGTGGTCCATGAAATTAGAAAGGTTAAAAGGTCCTGAATTAAATAATCTATTAAGGCTCTCTTCTAGATTTGATTCTATGAATTAACAAGGCAATATAGAACAAAATTGGCTAAAATTAAGAAAGTGCCATAGACTCTCTACATAGGAAACTCGCTTGTGTTTTTGTTATTTTATAAGAAAAAAACTAGCCAAGACTCAAGCCCACAAATTTAAATTTTACAAAGTCCTAAGTTATATTTTGATAGATAATATAATGAATATTGATAGAAAACACATGTTATTTGGTCTTCTGCTCAAGGGGACCAGTGACATCACAGGGTGATTTGAGTGAGGCAGAGTTGCACAAAATCATCAGCCTCACTTGCTCTTCCCAAGTTATTGAAGTCAGTGGCAAGACAAAATTCAGGAAGACTGGCAGTGGCCCAGGATGCAGGGGATGACTTTGGTGTCTTTGATGCCTGAGCCAGATCTAAGTGCTCCACAGCTCCTGCTTCAGCTTCCCATTCCACCAGGGGAAGTCATCACATGCTTGGGGTAGACATCCCCCTAACTCACCATTGGGTTTTTGAAGCCTATCAGTTACCCCCAACCTGCCTGAGCCCATAGACTGAGATGGTTTACAGGGTATGGCTGCTATGCTTGCTACACCTAGGGGTATATGGAGTGTTCATGGAGGACTAGCACCTCTGGTATGAGAGCTTGCCGAGTCCTTTTCAGGGCTGCTCGTCTACTTTGGTGTCTGTGTGGCACTCAACTTTCACTTTTGGCTCCAGTGAAGACAACAATGCCAGTGATGACAGAGGAATTCCAGCTAAGGGAAAACAGAAACAGCTAGTCAATGTGGGATTTTTCCTTCTACCTTGTTGAGAGGTAGAAGATGGAGTTTGCTAACAAGCCTTGGTATCAAGTTGCACTGCTCAGTGGGAAGGAGTTGGATAGCATGCAAATGATAAGGAAAGATGTGAAAGCTCTAGGCCAGCCAGATGCCAGATGATGTTGTATATTCATACATTTGAAAGGTTTTCATTTATTTGTAAATTTAAAACAACATAGCCTTTCAATGTTACTTTATCAACAATTTATTCCCGTAAATATTTTACTTTAATTTTTTTTAAAGTTTCCATCAAAATCTGAGACTTTCTATACCAATCTGCATTGGCAAACTGGATCTTGCAAAAAGTATGGGCTATTTCTCCAAAGGTCCAAGATTGTGGGGCCTGGCAAACAAAGGAGTGGTTTTTTTTTTTTTTTTTTTTTGCTCAGCCATTGGTTTTAGAAAATCCTTTTTCATTTGCTTTATACCAGGAAGCTTCTTAGATCTTGGTTACTTCTATAGCTGTAAAGACTGAACCAAATGTTGGCTGACAAAATAAACCCTGGTTTTAAAATTCTCTACTTGGGCTTCTGGATAAAACACTTGTTTACTGAAACAAATGTTTTATTTGGAAAACTTCTGCCAGTGTGGATGCTATCCAAGTAACACACCAGGATGTACTAGGATAGTGATGTCATAGGCTTGACGAGAGCTGGCAATTACAGGACCTATAAGGTAAGTGTAATGTTTTGGTAATACTGAGAATTCTTTTTTTTTCAAAGTCCACTTTTGGAGCTTTTAACAGAAGCTCTAAAATCAGGAAAATATGAAAAACAAACTACCTCCCCCAAAATTCAATTCTGCTTACTGGGCCATTCAACAGACAGACTCCATACCCCAGAAGCTAATTTATCATTTTAAAACAATACCAGTTACTTCTTCTGCAAGTTATCTCTTTGGATATAGCAACCACTTTATAACGAACACAAAAACAATTTCCTGTAGGGATAAACTTTTCCTTAAGTTGAATGTGTTTTAAAAACTTCAAATGAAAAATGTTAGTACCTCCTCAGTCTTTTATTAGAAGAAACTAAAAACTTCATGTAACATTATTCATGGATCTATAGAATGTAAAGGGCGGGGGAGGCCTCAAAAATCATCAAGGTTTTGTTAGATCTGGCTTAAAGCAGGTTTAGCATGGAATTCAATTGGGAGGTTCTATCACATAAGTGCTAAAGTACCTTAATGAGAAATGTCTCAACAAAAAGAATGTGTCTACACATGAGAGAGCAAGAGGGCTGGTTTTGGAGACAGGAAGACCTAAAGTCCAGTCCTGTCCCTGACATATTGTATGTGTTTGACCTGGACAAGTCACTTAATCTCTCAATGCCCTAGGTAACTCTAAGACTAAAAGTTACACACTGAATTGCCTAATGAACCTCAGGTGGAGGGAGTTTCCACCCTGGGATGAAATAAGCTAGGACCAAACAAAACATAGCACCTACCTTGCAAAATATACCAATGACCTATACACATATGTATGTTCTCAGGGTTTCTCTTCGAAACATATGGTTCTGTGCATTCTGAAGTTAGTATACCTCACAAGGCAGGAATACAAAAAAAATGCAAAAGCAAAGAAACCCACAAGAAGAACAACTTCACACTTTTTTAAACAAATGAAATTACCTTTTCAGGGCTAGAAGAAACTTTAAAGATCACCTAATATAACTTTTCTGTTTCACAGATAAGAATAATTGAGGACCACGGAGCTCAAAAGATTTGTCCAAGTAAGTGAGTCATCATTCAAACCCAGGACCTGACTTCTAATCTAGGGCTCTTTCTGTGATACATTGCTTCTAGGAAAGCTTAAAAAAATTTCTAAGCCACTAATTTACTGTAAGCATCAGGCTCTTGGACAGAGTGTCTTAACTCAAGGTCCCTGGATAAATTTCAAAGGATCAGTGAACTTCGATGGGAAAAAAAAATACACCTTTGGTTTTTATTCATCTTTGATTTCCTTTGGATTTCTACTATTTTTGTGTATTTTAACACGTTATTCTGAGAAGGGGTCCATAGGCTTTACCAGACTGCCAAAGGGGTACAACACAAAAGTAAAGAATCTCTTCTCTAGACAGTGAAATAGACTAGAACATTCTAATAAAAGTATGCTCTCCCTACCTCGCCACCGGGCTTCTTAGACCCCTGGCACCTAGTGGTTGATGATGTAATTTGTGAGCTGACTGTTGGAAAGGAAGAAAAAGTACTGGGGAATTATGAGACTGGGGAAATCAGTCGGTCAGTCAATAAGCATTTTTATTAAGCATCTCCTGTGTGCCAGTTACTGTGCTAAGCACTGGGGATACAAAAACTTGCAAAAGACAGACCTTGCCTTCAAGGAGCTTATAATCTGATAGGGGAGACAACATTTAACCATAGTGTGAACAAGCTATATTCAAGATCAACAGGAAATCTTTATCAAAGGGGAGACAGTAGAACTAAAAGGGATTTGGAAAGTTTTCTGGTAGAAGATGGCATTTTAGCTGGAAAGCCGTGAGACAGAGTTAAGGAGGGAGAGCATTTCAGGTATGAGAGACAGCTAGAAAAAATGACCAAAGCTGGGAGATGGGAGTGTGCTGTTTGAGGAATAGCACGGATACCAGTGCCTGGGGAAGACAAGGGGTGTAGGGTGTAACAAGCCTGGAAAGCAGATAGGGGTGGGGAGGAGGGGCTTTGAATGTCAAATAGATGATTTTATATTTAATTCTGGAAGTGATAGGGAACTAGTGAAGTTTACTGATTGTGTAAGGGGTGGAGTGGGGAGAGGGATGACATGGTCAGACCTGGTATTGAGCAGAGACTTGTGGCAGGCAGACCAACCGGCAAGCAGGCTATTGCAATAATCCAGGTGTGAGATGAGGGTCTGAGCCAGGGTGGTAGCATCATCAGAGAAGGTGGGATGTTCGAGAGATGTTGTAAAGGTGAAATTGATAGGCTTTGGCAAGGGATTGGCTATGGAAGGCAGGGAAGGAGAGAGAAGAACTGAAAATACCACCTAGGTTTTTAGCCTAGGTGGTATTATTCCCTTCCTAGGAAGTTTAGAAGGGGGGAAGGTTTTGGGAGAAAAATAATGAGTACAGTTTTGGACATGTTAAGTTTAAGATGCCTACTAGACATTCAGTTCAAAATGTCTAAAGAAATGAGACATGGAGGTCAGTGGAGAGGTAGGGCTGGATAAGTAGATGTGAAAATCATAGGTCCGAGTTCTAGCATAGGCAACATCACAAGAATTCAAGAATAATATTTTTTAGTCTCTGCTGTGAAGCTTTCCCTTTTACAAGGGAAATATCCTCCATTTCCCATAACTATTTCATTAGTCCCTCCATTTCAATCTTTCTATAATTTAGTAACAATAAGTCTTTGGCTCGGATTTGTACAAAGTTGAAGGGAGGTAGGATTTGAACCCAGGTCTCTCTGACTCTCTACATCAGGCTGACTCTCAACTATTTCATACATCTAACTTAAGTTTGTATAGGCATTTTCACAGCACCCAGTACCATAGTTCTTAGGTCCTCCCTAGGTATTGTGCTAACATCATGGATACTCAGCTCTACTTCGGTGGAACCATAAGGACTTTCTTAACATTAAGATACCTTTGTTTTACCAAAACCCTGGAATTTTACAATTTTTAATCAGCTTTACAAGTCCTAGATAACACACAAGTCCATCTTTAAATATTCTTTTCAAAAACATTTTCAAAGTCTTATTTTAAATCACTTTTTCTTCCATGCTCCCCACCTCCGCAGGCATCCCATTGTCAGGAAGAGTGACAGGAAATAATAAAAAGATTAACTGCTGAACATCAAGAATAAATATATTGCCCGGGCAGAAATGTGTCAAATGTTGTGAGGCTGGCTGAGGACCAAGGTAATCAGACCACAGCACAAGTGAGCTTGAGGGACGAGCAGACATTTGAGGAGACAGACAGAAAGATTTGGTTAAAGACAGTCCTGACAAAACAAAGAGGGGTACAGCTTTGTGCAATACAGTAAATTTACACAGAGCAAACATGAGACGAAAGAGTATCTTTTCTCAGCTCATCATCATCTATTTTTTCCCTAAAAAATATTCTTTTGTGGATTTGTCTTTGACCTCTAAAAGTTTATACACAGTACACACACACACACACACACACACACTCTCTCTCTCTCTCTCTCTCTCTCTTTTTCTTTTCTGGAACAAACCATTAGAGATTTGAAGGGAGGCTATAAAGAAGTTTAAGGCATGCTGGACTTGGGGTGGCCTTTTCTTTAAAAATTTTCCCAAACTCCCATCCTTCTCTCTAACATATCCTAAAAATCCATTCCCTCAAGTTCTGGCTGTGTAGCAATATAGTACTGATGATGCTACTAATGAGCTATGTGACCTTGTTCAAGTCATCTAACCTCATTGCACCTTAGTTTCTTCCCCTTTAAGATGACCAATGTGGGCAGATTTCCAAGGTCCTTCTCAATCTGATATTTTTATGAATCTGCAAAATTAATAGCTCTTCTTTGCTTGGGCAATCCTGTTTGAAGCACTTTAAAAAAAATAAGGTTGGGCCTATTCTGATCACGTATCAAAAAAATAATCCTAGAGACAAGGCTGTTGTTTCTCACTTAAGCAAAAACCAGCTTTCAAAGTTTGTCCTGTGTATGGTGTCTTGTTAGGAATACTGCAATCCCATTCTATTCCAGAGTATTCAAATTAGTAGAGTTCAACGGATAGTTAGAATTTGCATAAAGCCTTTTCCAAGAGAGAATCTAATAAATTCATTCACTAAGGCTGCACTGGAAAGGGGTGGGAGGGAATACAAATACAGAATTACTGTACCAGGATCGAAATCTCCTCATGTTCTTACTTGCAAAGGTAAAATACCTGGGCCTAAGGTCAGTTCTCCTCCTGAAGAGTGAAGATTATGAACTTCCATAATGAAATTCTTCAGTTTGTCTGCTGGATATTACTAAACTTGGGGAAACATGCGTGATGAACATTCTTCTTATTTAAAACAGTGCTCAGTTTCAGTTCCAACACTGATATTGTTTCAAAACTGTTTTCTCAAGGCCCTTTAGCACACAGCATTATGAAAAAAAAAGTTGTCAAACTGGTTTTAACACATCTTTTCAAGACCGATAAGTAAGAGTTCGACAAAGCAGTTCTGAATACGATAAATTCAGAATTACCCTAGAAGTTCGTCAAAGGGGATGGCAATTTTAAAACTTGGGGCTGTTTAATCATCCTGAGTCGTTAGAAACTAGTGAAGAGATCTTTCCCACACATGAGTGAACAGTTTTTCTGGAACAGTATTCTTACATCCTGTTAGACTGTCTACTTTTAAACCTGTTTTGTGGGTATTACAAGTGACTGAATCTAAACTGCAGTGAGTTTGAAAATGAGTTATTCGGTATGTAAAAATAAATTAAATCTTAGGTTGCTTCAGAGTGTTGGCATATAGTATTGTTTTTCTCTAGCTGAAAATTTCATATTAAAAATCTTTAATTTTATGATACTATCTTCTACATTGCAATAGATTTAGAAATTCTTCATTGTGGATTTAGAGCATTTTTCTTGTGGTGGAGTAGAAAAGTCTCTAGATTAAAATCGTTAAGTTCTAGGTTTAAATCTGACTTAGTCACTTAATTCCTCTGGTCCTCAGTTTCCTCATCTGTAAAATGAGGGGGTTGGAGTCGATGATATTTGAGATACCTTCCAGCTCTAAATCTCTGATCTTTATGACCTTTTCTTCTATTGTCTCTGCCAAGTGACTTACATATTCCCTTAGTTCAGGTACTCCTTCTCTCTCCTGCCACTTCCTTTCTCCCTCTTCATATTCCTTCTCTCTCAATCTATACTATATACTAGGTCTGATTAATTTCGCTAAAATTCAGTTCTGATCATTTTTTACCTTCTTCAAACGCCTTCAAAGGCTTCTTCTTATTTACTGAATAAATATTCAGACTTCTTACGTTTGATGTTCAAGCCCCTCTGTAATTTGGCTTTGGCCTAACTTTACATAATGATTTCAGTTCAACAAACATTAGCACCGTGCTAGGCTCTGGGGAGATCCAAAGTTTAGAGAAGACACAATCCTTATCCTCATAGAGTTCATAATGTAATAGGGGCCATGACACACATACAGACAAATCGAATACAAAACAATATGTGAGGATATTAGAGACCTACAAAACAAAGAGCTGTATGAGTTCCAAGAGCAAAAAAGTCTTTTTTGTTTGGGCTGGGCCTGGGGGATCAAGTAAGGCTTTTTAGAAGAAGAAGTCAATGTTTTAATACTGCCCATGACCTCCCTTTAAATAATCAATGCTTCAGTCAAACAGGACTAGTTGCTGTTCCCCAAACATTGGGTGTGCCTTCCCACTTCTAGCTTTGCTTATACTTTCCTCGGCCTATAATGTTACTTCCCCTTCTTATATCCCATTCCTACCCATCCTTCAAGTCCCAGCTCAAAAGTCATCTCCAAGATCTTCCCCAGTGCCCCAAACTGGAAGTAATTTTCAGAAGATCTTTGATCCTCTTCAACACTTTGTACATCTCAATTCATTTTCACATTATTCCTTGTAAGCCTTATGTATTTGTCATCTCTCTTCAGCTGTAAGCTCCATGAAGGCAGGGATTTTGTCTTATTCTTTATTCAATCTCTAGAGCCTATTATAGTGCTCGGGGAAAGAACTAAAGTTAGAAAGTGGACCTGTGTTAAGAACCCCTGCTCTAGGAATTTAAAGCCCTTTACAATTTGACTCAAACCTAAGTTTCCAGACTTATTTCCTATCACCCCCTCTCCGCCCCGACCCTGCACACTCTGCATTCTAGACAAAATGGCCTATTTACTGGTCCCAAGACCCCCATGTTTGGAATGCTCTCCTTCCTCATCTCTGGCCCTGTCAGTCCTCAACTCCATGCCAGGCTCAGCCTAAATACCACCTTCTACACTAGGCTATTCTGAGTCCTTCTCAGTTGATAGCACTTTCCTTCTTCCTCTCCAAATGATTTTGCATTTACTTAGTATGTATTTTGTATTTATTTATCTATGAAGATGTTTCTCCTCCAGCAGAATGTAAGCTCCTCAAGGACAAGGAAATTTTTTCTTTCCTTCTTTGCATCTTTCCTGCTTAGGCCGGCACTTAGTGCTTACAGATAGAAGTTGCCCATTGCTTGCTGGATGCTGGTGCTTAATAAATGCTTGTTGAACTGAATTGGGCTTGTTTGGAGAAGTGTGATAGTCATTGTCCTTTGAAAACCTTAACCTATATGACTCGTGGTTATAAGAGCTAAGGTTTTGGCCCGTATCTTCATTCATCTGTCCATTGTTTCCTTGGGGAATACTGTCCATTGCCTTAAACAACCTAACTAGAAGTAGATGAACTAAATATGCCACCTCCTGTGAACAATGCCAAATGTCTCTCAAGGAGGCTGAGCATCCAAAGGTACAGGAAGTGATTTAATCAAGCCAGAGTTATTGCATCACCTCTAGAATACCTGAGGTACATTATTGTTTGAGTGGTTAAATATGGTACACAAAGCTTCTAAGCCCACATCTCCTACCCAGCGGGGCAGAAGGCTCCTGTCATATCCACTGCATGTAAATACTGTTAACATCTGGAAGGCACTGGCTGGCAGGACACAGAGGAACTTCAAGCAGTGTTCATCTATGTTTGCACAACAAAATAAATATAAGAAATAAAAACCATGATGAAGCCAGGACTGGGATTATCTGCCCCTCTACCTACAAGAATTCTCGGACCACACCCTTTTTGGATTCCTAGGACAAATGGATGATCACAGCATACCAGATAGATTTCCAATAGCTCTGTATCTCTTGAGCCAACTTGCCAATCACAAAGCTGATATTTAGATAGCATCTTATGGTCATAAGTGGCTTTCATGTATAAGAACTTATCTGATGCTCACAGCAACATAAGTGAATTGTTGGTAAACCATTTTACAGTTGAGGAAACTGAGGTTTAATGACTTGCTAGTGAGCAGTTAGGCTAGTGCAGAATGCAGGAGTTTGGGGCCAAAATCTAACAATCCTTTACCCCAGCGCCAGCAATAATTGGCAAATGCTTGTGGTTTTTGCCTGTTTCATGTGGAAGTGGAAGAATTGTAGAAAGTATATTTTGAAATGATGTCTTATTAGAGTTCCTTGCTCTCTTTCAACCCATGAGGCATTCATGATAGTACGATTTCACTTTTATACAGCACATTAAAGTTAACAAAGTACTTTACCTACCACAGCTATGCAAGGTAGATAGTACAAATATTATTTTTTCCCATCTTACAGATAAGAAAATTGAGGTTTACAGTTTAAGTGATTTGCTCACAGTCACATACCTACTAATTATCACAGCCAGGGTAATTGAATTTCTGAAGGTCTAGGTCAAGGACTACAAACCATGCCTAGGGCAAATGGAACTAAATGAGCCCTCAGTGGAAGACCGGGCAGGGCAGGGAAGGCAGGGTGGGGCTGAGAGGAGCCCATCCCATCCATCCCTGGAAGTTTCTTATTTGAACTATTATTTCTGTTAACTAGGTGCTGAGCTCTGTTATTTCTAAGTGTAATTGCCCTTAACACTTTAAATTAAGGTGCTGTTAAAAGCTAAGAATTGAACTCAAGTCTCTTGATGCTTAAATTCAAATTTCCTTTAATTCCCATTATATCTGTTTGCCTCCCCATCTGCACCTCCTTCAAATCATTACTTCTAATTTTGAAACAGCCCTGTCAATCAGATTGTGTGAATGTGATTACCCCTATCTTACAGATAAGAACACTGAAGCCCCAAAGTTTTACGTTCTTTGCTCATGGTCACACATATTAAGTATGACACTTCAGTGTGACAGTTGGAATTACTATGAATTGTTCTGATCTTGCATCTCCAGCTATCCACTGGGTATTTGCACTTATATAGCCCAGCATCACCTCAAAATCTGTATGTTTAAAATGGAACTGTCCAACTCCCAATTTTGTTGCCAATTTATATAAATCTTTTATAAATATAAATTTATAAAAAATTATAAATTAATGTATAAAATTTACTTTTATAAATAAATCTTCTATAAATCTTCTTTACTGAAGGCCTGCTGTAATGACGCATTCAGATGCGGATGTCACTTTCGATTCTCTGAGTCCATATGCTCCAGCAGGACCTACCAAGTTGGAAAGAATAAGGGTAATACAGAATATAGAGCTCTTATCCCAGGACTAGCCTAGCTAAGTTTGGAAAGGCTCATTATAAGATAAGGTTGGCTGCATGGTGATGAATTGTCTTGGTTAGGGACAGGTTCCTTTTAAAACTGGGATCTGAGTTGTTCTTTCTAGAATAAGTTCTTTCTAGAATAAGGATTTGGATCAGAAGAAGACAGAGAGGCTCTAAGGAAATATTCATAGGGAGAATCTAAGGAAAGGTCAGTAGATAACCAGAAGGCTAGACTAGATACAATCATTAAGAAAGCCTTTAAGGGAGAAGTAGAACTCAAAGGAGGCTTTGAAAGGGAAACAGCGTTTTGATATGTAAAAAAGAGAAGAGGGGGCATCCTAGGTGGAGATTTCCAATAAGAAAATGGTGGGAGATAGGTCTAAAAGGTAGGTTGAACCCAATGTGTGGAGGGTCTTATATGCCAGGCTAAGACATCAACACACAGATAACTTTGGAACCACTGAAGGTTTTGAAGGAGAGGGGATTATGGATGAGGAAAGCAAAATATTAGGAAGATTAATCTGATAGATTAGAGAAAGGAAGGAAACAAGTATTTGCTAAGTGCCTTCTCACTGTGCTAAGTACTTGACGAATATTACCCCATCTGATCCTTAAAACAACACTGGAAGGTGGGGTTATTTTTATTTCCATTTAATAGATGAGGAAACTGAGGCAAACAGAGGTTAAGTGACTTGCCCAGGAGAACACAGCTAGTTAGTGTCAGAGGCTAGATTTGAACTCAGTTCTTCCCGACCCCAACTGAGTAATTGCTCATGGGAAACCAAAGACTGGGAGACCATTTAGAAACCTAATTTTAATATTCTAAGCCTGAAGTGATAATGGCATGAACTATTTGGCAAATGATTGGAATAGAAGGGACATACTAGGGAGAAGTTATGAAAGAAAAGTTGACATACCTCTCTCTCTATTCAGTTCAGGTCCTCAAGCTTGGATTATTGTAATACTCTTCTAACTGGTGTCTCTCCATCTGTCATCTCTTTCTCTTCCAATCCATCCTCCCCATAGCTGCCAAAGTGATTTTCCTATAGTGTAGACCTGATAATTTCAACCTACCCCTACGTAGTAACTCCAGGGGCTCCCTATTATCTCTAGCATAAACTCCTGTGTTTGGCATTCAGAGATCTTCACTTCGTGTGTCCTATCATTATGGTTTTCTTACATATTCATCCCCATCACACACCCATGGTTCAGCCTCCATACTTGCCCGATTGCTTACCCAGGAAACTCTATCTCCTTTGGGCTGTCTCCCATGCTTGGAATACTTTCCTTCCTTCACTTTTACCCTTGCAATCTCTGGTTTCCTTCAAGATGCAGTCTTAAGCACCACCTTTTGCCGGAGGCCATTCCTGTTCCCCAAACTGGCTAGTGCATTCCCCACTGAAGTTATCTCATATTTACTTTTGTACGTATCTTGTAAATGCCTATACCTGTACATGTTTTTTCATCTGTTAGACCATAAACTCCTTAAGGCTGGGACTGTGTTGATGCTGTATTTGTATCCCTATCACAGAGCATAATGCTTGGTATATAGCTGGCGCCTCATGAATGCCTGCTGACTGACTTAAGGTTGTAGGATGTATATGTAGGATGAGGAAGATAGAAGAGTTAAATATAATTATGAAGTTCGGAACCCAGGTGACTAGGAAATAGTGGTGCCTTTTTATGTTTACCGATTTCCTTTACCTGAACAGACCGTAACCCCTTATCTGACTGGCTTTCTTATTTGATCTAGAGGAAAAATTCAGCCCCACTGCAGCCAACTTTATCATAGTGAGTCTTTCCAAATTTAGATAGGCTAGATATGATACGTTCTGTATGCCCCAGACCCTTTCCAACGTTGCAGATCTGCTGGGGCTTGTACTCAAGAGTACCTAGATTCACTTCCACAACAGGGCAGGGCATTACAGCAGGCCTTCAGAATAAAGATCATTTCTAGAAGTCAATGTAAAAAATCGGTAAGTGGTTACTGTAGGATAATAAAATGAGTGCCGGATTTGGAGTTAAGAGACTCCAATCCCAGCTCTGCCATTTGGAACTGTAGGTGAGTCACGTAACCTTGATATATCTCACTTTCCTTCTGAAATGAGGGGATTGGAGTAGATGACTAACTCTAGCTCTAAATTTGTGAATTCTGTGTCATCCACTCCAATTCATTGTAACTGCTACCTCCCATGAACTACAAAAGTCCTTATTTCTATGCAGTACTATTAATTGGGCAGTCACATAACGTTTTGGCATCTCTCATGTGGTTATATTTTACTATTCTCTAGCTGCATTGTTAAAGTTTTTTTTATGAGTGTAGTACGTCTTGTCTTCTGAACTAGACTATGAAGTCCATTGGATCTAGTCTGAGTATTATGCTTCAACATTTCCCCTACAGTACTATTCACACAATCAAGAAATATTTAAAGAATTTGTCCATTCACTCAACAAGTATGTATTGAATAGCTACTGAATGAATGATTGTGAATGTGCATGGTTTTTGTGACAATTGTTCCCTAAGTTTATTTCTGTGAAAATGTAGTATGCTGGCATATCTCTTTTAATTAAATTTACTGAACTCTGTGTACAGGGTT
Source organism: Phalanger gymnotis (assembly GCA_028646595.1). Lineage (NCBI taxonomy): Eukaryota > Metazoa > Chordata > Mammalia > Diprotodontia > Phalangeridae > Phalanger > Phalanger gymnotis. Next base: position 153,565,398 of record CM053622.1, on the reverse strand, counting down.
CTAGGTGTTGGAAAGATTTAGATTTAGATCAGACACAAATCCTGTATACAGGAAATCTAGAAGCAGATGATACATTCCATTCCAAGAAAGGATCAGGGAAAGGTTCCTGCACACAGTAGGTACTTAATGCTTGTTGACTGACTGGTTGGAGGAGGTAGCCTTTGAATAGAACTTTAAAGGCTAGGTAAGAATCCATGCATTCCTGAAAATGTAAATATGTGGCAATCAAATTCTTGTAAATCAAATCACTTTTTTTTTTTAAACACGAACTAGGTTGTTGAATATAGGAATTCTGTGACAAATCTTTTATAACATCAGTGATTACCCCTTAACGATCTGTTTTGTAGCTTGCTTGGACATTGATAAACTAGAGAGCATTCAGGACACGGCATGTTAAAGGGCTTTTGGTAGAGCTTTTTAATTTGGAGAAGAGATTTAGGTGAAAGATCCTACTAGGTGTCTCTCAAATTACTGAGGTTTCATGCTGGGAAGAGAGATGAGATTTTGTTCCAAGAGCAATTTGAAGCAGTTGCAAAAAGGTAAATTTAGGAGAAAGTGACATTTAGAGCTGTCTAAAAGTAGGAGGTGGTAGGTTCCCCCTTATTGGAGATCTTCAAATAGCAGCTAGAGCTAGACCATTACTTGTCTGCTACGTTATAGTGAAGGCTCTTTTTTAGTGATGAATTGGACTAGTTGGCCTCAGAAGTGTCTTCTAATGTTAAAATTCTGTGATTTTATATATTTGAATTTTCTATTATTGGATCATCTAAAGTGAGATATTTAATTAGGTATTTAAGAATTCAAGATGGAAAACTTGTAGAGGATAAGAGAAAGGTGTGTCCTTTCATTTTATACCTTTTATGGTCTTCAGTTTTATTTTACTAGTCACAATTTTGTTGGAGCCCAAATATTGGTGGTGAAGAATCTTATAAGAAGTCAAATTCCTTAGCCATCCAGAAAAATCTATAATCATGAAAAGATAAAATTAAGCTTTTAAAATGTTCAGACAAGATCTTATATATAGTATGGCTGTGACAAAGACAATAAACGTCACCATTCGGTTAATTAAATGTACATATATCAATTTTCAACTCTGCCCTCTACCTTAAGCAAAACTGATATATGAAACTAGATTTTTTTTTTATTAAATATGGTCAGATTCTAGGTGGAAGAAATTTAGGACAATGTAAGCCCCTTGAAGGCAGGAATTCTTTTCTCCCTGATTGTTGTTTTTAAAAAACCTTAGTGTCTCCAGCCCCTAATGTTTGTTGAAATTAACTGAAAAATTCAATCAAGCATGCTGAGTTAAGGAAGTTAAGGTACCATTACCCCCATTTTAAAAATGAAGCAACAACAGGCTTATGAGGTCAGCTAGCTAGTGTTTTTCAAAAACTATGTGATTATTCTCTTCAGCATAAAATTCACCACAGAATAACTTCAATAGCAAACTTCTCTTATTTATTTAAAATATGATTTTGTTTATAAGTTAGCTTCCACGAGTAACATCTTTTTTTCTTTTTAAAATTCAGCTTACCTCTATACTAATATCTATAGATAGGATACATATAGTCTTTGGAAACAGGCTTTTAAATTTATTCTATGGGCAGCAAAAGTATCTCAAACTTTCTCAGCTAAATGTAATATGGTAGTATTTTCTCAATTAATTTAGTTACAGTACAGAGCTGGGTTTGAAATATAGTGATTCAATTCATGGACATACAGAATATCCCTGAGATAAAGGGGTATCAGGGAAGTTTCATAGCAAAATAGAGAAGAAATTAAGCATATTTTAAAACTGCTGTACCTCATATTTCCAGGAGACATAAAGAATTTTACATTGTTATTTGAATGGAGAAAATATTCCCTAGGATCAGAATTTGCTTATAAAACTCTTATTTACATTGTGGAAAATAAACAGTTCTGAAAATGCTGATCTAAGGTTTGGGGAGGCATTTTCCTTTTCCCTGTCTCCCTCCTCTTTGCCTCTCTCTGATTTGATTTTTGAATAAAACTGTAGCAGTTATACATTTCTTCAGAGTTTGCTGCTTCACTGCTCATCCAGTCTCAGTTGGGAAGCACTGTCTTGCATCCTGTGACTAAGGTTGACTGAACAAAAGAAACGAAGAATGCAAAAGTAAGTTTTGGGGCACAGAACCCATCTACTTTTGGTTTTTCCCATGGCTCCTAAAGTTTTAACTTATATGGCATTGACTCACTAGCATTCAAGCTAGTCCTTTTCAGCCATGATTATAGCTTATTGCTTTAGCAGGAATTTCCATGGGACCATACTCCTGGAGAAAGCAATGTTACTTTTGTCATTGTGATTGTGATACTAAAAGCAAGAAACTTTTCAAAATGTGCTTTTCATGTTTTTGTTTTTTGTTTTTCACAATTTCAGACCTTCCCAAAGGGTGAAAGATTCACTAAACCCTCCTCCTCCTCCTCCTGGAGATAGAAGTAAGGTATCTTTGTTGCTTCCTCCCTACTCCCACTTAAATTTCCTTAGCAACAAATCAGCATCTTATTGAAAAACTTTTACTGGGTTTATGTTAGCTCAGGCCTGGATTCCCTTAGTTTAAACTCAAATGCAAAACGTATAATATATGCTTTCTGGGACACCAGAAAACCAAACAAAAACACTCCCCCCCCCCCCAACTAACTATTCATCCTCCAATTCCCCATTGCTTTTTATGCGTGAATTCAGGAATGCTTAAAGTTAATCTACAGCCTAATGCAACTGTGGCCTCCTCCATTACTAGGGTTCACCTATAATATTTACTGCATCATTGCATCCAAGCCAAACTTGGTTACTGAGGCAACTAAGTTTTCTTCTCAAAGGGTCACAGGGAAACACATCCTTCAGGATCCCCTGGTAACCGTCAACCGATAATGCTGGGGAACATCAACAGCAAATTGCTTGCTTTCCATAGCTAAGGCAGCGCCGCCTCCGTCTGCAGCCGGGGGGGGGGGGGGGGGGGGGGGGGGGGGCGGCGGCGGCAGAGTCTAGTTACATTCCTGACCCACTTTCCGCATCCCCTCCCTCCTCCTCTTCCTCTTTCCTCCTGCTCCCTCCTCCTCCTCCCACTTCGGTGAAAGAACAGTGTGGCCAGCAAGGGCATCGGCAGCCTCGGTTTAGCAATATGCAAATGCACCCTCCCGGATAGTCGGCAGCCAATAAGCAACAGAAAGCTGCTGCAAAGTTTCTTAAGTGGTAGCAGCCTCGAGAAATCAGCTCTTGCCAGCCACGACTGCCTCTACAACTCCTTTTTGTGGCTGCCCCTTTCCCCAGTCACATGGACCGACGGCCGAGCACCTGTTTGCAATATCAACCCCCAACCTTCCTCCCCCCACCCCAGTTCCCTCCACCTCCCTCCTCTCCATGCACCGTCCCCAGAGGGGATGGAAAATGCTGGCAAGTTCTGCAAACCCCATTTTACTTGGTAACCGGGGAGGAAGGAGAAAGGCGGGCTGCTCGGTTTTGCAAAGTTTGAAAGAGCCCCAGCAAAACACCGAGTTTAAAGTTGAGTGGATCACAGAGCACCCCGGGGGGTGGCGGGGGTGGGAGGGAAGCTCTGGGGAAGAAGTCGGGGAAGATAGGATAACAGCCCCAGCCTTCCCCCGCCGCCCCCACCCCCTGCAGCAGTGGAAACCTTTGCTCATCGAGGCTCGCAGGCCGTGCGGTTTTGCCCGGCAGGCGCCTGGCAGGGGATGCTGCGGCGCTCGGTGCCGAGGCCGGGCGGGTCACCCAGGGCTCTGACCGCCTTCTCCCGACTGCTTTAGCAGGGTGCGGGGCAGCAGGAGACCGTAGCGCCCTCGGGAAGCCGGGTCGGGGGTGGGGGGTGGTACTAGAAAAAGTAGACCCCCTCCCCCGGTGTGGGGGGGTTGGTGCAGAGAGCCGACGAGGCGAGAGGTCAGGTAGTGAGTAGTGCAGGCAGGAGATGGGGGGTGGTGGTGCTGGGGGGCGGTGATACTGGGTGTGTGTGCTCAGAGATTAAGAGTCCAGGAAGGGGGAGGGAAACCTCCTCCTTTGCAGCTGTAACTTCTTTACAGGCGAAGCAACTCAGCAATTTTTTTTCCCTTGAATATCGCCAGCGCCCCGCCCGCTCCTCTGATCCAAGCCCTGCATGCACCCCCCCCCCCCCCCCCGGGAAACCTGGGTACCACCAGGAGCTGGGCTCAGTGTCTAGTGGGGAGGGGGGAGAGATGCGAGAGAAAAGGGCAGAGACAGCTGCACGAACACGGACGCACGCGCGTGTTAGTGTTTGGAAAACACCCCCTCCCCCGCCCCATCCTCTCCCCTTTTAACTACCTTCCCCCCACCCCATTGCGCCTGGGGCCTGTGGTCCGATGCACACGCCTAGTCTACGAGCTGGGGGCTGCCCGCGGCTGGCGCAGGGGCGGGGGGGGCAGCTGGCTGCTTGGGTTTAGGGTGAGCTAGGGAAGGGGGGGGGGGGTGGGGAGTCATGGAAACTGCACTTGTGGATAAATAAGGAGACAGCCGAGGAGAGCTGCTGTTCCCAGGCTGCCAGCATCACCAGGGGCGGATGCAGCGCCCTCAGGAAAAAGCAGCCGAGTTTTCACAAGTTTTTCTTCCCCAGCAACTTCGGCGGCCCGCTTTCCCCCTTCTCCTTCCTCCCACCCCTCCTTTCCTCCCTGGAGTTAGATGGGTTTGCACTCCCCGTTCCCCCGCCCCTCCTTCACCTTGGGTTTCACCCCTCCGATGGGATACTCCCCCGAGCTCTGCTCCCGCGGGAGGACAACATTTTTTAACCGGAGAGGCAGGCCGGCAGGCCCTGGGAAGAGGGCTTGGTTGTGTAAGAGCTACCCCGAGTGTAGGCTGGAGATAGCAGCCCAGTGTGTGGGTAAAAGTGTGTGTAAAGGTGCCCCTGACAGCCCCCACTCTTGGCGGGATAAAGGCCAAGCTGCGTCTGACTCTGTAAGAGGCACTGGGCAAGCCCAGCCCAACCTGGAAAGCCCTTTAAAATCCTTGGCCCTTTTTTCCTGGAAGATGCCACTCCTAAGCAGGATTTTATTCAGAAGCATCCGGCCATTTAAGAAATGTACGCTCCTTGTGAGTAGGGATGGTTTCATTCTTTGTATTAATGCCCCCAGCACCTAGCATTTAATACTTCTTGATTAAGACAAAGCCTTAAAAGACAAATCTAGGGAATTGGTGGACGGTGGGGAAACATCCAGCAATTCCACACAAAGGTTGCATGTGGGCTTAGAAAGGAACTTGTCCAAGGATTTATTTCTGACCCTTATGACTGCCAGAAATGTAGAGGTAGAAAGACCCTTCTCGGAGCACCTGGTCGAACCTCCTTAATTTTACAGATGAGGAAATCTGAGGCCCAGAGACATTCTTGCAGCAGCTTCTTAGTAGCACAAGCAACATTGGAACATAGGTCAGCTGAGTCACTAAATCAGGATGCTTCCAAGCTAGAGGCTTACCCGCTGGCCTGAAGGATGCATTTTTGCCCAACCTTCTTACATTTACATAAAGAGATATAACCTCCAACTCCACCTTTCTTCCTGAAGCAAATTAATCAAACCCCCCCCCCCCCCCCATCTCATCATTTTAAACCAACCCCTTCACGGATTTTATTGATGTTTTCTCTCGGGCCACAACCTTTGCTGTGAAATGTTTGAGTTTAAAACATGGATATTCTGAAATTGAGCCACTGAAGTTCCTGATGCAATTGCTTCTAGTGAAAGTATATACTCTTTGTTGAGGTTAAACTTGTCACTCTTAATAATTTGATTTTACACTAAATTATTTTAACTAGATATATAAGATCATTGAATGTTCCTAGGCATTCTGGCGTGGACTTGGAGTTTATTTTAATGATTAAACAGTGTGGATTTGTTTCAACGTGCAACATCCATAAAAGTGGATTCCTCCATTCATCTCATTCATACAAGTGAAATCAAATTAAAGTCCTTGCTATTTGTATGGCCTTGAGTTGGGCCAAATGACCTCTGAGTTCTTTTCCAATTCTATAGCTATGGTCTTATGATAGGGGCAGGGAGAAGAGGCATCCCAGGAACATGCAACGTCCCTCTCCTCCCAGTTTCCCTCCTGGGTCCCTTTTATGTCTACATTCCCTTGGTGACCTAAATAGCTTCCTAGGTTCAAAGATCATCTCTGTGCAGATGTTTCCCAAACCTACATTATCTAGACCTAATCTTATCCAAGGGTTCAATCTCTAGGCAGATGATTCCAAAATCTACATATCCAGTCCTAATCTCATAAATTAGACTTTACCACTTGAAGGTCCCATTGGCATCTGAAATCCAAGCGTCCAAAATAGGACTTGTTTCCCTCAAAATCCACCCCTCCTCTACAGTTCCCTATTCTGTTGGTGATTTCCCTATTTTTCTAGTCACATAGGTTCCCACCTTTGGAGTCACGCATGATTCTTTCCTTTCCCTCACCCCCTTTCCCCACATCCATTCAGCTGGCAAATCTTTACCTCCACAAAATCTCCACTCATACCACCTCGACTCTAGTTCAAGATCTCCTTACCTCTTTCTGAACTATTTCAACAGCCTTTTAATTGGTCTTCCCGCTTCCAGTTATTCCCCTCCCCAATCCATCCCCCACATAGATGTCAAATGGATATTATTAAAACATGTACCTGATCATGTTCTTTCTCTTCTTCCCATCCCTATTCTCCCTCTCCCAAATCTTCAGTGGCGTTCAGTTACCTTCAGGGCAAAATACAGAATCCTTAACCCAGTCATTTAAGACTTCCAGAGTCTGGCTTTCACCTATCTTTCCCATCTTGTTTCATTTAATTCCTCTGAGTGCACTTTGTTTCAGACTGGCCTTCTAAATATTCCTCTAACTCGACATTTCATCCATTGTATATACTTTGTATTTACTTATATGTGTACTTATGTGTATTCCCAATTAGAATGTAAGTTTCTTGAAGGGAGAGAGTATTTTATTTTTGAAACAACATCCGGCACATAGTACATGCTCAAAAAATTCTCGTGAATTGAGTTTCGTCTTAGCATCTCTAGCACCTAGAACAGTACTTTGTTCATAGTAGAAAGTTATTAAATATTTGCTGAAGTGAATTTGAGAATTGGCCAATTAAATCATGGATAAATCACTTCAAAACCAAATGAGTTTAACTAGGAATAGTGGATTTGTAAACTAGAATTTAAGTAGTTTTTAACTAAGATGCAGTGATACTGAATAAAAAAGTGACCCATCAAAGAAACATCAACAAACCTATTAGAACAATGCTAAGCTTTAGTAATATAAACAGGAAATAACACAGTCTTTGCTTTCAAGGAAATTACACTCTAACAGTAGTATGTGTGGGGTATAAGACATGTATATTTATGCTTTGATACTTCAATGGCCCCATGAATTTGTGTCAGTGTGGGTATGATCCATCAGTATGGATCACAACTCAGTCATGCCTTCCTATGCTATGCAATTCTTGTCCACTTTTCCATAAATCCTTCATAAAAGATCTCTCCAAGCACTGGAGCCCTTCCTCTCAGTCTTTTTATAATTTGTGGGTACCAGGACAATGTTTGAACAGTCTGTCATCCTTCTTACTCTATAGCCACATGACTTGCCCACCTCCTTGTCTAGTTATACAGGTCCTGATCGTGTCTCTTTACTATTTCTCATGTACAGGAGATAACACACCGGAGCATACTTATATCCACTGTGTATCTTACAGTTGCCCTTAGAATATTCTGAGATTGGGGTGTTCTCTGATTTAAAGTTATATAGCATTACTAGGAAAATATCAACATTAAAAACTCCGGCCTTAGTGGCAAGGAGTAGGGGTGGCTAGGTGATGAAGTAGATAGAGTGCTAGGCTTGGAGTCAGGAAGACTCATCTTCTTGAGTTCAAATCTGGCCTCAAATACTTATTAGCTCTGTGACCTTGGGCAAGTCACTTAACACTGTTGGCTTCAATTTCCTCATCTATAAAACGAGCTGGAGAAGGAAATGGAAAACTACTCCAATATCTTTGCCAAGAAAACTTCAAATGGAGTCACAAAGAGTTGGATATGATGGAACAACAAAAGTGGCAAGGAGCATTTTAGGAAATCTGAAAGTATTACACAATTTCCCCAATGTGAGCCAGCCCACTTCTCCCTGTTCAGGTTCTCTGACCTTTTCTGGGCCCAGGTCACTGTCCGTTTGCAATGTTTAACTAAGATCATGGTATTCTAGATTTAGAACTGGATGAGATCTTAATTTAGTTGAACCTCTTAATTTTATAGATGAGAAAATGGAGATCTAGAAGTGTCAACTGACATCCCTGGGTAGTAGGTAACAGAGAGAAGATTCAGATTCAGGTCCTCTAACTCCAAATATAGTGTTTATTCCACGATGTTCCACAATTTCTCTGATTAGAAATGCTAATAGACTAATTCAGTAGTCTGCCTATCCAAGTGAATGTCATTACATAGGGAGAGACACATTGGGAAATGTAAGTAATGTAAAACCAAATGATATCAATAAAATTTATTTTAAAAGGGAGATGATATTCGTAAAGCATTTTGCAGATCTAAAAGCACTATATAAAAGTAAGCTATTATTCTTATTGTGTATTCATAAAATTAGGAGGGAAGCAATATGAAAGATGAAGGAGAGAGCAGAGACTGGAGGCAGGTAGATCAATTAGGAGGACATCACAGTAGTCCCAGAAAAAAGGCATGAGGACCTGAACTGGTGTTATTCCATATTTAATAAAGGAAGTGTTAAAAATCTCTTTGTAGAAGTTGAAGAGGAAAGAAGCAAATTTAGGGGATGTGGATTCCAGTGTATTATTTAATGCAAATTAGGAAATTAAACTTCTTGATCATATAGCAGCTATTACAGGTTCTTCTATATACATGAATATATTTATGGAGCTAGACAGTGGCAATAATGCCTTATTGAGTTATCCACAGTGGTTCTAAAATGACCTCTCAATGACCATGTTACTTTAAATACTCTGTGTATAAGATTCCTAAAAGACTGATACGGAATTTTTTTTTTTTTAAAGAATAATAAGGAGTGTGAGTAAGTGGAGGGTAGGGGAGGGGGAAGAAAGTGAGAGGCTATCCTATGCCTGTTTCTTCAGTTTGAAAAAAAGAGAAATGTAGGAAAAAATATACAGAAGATGGTGGCACCTAAAGTAGGAAAGGCATCAATGGAAGGATTCTCTGATTCTCATTGGTTTTTTACAGCTGTACAAAAGTAAAGTACACATTTATATCTATATACTTATACACATACACATATATTTTTATTCTTCAAATTTTATATATTATATATACATATATGTATATCACTTGAAGAATCAAAAACAAATATTACACAGAAGGCAAAGGAGAGGCCCATGGTGGGCATGAACAGGGCAGGCACACCATCGAACACATGAGGAACTTCAAAGAAAGACAGGAGTAAAAGATGTCATCAAGGAAATGTATGATTGGAAGAGAAAATGGGCTAGTCATGTGGTAAGGGCAAAGGAAAACTAACAAACAGTGAGAATGCTCCATGGCATCCTCAGGATGTCAGGAGAAAGTGAGAAAAGTCTCCAGCATGTGAAGTGAATCTCCTCTGACAAATTTAGGAGAGGTCATGGACTAGAGTCACAAAGAATGGAAGGGTTATGATTTACATCCATGGGGAGAACTCCCAAATTAATGACATTGAAGATGCATTTGAGTCTAAAAGGGGAAAGGGATGACTTAAGAAGTGATGGGTTCCTTCTCCCTGTAGGTCTTCAAGCAGAAACTGAGTGATCACTTCTCAGATATGTCACAATGGAGATTCTTTTCAGACAGGTCTGACTAGATGATGACTGAGTTCTTTCCCAACTCTCCAATTCTGTGAATCTTAACAAAGATAGGAGGCAGTATGTGGATCAGTTATCCTGCTTGAATTATCTTTGCAGACTGTATCAGCACCCAGGTAACATAAATTTCTGAACACAAAATTAAATAACTTCAAATCATATCCATTTTAGGACTTCATTTAGTTCAGTTCTCTCATTATTCTGGTGAGGAAAGAAAAGTCTAGAATGGTCAAATAACTTATGTCATAGCCAGTTAGTGGCAAAAAATTAGCCGTAAAACCTAAGTCTCCTGACTCCAAGTTCAGATCGCTTTTTACTATGTGTGTCTTCATAACAAAAGCTGATTAATATATAGATGTATAGCAATAAAACCAGAGAGAAATTAAAGGCACAAAGGTAGGCAAAGAGTAGGCGATACTATGCCTCTTTGCTGATGACATACGTGATGGCTCAGTTAGAAAATCTTAATAAATCAACAAAGAAAATAATTGAGACTATTAATACTTCTGCAAAATTGCAGCCAACAAAATAAGCCCACAGAAAACAAATATATCTAATAATAACAAAACACAGAAGTCAGTAATAGAAAGGGAAGTCCCATAAAATAACCACAAAATGATTAAAATATTTGAAAGTCAGTCTACTAAAGCACTCTCAATATCTGTATGGATTCAATTACATATTATTCCTTAAAGAAATAAAGATCAAATACACACTAAACAGAAACAAGTGAACAATGTAGTATAGTGTCTGGCAAAAATAGTTCTAAATGGATACATGACAGATATAAAAAGTCACATCATAAATTAGAGGAACAAGGAAGAAAATACTTTTTACAACTCTGGACTTGGGAAGAGTTTATGACCAAATAAGTGATAGGAAAGATCACAGAAGACAAAATGGACAATCTTTAATATATTCAATTAAATAAACATTTATTTAACATCTACTATGGGCCAGGTGTTGTCTAAGCGTGGGACAAAAGACAGTCCCTGCCCTCAAGGAACTTACAGTTGAATGGGGGAGACAACATATAAATAGATATATACAGAGCAAGCTATATTCAGAACAAATAGGAAATAATTAAAAGAGAGAAAGCACTGGAACTAAAGGGTTGGAGAAAGCTTCTTATAGAAGGTATGGTTTTAGTTGGGATTTAAAATGAAAAGTTTTTGCACTAACAATTAGGAAAATGTCTCTGCAGCAATTTTCTTTAACAAAAGCTTGAGAATCCAAGGTATATGAAGATTCAAGTAGATAAGAACAAGAGTTATTGCCCAATTGAGAAATGGTCAAAAGGTATGAACAAGTAGTTCTCAAAGAAAGAAAGCCAATCTTTTGGTGGCTATATGAATACATGTTCTAAATCAATAACTATAGAAATGAAAAATAAATTAAAAACCCATCAGATTGGCAAAAATTACAAAAAGGGAAGATGTCAGTTTTTAGAACTGAAAGGGGACTCAGAAGTCAGTTACTTCAATGTCCTCATTTTACAGATGAGGCAACTGAGTTCTAGAGAGAACACACAATTAGTAATTAGCAGTCAGGCCTGGAAGACAGATTCTCTTCAAAGCCAGAGCTCATTCACCCTTATCACCCTCCTTTACCATACTTGTGAGAGCTCCCATTCTGCAATAATCCTGTATTTTCCAAATGAGAGAAATGAGGTTTAGCGAGCAGACATGGCTAGATCAGAGTTACACAGGCAACCAGAACTTAGAATGAAATCTTTTGACCTGGATGCCAGGATTATTTCCACTCTACGGTCTTATAGAGATTGCTGTACGTTACAAAGTTGCCCCAAAAGGTAGAGGGGGTTATGCACGGATCTCTCAGGCAGTTATTTTAGGCCTGAGGCCTGCAAAGGCATCCTTGTCTTAGTTTTCTGGGAGATCTTGGTTTCTGTCTATGCTGTTGGCAGGGAGCCAGTTCTCAGGGCATGCTCATAGCTTTTAGCTAAGCCCTCACATTTCCACAAGCTGATGCTGCTGAGGTAGGAGAGGATTAGGAGGGGCTTGTACCCTGCTCTGTTGCCTGCTTTCCTCTGCCTCACCTTTCTCCTTTCACTATATCCTGTGAAGTAAATTTACCTATAGCCTAGTACAATGTAAGCTTGCTCCTGGGACTGTGCCTGGGTGTTTGCTACCTGACACCAGAGAAGCCCATGCCTATGGGACTGCTGCTTCGCTGATGCCCCAGCTTCACAAACCACAGCTGCTGCTGCTGGTTCTGACGTGTGATACAATCCCTGCCTGCAGCCCTCAAGCAAATGTTGCTTCCTCATGTCTGCCAGTAGTAAGGATTTATGTAATGGGGGTGGGGAGGGAGGGAGGGTGCATCTTATCTGCCTTGGAAGATCATTAAAGTTTACCCAAACTTATTTGTGGGGTTGGTTTCTATTGTTGTTGGGGTAGAGAGGAGTTCCTTATGACGATGCATGGTCATAGATTACCTGGCTTCCAGTCTTATCTACTTAAAACTATGAACTCTTAGAAAGGAGTGACTTTTTAAACTACACCTTTGACCCAGAGATACTATTACTAGGCCCATGCCTCAAAGAAATCAAAGAAAAAGGAAACAGACTTATATGTACAAAATTATTTATAGCAACTTTTTGCAGTGGCAAAGAATTGGAAACAAGTGAGTGCCCATCATTTGAGGAATGGCTAAAAAAAATATGGTCTGTGAATGTAATGAGAAGAGATGATTTCAGAGAAACTTGGAAAGTCTTGTATGAGCTGATACTGATAAAGTGAGTAGAACCAGAAAAAATGAGGCAATGACATTTTAAGACAAACAGCTTTGAAAGACCAATGCACCATTTCTGGGAGCCAAGATGGTGGAGTAAGAAGTAAGTGGCCCTCACCCTCCCTTACTGACCTCTGAAAGCCCAGAAAATATCACCCCAGGAAAAACCCTGGAAAAGCTGAGCCAGCAGAAAGACGGGGTGCAGGAATCTTGTAGCCCAGGAAGTTTGGGGGATTAACAGGAAAGGCCCTTCTCTGGGGGAGGGGGAACAGTACAGGACAGGAGGTATCCCAGGAAGCCAGTGGCAAGCCCCAACTCAACAAACCACAGAGAGATCCTGAGCCCCAGGGTGGTAGAGCAGGAAATAGCCAACACAGGACCACCGCCCTTCCGCCCCCCCCACCCCAACCAAGTGTCTTATTACAGGCAGGAGAAAACGGGTAGATGCCAGCTGGGAAAACTACCAGGTGGACCAAACACCAGCAGCTAAATCTCCCAGTGCTTCAGTACAACTCTAGGAAGCACAACTCCAGGAGGCACAGCTCCAGGATGGCAAACATCCTCCAGCAGCCAAACATGAAAATGCTTTAAAGAAGCCCAGGTGAGCAGGCATCCACCAGGGGTCAGACTCCCTCCCCCATACCCCACCCCCCCAACACAGCTCCAGTGTTGCTGACCCCAGCTGAGCACCAGGTAAGCTGCCAGAACCCTACAGCCTCCAACTGCCGGTACCTGACGCCCCATCCTCACACTGCAGCCCCAGCCAGTGACCAGGTCCCAGGCACCCAGCACAAGAAGTTTGGGTCAGTGCCTTCTGCACTCCAGCAGGAGAGCTCAATTTTGAAAGTCAAGAAATAGGTAAACACCATGAGTGAGACGCAGAAATGGACAATGACCATAGATTCTTATGGGGATAGGGAAGATCAAGGCACAAATTTAGAAGAGGACAACATTATCAATATACCCACATCCGAAACCTCAGGGGGACTGGTTTCAAGCCCCAAAAGCCTTCTCGGAAGAACTCAAGAAGGATTTTAAAAGACAAATAAGAGAGGTAGAAGAAAAATTGGGAAAAGAAATGAGAGGTGTGCAAGAGAGAGTTAATAACTTGGAAAAAGAAGGACAAAAATTGACTGCAGAAAACAAGTCCTTAAAAAATACAATTGGCCAAATGGAAAAAAAGTACACTGAAGAAAACAACTCCTTAAAAAGTAGAATTGGCTAAATGGAATAGGAGGCACAAAAACTCACTGAAAGGAAGAACTCCTTAAAAAGCAAAATGGGCCAAATTGAAAAGAAGGTACAAAATCTAGTAGAAGAAAACAATTCATTAAAAATTAGAATTGGGCAAGTGGAAGCTAATGACTCTATGAGATATCAAGAATCAGCCAAACAGAAACAAAAGAATGAAAAAATAGAAGAAAATGTAAAATACCTCATTGGTTAAACAAGTGACCTGGAAAACAGATCCAGGGGAGACAATTTAAGAATTATTGGTCTACCTGAAAACCATGATGAAAAAAAGAGCCTGGACAGCATCTTTCAGGAAATCAATAAGGAAAACTGCCTCGAGGTCCTAGAACCAGAAGGCAAAATAGTAATGAAAAGAATCCATGGATCACTTCCTGAAAGACATCCCAAGTTGAAAACTCCAAGGAATGTTATAGCCAAATTCCAAAATTACCAGGTCAAAGAAAAAATACTGCTAACAGCCAGAAAGAAAACAATTTAAATATCCTGAAACCACAGTCAGGGTTACACAAGACCTTGCAGCTTCTACATTAAAAGTTCAGACTGCTTGGAATATGATATTCCATAAGGCAAAGGAGCATGGATTACAACCAAGGATCAACTAACTACCCAGCAAAATTGAGTTTCATCTTTCAGGGGAGGAGATGAATATTCAAAGAAATAGAGAACTCCCATACCTTCCTGATGAAAAGACAAGAGCTCAACAGAAAATTTGATCTTCAAATACAAGACTCAAGAGAGGCATAAAAAGGTAAACAGGAAAGAAAAGGAGAGCCATGATGGAGAAGTCCAGAGGAGTACAACTGGGTGGAAATTGTAGAGATGGTTGACCTGGGCCCCCTTCTTATGGAGGTTCTTGCAAGGAGAGGTCTCTACCTTCCCATTGGAAGGAGGAAGGGCCCCAGGGGCAGAGGCTACTGAGGAGGTGAGTTCCACAGCTGATGTGATTTTGCAGAATGACAAGGTTCCTGGGGCCCAGTGGGAAAGTCCCAAAGAGTGAAACCTGGAGGTAATGAAACAAGTGACTCCTGGGGGCAATGTCACAGAGTCCAGAGAACTACAGAGAGACAGGGAGGCCGAATTAGAAGCCAAGCCTCTGACCACTGCATGAATGCTTCTGTCTGGGAAAGCTAAGGGGTCAGCATTGAAAGACCTCAGATCTGTAAGAGATTCAGAGTCCAATTCAGCATCCACTTTTGACTTTAGAGGCCTGCCTCCTACCTCTCAGCCAAGAGGTTAGATTGAGGAGAGCAGACTATTAAATTTTCAATTTGAGCCTTTACAACTCAAGAATTGGCAAACTAGGGCTTGATTCTTTTGTTAATTGTCTAGACTTAAGAAACTGACAGAAAAAATGTTGATGACACAGACTGAACTTAAAAGTGTATCCTACCTACATTTTTTTCCCTGAGAGCTAGTTGTTAAATTTTCACAAGCATACCCTTGACTATAGAACTAGGCCTACATTTTCAGACATGGCTAATGTGCTGATCTGTTTGGCATGGCATTATTAATTGTTACAAAGTATGATTTTATGGTAGGAGTGACAGAGTCATTGAAAAGTGGCTGCTTTTTTTTTTTTAAAGGGGAAATAAAACATTGAAAAAGGCAAAAAAAAAAAAAATGAAAGACCAATGCAATGACTGACTGCCACTCCAGAGGACCAATGATGGAGCATACTACCTGCCCTGCAGAGATGTAAAGATGCAGAATGAGACATACATTTTTGGACAAGTGTAGGAATCTGTTTTGCTTAACAATGCATATATATTTAAAGGGTTGGTTTTGCTTTTTTTTTTTCTTTTCAGTGGAAGGGCAAAATAGAAGAAAGATAAAATAGATTTTCATTAAACTATGAAAGATAATATCTACTTTTTCCCTGATAAACTTTATTTTCAATTCCAAATTCTCTGCCTCCCTCTCCCCACCAGTAACATTCACTTTTTAATAAAGGAGTGACTTCTACCACATTTCAAAAGGAGCACCAGACTTAGAAAACAGAGTAGTTAAATCTTCTGTCTTCCTTTCCATTGTCAGGCAAATGATCACTAAAAGATCTTTGTTCATTTTAGTTTTCTGAAGCTTAGTCTTTTCAAACATACTGTGACTATAGACTCTAGAAATGACCTGTAAGGTGGATATCAATGAGCATTTATTAAGCATCTGTTAAGGCATGAGCATTTATTAAGCATCTGTTAAGGCAATCTAATGGTAGAGCACTCTAGGTTTTTAGGCTAAGGCTGGCTCATGACATCAGTGCTTAAAATGTAGATAAGGCTATCCTTGCCAATGTTTAAGTTATCATCACATGGTCTATATGGGAGACTAGTTGGGATGGGCAGAGGTAGAAATAGTTTGTTCTAGCTTTAATTTGCATTAATTTTTGCCTTTTAAAATGTGAGTCTATAGTATATTTATTTATTCTTTTTGTTCAACAAGCATTTATTAAACATCTACTTTATGTCAGACTTCATGCTAGGCCCTGGTGATACAATATTCAAGTTACCTACATTAACTGCTACCTATAGTAGATATGGACATACCTTCCCCAGGGTATTCCAATGTACCATGTTCTTACATAGATACTCTTTTATCTACTTCCATCATCTGTACATATCTTTAATTTTTAAAAATTTTAAAAAATTGTAGTTGTTTTCAATTGTTAAGCATTTATTTTTATTCCTTCTCACCTTCTCCTTCTCCCTTTGGAAAGAAAAAAAGAATTTAAAAAACACCTAAAACCAATAAGCATAATCAAGCAAAACAAATCGCCATGTTGGCCGCAAATATGTGTCTCATATTAATCCTTCACTTCTCTGTCATGAGGTCAGCAGCATTCTTCATCATCAATCCTCTGGAATTCTCTTTGATCATTGTGATGATTGTAGTTCTTGAATCTTTCAGAATTTATTTTTTTACAATATTATGATAAAAATTGTTCTCCTGGTTCCATTCATTTCACTTGTATCAGTTCATACAAGTCTTCTCGGATTTCTCTGAAACCTTCTCTTTCTTCATTTCTTATAGCAATAATATTTATGTTCACAAACCATAATTTTCTCAGCCATTCCCAATTGATAGGCATCCCTTTATTTTCCGGTTCGTTGCCACTGCAAAAGAGCTGCTGTAGATATTTTTGTACATGTAAGACTTTTTCTTCTCTCTTTGATCTCTTTGGGATATAGGCTTAGTAGAGGTATTTCTGGGTCAAAGGGCATATACAGTTTAGTAACTTTTGGAATGTAATTCCAAATTGCCTTTTAGAATAGCTGAAGCAACTCACAGCACTACCAACAGTGCATCAGTGAATCTTTTTACCCATAGCCCCTCCAGTATTTGCTGTTTTCCTTTATTGTCAACTTTACCTGTCTGATGGATGTGATGTAGAACTTCAGAATGCTTTACTTTTCATTTCTCTAATAGTGATTTGGAAGCCTTTTTTCATGTAACTAGGTAGTTTGGATTATAGTGTATCTATGTGTTTCTCACAGCAAGGAGAAGTGGTACTTCATGATGCAGAAGATTTTTTGGCAAACAAGAATCCCAAATTCTTCCTGCCTTGATATCCTACCCCCTAATTTTTAATGAGCCCCTCCTCCCAAAAAAACTTAAAAAACAACACAAAATATATGGTGATGAAAATATATATGGTGATGAAGAACAGAATATCTTCCTTTATATTAACATTGCACTTATCACAGAGTAAACATTTAATAAATACTTTTTCATTCATTTAGTCAGTCATATTGGAACCATGTTTAGCAGTGATGTCATTTGCTGTTACTTACAGTGATCCAAATATAAAAATTCTTTGAGAAAGGCATCCTATTTAAATATCTTTTGAACTGCAAACATAAATACAATGTTAAAGGTGGGGTGTACCTCCAGAGCAGGAAGAACTAAGAAAGTAAAGACACTCAATCTACAACAAATGCTTTCTAAAAAAAATCTAGACAACACTGTTTTCTGCCCAGCACCACCCAGAGTTTGTCTTACTGTAAAAGGTACTGTACAGTGAGATCCCAGGTGTTTCAGACTTTACTGAAGGCTACTGTACTGACCAGAGATTGTGAAACCTTTACTTGACTTGGGGCAATGAGAGGTAAATTAGGTAAGTGTGAGTAGGTAGGTGGCAAAGAATCTGTGCCTGGAACTTCCAGTTCTGATAGTTGAATGATAAGATGGGTGCATAAAATCATCAGTGCATAAAATGACCCCTGTCACCACTTAATATCTTAAACTACTTACCTACCAGAGATGGTTATTTTGCGTGCTAGACAGGCTAAGAGGAAACAATAATACTGAGTTCTATGATGAGGAAGTTGGATTTTTTTAATCAAAAAGATGAAAAAACTCTCAAGGTATAATCGAGATATGAGAAGAGGCAGAAAGCTCAAAAGCATCCTCTAATTTTAAAAATTAAGTAAGATGCAAAGTACTTTCAGACATCTGAGCATACAAAGATTTGTTCAGTCTGAAAAATAAGTTTTGTGTATGTTATGAAATCCCTTCCATGCTTAGCATAGTGCTTGGCATCAGTAAGTACTTAAAAATCCTTTTTTTTTTTTTATTCATTTAGTCAGTCCATACCTAGGCTTGTCTCCATAGAAGCGTAGGAAAAACAAGGTGTCACTAACCCCAGTGTAACTTATTTGGCCCACCATGGTGAAATACAGGGAATTTGCTTATGGTCAAATTGGTGTCTATGCCTTTTAATTAGCCATACTCGTTGTGTTGTCTTTTGGATATTATGATAGTTTCCAGATGTAGGTGCTTCTGTGAATAGACAGGGAAAACTCACTATGCCATTCAAAATAGAAGCAGAGCTGCAGTAACCACATGTGTTTTAAATATATTAACCGTACAATTAAGAATACAGTATTATAAACAGGCTCTATAAATCTTTATAACAAAAACAGCAACACACCAAATTCTCCTAGCCACAAAGAGGCTCTCCATAGTACTTTATATATTGAGACTCTATGATGGGCTAGACTGAGGCTTGATTTGTTAACAGTGTGCTTTCCCAGTACTTGTAGGAGGAAGAGCTCTCTCTGTCTGGGTGAAATAAACCTAAGCACACCATCCTTTTCTGCTTATTCTAGATGAGGAAATAATCTTGTTCTAAGCAAGGCAAGAGACAGCCTCTCATGTGTCTGGCTTGAAGTATTCCTGGTAGTCCTCAGAGTTTTTATTATTACTTGGAAGCAGCTAGGAAGATCCCTTTTTCATAGTAAGGTTGTCAGACAAGATTTTGTTTTTTGCATCTGTCAAGTAAGAGAATTGATTGGTCTAAGTGTTTGCTTACTTAAGTGGCTTCCTGCTCTGACAATCTGTGCTTCTGTGACATGAGGCATCATTCCCAACAAGGCACAGCTAATATCCTGTTTTTTCTAGGGATGAGTTCAAATTTAGAAATAAATTGACAAAAAGAGTAACAAAAAGTTCTCATCTATGGGAAGATTAGTTATGCTGCAAAGATGCACTCTTTCTATGCCTCTTGCTTCCAACAGAATAGTTGAAAACCACCTTCCTGAAATTTCTAAAGAGATTAGCTACATATAAGGTTTTTAAGTACGTCAAAGGAAAAGGGAAGAGGTAAATCAGAAACTTAAAACATATCTTCAGCTCTTAAGGTTAAGTTTTTTTTTTTTTTAAGAATTTGATGTAACAGACAGTTTACTCTTAGTTACTCTTAGAAATATTTCTTAAAGCAATTTGGAATTATGCCCAAAGGGCTGTAAAACCTTGCATACCCTTTGACCTAGCAATACCACTACTAGGTCTGTATCCCAAAAGAGATAAAAAAAAAAAGTAAAAGGACCTATGTGTATGGAAATATTTATAGCAACTTTTTTCTGAGAGTAAAGAATTAGGAGTTGAGGGGATGCCCATCAACTGGAGAATAGCTAAGCAAGTTGTGGTATGTGATTATGATGGAACACTATTATACTATAAGAAATGATGAGAAGGATGCTCTCAGTAAAACCTGAAAACGCTTGCATGGGCTGATACAAAGTGAAATGTGCTGTGTACAAAGTAATAGCAATATTGTAAGATGATCGGCTCTGAATGACTTAGCTACTCTCAGCAATACAATGACCCAAGACAACTCTGAAGGACTTATGATGAAAGTGCTATCCATCCCCAGAGAAAGAACTGTTGGTGTCTGAATGCAAATTGAAGCATACTTTTTTAAACTTTGTTTTTCTTGAGTTTTTTTCTTGTCTATGTTTTCTTTCACAATATGACTATTATCAATATGTTTTACATGACTACACATGTATAACCTATATGGAACTGCTTGCCTTCTCAATGTGGGTGGGGATGGGAAAGGAGGAAGAGAAAGAATTTGGAACTGAAAGAGTTAAAAACAAATGTTAATAATTATTTTTACATGGAACTGGGGAAAAATAAAATAATAAATAAAAACTAAAAAAGAGAAATATTTCTTAAATATGTATATAACCCTCATTTTGGTCATGCATATCAGAACATTGACTTGGGAGGCTTGAGGAACTCATGTATCTGTCCTGCTGTGTAGGGTAGGTAGGTTTAGTCAGCATTCTCCTCTAGTGTCATGTTCCCCCCTAACTCTGACCTTGAAGTTGAAGAGGCTTGTGGTAAGAAGGAGAAAGATGCCAGAGAGGAGTCATTGGGAATGGTTGGTGAAAAGTTGCTATTTGGAGATGCTGGGAGTCATGCTTATTTATATGAGTAGAGCAGTGATTCCTGATCTGGGGCCAGTATGATCATGAATTATGGACTGGGTGAAATTTGCACTGCTGATCCAGGTCATGGAACAGTGACACCTTCTTCCCTTCCTTTTCCCTCTCCCCAAGAGGGAGCCAAAAGTTCTCATGGGTTACATGTCTGTTTTTACTCCCTGTTTCTATGTGTGCTTGCTAGGCCACATGAAAAACAGTTGAGTATCTGGAATCTTCAATCTTTTAAAAATTTTCGCTTTTACCTCTAAGCCTTTGAAGTGTGATAAACTTGTTGGCCAACAAAAACCCAAGGTATTTAATGTGTTTTCCTTAATGTACAGATAGAGAGATAAGAAAAAGAGACATTTCTCTTTTTAGACATGAGACATTTTGTGATGGATTGGAAGCTAGAGCCAAGAGAAGCAGGGATGGGGAGCTAGTGTTATATGTTCACTGTTCCAAAAAAAAAAATTATACACACACACATACACACACATGCACACATATATACATATATGCATGTGCATGTGTATATATGTGTGTATATATGTATGTACATATGTGTGTATATATATATATATATATATATAAAACCTGAGACTAAATATGCTTGAGATACTCCTAGATTAATTTAATTCATGTATATGAGTCTAGAAAAAGCACCGAGGAGAAAAAGAGGCCATAGTTGCTGAGCCAGAGAATACTTTGTTGGTAGGCTCTCCATGCACCACACATTTCAGAAGGAACCTAATAACAAAAGGGAAAGGGAGTAGCAAAGATATCCTGCAAGCATAGCGCATATAGAGTTGCTGCAGTGACAATACCATAGCAAATGAGCTACCCTACCGGAACCTAAACTCATTCATAAGTCCCCCTAAATGGTTGGATATGTACTCTCCTAACCTCATCCTGGTGTGAAAGTGACTGTGTGCAGCCCATAGAGAGCCTAAATACAAATCGGAGTAGCCCCAGGATAGTGAAAATCGAAACATGGTAGCAATAGGAACTTTTATTAGAAGTGATGGAGATCAAAGATTAAAGAAGGAAAACTCAAAAGCAGGGTAGCTCCATTAACAACTCTAGGAGGACGTCCTTGTCTATTGTCATAGAATCAATCTAGATAGAGGCTTCAGTGAACCTAAGTGGGGCAATCCCTTTTATGTGCAACCTAGATAGTCACATAGGTACCTGGGCGGTTACAGAAGAGGGAGTTGGCTACTTAACTTGGTCAAGTTGTTGATAATTCCATTGCCTGGGGTCAGATAGCAATCACAATTATAGCTGGAAACTAGGAAAAATGCTGTCTAACCATAGAAAAGCTTCTCCAAATTCTATGTGTCCTACCCCAGGAAACATGTCAGTGGAGCACAACCTCACAAAGCTAGAAAGTCCTATCAAAGTTCACATGCTGGCCAAGCTATGGGCTGTATGTCTGTTATCTGGGTCCATCGCTAGGTGGGTAGTCAAGAAGTGATAATTTTTAAAAATTACCTCAACTCATAAAAAACATCTACAAAGAAGGGCAAGGGTATCAGAATGCCCCTTTTCAATGAAGTAATGAAGGATTAAAGATAGTGCTTCTCCCTACCTCTCCAAAGTGGATGCTTACCTCTGCAAAGAGTGGGGTATTTCTTTTGAAATCTCTTCTTTGGGTCCAAGTGTATTCTTTGCAATTTTACAACATTAAGTTTTAATTCTTTTGTAGCTTTACCTTGTGGTAGTTATTGTATATATTGTTTTCCTGGTTCTACTTACTTTACTTTTCAACAGTTCATATGTCTTATCCTGCTTCTATAGTCACCATATTAATTGTTTCTTATAGCATAGTCATATTCATGTTCCACAGTGTAGCAATTTTCCTATTAATGGTCATCTACTTTGCCCATTAAAAAGTGCTGCTATAAATATTTTAGTATACAGGGAATTGTTTTTTTTTCAATAATATCCTTAAGAATATATGTTAAGCAATGGAATCTCTGCATCAAATGGTACGGACATTGTGATAATTTTATTTGCATAATTCCGAATTGCTTTCCACAATGGTCAAAACAATTCTCAGGTCTGCTAGCAGTACATTAGTGTGCCTGTCTTTCCACAGCCTGCCAAAACAGCTCCTCAAACACTGACTAATCCTATTTTGTTGTCATCTTTTCTCTTTTGCTGGGTGCGAGGTGAAAACTCAGGATTATTTTCATTTGCATTTCTCTTATGGTTAGTGATTTGGACCATGTTTTGATGTGGTCATTCATAGTTTATAATTCTTCTTTTGAGAATTGTTTGTTGATATCCTTAGACCACTTATCCATTGGGGAATGGCTTTAGGCTTTTCTGTCATACATAAATATTAGTTATATCTATACACACATACAGATAGACATGTCTCAAAAATCTTTTAAATTATGAAAAATTAAAAAAGCACTAAGACTTTCGAGAACCTGGTGTGTGTGTGTGTGTATAATATAATATGAATGTATGTATCTTGGATATCAGACCCTTATCAGAGATATTTGATATAGAAATTTTTCCCTAATTAATCACTTTCCTTCTCCTAGAAGCATCACTTTTGTTCATGCATAAGCTTTTTGAGTATATGCAATCAAAATTACCTATTTTATCTTTTGTTATTGCCTTTATCCCTTGTTTGTTCAAGCTGTGAAACACAGATGATCTGCTTTTCTTCTAACTTTTGAGGTATGGTTTCTACTATTCAGGTCACGTATCCATTTTGAATTTATTATGGAATATGGTGTAAAATGTTGGTCTTAGCCTCATTTCTGCCAGACTGTTTTCCAGTTTTCACAGTATTTCTTATCAAATAGAAAGACACACACATATCTATATATCTATATATATCTATATATCTATCACAGTTCACAATTCTACCAATAATTCATTAATTTCCTGAAGCTCCTCAAACAACTGACATTTTCTTTCTTTTCTGGTCATTTTTGCTAATCTGATGGGTATGAAGTAGAAACTTAGGGTTGTATTAATTGTAATTTTTCTGACTATTATTGATCTGGAACATTTTTTCATGTAGCTACTGATTACTTGACTCTCTTCTTTTGAGAAATGCCTCTTTGTATCCTTTAGCCTTTTGTCTATTAAGGAATCATCCTTTTTCTAATATACTTGACTCAGTTATCTTGGTGTAACAACAATGTTGCTAGCAGCTGCTGTGGGGGTGAAAGACCTAATAAGACCAGCAACAAGAGCTGCTAGCACAGGTTCTTTGATCTGCTTTTCTAAGGAAAACAACTTTAAGGGGTTAATCTCACTTTAATCAAACATACATATATCATTTACTTAGTTCAGGGGGAAAAGCCAGCACCCTGAACTTCAGAGCAAATACAAATAGAAATTACAAACAGATACAATACAAATACAACATAAACAATATAAATAAATAACATAATCCAACACACAGGCTTTGTCTGATCAAGACATCAGATACATAGTTAACAGGGAATCACCAACATATGGGTTTTTTCAAGGTGGGGGCGGGGCTCTTGACAATGACTGCCCAGGGTCTCCACACCAACACTCTTCCAGTGACTGAGAGCCCCAAACAAAACACTAACCTCTCAATTTATATGTTCAGGGCCTGAAGGCTTCATAGCTAATCAGCAAAAGGGTGTGGGCCTGGCTTAGCACCTAGTAAAACTTAATCAAAGGCACCTGATTACTTTAGCATTCTCAAAGAGAAAACAGTAAAAAAAAGTCCCACTCTAATTACCCATACACTTGGATTCTCAGACTTTTATTTGTTTTGCTTTATTTTGTTTTTGGAAGGGGGAAGGCAGGACAATTGGGGTTAAGTGACTTGCCCAAGGTCACACAGCTAGGAGGTGTGTCAAGTATCTGAGGCTGAATTTGAACTCAGGTCCTCCTCTCCAAGGCCAGTGTTCTACTCATTGTACCACCTACCTGCCCTGGATTCTCAGACTTTTATCAGAGAAAATTGCTGCAAAAATAGTTTCCCAATTAACTGTTTCCCTTCTAATGTTAACTGCATTGATTTTGTTAGTGTAAAAACTTTTCGATTTTATGTATTAAAAATTGTCTATTTTGTCTTTGTGGTCCTTCCTATCCCTTATTTGGTCATGAACTCTTCCCTTATCCAGGGTTGTGAAAAGTAGTTTTTTCTTTCTTCTAACTTCTTTATGATGTGACTCTTTATATCTAGCTCATGTATCCATTTGAAGCTTCTTTTGGTGCAAGGTATGAAGTACTAGTCCCTACCTAAATTCTGCCAGATTTCTTTCCAATTTCTCCAGCAGTTTGTGTTGCATAGTGAGTCCTCATCCCAGTACTTGGAGTCTGGCTAGTTCTAAATTGTTTACTTCTCTGTGTTGTGCATAAAATCTGTTTGACTGATGAACTCTTTATTTTGTAGATGAGGAAACTGGGGCTAATGGATTATGTAAACATAAAATAAAATTTGATTTAAAAAGAAGAGATTATGTGACATGATGATCAAGGTCATACATCTGAGGTGAACATGAATTATCTCTTCTTAATCCACCTTAGTTGACCTAAACTTATATACCTTTTATCCTTCAGAGCTGTTGCCTCTATCTCAGAGAAATACCATGATAGGACCTATTCTAAGGGGAAGGAAATGTACTCCAATATTTATGGAGGAAACCAGCAAGTTAAGACTCTTGGCCTCTGTTTCCTGTTTAGGCTGCTGACTCATTCTGTAACTCTTAGACATTCCCTTAACCTTGTACCTCAGTTTCCCTGCCTCCTAAGTGAAGAGTCATAATTTTTCCCTGCTGCACTGTTGCAACATTTAATTAATGTCTAAATGGTGTTTTGAAATAGTTGGGATCAAAGAGTCACTGTTATTATAAATTATTATTTCAAGCAAGGTTCTATCTCTACTACATTGACAACTCAATGCATTCTCATAGTATTTTTAATGACGATATGATTTGGGCTCCCTGGCTATAATTGCTGCCATGTACACCATCATTTCTGCTGTCTTGAATATAGGCAAACATTAGCTTTCCTTTATCTCCTTACCTTGTCTGCTTTTCTTTCTTACCTCTCCTTCTCAAGTCAAATTATGTCACTTTAAAGAAATTTAACCGTCATTTTTATTCCTCTTGCTTGTTTCTGAACCCTTACACAACGTGATGTAGAGCACTTGGAGTGTTCTGGACTTGGAGTCATAAAATCTGGGTTTGAATCCACCTGTGATATTTACCAACTGTGTGACTTTAGGCAAGTCACTTAATCTCTCCAAGTCTCAGTTTCCTCATCTGTAAGATGGGGATAATAATACTTGTACTACCTAACTCATGGAGTTGTAGAAAGGAAAACCCTTTTTCACAATGTAGAAATGTGAGCTATCTCAATTATAATGCCATTAGTTTCCATTTTCTTTATGCATTTTCTTGATAGGTATTTTTATGCCTTTTTCATGAGTTTTGTCCTGTTTCTCACCCTAAATTATGAGCTACTTAAGGAAAAGTCCCTGATAGTAGATTTTCTTTTTATTTCCCCATAGCACAGTGTTATGCAACAAATGGGCACCTGATAAATACTGACTGCCTCAATACAGGGAACATACTGTAATACTTAGGATAAATTCTTAGGAACTTTCCTAGAACTTATCTTAGAAGTAACTTGGTAGTGACTTTTTGTGTAAGCAATAAATTGCCTTAAAAAGAGGCATCCTGACGTAGTGGTCTGTTTTCCAAACTTCCATGGAAAGAGGAGGGATGCCATTCCCACTCGAGCCACTCTCCTGCCTTTGTGGTAAGGGGGAAGTATATTATCCCATTATCCAAGATTTCTTGCCTAATCTCCAGCCTCCCCAGTGGGGAAAGAACTGCCTTTCCATTGTCTCAAGTCTCCTGCCTGGCGTTCAACCTACTTCAGAAGGAAGGGAAATGCTATTCCATCATCTACCAGTCTGAGGGTAGGAAAAGAGGATACCATTACATAGGTTAGGTCTCTTGTCTGATCTCCTGCTCTGTCCTGGAAGAGAAGAAATACCATTCCATCAAACCACTAGACTCGTTCCTTCCAGGGAAGAGGAGAAGTGCTATTCTATCAAGCCTCCAGCCAGCTCTTCTGCCTTGGGGGCGGGGGAATAACACTATTCCAGTCTTCTTATACCTTATACTTCTTTATATACTCTTCAATCCAGTGTCACTGGTCCCAAGGCCATTCCTCAAACAAGACACACTCTCTCTCTGCTCTGGGCATTTTCTCAGGCTGTCCCTCATGCCTGGAATGCTCTCTCTCCTTGTATCTAAATACTGACCTCCTCTGCACAAAGCCTTTTCCAATCCCCCTTAATTCTAGTACCTTCTTTCTGTTGATTATTTACAATATATTCTGTATGTAGCTTTTTTGTATGTTGTTGTTTGCATATTGTCCTGCTAACCCACCCCCACCTTGTGCCCCCTATTCCCAACATGAGGTCAGAGACTGCCTTTTACTTTTCGTTGTATCTCCAGTACTTAGTACAGTATCTGGGACATAGGCGCTTAATAAATGTTTGTTGAATGACCAGTACAAGAAAATAAGAGTTAAGAGACATTGGGAGTAGAGGTTTTAATGGTCAGAAAAGTTGTAATGGGATCATCATCACTCCTTGCCAGATGCAGGTGCATTTCCCAATTCTTTCAATCTACATAGAATATTAGATCTGTAATGGAACCTAGAGGTCAGCTGGTCTATCAGACATCTGTAATCTGTCTTTGCAGGCTACTTTTCTCTTAAAGGATGCTAGTTGGCATAATAGAGAGATTGAGGTACCAAGTTCAAATCCTACCTCAGATGCTTACTAGATGTGTGTGACCCTGGACAACCTCTTTCAGCCTCAATTTCTCTGTCAATAAAGTAGGAGAAATCTGCCTCGTAGTGTTGTTATAAGGACTAAATGACATAATATATCTAAAAGTCCTTTGCAGTAATCTTAGTTAGCTATTGTTTTTATTCTCTGACATGGAAAGCTTGTTATGTATAATAGCTGATTATTAAATTTTCAGTGTGAGCATGTACAACTCAGAAATTGGCAAAGTACAAATTGGAGCATGATCTAAATGTTAATAACGCAGATTAAACTTCCAAGCGTGTCTTGATTCAAAATCTTTAAAAATGATGGTCAATTTTTTTTTACACGTAATTGGGAGATATTACATGAAATAAAAAACTAAAAAAAGCATGTCCTACATCTTCTGTCATTTGCTAACTATGTTTCAGCATGCCCTTTATAGTTTCAGATTGTTTGGGGCAGTTTTGAGAGGTGACAGTGCTACACTAAATTAAAAAGATCTGTGTTCTGCTCTCTTTCTAGTTAGAAATTACCTCTGCCCATGCAAAGAGGATTGTTTCAGCAATCAAAGTGCCTAACACATAGTTGGCAATTAACTGACTGATCAGAGGCAACTAGTAGGTCAGTGGATAAAGCTCTGGGCCTGGAGTTGGAAGACCTGAGTTAAAATCTAGACTGAGAAACTTGTTACCTCTGTGACCCTGGGCGATTCACTCAACCTCTGCTCGCCTTAGTTTCCTCAACTGTAAAATGGGGATAATAACAGCAACTATATCACAGGGTTGTTGGGAAAATCAAATAATATTTGTAAGGGGCTTAGTACAGTTCCTGGCACATAGTAGGCACTATGTAAATGTTTAGTGCAGTGGGTAGAGTGCTGGGCCTGGAGTAAAGAAGACTCATCTTCCTGAATTATAATCTAGTCTCAGATACTTACTAGCTCAGTGATCCTGGGCAAGTCACTTAATCCTGTTTGCCTCAGTTTCCTCATCTGTAAAATGAGCTAGAGAAGGAAATGGCAAACCACTCCAGTACCTTTTGCAAGAAAACATGAAATGGTGTCGCAAAGAGTTGGATACGACTGAAAAACGACTCGACAACAACATATACGTGTTTATTCTTTCCGGTAAATTATCCTTTTGTCTCTGCTTCCTCACTTCATATACATTTTCCCATCTTTCTCTGAGGATTTTATATTCATTCCTCATGCCGCAGTCATATCCTGTTACAACTATGCCTCGGTTTGTTTTATTTCTATCTTTTTTGTTATCATAAATTGTGCTTTTATGAGAGGATATGTGTAAAGAGCTTTATAAACTTTAAAGAGTTAATAGGACCATCAGCAGCCTGCTTTCAGAGATGGGAAGACACAGGTTTCAGATAGCTCTTCTGATACAGACTCCGGCTGAGGCACTTCATTCACTTCCTACTCTTCAGTCTGAGTTTCTCAAACTGTGCCGCAAGGAGACCTGAAACACCCCATGGCTTTTTTTTTTTTTTAATGAACCATATGTTATTTGTTAATAGGCATTTAAAATAATAATTTAAGAGGATTTGACTGCAAAGATTCTGCCAAAGTTTTGTTTAAACTGAAGGGCCCTCCTACTGGAAAAGTTTAAGAACCACTGCTTTAGGGAATTCTCTGACCCTGTAACATGGAGAGAAAGTGCTGATCTTTGATAGAAGGAGTTTATTTACTAATGAAATCATAGGTCCAGTCTCTATCCCTGTTATTATTATTATTATTGTTATAATTATTATTGCATTTTTGGGTCTTTTCTCAATGGCAATAACCTCTTGCAATATCCTGTAATTGTGGTAGTAGTATGGAGAGATGCTGTTTTCCTAAGTGGGTAGCATTCATTAGATTATGAGCTCCTTGAAGGCAACAGACACTTTGTATCCTCTGGGTGTGCTTTACACAGGGTAGGTGCCTAATACGTGCTGTTGACTTCATTTGACTAAGAATTGCTATAAAAGGAGCCAGAGTTAGCCTAAGGCAGTCTTTCTTAAGCTTTATAAAGTTTTAATAGAATATTTACTGCCTTTTCTTTGATTTGAATGGTTCCCTTTCTCCAAGGAATCCTATAACCACAGATTTAGACTTGGAAGGGACCTTAGAGATCATTTAGTCTCATCCCCTAATTTTTACAGATGACTTAAGGCCCAGAGAGGTTGAGTGATTTACTCAAGGTCTTGTCCAAGGTGACACAGGTAGTAAGAGGCAGAGTTGGGATTTGAACTCTGACCTCAAATCTAGCCCTCTTTCTGATGCATCATGCTGATACAACCTATTTTTATTTCTTTAAATATTATGACAATTTAATTTTGGCATGATAATTTTTATCATTTTGAAATACTCTTTGAGATAATCATGGACATCCTGAAGTATCCCAAAACTAGGTCTAGGAATCCCTGAGCTAAGGAGCCACTCAAATTGCGTAATTCTCTTCTTTAGATCTTCATCTCTCTCTCTCTGCCTCTCTCCATCTTTCTGTCCTCTGTCTCTCTCTGTCTCTGTCTCTCTGTTTGTCTCTGTCTCTGTCTCTCTCTCTCTCTCTCCCTATAGTGACCCAGGAGACAATTCATGCTGATTCATTTTATGTTATCCCCTTCAGCCATGCCCTTGCTTTTTCTTCATTATTTTTCATAATATGTGTGTATGTGTGCGCATATGTCTGTGTGTTTTAAATAATTTCAAAGGGAAATTTTTCCCTGGAAAAATCTCTGTAGCATTTTTTTTTTAACAGGGAAGAGTTCAAATTTCTATAGAAATCAAAAATTCAAAAAAGAAGGATTAGAAGTGAAAAACTCCTCAGCACTTTTCTAATTATTAAAAATATTTTCAAACAATAGCCAAGGCAGTTTATAATAATACAAATAGTTGCTGACACTTATATAGCTCTTTGAAGATATGGCTTTTCCAGGAGCAATGTATGACTGTGAGAATTGGCTATAAGGTATGTTGGCAAACAAAATGGGCTCTTAGCACTCAGTTCAACCAAGTGCCCTTGAAGAGTTTGGCCTTTGTTTCCTTGATTAGATTGGGAGTCCTTGGTGACCTCCTTGCCTCAGGGGAGGGCCTAGTTTACACATGTGTTTGAGTGACATGTTTGGGACATCACAGGCTTTTAGACCATGTGGGTTTAAGTTGCCTCTTTGTGACAATTTTAGGTCATGTGTGTGAGTCACATGTATGACTCACCCTTGACCCTGAAAAAGATATAAAACCAGGGGTTGGCTTTCTCTTTTCCGGAGCTCTTACCCATAGTCATGGCGGTGCTACTGACTCTGGGCCAGTCCTTGTTATGAACTCCTGGGCTGAATTTAGATATTGGTAACTATGAATTGTCTTTGGTCTGTCTGTCGATGTTTGTAATTTGTTTGTATTTTGCTCTTTTGTTCAGGGTACTGGCTTTTTCCCCTGAACTAGGTGAATGGTATTTGTATGCTAAATTAAAATAAGTTTGTTAACCCCTTAACATTGCTTTCCTTAGTAAAGCAGGTCAAAAGAACCTGGGCTTTTGCAGCATGCTGCTCGTTGTTGGGCTTGTGTTGGTCTTTCACTCCCACAACAGCTGCTAGTTGGATTGTTGAAACATAAGGAAGGCTGAGCACTGAAGAATAAATACTTTTGAAGTGTGGTGCTGGAGAAGACTTCTGAGAGTCCTTTAGACAGCAAGAATGTCAAATCAGTCAATACTCAAAGAAATTAATTCAGGTTTTTCAGGTATTTAAGCTGAAGCTTAAATACTTTAGCCACAGAATGAGAAGATGGGACTCATTGGAAAAGACCCTGATGTTGGGAAAGATTGAAGGCAAAAAGAGAAGGGGGTGGCAAAGGATGAGATGGATATATAATGTCATAGAAAGAACAAATATGAGCTTGGACAGACTTTGAGAGATAGTGGAGGATAGAAGGGCCTGGTGTGCACAAAGAGTCAGACGTGGCTGAATGATAACAACAAAGAGTTTGCAAAGTTATTTACATCCATTCTCTTATTCGATCTCATAACAAACCCCAAAGTAAGTCTTTCGAAAAGATTTACTTAATACACCAGTTGATTAGAAGGGGATAAATGATGACCACCTTCCAACTTTATTTTACACAGGAATTTTATAGAAGGGGAAAAGAAGGTGGAGTCATTTGTTTTTTTCTGCCTTTATAGTGTTGAACTGCTTTTTTTTCTTTTCTCTTCTTTATTGTTTGGCAGGGACTCTTATAATACACTGAGTTGCCTACATTCTCATAGTAGTTACAATGATCATATTTTCCAACCTCCAAATTGGGACTCATCACCTGACAAAAGATAATCATTTTGCAAAATTTCGTATACTTTCTTTTCTTGAAATTGAATCTGCCCTTGGAAAATCTGGGATTTGTGATCACTGTAACTACATCCAGTTTTTTTCTTTGTCACAAAACATAAGGAAGAAGGGAAAGAAGAAAAAAATTGAAGAGTTTAAGGCTGGGATTCCTTAATGAGACTATTCAATGCTGATCTCCCTATCCTTTCTTTGGAATTCATAATACACCTATTATTTTTAGCACACAGCTTAGAAATTATATTTCTGTCCTGGATTGTTCCCTCATTGTTTCACAACCATATTTTTTTTCTCTTCTCATCCAGATTGTGAGCTACTTCAGAGCAGGACAGTGTCTTTTATTTTTCCTACTTTACCTAGCACCATATTAGTTGGTGAATAATAATTGCTTTCTGACTATATGCAATTCTCACAAGATAAGAAAAAAAATTCTTCTTTTTGAGTTGTTAAAGAGTTTCTTTGACAAGATTCTACCATAGATATATAACATTTTTTTTTATCAGGTAGGTCGAAGATGTCCTAAACAGAGTAAAAAATATAATTTTTTTCAAAGGCTACTATTTAGAGCGGTGGTTGTACTAATTGCAGGGAATCCTGGAATACTAAGCAGCCTCTTCAGTAAAATCCATTGTTATGTGAAAATTATGAATTTAATTACAAACCCTGGACAAACCAAGTACATGAAAAAATGTATTGCCCAGACCGTGGTGTGTGGCTGGCTTGGTAGCTCATTGAGTTTGTTCATATTTGTGTATCTCTCTCTCTCTCTCTCTCTCCCTCTCTCTATGCCACTATCTCTCATTCTCTCTCCTTTTTTTTTTTGTCAAATAACAAGCATTTTAAAAATTAATCAGTTTCTTTCATTCCCTCCCCTGTCCCCAGCAAATTAAAAATAAATAAGCACATCTAAAAACCAAATTCCTTAATACATGTCTACATAGTACTTGACATAGAGGTGAGTGGGTGTGGAGATGAATCTTTATTCTTTTGGATTCATGGTTTATTGTTACAGTGATCAGAATTCTAAAATCTTTCAGTGTTATTTTACTCTTTAATGCTGTTATCATCATATAAAATATTTTCCTATTCTACTTACCTTGCCTTCATCAGTTCATAAAAGTCTTTCTGGTTCCCTCTGAAACTGTCCATTCCATCTTTTCTTATGGCACAATAATATTCCATTACACTAATATAACCACAATTTGTTTAGTCATGCCCAAATAAGAGAACATTCCCTTAGTTTCCAATTTTTGGCTACCACAGAAAGAACTGTTATAAATATTTTTGTATACATAGATCCTTTTCTTCTTTGTTTGATTTCATTGGGGCATAGGCCTCGTAGTGGTAAAGCTGGTCAAAGGGTATGCACAATTTGGTAACTTTCTGGGCTTAGCTCCAAATTGCTTTCCAGAACGGCATTGATGTACCTGTTTTCCCACAGCCTTTCCAACTTACTCTTTTGTTGTCTTTGCCAGTCTGATGAGTATGAGGTGGAACCTCAAAGTTGCTTTAATTTGAATTTCTCTAATTATTAGTAATTTAGAACATTTTTATCATAGGATTGTTGAAAGCTTAGATTTCTTCCTTTGAAAACTATCTGTTCATATACTTATCTCTTGGGGAATGGTTCTTAGTCTTATAAATTTGAATCAATTCCTTATATATCTTGGAAATGACACCTTTATATGAGATACTAGTTGCAAGGATTTTTTTCTTAATGACATATTTTTTACTACATTAGATTTGTGCAAAAAAAGTTTTTAATTTTATGTATTGAAAATTGTCCATTTTGTCTTGTGTGTGTGATCTTATCACTTGTTCAGTCATGAACTCTTCCCATAACTATAGATACATTTGTTTATGATGTGAATTTTTATATCAAAGTCATATGTTCATTTGGAGCTTATCTTGATGTGTAGTGTGAGAGGTTAGTCTAAACCTAATTTCTGTCAAAGTGCTGTTCAATTTTCATGGCAGTTTTAGTCCTTAGCCAACTAAATAGGGTCTTTGGGTTTATCTTTTGTGTTTGTTTGCTTTTGTATGTTATGTACCTAGTCTCTTCCACCAATTGAGCTCTTTTTTTCTAAGCAGCACAAAAAGTAGATTACCACAGTCTTAGGAGAGTTAAAATTGTAAGTAACCTGAAGAATGGTAGGAAAAATAAAGTAGATAGAAATGTTGTATCAGGCATGATATAGCAAGGAAAAAATGTTATAAAACATATCAGAGTAGCTGCCTTTCTGTTCCTTACACTCAACATTTACTCTTCCATTCTCATGCCTTTATAGGCTGTGTCTCATGCCTGTCATGCACTTTCCCCTCACCTCCATACTTTAGAATCTAGTTTTTTTCAAGGCTTATCTCAAGAATCACCTTCTCCATCAAGTCTTTACTGATTCCCTCAGCTTCCACTTTCTCCTTACCAAATTACCTTGCATCTATTGAATATATATTTTGTATATATTTATATAGTGATGGATCAAGGTCAGTTATGTCTTCCTTTTAGTGTTCTAAGGATACCCCTGAGAAGTTGGAGGTACTTTTCTCAAATGCTATTGGCTTGAGTCTCCATTTTGATATGTTCCTTCCACTATTAAGGGCCTAGTTCCATTTATCCAATTAATTCTGATTAGCTTTTAGAAGGAGATATTTACATTGCAGATAAAGCAAGAATTTTTCTTCTTCCTACCAATACCTGAGCAGGTGTGTTTGGGGGGGAGGAGAGACAATACTCTCTTTTATTCTATCTTCATTTTTGGGGAGAATGGGTTCAGAATTCACACACATTCTACATAGCCTTGGTCCCACTTTATGTCTAAATATGGCATTGCTGTTGGATGAATCTGAGTCTCAGTTACCACTGGGGTAGGTCCTGAACATCTTACTTTGAACCTTGATGGTAGTCTGACTGGTCGCAAGACCTAGCATAGTCTAATATTCTCAGACCTCCAGATAGCTTATATTCCTGAACTTTTGAAGCTCACTAAATCATAATTATCTCTAACTTCCTTCATGAGAAGCAGAAAAGAATGAACACCTCAGAAACAGAAACAACAATAGGGCCATGTACTCTTGGCTCTGGATGAGAGAAGACATGGGTCTCCTACCCAGAGTTCTTCAGCAGATGTATCCTCCTTCCCTAATGCCAGAAAGTTTGGAAAGAGTCTTTGCCAAGAGACTGACCCTCACAAAATAGTGTTGATTTTTAAAAATGCACCCTAGTTCTAACTCCATAGCAAATCAAAAAGGCTCTTCTGTACCACCTGGTTAGCAGACCAGAACCAGTTACAGAATGTCTGCACACGTTCCATATCAGGGAGCATGGCACTTCTGTTGTATATTATTATATCTTTCTAGAAGTAGGCTCCCCAGCCTTTTCCAGTCTTCTGTGTACACACACACACACACACACACACACACACACACACAATTTCTCCCCATAGAATATAAGCTCCTTGTGGGCAGAGACACCTTCATTTCTGTCTTTGCATTTCCAGTGTTTACATATCATTTCTTCAGACTGTGAGCTCCTGGCGAGCAGGGTCTTTTGCTTTCCTTCTTTTTTTAAATCCCCAGTGTTTAGCACAGTGCCTGACACAGAGTAGATGCTTGATAGATAGTTATTGACTGACTGACTAGTAAGGACAAACTTCCTTGAGTGTTTAAAATCTACTGCTTAAATAAACTTTTATTGGCTCACTGTATAAAAGTGAGATGGATTAGCAACCACTCTGCACAAAAACCTCCTCTAGACATAGCAATAATTTGCAGTTACCTATTTCATCACGTTAAGTGCAAAATTAAAAAAAAAGACAATCGACATAGTTTAAGCTTTAAGCATTATTTAAGTACATATATATGCATATATATATGTAGTACTATTTTTACTTTTTGGTAGTTTTTTCATTTTATTTTATTTCTTCTCTCAAAACAATATGGAAATATATTTTACATGATTGCACATATGTAACCTATATCAAGTTATTTACTGTCTTAGGGAGGAAGGAGGGGAGGGAAGGAAAGAAAAATTTTGGAACTCAAAATTTTATTTAAAAAATATTAAAAATTGTCTTTACATGTAATTGGAAAAAATAAAATACTATAAATAAAGAAGTGTGTGTGTGTGTGTGTGTGTGTGTGTGTGTGTATGTGTATGTATAGCTGAACTGATGCAAAACAAAGTGAGCAGTACTAGGAGAATATTGTGCACAGTAACAGCAACCATGATCCACTGTGAATAACTTACTTATTCTCAGAAATGCAATGATTCAAGACAATTCTGAAGGACTTAAGATGAAAAATGCTATCCATCTCCAGAGAAAGAACTGATGGAGTCTTAATGCAGATTGAAGCATACTTTTTTTAAACTCTCTTTTTCTTTTTTTTGTTTGTTTTCTTTTGCAACATGGTTAATATATAAATATGTTTTGCATGACTTCACATGTCTAATCTATATCTAATTACTTGCTATCTCAGGGAGGAGGGAAGAGAGGCAAAGAGGGAGAGAATTTAAAACTCAAAATTAAAAAATGAAAGTTAAAATTTGTTTTTACATGTAATTAAAAAAAAACAAACAAAATTTTTCACCAAAAAAGAAGATATATATGTAGCCTTTAATATCTCCATGTTTCAGCTTTTTTGATTTTGTCTTTTAGGGTGGTTTTTTTTTTGTCTTATTTTTCCCTCGGGCATTACTACCAATTACCCTTTTATTATGGTGTTGCTGGATTGAGAGGCTGATAAAGTTAATGAGGTACCATCATCCTTCCTTCTGGGGGATGGGAGATGTTTATTTCCTCTTACTAACACTGTTTAGTAGAGAATAATAAACCTACAAAAATTAGTAATAAGAAAAAACTGGAGCCAGCTGAATACTGCCTTTCTCTATTCTCACTGATGATTTTCTCCATCTCCTTGAAAAACATCCACTGGTTAGCCTACTTCCTCTTTCCAGAAGTTGGGTTACATGCATAGTATGGGATGGTGGAGCACAATTTGTGGATTTTGGAGTTACAAATACTCCTCCCCTCAAAAAAAGTTTATAGCAGCACTGGATTTTGAGGGAGAAAGCAAGTGAAAAAGATAGATTCTTATTTATGTAGCAGCATGCCTTTGTGCCAGTACTGCCCCATAGACAATATAAGCCAAAGTTATAAAGATCTGGCTCTGTGGAGCTTGTAGAAATGACTTGGGGAACAGAGTGTTCCAGATCATGATGGAAACTTACATTGGATGTTGTTTATAGGAGAAGAGATTTATGGCTGGGAGGGATCTTTGAAGCCTCTTTTTATAGGCAAGATAACTGAGGCTCAGATTGATTATTGATCAAGGTAGCAAATAGCTGAGCCATAATTCGAACTCATTGTCAAACTCGTGTTTGACTTAAGATCTAAGCATCTTTCTTCTGTACCATGATGTATTCACTAAGTAACCTACCTGTTGCCCATTCTGTTCCTATAATTACAAAAAATTAAAATTCCACATTGCTGAAACACTCTTCCAAAAATTGTTGGCAGCTTAAAAGTCTTGTTTTTGTTGTTGCATTTCATATTGACTTGTAGTTTGGCCAGCTCTTCTTCCTGCTCCCCCTCTGCACCCCCTTTTGGAGCCTCACTTAACGTTTTTCAGTCGGATTGGGCTAAGACAAAAGGTTCTCAGGCCTTTCTAATCACTGGGGCCTAAATGAACCCTCTTTTTTCTCTTTCTTTTTTTTTTTCCACCTACTGGCTGGTTTCTCAACTTTTAAGTCCTACACTTGTAGGCTTTGGCTAGGGTGGATGTCTCCTTTCTCAGGGATCTGCCCTTTGGCATTAGATCAGCAGCGCTAAGTCAGAGGAGCTGCCCACGCAAATTAGGACCTCCTGCAAGGACAGATGTGGAAGCTTCGCTCAGGGTGGAGCCTGGCTCCTGCCATTCACAAGATCCTGCCTTAATCCATCAATAATCACGTTTGTTTCTGTGCCAGACAGAAGCTATGGTGTTGCCACATGTTTTCATACAGCATCTAATACCTCTAAGCCTTGTTTTTTTGTTTCTCCATTTATGTTCTCTCTCATGAGGTAGAAGCACCATCTCTCCCTTTTTAACGTTTCAGGTAGGTGCCCCTGCCTTTCGTAGTTCTGACCCTAAACTGAACCTCGTCTGTCTTGTTCAGAAGGACAAAGTTATCCTTCCTCCTTCCCTCCCCTTTCCTGTGGTTTACTAGCTTGCTTACCAGGAAGGCTCCCATAGATTAGAATCCCTCTGATCTCTAGATATCACCCTCAGCAGGCCTGAAACTTGTATTCCGTGTGGCTTTCTCGAAAGTTACTTTTTCCTTTTGTACTTTTTCGATGATCCTAATTTTCATCTGTGTGGATCACAACTGCGTATACCACCCCAGCTTAGAGACAGGGAGAAAGAGATGGACCTGGCTGCAATCCCAGATTTGTGAATGCTGCAAACTCCTGCCTGCCCCATGCCTCTTCCCCCATTTCCTCATTGGGGATGGCTAGGAACAATGACGGGGAAGAAAAAACAATACAAACAATAGATAGGACCAAAGAGGGAGTTACTATGGCTTAGGGAACAGGGCTCAGGATTCTGAGAACTTACTTGGCATCAGCCACTTCGTTATGTAGAGTTGCCTCACTTTTAGCAAGACCAATTTATGAAAATACAGGGTTATTTGCTAACTGAAGGCAGCCTGGTGGCACTTGGGGGTAGAGCACTGGACCAGGAGTCAGGAAGACCTCAATTCAATCCCACCTCAGTTGCTTATTTAGCTGTGTAATCTCAGACAAGCCACTTAACTTCTATCAGTCTCAGTTTCCTCATCTGTAAAATACCGATAATAATAGCGTTTACCTCCTAGGGTTGTTCTGAGGATCAAATAAAGTGCAATTTGTAAAGTGCTTGGCAAACCTTAAAGCACAAGGTAAATGCTAACTATTACTTTTGCTAGCTGCTTTCTACTCTTTGATGGTTCCACACTATGAATCCATAATTTTATCAGTACGGGTGCTTCAGAGACAGATTTTCACAGAAGATGAGAATTACAGGCTTTCCATGCTTTTTCATCTTCTATGATTCTTATCCATGTGTTTCCATAAATCCTTGAGGATCCACTGAATACGCTAGAGGCCTTTTCCTGGTCATTTTGACGTAGACTTCGGCTGTCCATCTGTTGTCTTATATTTTCACTATATTACCAGCTTTTTTTGTATTCATAAGTAGCCTCAGTGATGAATGTTTTTAAAAAAATCATATATTATACATATACATATGTGTGTATGTTGCATACACACATATGTTTATTTAATATTGTCTTCAATCAATCAGTCAACCAGTGCTTGCTATGTACCAGACTCTATAATAAATTCTGGGGATACAAAGAAAGGCAAAAACAGTCTTTGCCCTCAGGGAGCTCACATTCTGATAGGGTAGACAAATGTGAAAATAGGTACTTACAGAGGTATACAGACAGAAGGTAATCTCAGACAGAGAGGCAACTAACATCTGGAGGATAGGGGATGGCTTACTTCTGGAGGTAGAGTTTGAGTTCAGTCTTGAAGAAAACCTAGGATTTATTCTCAAATATGTACTTCCCTTCCCCTATCCAGAGAGACTTTTCTTATAACTAAGAATAAAAAAGAAAAAGAAGTGGAGAAAACCATTTTGGTAAAAATAACCAACACAGCAACCATGTCTGCTAGTATATGCAATGTCCTTTCTTCATTTGTTGAGTTGTTTTCAGTGGTGTCTGACTGGAGTTTTCTTGGCAAAGATACTAGTGATTTACCATTTCCTCCTCTAGCTTATTTTACAGGTGAGGAAATTGAGGCAAACAGGGTTAAATGACCTGCCCAGGGTCATAAATATCTGAGGCTGGATTTGAACTCAAGGCTTCCTGACTCCAGGCCAAGTGCTCTACCCACTGAACCACCTAGCTACCCTTCTTTATTCATAGTACTCCCTAGCTTCTTCAGAGAAGAGAAGAAAATGTATTTTCTTATCTCCTTACTGGGGCCAAAATTGGTCATTATAATTATACTGTGATCAGTTAGTTCTCAATTATGTCTATTTTTTTTAACAAATTTTAAGTTTTCTCATTTTTGTATCGCTTACATTTTCTCTTTATTATTTTTTTAAATTCTGAATTTAATACACCAAAATAAGAACATTTCTATATACAAAGTAGGACAGAAAAAATAGGACCGTATTTGAAATGACTAACCTATGACATACTGCCTTGTTTATTAAGGCATATAATAAATTTGACATGTCATCTTCAAAACTATCTGTTTCTTTCTGAACTTTCTTCTGTTCTCTTTTATGCATTTAAAAAATGCTTCAGTGGTCTTCTTTTCTTTCTATTCTTTTTTGGGCAACACTGTATCCAACTCCTTCTTTCCCCCCATTTAATCTTCCCCAACCAAAAAAATAAAAACACAATCCTTGTAATAAGTATAATCAAGCACAACAAAACCATTTGTCATGGCCCAAAATGAATGTCTCTTTTGTACGTTATGTCTATCACCTTTCTGTCAGGAAGAAGGTAGCATGTTTAATTATCAATAGATCCTCTGAAGTCTTACCTGTTGATTACATTGATCAGAGTTCTTAAGTCTTTTTAAGGTTTGTGTGCGTGCGTGCGTGTGTGTGTGTGTGTGTGTTTTACAATGTTGTTGTTCCTGTATAAATTTTTCTCCTGCTTCTTATATTTTGCATCATTTCATACAAGTCTTCCCAAGTTGTTTTTTAAAACCATCCCTTCCATCATTTCTTCTAATGGGATGATATTCAATTACACAATGTACCATATTTTGTATACTTTATTCATCCATACCTCAATTGATTTTCCCATTTTTGCTAGATATGTCATTTATCCTCTAACCATGGGTGTCCCACCAGGGCTCTGACCTAGGCTCTCCTCTTTTCTCCCTCTATACTACACTTGGTGATCTCTTCAGTTTCTTTGGATTTCATTATTATCCCTATTCTGACAATTCTCAAACCTGCCTATCCTCTTTGCGATTTCCGGTTTTGCATCTCCAACTACCTTTCAGACATCTCCAGATGGATGTCCCACAGACATCCTAAACATAGCATTGTCCAAAAGTGGTCATTATCTTTTCCCCTAAATTGTCCTCACCTCCAAACTTCCCTATTACTATTGAGATCACCACCGTCTTCCTAATCCCCCATGCTGGCAACCTAATTGTCACCCCTGACTGATTGCTGTTTTCCATATTCTATATCCAAACTATTGCCTGTTGATTTCACATTTGCAACATCTCTTAAATATGCTCCCATCTCTCCTCTGATACTGCCAACACTGTGGGGCAGACCATTATCTCCTCATGCTTGGATTACTGCAGTAGCCTGCTAATGGACCACCCCAAGTCTCTCCCCACTCCAGTCCCTCTTCCACTCAGCCACCAAAATGATTTTCCTAAAGTACAGGTTGAACCATGTCACCCTCCCACTCAATAAACTTTGGTGGCTCCCTATCCCCCTCCAGGATTAAATACAAAATCCTCAGTTTGGCATTCGAAGCCTTTTATAACTTACTGCCCAGCCCCCACCTTTCCAGTCCTATTAAACATGATTCTTTGCCATGTACTCTTTGATCCGGTGACACCGGCCTCCTGGCTCTTGCTTGAACAAGATATTCCATCTCTTGGCTCCAAGCATTTTCTCTAGCTGTTCCCCGTGTCTGGCACGTTCCCATATCTCTGTCTCCTAGCTTCCGTTGGCTTCCTTAAAGGCCCAATTAAAAGCCCATCTTCTACGAGAAGCCTTTCCTAACCTCTTTCAATTCTAGTGCCTTCCCTCTCAATTATTTCTTATTTATCCTGTATATAATTTGTTTCAGGGACAGCCAGGTGGTGCAGTGGAGAGAGGGCCAGGCCTGGAGTCAGGAAGACTTATCTTCCTGTGTTCAAATTTGGCCTCAGACATTTCTTAGCTGGTTGACTCTGGGCAAGTCGCCTAACCCTGTCTGCCTCGATGTCCTCATCTGTAAAGTGAGCTGGAGAAGGAAATGGCAAACCGCTCCAGTATTTTGCCGAGGAAACACTAAATGTGGTTACCAGGAGTTGGACATGACTGAAAACTACTGAACAACGTAGCTTGTTTCTACATATTTATTTGCTTGTTGCCTCCTCCGTTAAATTGTGAACTTCTTGAACCTCTTTTTGTATCCTCAGCTCTTAGTGTAGAGCCTGGCACATAGTATGTGCTTAATAAATGCTTATTGACCGATTTATTTATGAATTAATGATATGCGTGTGTTATTGCTACGTTTGCCTGTTAGGTATGCGTTGATGGCTTTCCCCCTCTCCCATTTCATTCATTACCATCACTGTGTATGCACATGTCCAGTTTAGACATCTAGTCTTTGAATCAGGTTGTGAAGTAATGCTTTGCATTATGTTATGTTTATTTCATGCAACTTTCATCTGGCTGAGATATGAATGGAACCATAGGGAAATTACCTGTTAGGTTAATGACCCTAAGTGTATTAAATGTTGATGCTTATGCTGCTTAGTTGTAAATGTTCATGTGTACATCAAATCATTTTTCCAGGGAATGCAAAATCTTTGCCTGGGAGAAAGTATGTTGCTAGAGCTTTAGCACGTCCTTTTTATCTCTGTAGAAAAACAAAGGCACAGAAAATTTCTCTAGAAGGAGACAGATGGAACAGAAATTGTGAGACTCACTATTGCAAATGAGACTATTTCATCCTTTTCTATTACAGAGAGGGGATGCCTAAATGTCATACCCTAAGTGCAATTTGGGGCAGGAGATATTACAATAGGAGACAGAAGCATGTGATCTCTACAATGCTATGTCCAGGATTTACTTCTTGTTTTCTTTATGATGACATCAGACTCATAAGCTTCCAAGCTTCCACGAGAAGAATCACCTACTGTGGCAGCAGTGGTTGCTGTTGCCAGAGATGCGAGCAACTATTCATTGAGAACATAAGAGGAGATACAGAGAACACAATAAACCCTACCCTAAAGCTATAGCAACCCCAGAGAGTGGGAGAACCAGAGGCAGTAATGAAAGACAAAACTGTGTTGCTGAGATTGCCAGCTTTTGTCAGTCACTCATTCAATAATCATTTATCGAGTAGCTACCACGCACCACTCACTATGCTAAATGCTGGAGGGGTGGGGGAAGATACAAAGATACAAAGAAAGGCAAAAGACAGTCCCTACCCTCAAGGAGCTCACAATCTAATTGTGGATTCCATCCTATTGTGTTGTTGAACTGGGGAAAATTGTTTTCTTCTTCCATCTTTCCTACTTTCCCTTATTTCTAGTCCATAATCCTGAGATGAGGTATAGACATCTCTCTCCTTTATTCCTTTCTTCTCAACCATAAGTGCATGTGGTTAGGAGTTCCTCTAACCACATCTAATTCACTTGCAAGTTATGG
The DNA here is from genome assembly GCA_028646595.1 of Phalanger gymnotis. NCBI lineage: Eukaryota > Metazoa > Chordata > Mammalia > Diprotodontia > Phalangeridae > Phalanger > Phalanger gymnotis. The sequence continues at coordinate 153,522,322 of CM053622.1, read as the reverse complement.
CATCACCTTTCTGATACCATGGCCCTCTTTGAGAAAGTAGGAGCTGCCCTACTGGGGACCCAATTGGCCAGTTTCAGGTGGGCAATGTAATTCCTTCCTTCCTTCCTTCCTTCCTTCCTTCCTTCCTTCCTTCCTTCCTTCCTTCC